>CM077583.1:30238407-31488407 GCA_039657365.1 Stephania yunnanensis | reverse complement strand
TCTTCTCCTAAAAAACCACAACAAAATGGTGTGGTTAAGAGAAAGAATCGAACCCTTCAAGAAATGTGTCTAACTATATTAAATAAATATAATATAGCTAAACATTTTTGGGTCGAAGCAATTAACACGGCATGTTATGTTCTAAATAGAATAAATGTTCGCAAGAAAGTGAACAAAACTCTTTGTGAACTATAGAAAGGTCGTAAGCCTAACATTGGCTATTCAAGGTGTTTTGGTGCAAGTGTTATGTCTTGAATGATAAGAATCATTTAGAAAAACTTGATTCAAAGTAAAATGTTTGTACAGTCCTAGGATATTCCTTGCATAGCAAGACATATAGAGTCTTCAATAGATCATTTAAGACCATAGAGGAGTCTATTCATGTTAAATTTGATGAGATGGATCATAAAGTGAGATTAGATCATGCCTTGGAACAAATGAGACTTGATGATGATGATGATAATTAAATCATTCAATCTCAAGATTCAAACGGTAAGGGAAAAGAAGTTAGAGTAAAACCCGAATCGAGTGCCCCTAAGAACTCTAGACTTCTTATAGGACATCCTTCTCAACGAATCTTAGGTGTCCTAAGCAAAGGAGTATCCACTAGACTAAACTGTGATGAAGGGCACATAGCCTTTGTATCATAAGCCAAGCCTACTAAGATAGATGAAGCTTTAGGAGATGAGTATTAGATCATAGCCATACAAGAGGAGTTAGGACACTTTGAACGGAACAAAGTGTGGAACCTAGTCCCTAGACCTAGAAACCATACAATCATAGGAACCAAATGAATTTTTAGGAACAAAAAGAATGAAAAGGGTGATATAATGAGAAACAAATCCAGGTTGGTTGCAAAAGGTTATAATCAAGAAAAAGGAACTGATTATGAATAAGCTTTTGCACCGGTAGCAAGACTAGAAGCAATTCGGATGTTACTTTCTTATGCTTGTTATAATGATTTTCTACTATATCAAATGGATGTTAAAAGTGCATTCTTGAATAGTTTTATCAATGAAGAGGTATACGTACAACAACCATTGGGTTTTGAAGATAATGATTCTCCAAATCATGTTTATCATTTTTGAAAAAACTTTGTATGTGCTTAAACAAGCACCTAGAGCCTAGTATGATAGGTTAAGTGCATTCCTTCTTAACAAGGATTTTAAGAAAGGAACATTATATCCTAACTTGTTCATTTTGATCAAAGATGATAATATGCTACTAGTTCAAATCTATGTAGATGACATAATTTTTAGGTTGTCAAACAAGCATCAATGTGAAGAATCTTCATCTTTGATGACATGTGAGTTTGAGATGAGAATAAACTAACATACTTTTTAGGTTTGCCAATCAAGCAATCTACGCATGGGATTTTCATAAATCAAGTTAAGTATGTGAGGGACATGCTTAGGAAATTCAAATTTGAAAATTTAAAAGCAATATACACTTCTAGTAGTTTAACCGTAAAAATGGATAAGGATCCTCAAGGTAAACCTATAGATCCTAAGCTATATAGAGGAATGATAGGAATCCTACTCTACTTGACCGCTAGTAGACCAAACATCATGTTTAGCATTTATTTATGTGCTAGGTTTCAATCCGAGCCGAAAGAGTCACACTTAAAATGTGTCAAGTGCATATTTAGATATCTAAGTGGCACACAAGACTTAGGCTTTTGGTTCAACTAAGATCCCAACTTTGATCTTCGAAGCTTTGTTGATTTGGACTATGCGGGAAGCCTAGTATATAAAAAAAGCACATTGGGATTCTGTCACTTGCTAGGAAACTCATTGATTTCATGGTTTAGCAAAAAGCAAGATTCTGTCATGTTATCCACCGCCGAAGCCAAATATGTGGCTGCCAGAAGTCGTTGTGCTCAAGTTCTATACATGAAGCAACAACTTGAGGATTATCAAATCCATGTTGGTTGTGCCGGAATTTATTGTGATAATATAAGTGCAATCAATATCTCTAAGAATTCAGTGTTACATTCACGCATGAATCACGTTGAGATTAGACATCATTTTCTTTGTGATCATGTGCAAAAAAGGGATGTTAAATTGGTACATGTATCCATCGAAGACCAATTGGCGAATATTTTCACCAAGCCATTACCTAGAGACCAATTTTCATAAATTAGACGTGAATTAGGCATGATTAGTGAGTCCAACCTTTAGAGTATGCCTTGGGGAATGCCCAACACGATCAACACGTATCTCGAGGTAATTGTGATATGTATGTCACGCTGGATGAGTCGTCCCGAGTCATTCTTCTAAGGAAAGGGAGCAAGAACTATGTTACAACGCTTGACATGTATATTCTCTAGGCACTGATGACAGACGAGTAGATTAGTCTTCCACATATTATCATTGCACATATGACCACATATACTGGTACTTATCGACACTTTCCATACGCTCACTTACTAACACGATTCTTTGAGGAGGCGAGAGTTGATCATACCGCGAGTAGCCAATCTCTCAATATGAGAGAGACGAATGGGGATACCACTCTGCACAAAATGAAGTATCGCTACATTCGTAAGGAGAAAAGGTAGATAAAGGAAGTTGACATTCCACATGGAGTTCGGTATTGGAAATACGAGGATCCGTATCCTTCGAATCTGAACGAACCTTTCAATGCCCATGAGTACCTCAATTACAGCTTCACCTACCACTATGGTGCTGCGAACGAGGATCATGGAGTCGCTCCGGGCAATGAGGAGGGTCATCAAAATATTCCAGCTCTACCTACACTGCAGTCGATCCCTTCACATTCCCACATGCATATATACCTCAGGCTTACTACAGGATGGTCCCTCCACCGTACATGCCTCTGTATGTTGCAAATCTCTCTGGTCGACTACACGACATGTGTGAGTTAATGATCCAACACAATATGCGCCTTTATCGCATTGAGCTTTATCTGCGCTCACCTCTGCCATAGAGGGAAGATGGTCCTCCTCGCCCTAGTCTTTACTTTTAGAGGAGTCTAGATTCCTGTCTTTAGGGGGAGTACCATATGCATGTATTTAGGGGAAGCCTCAGGAGAGTCCATTTTGTTAGTTTTTGGAAACTTTCAAATTCACTTCCGTTTGTGCCACATCGTGTCATTACATTATATTTTGTGAACTTATATGTATGACATGTTCTTTTTCTTATCTTTAAGTGATTCTATATGAATATCTGGCATTTCTATTGGTATTTCATTAGTTTATTTGCTTATGGATGTTGTACTTTCTCTATTTCATCTCTTTATCAAAGTTGAAGTCCTGTTGATGATTCATTCTTCATGATTCTTGGTATCTTATAACAAAGGGGAGTTATATTGATACATATTTATAGGGACAATCATTCTTATTATCTGGAGAAATAATAAGGGGGAGATATATTAATGCCCCGCTTTTTGATGTTATCAAAAGGGGGAGAGAAATATTGACTTTGAACATGCAAACCTTCATGTTATGCGCTTATTATTAATTTTTTGATATTATTGATGATATTAATTAATATTAATAGGATATTATAGGATATTAATAAATATCGAGCATGAATGTGATTTATATGCACTCAATATATATATATTGCTTGTTTGTCAAGTTCACATTGTTTGTTATCATCAAAAAGGGGAGATTATTAAACAAAGTGTTTGTCAGTTATACCCCAACTAAAATTTTGATGGCAACAAACAAAGTGAGATTATTCTGACACTGTGCTTAAGTGTTTCTGAACATTAAACTATGATAGGCATGAGCAACAAACAAAGTGAAAGTTGAAGCTTTGCTCAAAGTTCAAGTCAAGTAAAGTGAAAATTGAATCTTTGATTAAAGTTCAAGTCAAGCATGCGAAATGAAGTTGAACAAGCTCAAAACACGGCTCACACAATGACACAAGGACCGAAATGTCAAACTCATCAATTGTAAAACTCATGTAAGGTATATAAGTTCCATTCTTACAAGCCAAATGCATTAGAATCATGCATATCATGAATTTTGGATTTTCAAGCACTTTCGAATTCTCAATCTCTTAAAGTCATGAAATATGTGATTTAAAAACCCTGAAGTTTCAAATTTTTTTAAATCATGTAAACATGTTTTACAACATGTATTTAAGGTGTATAAACCTTTCAATATGTTTTTAAGTGCATCGAAAGTCATTTGGATGGTTTTTAAATGTTCATCAAAAATATTTATTGAAAAACCCCTATTTGTTTCATGAAATCAGGAACTTCAATTTTCAGAGTTTGTGAAATAATTTGGGTTATCAAAACATGAGTAATAAACCTTATTAAACTTGTAGGAAGTGTTTTCAAAGGTTGAGAAGAGTCGCATGTAGGTTGGGGAGTCGATTAAGCTAAATAGAATTGAAATTATTTTCAAGCCCCTACAACCTATAGCGCGCTTCACTCTCTGAATAGCGTGCTAGTCATGCACATAGCTCGCTACACAAAAAGCATAGCGCTATCTATCATTTGGAAAATTGAACAAGTTGTTGTGCTTAATCGATATCATTTCGTTAGTTTCTTGACTAAGATTTGAGCAATCATTTAAGTTTTCAAATATATATCTTGGTTGAGTTCACTCTTGCATGCATTGGAGTGTTTCATCTCTAAGAAGGCTTGTAAGAGTTGAACTTATTACCACTTTTCTTTAAATCAAATCTTTATTTGTATTGATAAACTTTGTTGTAAGACTTAGTGGGATCTAAGTCAAAGGGAAGACCTAATTAAGGCTAGGCACAAATCCTAGTTATGACTAGGATGGAAGTCCTAATTTGTAATTAGGCATTCTAAGAGTGTATGCTTATGTTGCAACACTTAATCATAATTTAAGTAGGGATTTGAAAATCCTAACTGGGGAGGTTAGGTAGTGGATGTAGATCAGTTGGATCGAACCACTATAAATTGTGTCTCTTTCCATCTCCTCTACCCCCTTCACTTTTGCATTGCATTTGTATTTGTGCTTGTACGAGCATATAGCATTGTTACATATTGAGATTTTTAAAAAGGCGATAACTTCTTGATACATCCAATTCACCCCCCTCTTGGGTGTGGTTTCATGAACATGACTGGAGTAAAGGAAACTCACTAGAAACATTGCAGGAAAAGCCTCATGAAGACCTAGGAGAAAAATAAAGCACATATCTCGAGAAAAACTCGGAGCCTTCATAGCGATTTCACATGTATGTAGGGCACTGGCACATCATTGGGCTCAATAAAAAACAAAATTGGGTAGAAATAGAGCATCGCACCGATGTCGCAGAGATTTCATAAATATTTAGCATTTTAAACGTATGACGCTGGAAAGATCTGAATATTGTTGGTTCTAATTTAGCCGTTTCTTAAGATTTTGGTTTAGATATCATTTTATCTTATTCCTACTTTACATATATGAGACCCCATAGCTACAAAAAAATGAGAGACCAAGAGTTCCATATAAAATTCCAAAGAGGGAGCTTTGATGTTAGGTTTTTCTTTTGAAATATTGTGTAGAGACTCTTCGTAAGTTTTTATTTAATATTTATATTCTGATTTATAGATTTAATAAATTTTAGATTTGTATTTACGAGCTAAGTTCCATTATCTAGGCCAAAGTGTTTGAGTTCTAGGGATTTATATATTTAGGAGGTTTAGACGCTTCGATTCTTAATTTGTTTGTTATCAGTTTTTGTATTCTTATTTGAATTGTTATTCTGAGGTTTTCAATTACGGTTTTAAGCCTTAAGTTCCTTCCTTTTTGTTGTTGAGTGCACATGCATGGCGATTATGATTAGAAACTATCGCCAGTGATCCCACCGCCACTTGGTTACGAGGATCGCGTTGGGTGAGTGAGGCCTAATCTATTGGCAATCGGTGTGCCCCTGTGCATTTAGGATATGAGATGGGTAATCGTATATTGTAATTTCCAAACTTTATAGGTGGAAAGTTTGACGCTAGTTACCACTCATGATAGGTGTTCTCATAGAGCATTAATTTTGCTAGTTTGTTGAAAGTCAATGGCATATCTAGTGGCTTTGCAAGTACAGTTAGTATGTGGTTGTGTCGCATGTTCCCTCCACCGACATGAGGAGAATTAGGTGATGAGAGTCACTATAAGCCTATCTACGAAAATCAGTAATAGGACAAACGTTTGATAAACCGACGATCGAATTAATTCCTATAATGTAAATTCATGCCTTGGTCTAGAGTCTTTTATTTATTGATTTTAGTTTTAAGTGTTTTAATTTGTTTGCATTTGTTTTTCTAGTTTAATTAAGTTTTTTGTTTTCAATTTCCTCATTTTTCCATAAAACTAAAAAAGAACATTCCAATCCTTGTGGGATCGACCTCATCTTGCCTCACTATAAATCAATTGTAGTAAGTGAAAATAAGGCTATTTTTGGTGTTGTACGACGTGGCATTAAATTTTGTCATTATCGCTGACAATTGGTGTTAATTGTTTTATTTTAGATTTTTTGTTTTTGTTATATGGTTACAAGTGACAGACGTTCAATTCTCTAGATTCATCGGTTCCCTACGATCTAAAGATTAATCGGACATATGATAAGTCGGTATTTATAGGTATTTAATAGTCTATTTTAGTATATTTAATTATTAAAAGTATTTAAAATATATATTTAATTATATTTTTTGGTCATTTTTAGGTGAAACGGACTGCGTGGCTGAATTCGTGGCGGATTAATACTCAAAATGGAGTATTTATTTGCAAAAATAGGATGTCGGATGTGTCGAATAGCCAACGAAACGTTCCGGCCAATCAGACGACACCACGTCAGCACCGCAAGCCAATCATCACGCTTCGGTAGCCGTCGATCTGCCTCGTGATGCGCGGAAGTACAAACTCCCAGAATTTCGTTCGAGAGTCGCGCGATTTTTCGAGCCACGTGTGTGCCACGTGGCGATCACCCATTCGTCCATCGTGGCGCTTTGACGTGTTCCAGCTAATCAGGAGTTGACACGTAGCACTGAGTCAGCAAACACAATTAGAAACTCACAAATAGCACGCGCGGAGATCTCGCGAATCGCGCAGCGACAACTCAGTGGCGGTGACAGGGACGGACCAATGGCGCTGCGACACGTCAGCACGACCCAGAAAAGCAGCCAATAGGCTATTTACACGTGGCAGAGTCCGAATTTTGATCTAAAAACACCCGTACGATGCTCCTCGACGCACGAGTCACGTACCTTACACCTAAAATTAGTATCCTAGACCAATTTGGAGTATTTCTATATATTAGGAACCTTGGTATTATTAATAGGAAATTGATTAGCAATTTTAGGGGAGAGTTCAATTAGTTTTTAGTAGAGATTTTTGAAGACAATGTCCGGCTAATTTCTTTTTCTCGCCCAAGTCGAAGGGGAAGCAAGTTGGAATCATGGATTCATGGCATTCTATGTGAGATCTTTTATTTTATTATTTAAATTAATTTAATTTCTCCTATTTCATTGTTGTTGGTTTAATGATTATGATTTAGATCTAGGGTATGTATGAGGCCTGTGCATGCTTTTAGATTGATAATCTAATGTTATTTGGAATATTAGTATCCGTGTAATTGTGCTTTTAGACCAATAAAGTAACAAACATTCACCCGGTTGCCGTAAAACTCTTCTGGTCATTGAATGTACAACAATTGGATCTAGGTTAAATCGGTAGTGGACGCGACCGGTTATCTAGGATTAGTGATCCCATAGATCTATATTAATGCGGTTAGTGTATTAAACCTTATTGGCGGATGTCTAGGGTTATACACTAATTAGGGAAATTAGTGGCGGATGTCCTGATTATCAAAATTAGGGGAATTAAGAATTTCCGGCGGATGTCGATTTTCCATCACTAATCTAGGAAATTTAAATTAATAATTTTTTGGGAGAGATTGAGGACCATTGAATGCTATTGAATCTTGATTCTGATTTGTGGAACTGGAGATTTGGGTGAACTTTTCATTATTAATTTGTGTGAACTTTTCATTATTGCTAGTTTAATTAATTATTTTATTGATTTTCTCGAAAACCCCCATATTTAGTTAACTTAGAGTAAACTAAGTCCTGCGGATTCGACCCCGTATTTACCACTACTACACCCTTGCGGTTGGTAACTCTTTTACGGGTTATATTTGGCACGCACGACACGCGTCAAATTTTGGCGCCGTTGCCGGGGACTTAGTCTTTACTTTGAGTTTAGGTGTTAATTAGTTTAATTAATCTATTTATTTTTTCAATTGGTTTAGGTAGATTAGCGATTAATATATTTTATTACGTTTTCGTTTTTTTTCGTTTACGATTTTATTAATACGTTTTCGTTTTTTTCGTTTCGTTAGTTTTTTTTTTTTTTTACGTTTTCTGTTTGTTTGTTTTTTGTTTTACGTTTTCGGTTTGTTTTTTTACGTTTTCGCTTTTTTGTTTTTTTTTTATGTTTTATTTTTTTATTTTATTTTTCTTTCCTTTATTACTTTATTAGTTTACTTGTTAGTTAGATTAGTAATTAATTTATTATTTTTTTTTTCTTCTTTAGCTTAGTTATAACCCCTGAATTTCATTTTTTCTCCCTCTCCTTTTTTTTTTATGCTACCACACCTCACTCGGTCCAAATCGACCGGCCCATTATTGTCTTTTGACCCCGAACCAGAGAGAACTTTTCATAGGTGGACTAGAGAGACCCAACTTAGGCAACAGGAAGGCCAAAATCATCTGAACATGGCTGCATTGCACCAAATCACCATGGGTCACGCCAATCAAGAGCTTCAAGCTCGTTTGGCGCAATAGCCCCTCTGCATCAACTATCCGGATAATTCCGGAAACTTTGAGTTGAGGTATGGGTTCATTCATCTCCTACCATCCTTCCATGGTGGCGAGAATGAAGACCCTATCACTTTCCTGAAGGAGTTTCATTCTATCTGCAAGTCAATGAAACCCTCCAATGCGGACGAGGAAACGGTTAAGCTCAGATCTTTTCCGTTTTGCCTTAAAGATAAAGCCAAGGAATGGCTTTTCTACCTTCCGCATGGCTGCATTAATTCCTGGAATGATATGGTAACCGCATTTTTGAATGAATATTTCCCTGAGGATAGAGTTGCTAAGCTCATCAAGGATATATGCAGCATCAAAATGAGACCGGGCGAATCATTCGACACATATTGGGATCGCTATAGGCGATTACTTGCTAGTTGCCCGCAGCATGGCCAATCTGAGAAGGACATAGCTCGATTCTTCCATGTTGGCATGTCGCCCATAGAACGACGCATGATTGATACCGTGTGTGGGGGTCACATTCATGACAAAACTCCAGCCCAAATGATGCAACTGTATGAGGACATCGCACAGCAGTCACGCCTTTATGGTGATCTCGATGCTACTGCTTACCGAAGTCCGACTACAGGCAATGTCTCGAGTTCCACTGACCAGAAAATTGATAACCTAACCTCTATAGTGGAACGTCTCCTCTCCTCTGGTAAAGTGCAAGTCCAAGTTTGTGGCTTTTGTGCTGCCACAAATCATGCAACCGATGAATGTCCTACACTTTTTGATGATGATCAGCAGGTCAATGCCATGGGTAATCATTTCCGAGGGCCACCTAGAGTCCCATTCGGGAATACCTATAATCATACCACGGCCAGGAACAACCCAAACTTCGGTTATGGGCCTCAGAATCAGAATTATCAGACATTCATCCCCAGAGGTCAATCGTTGCCTACGCCCTCCACTAATTCCTCCTCACTTGAGGATATGGTTAAAGCCCTTATGAGCCAACAAAGCCAAATTATGAATGAAATGAAGCAATTCAGGGCTACCACCGAGAAATCCTTTATTGAACTCAATTCGACGGTTCGAACTCTTCAAGTTCAAGTGGACCAACATGCACAACAGATTGGACGTCTCGAGGATAAAGGAAAGTTGCCTTCGCAACCTTATCCGAATCCTAACGCGAGTGCTAACGCAGTTACACTCCGTTGTGGTAGAGAGTTGGAGGGACCCAAAAGGCAAAATGGGTCATCTAATGCCCATGACCAGGCCAACGAGGAAGAACGCGAGGTAGTAGTCACCCCGTCTGCCCCTAAACAGATGGTAACTACTCCAAAGGAAGCACCGCCCACTTTTAAGGTCAAACCTCCTTTTCCACAACGTCTCATCTTAGATAAGAAAAAGGAGGAAGAGAAAGAAATTCTCGAGACCTTTCGGCGAGTGGAAATCAATATTCCACTCCTCGACGCTCTGAAGCAAGTCCCTAGGTATGCAAAGTTTCTTAAGGAACTATGCACTAACAAAGGGAAACTGAAAGGCAACGAAAAAGTCCAAATGGGAGAAACCGTCACGGCTATCCTACAAAAGAAGTTGCCTCCTAAATGCAAGGATACTGGGATGTTCTCAGTACCTTGTGTTATAGGTGATGTAAGCATTCAGAGGGCTATGTGCGACCTTGGCGCTTCCATTAATGTCATGCCATTGTCCATTTATGAGACATTGCATGCAGGCCCATTAGAGGAGACTGGTATTATCATTCAGTTAGCTGACCGTTCCGTTGTCAGACCTGTCGGTGTTCTCGAGGACGTTCTAGTCCGAGTAAACGAGTTTGTGTTTCCTGCTGACTTCTATGTGGTCGATATGAAAGAGGAGTCATTCCCTAATGCTTCGTCAGTACTCCTTGGACGTCCGTTTTTGAAAACGGCGAAGACGAAGATAGATGTTGATGATGGATCCTTTACCATGGAGTTTGATGGTGAAGTCATCAAGTTTAACATCTATGATGCGATGCGATACCCTAGTGATGTGTCTTCTGTGGTATGCACCATGGACAGTGTGGATCCACTTGTTGAGCAGACCTTACTCGCGAGTGGCGGTGATAAAGTTAAAGTAGTGTTAGAGCATCATCTCGACACTACTCAAATCCACGAGAGTGATCTGACCTTCGATCCTGATATCGAAGATGCTATTTTCGAGTTGGATTCAATCCAACCCCTGCCCCCAACAATCCATTATTTGGAGTTACCTACTTCTAACTCCGAACTTTCTCCCTCTTTGGTTAAAGCTCCTACACTTGAGCTGAAACCGTTACCTGAGCACTTAAAGTACATGTTTTTGGGTGAGAATGACACACTCCCTGTGATCATCTCAGCCAAACTTACACATTTAGAGGAAGAGAGGCTCCTTCGAGTACTCCGGGAGTTTAAAATGCCAACTGGGATGTCCCCATATCGCATTGTGTTTGGTAAAGCTTGCCACCTGCCAGTCGAGCTCGAGCATAAATTTTACTGGGCTGTGAAACAGTTTAATATGAAGCTCGATGAAACAGGAAATGAGAGAAAGCTCACTCTCCAAGAGTTGGAGGAAATCAGGAACGACACGTATGAAAATGCGCAGATTTATAAAGAAAAAACGAAAACGTTCCATGATAGCAATCTCTCTAGGAAATCTTTCCGTGTTGGTCAGAAAGTACTTTTATTTCAGTCACGTCTTAAGATTTTTGCAGGTAAGCTGAGATCGAGGTGGACAGGACCATATATTGTGACTGCAATGTATGATCACGGAGCAGTGGAGATTCAGAGTATGGAGACTGGTAATGTGTTTAAGGTGAACAACAACAGATTGAAGATCTTCTATGAAGACTTCCCGAGCCATGATGTGCAGGTCGTTTCACTGGCAACGCCAGTCTATATTGATTGACAGACTCCGACCAAGTCGAGCTAACGACTTTAACCAAAAGCGCTATTGGGAGGCAGCCCAAACTTTGATAAGTATTATTTAGTTTACTTATTTTCGTTTTTTTTAGTATTTTACATGACTTTGTATCATTTCCTTTGTTTTATCTCTATCATATTCTTTCACCATCTTGTTTGTTTTCTATGTGTGGACTCCTTGACTTGTTTTAAAACCTTGAGGACAAGGTTCGAAATAAGTTTGGGGGTGTTTTAGGTATTGTGGATTGTTTTGGATGGATTTTTTGCGAAAGACCGCAGGTGAGATCGTTTAATTTTTTTATTATGGGGTTATATGTGGATATTGGATGGTAATGGTGGTGTTTTGTATCATTTCTTTCATTTCTTTCATTTCTTATCCATTCACATTCCTTTCTCATTCATTAGGAATTGATACACTTTCATGTATATATTTAGTATGTTTTATTTATTTAGAGTCACCCGAAACTTTGTTCATGCCTTTGGTTGTGGATGAGTAAATTACAGTTGCCTTTTTAACTTGAAACTTAGAGAAAATTAGGAGAAACACTCAATCAAGTTCGTAACTCTGCATTTTTATGATTTCATGATTAGAGACTTAGATGATGGTTGGACTTAGTGCTAGATAACGAAAATGAGTAAACGGTCAAATTTATGCAAGTTGTATTGTTTTAACCCACATTGGGGAATTTGCTTGATTATAGTGAAAGTGAGAAGTACTAACAGGAGTTTTATTAGTGTAGAGTGTCCTACAAGTTTCCACAGGAAATGGAGCAGGGAAACTTGTGGTGGGAAAAAGTGAGAAAGGCGGTCCGCAAGAAATGGAGCAGGGACCGTATTAATTGAAAAAAAAAGAATAAAAAAATTGAAGAATAAAAAAAAAAAGAAAAAAAAAATGAACAATGGCGGAAGTTGTAAAACTCCTCAAATAAAAGATTTAGTTCGAGTGCTTTCATTATATCAAGTAAGATTTTGAACTTGCGTGCTTGAATGTATAGACTAATAAAACTTTTGATTAGTTGATGGCCTTTGTATTGACCGATTCTATGTTTTGAAAGTGGAATCTTAATTGTGTTTGGGTTGCGAGGCTTGACATATCATAACTCTGAAATTTTCTGAGTTTCTTGTCAATTTGGTGACTAGGTAAACCAAAGGAACTCCATGAATTTGGGTCGGGTATAGGATTGGTTGAGTCAGTACATTATTATATTAGGAGTCTAGTTTAGTTTGTGTTGTCATTTACACCTTTGCTCGGGACGTGCAAAGTCCTAAGTTTGGGGGTATTTGATAAGTCGGTATTTATAGATATTTAATAGTCTATTTTAGTATATTTAATTATTAAAAGTATTTAAAATATATATTTAATTATATTTTTTGGTCATTTTTAGGTGAAACGGACTGCGTGGCTAAATTCGTGGCGGATTAATACTCAAAATGGAGTATTTATTTGCAAAAATAGGATGTCGGATGTGTCGAATAGCCAACGAAACGTTCCGGCCAATCAGACGACACCACGTCAGCACCGCAAGCCAATCATCACGCTTCAGTAGCCGTCGATCTGCCTCGTGATGCGCGGAAGTACAAACTCCCAGAATTTCGTTCGAGAGTCGCGCGATTTTTCGAGCCACGTGTGTGCCACGTGGCGATCACCCATTCGTCCATCGTGGCGCTTTGACGTGTTCCAGCTAATCAGGAGTTGACACGTAGCACTGAGTCAGCAAACACAATTAGAAACTCACAGCTAGCACGCGTAGGATCTCCGCGAATCGCGCAGCGACAACTCAGTGGCGGTGACAGGGACGGACCAATGGCGCTGCGACACGTCAGCGCGACCCAGAAAAGCAGCCAATAGGCTATTTACACGTGGCAGAGTCCAAATTTTGATCTAAAAACACCCGTACGATGCTCCTCGACGCACGAGTCACGTACCTTACCCCTAAAATTAGTATCCTAGACCAATTTGGAGTATTTCTATATATTAGGAACCTTGGTATTATTAATAGAAAATTGATTAGCAATTTTAGGGGAGAGTTCAATTAGTTTTTAGTATAGATTTTTGAAGACAATGTCCGGCTAATTTCTTTTTCTCGCCCAAGTCGAAGGGGAAGCAAGTTGGAATCATGGATTCATGGCATTCTATGTGAGATCTTTTATTTTATTATTTAAATTAATTTAATTTCTCCTATTTCATTGTTGTTGGTTTAATGATTATGATTTAGATCTAGGGTATGTATGAGGCCTGTGCATGCTTTTAGATTGATAATCTAATGTTATTTGGAATATTTGTATCCGTGTAATTGTGCTTTTAGACCAATAAAGTAACAAACATTCACCCGGTTGCCGTAAAACTCTTCCGGTCATTGAATGTATAACAATTGGATCTAGGTTAAATCGGTAGCGGACGCGACCGGTTATCTAGGATTAGTGATCCATAGATCTATATTAATGCGGTTAGTGTATTAAACCTTATTGGCGGATGTCTAGGGTTATACATTAATTAGGGAAATTAGTGGCGGATGTCCTGATTATCGAAATTAGGGGAATTAAGAATTTCTGGCGGATGTCGATTTTCCATCACTAATCTAGGAAATTTAAATTAATAATTTTTTGGGAGAGATTGAAGACCATTGAATGCTATTGAATCTTGATTCTGATTTGTGGAACTGGAGATTTGGGTGAACTTTTCATTATTAATTTGTGTGAACTTTTCATTATTGCTAGTTTAATTAATTATTTTATTGATTTTCTTGAAAACCCCCATATTTAGTTAACTTAGAGTAAACTAAGTACTGCGGATTCGACCCCGTATTTACCACTACTACACCCTTGCGGTTGGTAACTCTTTTACGGGTTATATTTGGCACGCACGACACGCGTCAAATTTTGTAGAGAAGGAATAGAACTAATAGAAAAAGAGAACAGTCAAGGGGGACTATGAAAGACAATATGATATATCTGAGTCCTTCAGTTGTGCAAGCTAACGGGCAAAACAACCAGCAGAATACAAGGCAAGAACCAAGGTAGGAAAGGGAGCTCACTTTCAAGGAAGCGAACAAACACTGATGAGGCTCGTTGCCACTATGTATTGAGTATCTGGCTGCCACAAGTTAGTTCGAGTTGAAGTCAGGATCGATTCATAAGTTGCCTGAATTTCATGGGAAAGGGAATAAGGATCCTCAGAACTTCCTCACGAAGTTTGAGATGGTGGTAGTAGGCATGAAGCCTGTTACAGTTGATGTTGATATATTGAGACTGAAGGCATTTCTTTTCTGTCTCAAGGATACTGCACAGGACCAATTATTCCATTTACCAGCTCGTTCCATTAGAAACATGAATAAGCTACATCACAATTTATAGCACGAATATATGCTAGCCAAAAGGATCACTTAACTCATGAGGGATATATCCCACATTATCATGAAAGATGATGAGTCGTTGTCATAGTGGTGGGGAAGATTCAAAAAATTGTACAGGGCATGTCCTCAGCATGGTCTCGATAAGAAATCTTTAATGGAAAGCTTCTATAAACGGCTCATATACAATGAAAAGAGGCTTCTCGATACAGTGTATAACAGTAGTCTATCTGATATCACATCGACTATGGTTAGGGGATACATAGAAAAGGTAGCCAACCAAGCTAAGTAGTATGGACCGACTAGTGAGAGACGATGGGTTATAGTATGTTCAAGGCAGAGTAGACTTGAGGACGAGGCTAGGATGACAACTTTCCTAGGTTACTTGGTTGGCCTGTCTGATCTAGCATGTCAGATAACCTAGCTAGCAAATCCTTGATTGAAGCGACAGTTTTAGCCTCGTACTATTGCTATGATACGATCAACTGCTTCATCATCCCCTTTAGGGTGGGTCTATATGGATTAAGTGGTTGGCTCTGTGGTGCTACCGGCAATGGCTGTCCCCTAGGCACAAAATTCTAGTAAATCTGATTCTTAGCGGCATAGTTGAAGTTACTATATACTTTAGCTTTGACAACTCGTCCTCAAGTCTAAGATATACCATACAGCACAGGGCACCATTTCCTCAAAGATTATATCCGGAGAGGTATCCATTTGTTACCAGGGACCAACCCAAGGAATATGTGGAAGCCAAGATAAAGTTGATTGTAAAAAAGGAAATTCAGCCGTAGATCGAAAAATCTTGCGAGCCATTTGACATCGCAGGAGTTTTGGATAAGAAGAGGAGAATATCCAAGCGGGTAATACAGATACACCACAAAAATATGGTAATCCAGATATATGTAGCATTACTTGCACAATAGGAGGTTTGTATGTAAAAAAAGCAATTTTGACTTAGGTGAATCTATAAATATCATGTCATCATTCGTTTTCTTAACCATGCATGATCATGATTTAAAGCATTCTGACATAACCATCCATTTAGCAGACAAATCTTCAATTCGATTGATTGGTATGTTGGAAGACGTGACTATTCGTGTCAAAGACCTAGAATTTCCTACTGATTTCCATGTCATTGACATGGAAAACACTTTGGCGTCCTCACTTACTTCAGTTATCTTAGGGAGGCTTTTTATAAAAACGGCCAAAGCTAAAATTGATGTGTTTAGTGGTAATATGTTACTTGAACATGATGATAGGGTAGTTCACTTTGATGTTTTTTACTATTCGGACTTAACCTCTAATGTTTTCACTATAGTTTCGTCCCCTACTGATGACGATTCACATGATAGTTTGGGATTTTTCATATACTATTTGAAGAAGAAGTGCAAACGAGAGCGAGAGAAGAAGAGAAAAAGGCAAGAAAAAAGGAATTGAGTATTCGAAGGTTGGGTGTTGACACGGAATTACCAACCTAAGGAGATTTACAGTACGAGACAGAATTTAGAGCCACCAACATCCATTCATATCTCATGCATTTTTTGGGAAGTGGGTTTGACGGTGCGTTCAGCGATCATTGGCATAAGACCATTCGAGAACATCATTTCTATGAAACTCTTGTAGACGGCTGAGTTGGAATCACTGAGCGCACCCTAGACAAGGTTTCTTTTCTAGCAAATGGTACACCCACCAGGTTTTACGAAGTTGAGAGGAAAGTACCTATAAGACTTAGAGATATGGAGTTTCAGGTGGACTTCTCAGTCATTGATGAAGGGCTTCGTGATATCAACACCATGTTTTCTGGGATGTCATTCCTCTATACAGCTTAAGCTAACATTGATGTCTATAATGAAAATGTCACATTCAAAATTGGCGACAGAAAGATGCTTTATAGCAATGGCAGATTATGCATGAAGGAGCATGGAATTATCAAGTATCAAAAAGTGTATATATCGCTAGCCAAAGAAAAGAAGCCACTGATTTATTTGATTGACTTGGACTCCTATTAGTCCAAGAATATGGTAACGTCAAACTATCAGCATTAAACACCAGCACTTCGTGAGAGGCAACCCACAGTCAGTCATTTGTTTAATTAGCTATTTTACATGAACTTGGTTTAATTATTTTGACTTTGAATAAACTTTGGATTTGAATAAGTTGATCTAGTTTACTTCGATTTGAGGAATTAAAGTAGATGGAATTTGTTGCATATATTTAATACATCTAAACTTTGTATGATGATTGATTGGAGATTTATGGAATGTTTTTTACACATTGAAGTTTGATCGAATTTTGGCGATGTAATTCAGGGTAGTATATTTTAATTTGATTCATCTGCGTGACAACATTTGCATATATAGGGAAGTGCACACATTGGAGATTTTTTGGGAATTAATTTATTTTTCAAGGCCAGCGATGTCACATCATCGTGATGATTGTACATAAATCGTTGTGGTGGCGCTAGAGAATATTCCAAATTCAAAATATTCCATTTTTAGAGCCAGCGATTTGCTAGTAAAGTGGGTATGAACATAAAGTGCTAGCAGGGCGCCATTAGCAATTTCGGGAACTTTTCAAAATTGCCAGCGTTTTAACCACTGATCCCTCAGCGCCGTCACATTTTAATGTACAGCGTTGAGCTTGGAATCAATTTTTTTTAAGTGGGCAGAACCTCATTGTCAAGTTCCTCACTTAAACCCTAGCGATTTACCACCACCTCCAAGCCTTGAAACCCCGCTTTCAACCACCAAATCCACTGATTTCAAGCTCCAATGTCACTCATTTTTTATTCTTCGTCAAGTGGAGATTGTTTTAAGCCAAGAAACTACGAGATTGGCGAGTGCATCAATGAAGGCGTGAGCTAGGGCTTCAATTTTTTGACTTCGTAAGGCATCTACTAGGCCGAGAAAGCTCCCAAGAGCTTTTGTGAACTCAATCTCAATTAGGTAATGCTCTGATTTTGCCTTGATTTTTCAATTTCTTATCGGGTGTTCTTCAGCCAATTTAGGCAAAAATGTGTGTTTTAAGAGTCAAATTAGCTGTTAGAACCATGGGGCTTTTGTTTGTGAGGTGATTTTGAATTATTTGGTTTGATTATTACTGATTTTTTATCGATTTTGAAAATTTCAATTTTTTAAAGGAAAGCTTATGTTTTTTTTTTGAAAAAAATTGATTTCGGACCCTATTTTCAATTTCGAGTATTTCAATGGCCTTGAATTGGTCAATATCGTATGGATTAAGTTTGGGGAAAAGTGCAGGAATGTTTATCAAATCTGAATTGCCAAAGTTACGTTTTTGGTTGAGATTTTGTCGACACCGTCATTACTTAGAGTAAATTAATTTTGGGGTTTTAATGGTGCATGTATATGTCAATTGATAGACTGATTGGAATGCTAGTTGCATTTATCTTTTTGTATTTGAGCATGTGTTATTTCGAGACTTCGAAAATGGTTTTTAACCAAATTTTCTTAAAATTTTATTCGCCTTAGATTTTGAATGCCCAAAGACAAGCAAAATTTTATGTTTTGAACTTTATATAATTTGTTTTGCTGAGTGTTATGGACTGATTTGCTTGTAATTTCATGATTGGATTTTTTGCAGGATTTTCTGTTTGTTGTATTATTCTTTTTTGTGCTATGGAGATAGAGGAGTGCAGTGGATCTACAGGACCTAAATAAAGGAGAGGTAGTTGATTACCACCTTTTATACCTAGAGCCCATCCACCTAGAGCACCCCAGCCTTTTGATCAATTCAGGTTTGTGATCGAGGTAGCTGCGAAGAGGTACGAGAGTGACCTTAACATTAAGAATAGGAAATCCTTAACTGGGACGGGATTTAGGATAGCAACTCCCAAATATGAGAGGAGAGTCATGTCCATTATTAGAGAGGGGTTGAGAGTTCTCTACTAGGGATTACTAGGCATTAACTAAACCACCCCATGATTGACACTTGATATAGGGATGTGAGGAGTTAGTTTGCAAGTTTTACACGAATGGATACACTACCTATCACAGCTTAAGTGTCAAAGTCTGGGGAGTCCAGGTTTACTATAGTGCCTAGCTATTAATGCCTACTACAACCTACCTTTTTTAAGGACTTAGGGATTTATAATATCCTTAACTACACTATACCCATGACTCTCACATCCCTTTCGTGGATATTGGGGCAAATTTCACTTGTTTCCTTGTCAGGGCCCGTCTCGCGAAGTCTTGACCTAACCTAATTATCCTAATTAGGTTCCTAAATCATACAATCAACTTCAAACCTCGAAATGACTCATGATTCAATCCTTAAATAGCTCCAAATATAAATTGCTATCCTCATTACAACCTAAATTCATTATTCATTTAGTTGGAGTGAATTAGGAAATAATACAGACTATTATCCGTGTTTTTGTAAAACTTTTGGCAGCACCTACCCTAAAACTGGACTGCTGAGAAAATCACCTAATAGATAGTTGATTGGGGAGAAGCCTAAAAGGACTCAGTTTCCCGCAGTTCACAATATATATCAAATTAGGAGAATTTCAACCTATTTGAGTGTATGTCACGCCCTACACTCATCTCGAAACCCAAAATAGCATATATAAAATGATTGCAATAACAAAATTAAACTTTAACAAAGTAAAGCATTCACCAAATCTTCGAGTCTTGTTTGCTCCTCATTGTCTTCATTCGGTATCTGACATCGTCAAAAACAACTCGAAGATGTCAGGTAAGTAAATTTCTACATTGCTCTGTACTCCTGCAAATGTTAGTCCGAATATATGGCGACATGTAATTGCATTTCCAAATTAACAAGAAATTTATATAACAATGTGAAACCCTTTCATTACTATTTAAGGTTCACAAACAGGTTGGCCGACCTAAGAATGAACCTTAAATAGTAATGAAATTCCAATGCATGCTATAATGGAGTCAACATTACCAGCCTTAGACACCTGTAGTACATCTAGTCTAGAGTGGAGCACCCCACACTCTTACGACCCATAACATGTGCAACTCTATCCGGATGCCATGTATGGATGATCAAGAATAATGCAAAATGCAATGCAGAATAAACTCAAATGTAGGTACAAAGATAATTCTATAAATAGTAAAGATCACTATAGGGTTTACTTACAGCACAACCAACTCAAAGTTGGCCACGAAGCCTCACACACGTTTCTTCGGCCTTCACGTACTTCAAGGAGTTCTATTCAATTACAAATTTCACATTATAGATTTGCCACTCTATTCGAATACTTAAATCTATATTTCAAGTCACAATGAAATGAAACCACTTTCAAACTCATTTATATACTTCACTTTTTTCTTCTAAACAGCTTTCAATTTCAATATGAAGTTCAAACTACTAAAGCTCCAATACTTCCTTTTAAAGTTCCAAACTATTTTTCTTAATCCTTTTCCTATGTTTGTATATTCCATTAAGTTTCTATAACACTCATTTAGCATGAAAATAACTTACAAGTTTTCTATGCATTCCAAACTGAGATTATAACTTTATTTTAGTACTTCAAATTCATAATTCAACTTACAATGAGTTTAAGATCCTCTAATAGCTTTTATTAACTACTTGACATCTCTGAAAACACAGTTTCACTTCTTTTTCATATATGTTTAACCTATAAATAGGTTCTAAACCCTTTGTTGGGTTCCAACACAAATAACAACTTACAATTTACTCATTTTATCGACTTTTGGAACCATTTCCTTATCCAAAACACCTAAACATTGTAATGCAAGGTTTATATGAGTCTTTCATTCATATTTCAAGTTAAAAATACCCATAAAAAAACCATCAATACTTAGTCAAATTAAAGGTAGTACAGATTTTACATTAGCGAGCCAATTTTACTTGCCTCCTGAGAGTAGCTTATTCCCTTACCAGCTTCTTGATTTGATTGCCTAAGAGAAGAGCCTGCTAGAGAGTCATTTCTTTCAAACCAACTTGCCCTGAGCTTGTTTGTATCCGAGAGGTGGAGCATACTCCCTTTTAATAGTAGGCGTAGCACTAGGGAAGAGGATAACTTCTACAATTACGGGATCTAGTACTCTTTCCCTTCTCAAGGATTAGGAATGGTTTAGAAAAAAAAGGCTCTCGGGTTTTTTCACTGGCTTTATCACTCGCCGTCACAAGAACCGAAATGATCTGGTGCGATATAGCCAGAAACGGAATGATTGCCAATACAGTCGAACCGAAAGAGTCAAAGCTTCAAAAATAGCAGGCTTAGCTTCCTTGTTGTTACCGCAAATCGATCAATTCGTTCCTTTTCATCGGAAGAAGTAGCACGCTACTCGGAAAGAAAAAACCTCTGATACTTATGATGCTCTCTTCATGATGCAACTAATGTAATGCCCGTCGACCGATGCCTAGAACGGATCTATTATGTTTGACACTAAATTTCAACCTCTAAATCAATAAATCTCACCACAAGCCTGATTCACCATTGAAATAGGATATACCAAGATTCAAACAAACCTATTCCCAAGTATTTTGGAAATCTATAAGGTCTTCGAATCATTTTTCAAACATGACTACTCGCATCTGTCCAAATTGTTTACAATTTTGACAGTGGCTCACAGGCTACCTTTGCACCACTTTTTCACTACCAAAACAAATGATTCTAAGTTTGTATCTTTCCATTCTATAAAATACGATAGACAAGGGTTAAAATAAGCTTAACCCCACGTACTTTGGATAACGTTTAATACTTCAACTTATCAACCCAACTTGTTTGCTTGCAAGCAGTTTTTTATACTTGCCCAAAATTTTGGACTTTTGAGTAGTGTGACACTAGGTTCTACCCCCATAATTTGAATTTTCAAAACTCCAAGCACATTCACCACACCTTAAAACCGAAAACCCCAAATAAAAATAGGTTATATGGAGTACCAATCCACCAAAGATTATCACCAAATACCAAGAATCGAAGAAAATAAGCATGACCGACTTTTCCTACCTCGGCACAATTCAAACATTCAATTTCACTGATTTAATTCATCAAAACTCATTCAAATGGATTGTAAACTGATCTTAACACAACTCAAGTTGATCAAATCACTTTGAAAAGATACAACATATCAAGATGAATATCACCAGCACCGATTTCCCTTTTCCCCATCGTCATCTACTATTTCCTAACCCCCCCCCCCCCCCCCCCCAAACCATAATCAACATTTGAATAACAACACTAACAATAATTCAACCACCATAAAATCCAATGAAATAACTATGAATCAAATTCAGATTGCTCAAAACTCACCTTAATAAGTGATTCACTTCTTCTCTTCTTCAAGTCCACAACCGAGAGGTTGTCCAGAGAGGTGAGAGAAAAAAAGAGAGCATAGAATCAAGAGATAGGGCGAGCAGAGTGGCTGTGGAGAGTGAAACGAAGCAGAGGAAAGAAAGGGATATAATTTAAAGGGAGAAACATGGAGTTGAACGATTTCCATAGAGAGGAATGTTGAAGACGATGCTCTTAACCCACCCTGATTTCGATTTCACAAATTAAAATGGTAGGCAAATGACTATTTTACCCCCATGTTATCCTCATGTTTATAAAAAATGCCCTGAATGGTCATTTTGCACTTCATTTTATTTCATGTTTTTCTCCTTTATTTTATACCTAAATTAAACTCCAAAAAATACCTCAATTTTGTCGAAAATCGACGAAAATACCATCGCACTCCGAAACATGCGGGCACCACATCTAAACCTTATTTGGACCCTATTTTGCCTCAAATATAATATATTACATCAATTAGTCACGCAACACACAAAAATAATATTTAATTTATGATCTCCGGTTCATAATGCATGGGTCCCACCTCAGATATCCAAAACTCTCATTAAATTCCACAAATCCCTAATTAGTCATTAATTAAGTTTATGAAATGCTCGGATTTCACAATTCTTCCTAACTAATTAAAAATTTTGTCCTTGGAATTTGAACTTACAGGTTATTGAATCAAAAGTGATATGAGAAAATAATCATTCATAAACAACTTTTTAATCCTAATCTGCAAACCCTTTCAAAAGTGAACCATTAGATGGACCCAATCACTTTCATTGTATTTAACAACTCTATAGTAGAGATCATAACCATTTTAACTTTTTGTTTTTCCACATCTTGTTTCGATGAAAATTTATCTCTATAACTTTGTCAATCCTAACAATTTATGAATTTTTGACGAGTTAAACAATCAACTGTGAGGAATATCTAAGAAACCTTATTGTACTTCATATTTCACAAACTGTGCCTTATTCAAGAGTCAATTCATAGCAAGATCTAGCCTATCTCGCTTTTCATCAAACAATTTCCATTTTTAACTAAATAACTATTCCACAGACTGTTGGTAATTCTTTCCTATCCATCCAGCTCTGGTATACACATCCCAGTTTACCTTCTGATCACTGATCATCTTTTTATTTGAACTATCGGCCTATCAATTCTTAGGCTATCATTAGTTTAAACATATAAATGATGTAAATAATATTTGAGCTAAACATAAGATACTAAGCAGAGTTGTGTGTCTATATAATCCATCACCATTTCCATTGTTTCTCAACAGAAACCTGAATTTACATAAGTCATCCTATGACTATAGATCTCTAATTACATTCAGATCAGAAAATGAGACCTGACACCTTTTGCAACTCCCATTCATTTTCTAAATGTCTGCTCAAAATATTATTTATGTTATGAACTAGATAGCAATTACTAATTCCAACTCGTCAGCCAATTCACTTAGTTTTTGACTGGTCAAAACCCCATTTTTCTATCTATGAGTTAACAAAGAGCCTCATTTCATTAACTTATCCATTTATTATTTTCAAATTATCTGTATAACTACTTCAGTTTCCACTTTTATCAATGCAATCGCATTGTTTTCTACATTTCTCCAACTACTGATATTTTCATCATCTCAATCTCAACCCTTTACTGTTCACCATACTTTTCTCATTACCTGAATAGAGACAATTTCCCTTAACTTGAGTAGATATATGTTTCTAGACAAGGATCAACATATTTTTTGATTATACTCACAGTATAAACTTTAACTTGTATCTCATACAAGTTACAAATATGTTGTCTCTTTTCACTACTTTTCAATACATGTTTTAGCTCTACCCAATTTTATATTGGAAGAACATTCAATTCCTCAAACATATCTACTCAGATACATTGTACTCTATTCAGTATTTCAAACCACTAGGGATCATACCGACTAACTAAGTTGTAAGTCATGTTCTCTTTTCATTTCTTATTTGTATCTTCACTGTCAATCAGGTACCTTATATCAACTCCAATTTAAAAATAACCTAGTGTTTTAAAATCTCATCACTGACTAATCAGGTGATGTACCACTATATTTGAGTCAATATACAACATCTTCACTTATATCAGTAATATATTACTTTGATTAAAACTTTCAAACAAAACATCATACATATGTGAGAATGTCTTAGCCATTTAATTGCCTATATTTAAGCATCCAACTGACTCAAACAAAACATCATAGACTCTTTTATTCCAACTATCACTAATTCATTTAATTATTCAAATAAAAGTGGATGCATCACATCGGGCTTCTACGCTACAAATGAATTGTGATTTCGAAACGGAGTTACTCAGACTTTTGGTCATGCACAACTACTCTAGTGCCTTACCTTGACTAAAGGAGTATGTTAGTGCCACTTCCAGCAGTCACAAGTCATCTCAACGTCTCATTTTATTTTTTATTTATACCGAGAGTCTATTCCATTCAATTTTTGTCAATCTTAGCTATTCTCACATTTATTTCATCCTTAATCCCTTTACAAACTTACCACGACACTTTCGATCAATGCATAAATCACTTACAGTCCTTAATCTTGACTTAAAAAAAGAAATTTATATATATATTCTCTTTTTGAAATTTTAGCTAAGGATAGTGCAACTTCTTATAATCATTTAATCAATTGAAGTCTTCCTTGGCTAAACTTCATTCGAAATAAAGATATTTTGCGACTCAAACAGTTAAACTATTTGTTATTGTATTAATTTATTTCCATTAGTCTTAGATTTCCCAACTTTTCTTTTTCTCAAAAAGAAATTTTGTACTTTTCAAGAGATTATGTAAGCTTACTTTATTTCTTATTGTTCTTCAAATCACTTTTGATGAATTCACCTTTCCCTTTTTTTCATTTGAAAAGATAGAAGAATTTGAATTTTCAAGCTAGTAATCATCTTACATTAATAAGCTTTTAAAGGATACAATTTCAATCCCTTAAGTCATAGTAATAGAAATTCTCGATATATGGAGTTTCATAATGTCTTCCATATAAATCACTTATTCATTCTCAAAAAATACATCTATCTCTTCATTTGTTATATTTTTAAGTCGTAGTAATAGGAGTCATAAGTAATTGTCGTCACAAATGATGATTGGGTACTTTGAATTTCAAAACACAATCATTTGTGTTGATGTTTAAAGCTAATTCAAGCTATTATTAGACCGTTTTCCCAACACCTTCACTTCTAACACATAAATCTCTATTTTATAACAACACTTAATTTGGGGTTAACAAAGTTACATTCTAACTCATTTTTTTCGAGAAGAAAATAATACTTTGCTCCAAAGTATTTTATTTTCATGGAATCCAACTTAGACAACTTGACTGAACTTATCACAATCTCATTATGATTTCCGAGTCAAAGTTCGATTTTAGAACCACGTGTCTCATTTTTTGTTATCGAGACTTGTTTCGGAAACCACCTGCATTTGGTTATGAATTCAACCAATACTTATAAAATAGGTCTTCCCGAATTACTAATTCAAATGGTATTAACATCATTCTTAATTTTAAGATAATCTTATCTTATACTTCCTACAAGTCTCAACTTTAGCTTTAATATTTTCCAAATGATTCTCAATCATTTGAAACTCAATTTCAGTCCATTTTGACATTTTGCTAAGCGTTTTAATTGTAATAGTTCAATACTTTTGATTTCTCATGAGTCCATGTTCAGCACTTACGTTCTTGACTCTTTTGGACTTTCTTTCTTAACCAATTCGATATTGGTTTTATAACTGATACTTTCATCAGTTATATTAGTACAGAACAACTTGCAACACCTTCGTGAATCTAGACTTTTTGAGTCTATTTCACTTCTTTTTACGCTCAGTAGGGCTGGAAACTTGGGTTATGAAATGTTTAACATGACATGACATGACAAGTGATAAACATGTCGTGGGTTTGGCATAAGTGGGTCTGGGTCATAAACAAGTTAACCTGTTTATACACAGTTAATAAACGATTCATTAACATGTTAACCCGTCTGACTCGCTTATGACTCACATAATTATATACATATATGACTTATAATTTACATATAATTAATTACTCATATAAATACGACTTTTTATTTCTCTTCAACTCTTTTCAAAACCCTAACATAATACCACTTCCACCTCTTCCTCTTCCATCTTGACCTAGCCGCTATGGCGCTGTAACACTCTCATTTGCTCGCTCAATTCGACGACGACGAGGAAGAGCAAGAGCTCTACTGTAACTTAACAAGGAAGAAGGAGATTGTCTCAGCTTCAACCTCATGTAACAAAATCTATTTCTCTCTCTCTCTCTCTCTCTCTCTCTCTCTCTCTCTCTCTCTCTCTCTCTCTCTCTCAACCGATGAAGCATCATGCATTAAACGACCATCTCCACTTTGTTCGATTATTCTTCCGGACTTCCACCCATCTTCGCCTTCGCTCATCCACCCATCTCCGCCTCCGATCCCCTACCCATCTCGGGCTTCAGGTCCCATATCCATCCGCCCTCGGTCCCCACCCATCTCCGCCTTAGTAGATCTCGGCCCCCTCGGACATCACCATCGACATCCTCAAGTCCCCACATCCATCTTCGGTTCCTCAATTCGGTAGTCCCCCGTACATCTCTCTCCCCCGGTCCCTCACCCATCTTCGCCCCTACCCCCTTTTTTCTAACCTCACCACTGCCTTCGTCCTTCTTCCCTATCCCCCAACCTCACTGACAGTTTAAGGAGCTGATCAATGAGAATCATGCCATTTTTATTTTTTTGTCCTTCTTCATCCTTCTTCCCTCACCACCGTCGTCTCTTCTTCTCTAACTCAATTAGGCTTCCTTTGGACTTTTTTTGTTTTTCCTACCAACTATTTTTTAATTAAGGATTTTGGGTTTCATGAATTATTGTGAAAAAGAACTAGTATACTACTTAATAATTTCAGGTATTACTACATATTGTGCTACATGATGCGACCGCGCGATTTTTTTTCCTAGATCTTCCCTTATATCAAGTTGGTAATGGTCAATGTAGACGCAAACTTTAGAAAGGTCCACCTTTACTTGAAAATCTAAAACACCAATACCTTGCATTCCACACATATAATTCTCACCCCAATCCTCAAATGACTACTCCATCAATGTGGCCCTTAATTTATAATATTGTTGGAAGTTTACTTAGCTTTGCCTTTTTTTCTTATATATATAATAAATTCTATTATATATCCCTGTTGCAACATATATCTACTGCAGTGCACTTTTGTGATTTATTGGGCTTTTTTATTGTGATGAATATGACCAGAATGTTGTATAATGTTTATGACAATTGACAATCAAGTTTCATCTTCCAATATATCTATTGTCATGTTTGACATTTTAAGAACATTTGATTTCATTTTTGTTTAATGTTTCCGACAATCAAATTTGATTATCTGTTTATGTTATGAGAACTTAACATACTATACAACCACAAGATTTCTTCTTTTAAGTCTCAAAAATTTGATTTTGACTAATTTTTATAAATATTGTGTTTGTGTTGTTGATTTTGATGTACCGCAGTTGGACAACATTCTTGATGAGATCAATGATGATGAGTTTAACACCAACACTATTGATGATGTTGAACTTGAACTTGAACATACTAATGATGATAATGATGATGATGATGATGATGATACTTGTGATAAAGATACAAAGCTCTAGCGAAAGAGAAAGAAAACTTCTCTTGTATGGTGTCATTTTGAAGAACTTCCAAAAGGCATAGATGGGAGGAAAATGGCAAAGTGCAACTTCTGTAAATTGGAGTACATCCATGATAGTAAATTCGGCACAGGTAACTTGCAACGACACACTGCATCTTGTTTTAAAAGAAATCATCGTGATATTATTCAGTTGTTCATTTCACAAGATTATGGTTCTATTTCTTTTGGTTCATCTAAATTTGATCTTGAAAGGTTTCATGAGTTGTTAACGGAAGCGATAGTGATGCATGATTTGCCTTTTAATTTTGTTGACTATGAGGGCATAAAGAGGTTGTTTATTTATTTGTATAAGGATGTTCAACTTGTAATAAGAAACACTACAAAGGTTGATATAATTAATAGGTATAAAAAGGAGAAGGAAATAGTAAAATTCTTGTTGGATGACGCTCCTGAGATGATATCTTTTACTTCAGATTTATGGACTTCTTTGACCATTGATGGATATATGTCTTTGACATGCCATTTTATTGATAATAATTGAACTTCGTAAAAGAGAATCTTAAGTTATACGTTCATGCCTCCTCCTCATTTAGGACTTGCATTGTCTACCAAAATTCATAATTTGTTGTGTTAATGGGGGCTTGAAGGGAGAGTTTTTAATATCACATTAGACAATGCTTATACTAATGATCTTTCAGTTGACACTTTAAGAGATGAATTGAATCCTAAAGACTTACTTGTATGCAAAGGTGATCATTTTCATATGAGATGTTGCACCCACATTCTTAACTTGATTGTTCAAGAAGGAATGAAAGGAGTTGATCCATCAATTTTCAAAACTCGAGAGAGTGTTAAATATGTGAAAGGGTCGCAAGCACGAAAACATAAGTTTCTTGAATGTGTTAGCTTGGTATCGAGTGGGAATAAAGGATTAAGTCAAGATGTGTCAACTAGGTGGAACTCAACTTATCTTATGCTCCAAAGTGTTATTCATCATCATCGGGCATTCCAACACTTGGATTTAATTGATTCAAACTATAAATATTGTCCTTCAAAAATGGAGTAGGAAAAAATAGAACAATTTTGTTCTTTTCTCAAAGTGTTCTATGATTCCACATTAATGTTTTATGGCACCAATTATCCTACAACGAATTTGTATTTTCCTGTCGTATATTTGTGTTACATAGAATTGATAAAACAAATAGAAGGAGATAATGAGCACTTGAAAGTTATGCAAGTAAGATGTGGTTGAGATTTGAGAAGTATTGGTCTGAATTTTGTGTGTGTTGGATCCATGTTATAAGATGACTTTTATCAACTTTGTCTACACGAAGATTTATAGGGAAGGTTCTTCTGAATTTCATTGATTCAACACCAAGTTGCAAATTTTATTTGAGGCTTATAAGTCAAGCCCTTCTCTTCAACATTCAAGTTCCAATGCATTAGGTAATGATGTTAATGTTAGGAATGATGACACCTTTGATACTATGGAAGCATTCAAGGTAAGAATATTATTTTATTTATTTTGTATAGTATGTTTTATCAATGTAGTAAGACCCCAATTAATTTGAGATTAGAGCTATATTGTTGTATTTCTTTTTAAAATGTTATTTGTTATGTGAAAGTAAATCATACCTTATTCCGTGATTTCCTTTTGATTGTTCAGGTTTTAAGACGTTCAAGTGTGCGTCCTCTATCAGAAATCCACATATGAACAATGACCAAAATTTGGAGTGCTAGCCCCGAGAGAGATTGAAAACGACTTTTCTTTCTCTCCCTAAATCTAGAGAACTCGGAAATTGTAAAACGAAATCTTCTTTCGTTTTTAGGGATCCACCCTTTATTTATATGTGTAGATAAGCCCTCACTTAAAATCTTATTCGTAATACAACTATTGTATTTATGCAGTTTAAGGAAATTACACATATGCCCATATTAATAAGTTATCATATAACAAATCTAAGGGCTTTTATGTCATGAGTTTTATCATATAAAATTCATTACTTTAGACTAATTGAAATTGTGCAAAGCCATTCTTTGTATGCGACCCAATAGGTTCATGCTACATTGGCAGTGAACCAAAAACCATTTTGGTACACAAGTCATAAGCGGTCTCTAGCAAGGCATTATGACTACCCAAGTAGCATGAATATCAACATTGATACAACTAATTAATAATGTATATCATATCATTTTGTCGTGCGATATCCTTTTATTAAACATAAGACATGGAAAGTCACCCTTAAGGTTCAATCGTACTAGTCTCGATCTTTAGGTAAACTAAAAAACATCCAAGTGACAATGATCATATCAATTCATATGGACTTTGCCATTAACAATCTATCTTATCGAGGGATCCACTTATATATCTCTTTATACAAAAGTGAAAAATTCTATCTTAATTATATACCTTCACATATTATTCACATGGTAACCAATCACAATCTTTATAATTGTCCGATTAAAGACAACATCTGATTGTATCAAATTATCATGCTCCTAATATTGAAGTCTATGGCAATCTCAAGTCGAAGGACTAAATGATATACCTATCATGAGTAACACTTATGACTTAATCCATATGGTGTTCTCATAGCGGGTCGATCCAGTATCTTATTCCATAATAAGTACTCATGATCTTGATTCGTATCCTTATATGCATGATCATCACATGACCATCAATCAAGATTCATACTAGTCTTAATTCATTATAGTTCTTAGTATAATGATCGACTAATGACATTTAGGATATTTTAACAAATACTCATGGATCTTACTATAAGGTAAACATGCAATCACTTATAATAAAACAACAAATAAAACCTCTATTTTATTAACTAAAATTATAAGATAAACAATGTTTGTAGATTAACCTAGGGCACATGCCCTAACAATAGTAATGGTCGACAAGTTTTGGATTCATATGTGGAAGGAAGTTGCCAATGATGGACAAGACCTTAGTTAGAGCATAGGTGATACATAATGTTCTTGTGATTGATCTACTAACTGAGTCTAAACTAAAGGGTGTAATAAGTGATTGTTTAGACTTATATAAGGTTAGTTTAGTAGTATATTTAGTATAAATATCCTGAAAAGAGCTCTAATTAATGGCGTTTATGTATTTTCAGGTACATCAGACATAAATGAAGGAAATCAGTGAATTTGAGAAGAAATGGAGTTAAAACACACCAAAATAGGTTTGGCGTCGTGGTTAAGCAATATTGGCCCTGTGGGAGACATAGGCCCAAGGTGCGATAATAATGGACAACGTGGGAGAGTAAGGCAAGGAAGTAAATTTGGTCAGGATGCACTACGCAGTGGTGGTGTCATAGAGGTTAAGGGATGACAACGGGGCCAGATTGGATAGCGCTAGGACCACTAAATGGAAAACTGGCACACAAAGTGAATAGCCCAGTGACGACGCCATGGGATTGTGCACACCGCACAGAGAATAGAAGAAAATAGAAAGTATAGTTCTATTTCGTGTTAAATTTTTAAGTAGGGTTTCTAATTATTCTTAAACGTGTTTAGGGAGTATAAATAGATAGGAGAATGTGGTAAACTCACTAATTACCATAGATTAGCAACCATTAGTAATAGTTTAGCATAAATTTACTTTATTCTCGAGTATTTAGAAGATTTGTAGAGAAAAGACATTAAAGACTCATATATGGTGATTCACGTAGTATTTTTATTGATTTAATAGAAATTAATTTCTTTATATATCTGATATCAATGAATACAACTATGTGCATGTTTGTTTCAATGAAATAAAAGTTGGTTATTAATCTTAGGGATCAATGGATCGCATGGTATGAATGATATGCTATAAAAATAAGAAGATTAGAAAGATAGAAAGTGCAATGGTTATAATTTGTATTAATTCTGAGCGTAATAATACAAACATATTGATCACGTGTTTGTTGATATTAGGTTTTAAAAAATTAATCATGGCCATTGAAGCTTTTAAGCTCGATATAGATGGTACAACCATAAAATATACAATATCGAGCGATAGTTGTCGATTAAGGAGGCACGAATAGTAAACTTAATTGGATATGAATTTAAAGATTTAGAATATTAAAGCAATATGGAGCTTAAGTTATTCACACCGATAGGTGGAGTTCTAGCTTGCAAATTAGAATATTTTTTTGACACAACAGTGGGTTAAAGTAGATTTGAAGGAAATATGCATATTCTAATTAGGCCTTACACACACATAATAAAGATGACAAATTGAGTTGAAAAGCATAATATTTCATTACCTAGGTAAAGTTGTGAACTAAGATATTTTTAATATAAGAGTTAAAGTAATTTGCATTGATTTGTTAGTATAGAATAGTTTAGTTATAAAAACCAATTTAAAAAGGATTTCCTTAGCAATGAGTAATTTTAGCTAGGTACGTATTAAGTGCATACACAATTCCCTAAGGATGATATTTGTAATCAACGTAAGTTCAACACACTATTACTACAATCGAGCCATTATACTTGCGACCATGCATCAAGTTTTTCGTGCCATTACCGGGGATAGTTTGCCCCTTAGACTTAGTTTAAAAAGTTGCTAAGTTTTATTTAAGTACTTTACTTTCAAGTCGATAAAAAAGAAAAAATAAAAGGCTTAAGTTTCAAGTTTGACTTTCTGCACTTGATCTTTTGTGTTTTCTTTTCAAGGATAACTAATGCATGTGTAGTATAGGAGAGGACTTGGTGCCTTATGACCCTAAGATTGATAGAGCCAACAAAGGAAAGAAAAACAAAGGAATCAAGATGGCTGAGGATCAAGCAAGAAACCAACGACAGGGTTGAGGTAATAACCAACCTAAAGGTGATTTGATAGTGTTAGGTAGAGTGCGAGGAAAGATATGCCTTCATGACTACTTCAAGCTAGAAGTTCAACAGACTTACAACAGAGTGATGAGGCTTCTAGCCAACACCACCAAGTTCAAACTAAGAACGTTTCTAATCAACATGATGCAAAATAGTTTGTTCAATGGGCTAGCCAATGAAGATCTAGTTGCACATGTAGAAAATTTCTTGGAGAAGTGCAACACCGTGCACATTACTAGAGTTACAAAGGAGGTGATCAGGATGAGACTTTTCCCATTCTCATTGGGTGGAAAAGTGAAATCCTAGTTCCAAAGACTAAATACAAGGAGTATGACCTCATGAGCAAAAATTAATGAAAGATTTCTAGATAAGTTCTTTCCTATAGTGAAGGTCAGTGAAATGAAGCAAGAAATCAATCAATTCAAGCAGGAAGACGCCGAGCCTTTTATCGAGGCTTAGGAAAGATTCAAGGAGACACTGAGGAGATGTCCAAGATATTGATACGTGAAATGGACATAACTCCAAATTTTCTAATATGAGCTGAGTCATAGCACGTAAACACTAGTAGATATTGCAATAGGTGGTTCTCTACTAACCAATGATGAGGATAAAGCATTGGATCTCTTAAATCTTATGTCTCAAAACTCTACGACAGGTACTCATTCCACAGTACAAAAACCAGTGGGCATATATGAGATTGATTCGGAAGCTGTGATTATGACATAACTATCTAACCTAAGCAATCAAATGGTAAAACTTTAAATGGGAAAACAAAGTCCACAAGTGCATGCAATACAACAACCTATTGATCACCAAGCCATGGTGGTTAACTAAATGGACATGCATCAAGTAGTGGAATATGAGGATAAAAACTTTATGAACAACCAAGGCTGTGGAAAAAACTTCACGCCGAGAGGAAAGGCTCCTCAAAGGTTTTATCAAGGATACAACAACAAAAAACCGTACTTCTCGTATGAAAATCCTGATAATACATTGAAGTAACCTCCAGGCTATGATCAACAAGTCTAATAGGGGAAGCTAGCGCAGAGTGAATAGTAGACTTCAATGAAGTCGATTGAGAAACTTTTCCATATCATGGACATGAGCAATAGAGAGCGCCATAAGAAGCAGGAGAAAAAGATGGAAGGAGTCAAGCAAGCTATGAAGAGAATGGATGAGATTTCACAATCCATCAAGAACTTGGAAAGATAGATCGGTCAGTTAGCCATTACCTTAAATTCAAGGAAGAAATGATAGTTTTCGAGCAACACGATCACCAAAGTGCTATTCACATAATGAGCACTGTGTAACGAATTAGCTAAGATAAGAGCAAGTGATGTACAAGCCAAAAAAATTCAACACTTTGGCTATGGGGAAGCACGAAGTGGTGCATGAGAATGGAACGAAAGTAAAGCAAGATGAACTTGAAGGATTCAGACAACAATAAATCAATACCTTGAAGAAAAACAAGAAGGAGAAGAAATAATGGAAAACTAAGCAAGAAAGATGAAGGACCTTCTGAAGAAGCACCAAAGAAAACAGCATCAAGATAGTTCAAAGGAAGTTGAAACTAAAGTTCAAGTTCATAGTAAGACTTCAACCAATCAAAATGAGAGAACCCAGAGAAATATGCTTACCAATAAGCATTGATAGGCCCTGATTTAAAAATGTTTTATGTGATACGGGAGCCTCAGTCAATGTCATGCCAATAATGGACATGTTTCATGCCGATTTGAACATCAATGTCCTGATAAGATAAATTTGCAACTAGTGATGGCAAATTGATACCAACTATAGGAAGAGTCTTGAATGTGAATGTGAAAGTGGGAACATTCACATTCATCATGGATTTTGAGGTTATGGATCATAATATGGATGATAATGTGTTTATGATATTTGGGAGGTCATTTTTGAACATTGCCAATGTAAACTTGTACATAAGAAAGAAGAAGAACATAATGAATATCGATGAGGATGATGATAAAGAGAGGATAGTCTTTCTTGATGGGGAAGAAGTATATCCAAATGGGAACTATATTATTATCTTTGATTTACAATTGGAGTATCTCGATTTAGACTCAGACTAAACGAGCGAAAAATGTCAAGCTAATGATGTCAATATAATTGCTACTAGGAGGCAGCCTTAGGGTTTTTAAATTTCTTGTTTTCATATTCAGTTAGTTATGTAGTTATTTATTCTAGTTAAGGACAATCCACATGGTTGGAAAGACTACTTCTAAGTATTAATGGTTTTTGTTGTGATCTACTTTGGTATTTCAAAAGTGAGTTGTATGAGTTGTTAAAGCTACATGTCTTGAAATCGTAAGTTTTTGAAAAGAAAAACTCTTAAGTGGATTATTAACTTGAAACTTAGTTGAGATAACGAATACTCCATGAACTCTTTAAAATGAATGAGAATTAGAATAATAGGAGTAGTTAGGAGACTTGGTAAAATACACTTTTGCTCGGGTCGTGCAAATTTTTAAGTTTGGGAGTATTTGATAAATGATTATTTAGACTTATATAGAGTTAGTTTAGTAGTAATTTAGTATAAATATCCCAAAATAAGCTCTAATTGATGGTTTTTATTTATTTTAAGGTACATAAGGCATAAAGGAATGAAATGAGTAAATTTGAGAAGAAGCAGAGCTAAAACACACCGAAGTAGATTTGGTGCCATGGCTAAGTAGAGTTGGTGTTTGATTAGTGATTATTTATACTTATATATAGGTTTATTTTAGTAATATATTTAGTATAAATATCCTTAAATGAGCTTTAATTGATGGTGTTTATGCATTTTCAGGTAAACAAGGCATAAAGGAAGGAAACAAGCAAAAATGAGAAGAAACAAAGCTAAAACTCACCAAAGTGTGGTTGGCATCGTGACATGAAGGTGTGGTGCTGTGAGAGCATGAGGGAGAGTGTGGAGGACCTAGGCACAGTGTGGGAGAAAAGACAAGTGAAGAGAATAAGGCAGGAATCTTGACGCCATGACATGTAGTGGTGGCGCCATGGAGCCTAAGGGACGGCATCGAAGGCTAACTAGATAGTGTCGAGGTCACTGAAGCAAGAAAAATACATAAAAGAGGTGGCACAATAATGGTGCTGTGGCATAGCACACAAGGTGCCAGGGTATAAGTGACAGTGCCAAAACGGAAGAAAATAGAAAGTTAGAATTTTATTTCTAAGTTAAATTGTAAAGTAGGTTTCCAATTGTGTTTAGGAAGTATAAATAGATATTATGACATGTTAAACTCAACACATATCAACCATTAGCAGCCATTAAAGTATTCTAGCAAATGTTTTACTTATTCTTGAGTATTATAGAAATTTATGGAGGGGAGACATTGAAGACTCATTGTGGTGATTCGGGTATTGTGTTATTGATTTAATTGAAGTATTTTCAATATATCTTTGATTTCGATGAATACCACTATATGCATGTTCGTCTCAATGAAGTGTAAGTATTCAAGTAATCTTAGGGATCAATGAATCGTATGGTATGAATGTTGTGCTTTGAACATGAGTAGAAATTGAATATAAAAAGTACAATGGTTAGAATTTGTATTGATACTGAGCTTAATGTTATAGACATCTTGACCACATGTTTATTGATATTAGGTTTTAGTAGTTATTATGGCCATTGAAGTTTTTAAGCCGGACATGGATGGTATAACCATAAAATGCACAACATCGAACGATAGTTGTTGATTAGGGAGGCACGGATAGTAAACTTAATTAGTTAAGAATCTAAAGATTTGAAACATTAAAGCAATGTGGAGCTCACGTTATTCACATCAATAGGTGGAGTTCTAGTTTGCACATTAGAATTTTTTCCGTCATGACAGTGTGTTAAAGTGGATTTGAAGGAAATCTATCTATTCTAATTAAGTATTGCACATAACATAATAAGATGATAACGTGGTTGAAAAGCATAGTATTTCATTCCTTATATGAAGTTGTGAACTAAGATAGTTTTAATATAAAAGCTAAAAGTAAAATGAATTAATTTGTTAGTATATAATAGTTTGGTTTAGTTATAAAACCATTTAAAAAGGGGTTTCCTTAGCAATAGATCCATCGTAGCTAAGTACGTAGTAAGTGCATATACCTTTCCCTAAGGAGAATATCCATAGTCCGCGTAAGTTGGTTATACTATTACTAGAATCGAGTCATTACATTTACAGTCAAGGTCAAGTTTTTGGCGTCGTTGCTAAGGACAAGTAGCCACTTAGACTTAGTTGATTTGAAAAGTTGTTAAGTTTTATTGTAAGTACTTTACTTTCAAGTTCATAAAAACAAAAAATAAAAAATAAAAGGCTTAAGTTTCAAGTTTGACTTTTTGTACTTGATCTTTTGCATTTTTTTCAGAGATAATTAGTGCATATGTACCAAAGGAGAGAGCTTTAGTGCCTTACGACCCTAAATTTGACAAAACCAACAAAAGAAAGAAAAAGAAAGGAATCAAGATGGTTAAATATTAAGTAAGATACCAATAACATGGTCGCGGGAATAACCAACCCGAAGGTGATTTTATAGTACAGGATAGAGTGTCAGGACAGAGATGCCTTCATGACTATTTCAAGCCAGAAGTTTATGGGACTTACAACGGAGTGATAAAGCTTCCGGCCAACACCACCAAGTTCAAACTAAGACCGTCTCTAATAAACATAGTGCAAAATAACTTGTTCAATGGGCTAGCCAATGAAGGTTCGGTTACATATATAGAGAATTTTTTTGAGAAGTATGACATCGTGAACATTACTAAAGTTATAAAAAGGTGATCAGGATGAGACTTTTTTCATTCTCAATGAGTGGAAAAGCTTCCAAGGACTAAATACAGGCAGTATGACCTCATGGGCAAAAATCAATAAAAGATGTCTTGATAAGTTATTTCCCTCCAATGAAGGTCAGTGAAATAAAGTTGGAAGTCAAACAATTCAAGCAAGAAGACACCGAGTTTCTTGGTGAGGCTTATGAGAATTCAAAGAGATGCTGAGGAGATGTTCGAGGAACGAATACATGAAATGTGCACAACCTCATATTTTCTACTACGGGATGAACCACAACACTAGAATACTAAAAGATGCAACAGTAGGTGATTCTCTACTAACCAAGGATGAGGATGGAGGATTGGATCTCCTTGATCTTATGTCTCAAGACTTTATAGTCAGTGATCGTTCCAAAGTGAGGAAACCAGTGGACGTATAAAAGATTGATTCGCAAGCTGCAATTATGGCACAGCTATCAAATTTGAGCAATCAAATGGCAAAACTTCAAATTGGACACCAAAGTACACGAATGCAAGCGATACAATAACCCATTAATCACCAAGCTATGGTTGTTAATCAAATGGACATAAAACAAGGAATGGATTACAAAGACATCAACTTGATGAATAACCAACGCTACATGAACAATTTTAGGTCGAGGGGAATGACTCCTCAAAGTTTTTATCCAGGATACAACAATAACAACCCAAACTTCTCATATAGAAATCCTGATAATGCACTGAAGTTACCTCAAGGCTTTGATCAACAAGTCCAATAAGGGAAGCTAGGACAGAGTGAAGAGATGACTTCATTGAAATAAATTAAGAAATTCTCGCAAGCCATGGATATGAGAAATATGGAACCGCATGAGAAGCATGAGAAAGAGATGGAATGAGTGAAGCAAGCCGTGAAGATGATGGATGATGAGAGATCACAATCCATCAAGAGTTTAGAGAGACATATTGGACAGTTAGCCATTGCCTTGAAATCATCAAAGGAATGAGAGTCTCCAAGTAACACGATCATAAATCTCAAGGATAATGTTAGTGCTATTCATATGATGAGCACTACGGCAAAGAATGAGCCAAAACAACAACAAGTAGTGTACAAGCCAAAAAAATTCAACACTTAGGGTATGAGAATGCATGAGTATGGAACAAAAGTAAGGAAAGATGAACTTGAGGGATTTAGGCAACAAAGAGTCAATGCCTTGAAAAGTGACGAGAAGGAAAATAAACAATGAAATGCCAATCAAAAAGATGAAGGACCTTCTAAAGAAGAACCGAAAGGCAATGTCATCTAGGTAGTTCCAAGGAAGCCGGAACCGAAGTTCAAGTTCATCCCTAGACTTCAACCAATCAAAAGGAGAGATCCAGGAGAAATATGCATACTAATAAGCATTGATGAGCACCAATTTAGAAATTTCTTATGCATACTACTAAGCATTGATGGGCACCAATTTAGAAAAGTCACAGCCATGCCACTAATAGACATGTTGTACACCGATTTAAAGATCAATTGTCCCGATACGATGAATTTGCAAGTAGTAGATGGCAAGTTGATACCTACTATAGGAAGAGTCTAGAATGTGCATTTGAAAGTAGGTAGATTCACATTCATCGCATATTTTGAGGTTATGGGTCACATCATGGATGATGATGTATCTATGATACTTGGGCGGCCATTCTTGAACACTGACAATGTGGACATGTATACACGAAAGAAGAAGATCACGATAAGTTGATGATGGTGAAGATGTAGAGAAAGTAGTCTTTGTCGATGATGAAGAAGTACATCCAAACGGGAAGGACATCATAATCTCCGATCTATAATTGGAGTATCTAGATTTCGACTCAAACTAAATGAGCGAAAAAGGCATCAAGCTAATGACGTTAAATTAAGCGCTACTAGGAGGCACCCCAGAGGTTTTTAAATTTCAAGTTTTTAAAGATTTTTGTTAGTATTTAGTTATTCTAATAAGTACAACTCAACACATTTTACTTTCTAACTTTCGAAATTTTGTGTCAAATGTGTAGGAAAGACTATTTGTCAAGTGATGATTCGTCGGAATGAAAATGTCTCGCTAACTCATTAAAATGCGTAAAAGAGCAAAGGAGTTTAAGCGGCAAAGGTGAGGTACACGAGCAAATCACGTGTAAGTTTTTATGAGATTTTTATATTTACATGGATTTCATGCGATCACAAGGAGAAGCATAAAATAGGAATTAAAAGAATATATACGCGAAACACGTGAGCAAATTGCTCAACATCATGGCAATAAGCCACGGCACCATGGGTATGAGATACTGCACCAGCAGGGCGTCGAGACAAGCACAGCAACACACCATAGCATCTTCAACACTATGGTGGCACTGTCACGGTGCCTTGCCTATTAAGGCACTGCGCCAGTGTCGATGAACATTTTCTAAAACCCCATTTTCATCACTTTCTTTATACTTGCATCAACACCCCACTACAACCACCAAGAATACAACCCTCTAGAGCCAAAGTTTGATCAATTTTAAGTGAGATAAGAGAATTCCTAGTGATTAAGAGTGAAAGAAGCAAGTGCGTTATGGATTTGCATAAGGTGGAAAGTTAGGGCTTGAATTTGGGATTTTGAGTTCAAAAATAGCTAGGGTTCTAGTTTGTTAGAAAAGTGAGAGGGCTTGGATCGATAGAGACTTGGATGAGTATTCTGCACCATAAATTAGTCTAGTACTGAGGTAAAATTTACAATTTCATTAGTTATGCTTTGAGTTTTGAAAGTTTTGATGAAATTGTATGAATAGTGGATTTGAGGTTGTTGAATAAGGATTTGCAAGCTGTGTGAATATTGAGCATTAATGTTACCCATGGACACTTAGTCTATGTTTTTTGCATTATTTGGTTATGAATGATCCAAGTATTATGAATTATGAGTTTGTAAATGATTTCAATACCTATATTGCAAGTTGCATTTGTTGTATTGTTGTTTGAGTTGGAAAAAAATGTCAAGAATAAGGAAGCAAGTTAGCCAAGTTAGAATATTCATTTGCTTAAGATAGCAAAGTATTGAGTTTGTGGGTATTTGATAAGTCAATAATTAGACATTATTTTATAATATATTTTAGGGTGATTTTAGATGTAAAAGGCTAGATTACACAAATTGGAATATATGAAGAAATGGAGTAAAAATGGAAGAAAATGAAGGAGTTAATCGAGTGGAAAGAGTACATAAAGAATTATCAATGAATCAAGGATCAATTGGAATTTACTGTTAGCAAATCCTCAGTTATTTGGGATTTACAGTAAGAATCAACAAACAAATAGGGGGAGCACAGAGGCAATTTTCCAAGGATTTAACCAGTAATTTGAGTTATAAATGGAATCGGTGATGAGTCGCTAGGTTCGATTTTGATAATATTAGATCAGTTTGAGTTAGTCTAAGATATGTACTAAGAATACTATGTTTATGAACTCTAGTCTTCGAAATTAAGTGCCCTTGATTGCTCTTGGAGCCATATTAACTAGTTTTATAAAGTTTTAGTTGAGATTTATTGTTCATTATTTTTGAAGACTTTTGAAGATTCAAGTATTCAATTAACATGTATTTTTATTTGACTTTTATTTACTTTATTGTGATGTTCATTAGGATTATGAGTGAGTAGTTTATTAATCTAAACAAAGTCCGAATATGAATTTGATTTGTTTTGCAATGTAGTCATAATGAGATGATTTTGTGTTTAATGCCTTAAACTAATCGTATTCTTTAATTCATTGATTTAATAGGTTTTTATTTACGGATTACAATCATGGATTTAGGTATTGCATGCATAGTGGCCAATACCTATTGTGGTATTTTGATTATATATCTAGTTTAAAGTAGTAACTATGATTGTTTAAAAAGTATATTACCATTTAATGTCTTAGGTAGATTGAGATCTAAATTTAATATTGAAATGGATTTCTGAAGGTATTAGGCTAAGTAGTTTGAAGTTTTCATGGATTGTAATACGGTTTTATTTCCTAAAGTTAATTTATTTGAGTTTTCGATTGATTAATTCGATAAAATTAGAATGCGGGTTTTCCACTGGTATAAGGAGAACTAATTACTTGCTAAGGCTTTCTAATTACTTAGATTAGAGTTTAATGATCTAGAATACTTTACAAAGATATTAAAGTATGCTTATGACTATGATTTAAACGATATGTTTAGATGCAAAACTGATTGATGTTTCATTATTATGGATGTTTGTTTAAATGTTTATTTTATATTGTTTTCTATTGAATTGATTTGAATATTACTGAATTTGATTTATGTCAATTAAGTTAGTTTAATTATTTTAGTTGATTAATATAGTTAAAGTTACTAGTTTTGATTCTTGTTTTATTTAAATAAATTAAATAAAAGAAAAAATAATAAAAATAATAAAACTTTTTTCTTAATGAATTTGCAAAATCATTGTGGAGATGATCTCACTTACTACTTTTACAAAATTTAAAAGTATAATAAAGGTAAAAAATTTATTGTACACGTTCGACACATGTTACTAAGCCTAATATTATCTAAAAGTCGTATCAATATTAAACTTAGAACTCAATTCACCTAGGACATCTAATGGTAATAGACCTAATAAATAAATGTTATTTAATACTCAAAATTAGATATAAAACATAAATATCACAATACACATTGACCACTATGCATGCAATACAAAGTTTCATGACTGTAATCCGCAAATAACAATCTATTAAAATAGTGAATTGATGTATACGATTAAGTTTAAAGTATTGAACACAAATCCTTCTTCATTATGACTACATTGCAAAACTGATTAAGTTAATGTTCAGACTTTTTTTAGATTAATAAACAACTTACGATATTTGTAACGAACAACGCAATAAAGTAAATAAAAGACATTAATGTAAATACCACTTTATTAAGTATTTCAATCTCTCAAGTTTCTCTAATAGCTATGAAAAATAGTATATAATGGCCTAAAAACTAATCAAAAGTAATTAAAAGCTTCATATATCTTTAATTTCGAAGCCTATGGTTCATTTATAGTATTCTAAGTAATTCATATCTCAACTGAACTGAAATTTCTTGTTGTAATATAAAACTCTCAAAACCGACTCCAACGATTCCTGGTCGAATCCTCTATCAATCTTGATTCGCTTAGAAAATCGGTGAAAATATGCCTCTGTGCTTCACCTATTTGGCTGGAGGTTCCTATATTCAAACTAATTCACTATTGATTCGCTGACGGTGATTCCTAGTTCATTTCTTCATTCAATGTGCACTTTCTCTACTTGACTGAATTCTATATTTTCTTCCTTTTTTCTTCCATTTGCATATCCTTAATATAACCTGAAATCACAAAAATAAGAGAAAACCATTGTAATATAGCCTTTTATATCTAAAATCACCTTAAAAGATACCACAAAACACAGTCTAATTATTCACTTATCAGTTACCTTTAATTTAGTCTAAGTTAAAACTAAAGCCTTTCCATCCTTTATACAGAAATACAGCCTAAAGAGTCCACATATTAGGCAATGTGAGATCACATAAAGTGTATTCAAGTATAGTTAAGATTCCAACTTTAACGAGGTCGTGAACGAACAGGGTAGCAGAGTTGAGACCGAAATGAGTTCTGATTATCTTTTTCCTCGGAGTTCGGTACTTATCCACCTTCATCCTTATATTCATTAGAGGTCAGTACTCATCCATCTTCCTCTTTTTGTTCATTAGAGGTCGATATTTATCTATCTTTTTCTTTACTGTCCCAAGCAAATGAATACTCTCAATTATATTCTCTTTTATTCTTTATTTTGATTTCATAATTACTTACTCTTATTCTTAAACAAATGTGATCATTAAATAGAAACATATTACCGTCATAAAAAAACAAAAATCATGATAGAATAGAAAGATTTAAAGGACAACCTCCTATTTGATAACTCAACCCCTAGTTATGCAATACATCTGAGAATTCAAAGTTCAATCAATGCCAAGGCCAGGCCACTAGATAGGTTTTTTCAATCTCCACTAACAAGCATCAAGTATACGATTACTAATATAGAATCTCAAAATACAAAAATCACTAAATCAGTCTTAAATTCAAACAATATTTAAAGTGTAACCACAATCAAAGTCAATAGGGATTTTTTATCACCAATAATATCATTATCATGTTCATTTGTTGGAATGTTAAAAAAAAAGATACTTTACTCAACTTAACTATAATTATTAAAGCTAAATCTTTTATTTGAAAAAGAATTTTCAATTTTCTATATCTCTTTTTTCTTTTCTTATTTCTTTCCTATATTTTCCTCTTTTCATTCCTATGATTCCCTGCTCCATTTCTTTGGATACCATTATTATTTTTATAGGAATTCTTTCTCTTATTTTTTCCCACCACTAGATTCCCTACTCCATTTTCTTTGGAATATGTGGGTCTCCCTATTAAAAAAAACTCTTGTTATCGCTTTTCACGTTCACTATAGTTAAGGAAGTATACTTTTCAACTAAGTAAAGTTTGATAGGCTAATTTCCTACTCCTTCCCTTTATTGTGGCATAAGCTTTTTTCATTATATATATATACTTGATCAATACCCTTTATATAACAAGATTCTTAGAAATTTGTCTTGTTTATCTTACACTTTTGTTTCGATCTTCTACCCATTATAATGTCTAACACAGAGCAATCGATCCCTCTAAACTCTTCTAATGTATACACAATCTAGGTAAGTTAAATAGGGTATGATAATTCATCTCTATCATAAACTTTCTATTTTATGGGTAATAAAAATATCGCTTCTATTTAAATCCAAATTATATTTAATTTCATATTTTGCAACTAAATAAAGTAAAATGAAGAAATATTACCTATACCTTTAAAAGTTTCAAAAGATTTTTGTCGACTTTGAATATATAGACTCTACCTCTTGAGTCTTCCATACTTCGCTTCTGTATACTCCACTTTACCTAAATATTCCCGAACTCATTCCAAACCTTGTCCTCAAAATTTAAAAATTAATTCAAGTTTTTCCAACAAAACAAATATACCTCGTAAAGCATAAACAAATTATATTAAATAAATTATTATCAAAGTATATATAATAAATAAACAAAGAATTCAAAAATAATAACAAAACTGCAATGAACTATATCATGTGTAACGACCCTTATCCTAATTAAGCCTCGACACACCAGCCAGAATTAACTAGAGCCATCAGCTTCACCTTCAAAACTTAATAAACATAATTCTATATCGAAATATCAACAGTAAAACAAATAATAAATGCAATGGAAATTAAAAACATTTCGCGATATAAAATATAATACACAAAACCAATTTAAACTGAAATAAACACCAGCTATACAAAACCTCTTACCCCTTGCGATATTAAAAAATTGTAATTCAATAGAATATATAAACAAAGGAAGAATCATTACATCGAAGAGAAGATCGAAGAGAAGATTAACACACCAAACCTTCTCTGTCCAATAGTTGTAGCGCTCATCGATAATCTTGAAATGTTAATTGGGTTGAGCACTTCAACTTGCTCAGTAAGTGCAGATTCACTGAACTATCAACAATCCATATAATAATCAAGAATGAAATACAGTAGCAATATGAACCAATCACAGCTAGCAATTTATACGAGCAATCATATAATCCAATAGATAAACAGATGCAAGTCATACAATCAATCGCTATTACACTGTGATTTATCTTATTTTTATAAAATTAGGGTCGATTACCTATCAGCTACAGTGACAACATAACTTAACCAGTGCATTGCACGTATGTGCTTTCTGACCACTTGTCAGTGTCCAAATGGTTCTATTTGAAACCTTTTTTATGAATATGTAATCCACGCAACCTATCTAATTGAGTAGGAACTGACATATAGGCCGGAAAGATAACCTATCTCCTCTATAACCAATTTTTAGTTCTAGGAGTTCTAGGAGCTTACTCTTGTAAATCACATTAAATATCGTTTTCTATTTATTAAAAATATATCACAATATACATAGCTTTCATTCAAGTCCATAAACTATATGAACTAAATATACTACATAGGCAGGTAAAGTTGATAACTAAACGAATCCATACTTACCTCTGTTAGGCTCCGTTCTCAATTTTTGAACTTTTCAGGTCATTTTGTCTTTCTCGGTATTCCAAAACCTATCACAAATCACTTATGGTTAATATAGGTTCAATACCCTATATTTGGAACCACTAAAGTGGTCCTAATTGAATTCGGAACCAATTTACTAATTTTTAGATCGATACGACCCTTTCACGTTTCTCAAGGTAAAACCTCAGTATAAAGTCTCGGCAGATTTTTGAGCTCTCCATTTTTATAGAAATATCCAATTTATATTTATTTGGTCAATAAATATATTTTTTCACAATTTTCTAGAGTTTTTTCCTAAATTCTAGCATTTTTTTCTTTGTTATTTTATTTTTTATTTGTGAAGACCCCCGAACCAAATAGATCTGATTCAATTGAACCGGACCCGATTTGGTCCAATTCGGGGAATCAACCCCCCTTTTCCTTCCTCACGACCCTCATGTCCCTGTTTTGTCAATCCAGTCCTATTTTTTATTTGTTAGGGTTACGTTTAACTCAACTCCAAAGCACACTTAGGGAGGGGAGTTGACCCGTCGGTCATCTCCTTCCTCGGATAACCAAGTCCCCCTAACCACCATCTCCACTGTCACAACAACGAAGACATAAATAACAACAACAACTTCAATAACAACTGACCATCATCACCTCTCCTTCGTCTCGAGACCTCACTGTTTCTCCATTTCACCCTCGGTATATCCTTATCTTTCATTCCTCCACAGAGTCTTTCTTTCCATAGGTTTCAAACTCTCTTCACCATCGAAACAAATCGAGATGATGTGGTTATGTTGCATTGGGAATAAGTATTTGATTTCCTCGATATTCGTATTGTATGAATCTCGAGGCAGATCTAAAGGTTTCATTCTTTTCACATATGTTTTGATCCTTCTTGAGATATGTGTTGCATATCTCAAGATTGATCTTGTGGTTATTATCAAACCCACCACCACATAACCGACTTACACAGATCAAATATTAATTTGATCTCCTCGAGATATGTGATGCGTATCGAGGTAGATCTTATGGTTTAAAAACCAATAACATAACTACATGCCTATTGGTTCTTCTTGAGATGGGATGGCACACATCTCAATGCATGGACCATCTCTACAACACCATCAATGTCCTACCATTCACCTCCTCCCTGCCACACTATGCGTATCTCGCGGCGAATCCAATGATTTAAAACAATCTTGATCAAACTATAGGTTATATATTTTTATATATACATATAATTATACATTTTCCCACTTATAAATTCACCACGCATGCCAACAACCACTCTCAAGCGTGCATACTGTGCATACTACTGTACATCTCACGCGTGTCACCCTCGACCCCGCATGTCACCCTCGACCCCGCATGTCACTAAACGCCAACTAATTTATTAATTATTCTAACTATATATTTATACATACAATATATATAAATATATATACACCTATATTCATGCGTTTATAATTTCGTCATGCGCACCAAAGAGTACTCTCGAGTGTGCACATGGTATTAGTCGTTCCATAATTTTTCAATTATAGGTTATATTTAGATATATGTTTAATATATATATATAAACCAATATATTTTTACAACTTTTCTATTTACCGCATATGCCAATAAATACATTCGAGCATACACATTATTTCCATGTCTCTCCGTATGATCCTTCATGATTCACATATGTCACACTAGACGTACGGTAAGTTTATTTATCATTTATTTTCCAAGTATAGGTTTTATATTAATTCATATTAATTACCTATAATTACATTAATTATTTCTCTTACCAATCAAACACAAAACATCACAACAATCACATTCACACGTTAATTGAGACAAGCAGGGCTTAACCACGAGCCTAACTCGGGTTAATTAACTTTCGAACTAACATTATCACCAAGTAAAGGACACGAGTCGTTATATTCTCCTCAACTTAAGCAATTTCTTACTTGAAATTAAAGTTTATCATCTAACTATAACATCAACAATAAAAGGGAGTTATATCCTTATTTCCCAAATCAATTCCTTGGCCAATAAATCTTCCTTTTGATCAACTTTGTTCTAGTCAATACTGGACATAAATTGATTTATCTTTCATAACATAAAGTCATGGAACATATTATATATAATCATTTTCAATCTATCCATAACCTTAAAAAATTTTAATCTATATTGCTCTTTCATAGGTGAGAAGTTCAAAAGAATACATACATCTTTTGAATATTTTAACCCCTATGATGTTTGTCTACATATTCTTTCTATTTATCTGAGTTGTAGTTGCATATTGACAGTTTGCTAATCCGCTTCTGTGTAGTTCTAAATTACTCAGGCTCCAATTAACTTGCATATTTACTTCTTATCTTACACCGATTGACGACGAAGTTAAGCATACAAAATTTTAAGGGAAATACCCCAGCATTTATAGCCTGATAACATCAATACCAGAGAACTCACATAGTAAAATATTTCTTCCAGTATCTCCTATATTCCAAGTCACAAGCTCGAAAATTTTATTCTTTGGAACTAAGATTAGCTGCAGATATATTGTGTTAAGACTGAGAAAGGTCTATCCCAACTGTTACACATCTTTCCCCCATTGGAAAGTAGATTTTCAGTTCCTTGCTGAAATGATAATCATGGTTCTCCATAAACTTTCAACTCTTTTTACGCTTATATCTCGTTCACTCTTCCAAAAGAGTTAAACCACGATACTGGCAAGAAATTTGCAGACTTTACTAGTCCTACAACTACAACATCAACAACCTTCAGTTGTCATTACAACTTAAGTTAATCCTTCATGAGCTTCTGAGCATGAATTTTTCATTCATATAGGGCAAGAATAATATAACATTCCAGGTTAATAACACTCAGCTTCCACTTACTGAAATATCTCATATTTCTTTATAAAAGTGACGTCGTTAATTTTCATTCCAGGTCATCAACAACTCATTCTTATCACAATTATTTTTTATTTCGCCTGAATGAATATTTTAAGGAAATCCATGAGATTCTCATAACATTCTTGCTTCACTTTTTTATTCGAGTTCCAAGAAATTCCATTTCATGCTCGATGTTGTGATATGAGATTATCAAGATTAAATATCAATAACTAGTAGTCAAACCTTAACCTACTAGACAATCTCAATCAATTTCTCCATTAACACATCCCTCAATTAATCATCATTAACTCAGCTCCAATCTGAGGTCCAAAAAAAAGAACAGACTTGTCATTACTAATCCAGATAACTCAGCTGATGATGTGCCTACGTAAGATTTCAATGGATCGCCATTACACATCTCGTTTAAGAGATATTACTGAGTAGCTTTTATCACAACTATGTTCACTGTCCTTTTCCTATTCAAGGTATTGCCAACATAATCACCTTAATGAGTGATGTTTTAGAGTGAATTCCTAATATTTGAGAAATCCAAGGCAACAGTCTCATCTTTCCTTTCTATCACTCTAACAATTACAACTTTCAAACTTCCTTAGTTTAAAACTCACTGCTTCGATTTTAAACCAATCCACTGGATATTACATTTCCAAGTCGTCTTTTAATGATTTTTCTAGGACTCTCGATAATCTCTAAGAATGATTAAAAAATCTCAACAAACCTTTCCTCTTATTTACAAGTGACGTCTTTCCATATTTTGTACAAATACCAAAATAATTATCTCAATATTATCAATCTCCCATTGTTCTTCTCACAGCTCGTAACGGCCCAAGAATTTGACTTATGCCACGTGTCAAATCGAGGTCGTATGTGGGATCCACTCGTCGAAATACGTATATCCGAATCTTATTTAAGATGATATGCTAACTATGCGAGGAATTTGGTGAGCCAAAACACGAACGGGGACGCACCTCGAGTCACGTGCAATGTTGGACCGAAATGATATGTCTCGTGTTGCGTGTAGCGCGAGTATCGAGAGTTTGAAATGAGGCGGATTAGTGCATCGGGATGCGCGCTACTTGGTTGTTGAGTTTGCCTCGAGATTTGTGTTGCACGAATCTCGAGGATACTTTTGATTTGGAATTAAAAGAGAAATACGTATATATATATAAAGGAGGGGATAAGATCAAAGAAAAGGAAAAAAAAACAAAAAAAGATCAGAAAGCTCGGGAGAGAGGAAAGGAAGAGAGGGAAGAGGAGACCGGTGGCTCCCGGCGCAACCAGCGGCGGGACGGCGGCCAGCAACGATCGGACGGCGGTGGCGCCAAGCTCGCGAATCAGCGCGGAGGAGGTGGCGGCGATCGCGCAGGGCAACGGCTGCGATCGCGCATAGCAGTAGGCTCGCGGTACGTTCGAGCGAATGAACGAGCGGCGCAGCGCGCTGGCGGCAGCGCCATCTTCGGCAGGCGTGTCGCGCAAGGCGCCGCGCGCGATGGACGCCGGCAAAGAGCAGCGACTCTGTCGTGCGGCGGCGGGTCGGATCGGCGGCGACGAACCAGCGACGACGAGACGCGGCGCGAGAGAAACTCACTGGCCGCGCGAGCGCTTGCGCGCCGGCCGGCGGCAGCGAGTCTTGGCCGATGGCCAGCGAGCGACGGCGTGGTGGCGAGTTGTCGACCGGTCGGATGCACGATTTTGACGAAATCGCGACGACGCAATAGAGGTGAGAATTTCACCCAATTTTGTGTGATGTGAATGAATTGAATAAATTAGGCCTAAAATGTCTAAATGGACATCAGGGACTTAGGAGTCGGGTGTCGGATGCGCAAATCGAGACGCGAGCGACGTTTTGAGGTTCGCGTTTCTAAAGGTAAGTAAACCAGCTAGGGATTTATACGGTATTTCATGTCTCTCCATTGGCTGTTGTTGTTTATTGTTATGTGATAGCTTTATTGTTGTTCACTGCTTTTAGATGATAGCTATCGTTGAATTGTTGTCGATTGAGTGGGTCTATTGGCAAGTGAGTCATGGTTACTGTTATCTGCGATATGATAGTGTTAAGGCTGGGAGGCAGGGGCCTCGTCCTAAACCTGAGGTCTTGCATGGTCGTCCGTCGATATCTCCCAATTGAGTGTACGTTGGGGGCTCTTATTCGAGTCCATGGATGCTTCATAGTCGTACGGGCTGGGGCGGGGAGGCAGGTGTCTCGTCCTAGATCCGGGTCTATGGATATCTCATAGTCGCGAGGGTTAGGGCTGGGAGGGATGGGGCTTGTCCTAAACCCGAGTCTGCTGGGATTTTTCCGCAACTCAACGACTTTTTTGGTCGGGACTCCTTGTTATTTGGCACCACTCATCGATGGATTGTTTACAGTCTGTTATATTCATGCGTTCTTTATTCCTTTCGTTCTATTTGCATGAATTCGACTGCTTTGAATATCGTGAACTGTTGTCTTGGATATTGTGAAATGTTGTGTTTATGTCCTACTGGATTTACTTACCTGGGTTCGTCATTCTTATGTTTGACTGAGTGCAGAGCCGCGGACGAGTAGCAGAGGGAAAGCTTCATAGCTAGGTGAGTTTTTGTATTTTTTGTATTTACTCTCCTCCGATGATATTTTCTGGGTTCCACAATTAGGTTGCCTAACTCCCTGATCTTTTTTGTTGAGTTATTTAATGTAGTAATTGCTTCCGCTAAAATTGTAAAACTTGAAAAATATTAATAACTCAACTGTAAAATGTGGAATGTGCTGAAAATGATGGATTGGAAGGCTGACTAGGCTCTCGTTGACCTTGCGAGACTGGATCGGGGGTCCACGTGAGCTTAGGCCGAGCGGAACCCAATTCGTGGAAAATTGGGGCCGTCACACAACTCTTGAACTATATATATAGCTAGATGTATAAGCTACAATTTTGCTTTATTGTGTCAATACACATTCTTACCTGAATAAGAAGTATTAAGATGGACCTCTAACTTCTTCCATAATTCAGATACAATCAAGTAAATATTGTTGTCAAACTATACTTCAATTTCCCCCCAATGCATCATTGTATCTGTTTTTAACTTACAACAATACTCATGCTTCAGTTAACTAAATAAACTACACAACGATATCAAAGATCCCTATATCAATCGTTTGTATTATTTAATTATTTCAAGATTTCTTTTCTCTTTTGCATTTGTGTTGAATATACGACAATCTCAATTTGTCTCAGTTACAATCAAATCTTTGATTCATAGTTAATATTCAACAGTTATTACAAGTAATTTGTCTTTGATATTTAGTACTAGCATTTGCAAAATTTGGTATAAACCAATTTATCTTCATGATTTACAACTCTTTACGGTAATGCTCATGCATCTCCTAAGTCTTCAAAGATTTCATCTTGTTATCGATAAGACGATAACAACTTGATTAAGATAAAGTTCAAAAACTTTACACCTTTCATTAATAAATATAGCATAAGTTCTTGTAAGTTCTAATGGTTTCCACCATCCTCTTAAAGTGATCTATCAATCATCTGAGATCATCTTTATATATATTTAACTCTGATCATATTAGGATGACAACCAGATTTCAGCTAACTCTTGAGAACAGTTGGTTTCATCTTATTATCAGAATGAGTTGTCAATCATAGGCAATGAATATTCATTCCCATTATCGTATATTATTCTTTGGAACTCCACGAATTCTCAGTTTCATTGACCACTCATTCTCCCTAACTTAGATTGTACTAGTCTAAAAGATCAGACTAAAATAACTTACTAACTCACTGCTATGTTCGAAATTGAACTATCTTCAAACTTTTCTTAGTTTTGAATCTTCAACTTCACTTTTCACTTTCCAAAAAATTTCTTATCATTCTAATTGGGATTGACACCATATCTAAAATTTCTAGTTCATAATAAATTATGAAATATATATACACTGGTGGTTTTCTAACCTCAAATAGGCTCTTATCATTAACCACTAATTTATTTATTGAACAACTTTCATTATTGCTCAACTAGTCTCAATACAAGTATTACATCACATCTCAATGTGATTTACCATCTTTGAGTTCCACCAAAAGTCATTAAATATTTCATTACTTCATAAATTTATTTCTCCTAATGCACTTCTCAAGGTCCAGATTCAATAGATACTTCTTCACTGACTATTATTATTCTAATAATATCATCGAGAATAAAGGCCACTGAAAATAGTTACTCGGAGAATGAATTTAATTTTGTCTTTGTAAGTTTTTCTTATGTCTTTCCTTTTTCAAACTCCTAAAGGTTAAGACTCTTTTTAGCTCTTACCTTCAATGTTTTCTCATAAGTGAGAAACTGATGGACATAAACCATCTTTTTTATCATTCAGGAAAGACATAACACTTATATCTATCGTGTTGATATAATAAAACATAGCGAATAACATAACTCAATCTTTTATCTTTTGGTTACCCCCCAAAATCACGATAAAAACGTTTATCATGTCCTAAGCTTCTTCGTAACTCGAAAAAACTCTTCGAGTTAGTAAAATTAGATTACAATTCTGAAGTATACCAGAGCCAATAACCTTAAACTTCGATACTAAATTGTATCCAAGTTATTTCTTACTTTGAAACTAATTCAAACGTGATAAAACTTAGGCTGTGACCATGCTCTGATACCAATTATAACGACCCTCGTCCTAATTAAGGAATCGTTTGGCCTAAAACTCTAATTAAGCCCTAGTACACTAACCAGACTTAACTTGAGCTAACAACCTCACCTTCAAAACTTATTCAAACGTGATAAAACGTAACCTCTGATCAGGCTCTAATGCAAACTATAACGACCCTCATCCTAATTAAAGAATCATTTGGCCTAAAACCCTAATTAAGCCTCGATACACCAACCAAACTTAACTTGAGCCAACAACCTCACCTTCAAAACTTAATAAACACAATTGTATATCGAATATTGATAATAAAACAAATAATAAATGCAGCAAAAATTAAAAGCTTTTCGCGATATAAAACATGATATGTAAAACCAATTTAAATTGGAATAAACATCAGTTATACAAAACCTCCAACTCCTTGTGATATTACAAAACTGCAATTCAATAGAATATATAAATAAGAGAAAATTTATTACATCGAAAATAAGATCAAGACACATAAACCTTCTATGTCCAATAGTTGTAGCGTTCATCGATATTCTTAAAATGTTAATTGGGGTAAGCGTTCCGACTTGCTCAGTAAGTACGATTTCACAGAACTATCAAGAATTCATATAATAATCAAGAATGAAATGCAATAACAATATGAACCAATCATAGCTAGCAAGGTATATGAGCAATCATATAATCTAATAGGTAAACAGATGCAAGTCATACCGTCAATCACTATTACACTGTTATTTTTCCCATTTTTATAAAATTAGGTCTAGAAAGCTCACCATCAATTGCACTTAATCAGGCATAATGGAAAAGTTTGATCCATGTAGCTGACCCCAAATTTGTGACTGAGGCTATGTTTTTGTTGTTGTTGTTGTTGTTGTTGTTGTTGTTGTTGTTGTTGTTGTTGTTGTTGTTGTTGTTGTTGTTGTTGTTGTTGTTGTTGTTGTTGTTGTAAGGTCGATTACCCATCAGCTACAATGACACCATAACTTAACCAACACATTACGCATATGTGTTGTCTAACCACTTATCACTGTCCAAATGGTTCTATCCGAAACCCGCTTAGTGAATATGTTCTCCATGCAACCAATCTAACTGAGTAGGAAGTTACATATAGGCCGGGAAGGTAAACACATCTCCTATATAACCTATTCTTAGTTTCAGGAACATACTTTTGTGAATCACATTAACACCGTTTTCTATTTATTAAAATATATCACAGTGTACATAGCTCTTATTCAAGTCCATAAACTATATGAATTAAATATACTAAATAGCCAGGAAAAGTTGATAATTAAAATAATCCATACTTACCTCGGTTAGGCTCCATTTCCAAGTTTTAAAATTTTCGGGCCATTCGATCTTTCCCGATGTTCCAAAACCTATCACAAATCATTTATGGTTAATATATGTCCAATATATATATTTAGAACCCCTAAAATGGTCCCAATTGAATTCGGAATCAATTTACTAATTTTTAGATCGATACGACTTTTCACATTTTTCGATGTAAAATCTAGGTATAAAGTCTCGACGGATTTTTGAATTCTCCAATTTTTATAGAAATATCCAATTTCAATTTATTTGGTCAACAAATATATTTTTTCACAATTTTCTTAAGTTTTTCCTTAAATTCCTGCATTTTTTCTTTATTATTTTATTTTTTATTTGTAAAGGGATTTGACCACCATGAAACGAACTGATCCTATTCAATTTATTCGGACCCAGTTCGATCCAATTCAAGGAATCAATCCCCTTCTTCTTCCTGGTGACCCCTTGTCTTTGTTTCGTCAAACCAATCCATTTTTTTATTTATTGAGGTTGGGTTACCCAACCCCAAAACATCCTTGGGAAGGGGAGATGACTGCTTCCTTGGACAATCGAGTCCCCTCAACCACTATCACAACAACAACGACGTGAACAACAACAACTTCAATAACAACTTACCATCTTCACCTCTCATTCGTCTCGAGACCTCATTGTCTCTCCATCTTACCCTCAATCTCTCCATATTTTTCCTTCCTCCACAGTTTTATTTCCTCTTAATGGGTTTTAAAACCTCCTCACCGTTTAAACAAATTAAGATGATGCTGTTTTATTGCGTTAGGGATAAGTATTAGATTCTTCGAGATACATATTGCACGAATTCGAGGTAGATCTAAAGGTTCCATTCTTCTCACTTATGTTTTGGTCCTTCTCGAGATGCATGTTGCGTATCCTAAGATCGATCTTATGGCAATTACCAAACCCACAACCACGTAACCGACTTACACATATCAAATATTAATTTGACCTCCTCGAGATACGTGACGTGTAATGAGGTAAATTTTATGGTTTAAAAACCAGCAACATAACTACATGCCTATTGATTCTTCTTGACATGGGATGGCACACATCTCGATGCATGGACCATTTATACAACATCATTAATGTCCTACCATTCACCTGCTCGATGCCATGCTATGCCTATCTCAAGGCGAATCCAATTATTTAAAACAATTTAAACCAAACTATAGGTTATATATATTTATATATATAATTATGTGTTTTCTCACTTATAAATTCACCACTCCTGCCAACAACCACCCTCAGGCGTGCACACACTATTGTACATCTCACACGTGTCACCCTCGACCCCGTGTGTCACTAGACGCCTACCAATTTATTAATTATTTTTACTATGTATATTTATACATACAATATATATTAAAATAGATATACACCTATATTCATGCATTTATAATTTCATCGTGCGAGCCAACGAGTACATACGTGCGTGCACATTACCCCAAGACCCATATACGTCACCCTTAACCTACACACATTATTCCATGATTTTCCAATTATAAGTTTTATTTATATGTCAATATATATAAATATATATACACTTATATATTTTTATGACTTTTTTGTTTACCAAGTACGCCAATAAATACATTCTAGCATACACATTACTTCCACGTCTCTCCATATAATCCCTCACAATTCACATGTGTCAAACTAGACGTACGATAAATGTATTTATCGTTTATTTTCCAACTATAGGTTTTATATTAATTCACATTAATTACCTATAATTACATTAATTATTTCTCACACCAATCAAACACAATGCATCACAACAATCGCATTCACACACTAATCAAAACAAATCGGGCTTAGCCACGAGCCAAACTCGAGTTAATTAACTTTCACATTAATGTTAATCACCATGTTAATGACATGATATTTACATCATGCATTTCTCATTAACAACCCAAAACAAGATTCATATTCTTCTCAATTAAGCAAACATTAGAACGATTACAAATTATGATGTCTATAAATAAATCATCATTAGCATCATCAGCTCATTTTCCATTTCTTTCTATAGTGGCTTGTGAAACATAGCCATCAGCAGGGTTATAAACTCCCAATGGAAAATGCAACTGCAATGATGGAATATCAATGTTCTTCCTCGTATCTTGCAAACTTTCAACAAATCTTCTTTCCGTAGTGGAATGGTGGCGTGCCAAAGTTCTTTCATTTTCTTTTAGCATCCATTGATTTCTCAAAATTTGCTTCTCAGTATGCATAAAAGCTAAAACTAAGGATCAGAAAATTCCCTTCCTTTTAGCCCTCATTGGAGATGTATAACTATCTTCGGTGCCTGGAAAACTCACTTGAGCCATCATACTTGTTGCTCTTCTTACATCTTCAAATGTTCTGCTATGAACTTCTTGTCTATTACTCATTTCCTTAACTTTTGATCTTCTTGATTCATTGAGTTCTTTTCCATCTTTCAAATTAGTATAATCGTTCGCCACTCTCATCATTTTTATCGCAACATCAGTTATGGTCTTCTGAGGCAATACATCGAATTCAACTTCATTGAAACCTACCTTAGCCTTCATACAAAGCTTAGTAATCAATATTGGGAATGGTATACCGTCATGTTTCATGGTTGTCATCTCTTTTCTCATAGCATCGTGAATTAAATACCCAAAATCAATATATCCCTTTTTCATGGCAATGTGATAAAGTAAAATAGCTCTAGGGTTTTTTACTTCAAAATATTGTGTAGTGGGATATAAAAAAACATCTATAATATAGCTCCAACATTTGGTAATTTTCCTAAAATTGGTGGTTTCAATGAATTTAGGATGGCCTTCATCATCAAGAGCGAATCCCCATCTCGGAATGACCTTTAAGGCTTCTTGAATTATCACATAAGGATAGGGTTCCTTTTTAACATAAAGGATATTTGAGTAATTGGCATCTTGTCTATATCTCCTTTCAGGAAGTCTATAGTGCCTATTCAATCTTGCAGGTGAAATACTAATCTTCTTCCCTTAAACTATTACTTCATTCGGATTAGTACTCACATATCCATTCACATAATATTGTCTTACCAATTCAAAACATCCTCATTCCATTTGTCCTTCATAATCCCAAAGAAGTTCCTCCCAATTCCTTTCTCTTAGAATGCTCACAATCATGTCCTCATACTTGTGCGCATTCTGGATTTTCAGTCCCCTCTTAGGTATTATCATTATCTACATGTCTCTAAAATATATATTTTGTGCTTTAGGATTGACAAATCGTAAAGGATCATAGGGTACTAATGTGCTTAGATCTTAATGTTTAAAACATATTTCCTCATTAAAGCTAGGTAGGGATGGTTTTCTCAACTCAGCTCCCTCAGGTCTTGGTTCACTAATACTAACCTCTGTGGATTGGATAGACGTATGTTGACCCGCGTAATTCTTATTAGGTTTTTCTATCAAAATCATTTTCCTTTTATCTTGTTTACTACTTCTACCTCATCCTCTACCTTTTCCCGTCATAGATTATCAATCTACTATGATAGATTGGTAAATCAAAATCATGTATTAGATATAAAAATGAATTCAAGATGAATATATTTTTCATTGAGAATCAAATTTCTTTGAGGTATTTAAAACAAGTCTATGAAAAGGATTTTTTATATAAACTCATGAAATAATTTAAAAAAATCAGTTAAAAAATAATACAAAAGCAAATATATTGAAAAAATTCTCAAGTATTTAAAAAAAACACACCCCATACTTATTTTGTAGGTTATCTCAAAATCTTCATTTATATATAGTACAACCTTCAACTGCACCCCTTTAAAATCAAGAATCGTCATTGTTTTTCAATAAATAGTACAATTATAGTCGAAAATGAACTCAACCATTTCATCAAAATCGCTTCCAAAAACTAAATTGAAAAACTTTGAAATTGAAAGAATTGATAGAGTATCAAACGATTACCTACTTGAAAGTGAATCCTTCAAGTATTAGACTCTTGACAACTCCTAGATTCCCTATCCAAGCCTCTTCTCGTATCCCTTCCATTCAAGCCCTAATTTAGCTTTATACTCTCAAATTAATCTTTTCTTTGGTTTGAATGAATCTTATCGAAGTGGAAATTACTCAAATAAGCTATAATAAGGCTTTGGGGAGTTGAATCTAGACAATAATTCGATTACCTAGTGGAAGGGGTGCAAGAGTTGTTGTGTGAATGGAGTTGTTTACACCAATTTGGGGATTTTGTTTTAAAAACGTGAATTCAGTCTCATCAAATAAGGGGTTTAAGTGGATTCGCTGATGAATGGCTATTGAAATCAGTGGAAATTAGGCTTAGTGCCTCTCTGATTTTCCCATCGAATCGTGTTTTAAGACTGATTCACTGCTGAATTGATACACTTGAGTTTCACTTAAATTCTCTGTTAATTGTCATCGATTTTCCTAGCGATCTACAGTGTTAAAGCAAATCGCTGAGGATTTGTCGGACATTAAAAACTATTTTTTTATTTAATTCATATTTATCAAATATTGCACTTATAATAATCAATATAAAAGTAGAATTCACTAGAAATTTAGAAATATGAGTAGGATATATAACTAACTAATAAATTATTTTATAAAGTAATATAAATTGCTAGAAGGACAATATATTGCAATAAAAACATAGAAACTCAATCATCCCTCCTCTTTTTGATGCTACTCCGGAGCTTGAGTTTCGAAAATATTTCCAAAATATAGTCAAAAGGAAAGAGAATAAAATCATACTATACTAATGCTAAAATTATTCTAAAATTAAATTTGAAATAAATAAACAATATGGTTGCCTCCCATAGAGCAATGTTGTTTACTATCGTTGGCTCGACTGATAGAAAATTTTAATTTTCCTGTAATGTGAGCGATTCAATCTTCATTGCAATTTATTCTTCATTAAGATCATCTCCCTTAGCAACAGCAAAACGTCCTTTATAATTATTTTATAATGATAGTTCTTGTCTTCATAACCATCACGGAATTGATCTCTTTTATCAGCATCACAAAGTTCTATTCCATCTTGGAGTATCATTTCATCATCACCCACTCGAAGTGTAACTAAGTGATCGTGTACGTCAATAATAGCTCTAGCAAATGATATAAAAGGTCTTCCTAATAATATGTTAACATCCTGATTAGTCGATGGCATGATTAATAAATCTATATGAAAAGTGAACCTTCCCACTCTCATTGGCACATTCTTTGATAGACCCAATGAGACTGTAAAAGTATCATTTAGTTTATATACCTTGATAGGAGACTTGCTATGAATCCGCAAATTTGTCATGAGAAACTAATGTAATGTGCATTCAACAGATTCATATCAGCTCCCGTATCAAGTTGAGCTCCATATAAATAAATTTCATTGATTTGTATGTTGAGGAAGATATGTCATGGGTTATCTTTTAAGATTTGTGAAAAATGATTGTTTTCGTCATATTCTTCATAGTCAGGGTCATCCTCGTCGCAAATGTATGGGTCTCTGACAGTTTGTTGTTCCTTTTGTAATTTTTTTTCTTGTTACATCTTGGTGTCTTAGCCATCCATACTTTGAATGTTTCAATAGAGTTTATAGTCACTATATGTGTTCAAATTTTTTAAGTGTTCAAATCTTTTAAATGTTCATTGACTAGATCTAAAGTAACAATCTCCATATCCTGTTGAGCAAAATCTTCATAGTAAGGTTTTAATATGTGACCATTAACTTTAAATATTCTTCCGAATTCTACACTTTCTAATTCGACATCACCATGGGAGAATACATTTGTAGTTACAAAAGGTTTCGTCCATTGTGAACGAAGTTTCTCAAGAAATAATTTAAGACGCGAACAAAAGAGTAACACCTTTTGCCCTATTTTAAAGGTTTTAACATTTAATTTATTATCATGAAATGCTTGAGTTTTATCTTTATAAATAGAAACACTCTCATAAGCATCATTTCGTATTTCTTCTAATTCTCGAATATTTAACTTATATTGTTTTCATGCATTATCATAATTCATATCACATGTCTTAATTGCCTAATATGCTTTATGTTCTAATTCTACTGATAAATAACATGCTTTCATGAAAACTAACATATAAGGTGTCATACCTATAAGTGTCTTAAATGCAGTTTTATATACCCATAATACATCTTCTAAATGAAAACTTCAATTTTTACATGTTGGACATACTGTTTTTTCTAATATTGACTTGAGTTCTTTGTTTGAAGTCTAGCTTGTCCACTAGTTTGAGGATGATATCCGATAGATGTTCTATGTATGATGTTATATTTGTTAATTAGAGTAGCAACTATTCAATTGCAAAAATTTGAATGTCTATCACTAATTAATGCTCTAGGGGCTCCAAAAATAGTAAAAATCCTTGATTAAAGGAAATTGACTACTATTTTAGAATCACTAGTCTTTGTAGCTTTAACTTCTACCTACTTGGTCAGATAATCTACAACCGGTAAAATATAAATATTTTCATTAGATGGTAGGAAAGATCCCATAAAATCTATTTCCTAAATATAAAATACTTCATAAAATAGTATAGAAAATAAAAGCATTTGATTATTAAGTCCTAAATTTTCGGTTCTTTGAAAATTTGGATAAGTTCTCGAATAAACATAACAATCATGAAATAAGGTAGGCCAAAACAATCCTGAATCTTATATCTTACGGGTTGTATGATGTAGACTAATCACGTGTCATGCTTGTTAAATATAACCCGTAATAGGTTACCAATCCTACCGGAATGTAGTAAAGGCAAGAACGGGGCCGAATGCACAAGATTTGGCCAAAGTAAGTTCAACAAATAGAAAAGTAAATATGGGAGGGTGTTGAAAGAGTTTTACCTAAAATTCAACTAAACAAGAAAGTAAATAAGTTTTAAATTAGAGAATAAAAATATACATAAGTCTAGGAACCCACAATCTAGCCCTATGTTGTTTCCATGACTTGTATTATTGACTTTAAAATATGGGTTTTAATACAATTTCCCTATATAGGCTACGGGTGTTGGGGTCACCAACACCTTAATCCCCCTATTCCCGATAGATAGGGCAACTGCTCTCTACATACTTCTCTTAATCCACCGTACAACCTTGTGCAACCGCTCTTAAAATTAAAAACGTGAGCAGCATTAACAGCTATGTGGGAACACCTACCCCTAGATAACCTTGAGCAATCGCTCTCAAGATTTAACCTAGTTCTTTATGTTACTCACCTAGAACAACAAACAGGTTTCTTGTTTCATGTGATTGCCACTTCTCAACTCAGTTGGTATCACGAACTCAACCTTATTGATAGCAAGTTAATGGGTTTAGTTCTAGAGATTTGCAATGAATATACAAACTCTAAACCACCATTGAGACATCGTTATAAAAAGCAACACAACAACAACAACAACAACATAGCCTCAGTCCCAAATTAACTGGGGTCGGCTACATGGATCAAACTTTTCCATTGTGCTCGATTCAGTGCAATTGATGGTGAGCTTTGCAAACCATTCAAATCTCTCTTAATTAATGCATCCCATGTTAACTTTGGTCTACCCCTACCTCGTCGAATTTCTACAGTTTCTATTGAGTCAAGTTTTCTAGTTGGGGCATTTGTAGGCCGTCTTTGCAGGTGACCAAACCATCGCAACCGCCCTTCCCTAATCTTTGTATCAATTGGTGCTACTCCTACTTGTCTTTGAATTTCTATATTTCTTATTCTATCTTTACGGGTTTTACCACACATCCACCTAAGCATCCTCATTTCTGCTACATTCACTTTATGTAATTGTTGTTGCTTTACTGCCCAACATTCACTTCCATAGAGCATAGCTGGCCTAATTGCGGTCCTATAAAATTTTCCTTTTAACTTAGTGGGAACATGTCGATCACAAATCACCCCCGTTGCACTCCGCCATTTCTTCCATCCAACTTGGATTCTATGTGTGACATCATTTTCAATGTTACCATCATTTTGTATGATTGAACCTAGGTATCTAAAGTGGTTTACCCTAGGCACTTCTACTTCCCCTAATTTTACCACTCCGTCATCTCGATGTCTAGTGTTTCAAAACTCACAAGTGCATGTATTCGCTTTAGTCCTACTCAACTTAAAGCCTTTAGATTCTAATGTATTTCTCCAGAGTTCTAATTTCCTATTCACTCCATCTTTAGTTTCATCCACTAAGACAATATCATCTCGCAAATAGCATACACCATGGTATATCCTCTTGAATATGTCTAGTTAATTCATCCATAACTAAAGTAAATAGATATGGGCTTAAAGCCGATCCTTGATGTAGTCCTATCGTAATGGGAAATTCTTTTGTAGCTCCTCCAAATGTCTTTACACTCGTTACTACTCCATCGTACATATCTTTAATAGTGTCTATGTATCTAGCGTGCACTCTTTTTCTTTCTAGAACCCACCAAAGAACATCTCTAGGGACCCTATCATATGCTTTTTCTAAATCTACGAATACCATATGAAGATCTTTTTTCTTTTCTCTATATTTTTCTAACAATCGACTTACAAGGAAAATTGCTTCCATAGTTGACCTCCCGTGCATGAAACCAAATTGGTTCTCTCGATATTGTTGTTTCTCTCCTTAGCCTATTGTCAATTATCCTCTCCCACAGTTTCATAATGTGACTCATGAGTTTAATTCCTCGGTAGTTTGAGCAACTTTGAATGTCTCCTTTGTTTTTGAAGATTGGCACAAGCGTGCTTCTTCTCCAATCCATTGGCATCCGTTTTGATTTTAAAATTTTATTGAAAAGCTTTGTCAACCAAGTCAATCCGATTTCTCCTAAGCATTTCCAAACCTCTATGGGTATTTCATCTCGGGCCACATGTTTTCCTATTTTCATTCTTTTCAATGCCTCTTTAACTTCTACAATTCTAATATTGCGTGTATAGTTTACATTTCTTTCTTGGTGTGGGTTTTTATCTATTATAGCATCAACTTGGCCATCATTAAATAAACTATCGAAGTAACTTCTCCATCTCTCCTTAATATCCTCCTCGCGTTAAAACATTTTGATTTTCGTCCTTAATACATCTTACATGACTTAGGTCTTGTTTCTTTTTATCTCTTAATTTGGCTAGCCTATATATATATTTTTCGCCATCTCTATTACCTAACTTTGTATATAAATCTTCCATGAAATTTGTTTTAGCTTGACTAACTACTTTTTTAGCTTGTTTTCTAGCTTCTCTATATTGATTGTACGCATCTTCATCTTGACACTTAGGTATTTTCCTATACATATCTCTTTTAGTCTTAATTGCTCGTTGGACATCCTCGTTCCACCACCATGTTTCCTTCTTTGTAGGTCCCAAGCCCTTAGATATACCTAATATGTTTGATCCCACCCTCCTTATGCAACTACTCATTTCTAGCCACATTGTATTAGCATCTAAGTCAAGATTCCAAACATTTTCCTTTAGTAGTTTTTCTCTAAACTCTACTTGTTTACTATGTTTTAGGTTCCACCACTTTATTCTAGGGTCGCTAACTCTTTTATTCATATTTTTCCGTTTTGTTAGCTTAATATCAAGTACTACTAACTTATGTTGGGTAGTAAGTGCTTCACCAGGTATTACTTTGCAGTCTCTACACAGCAATGATCACTATAGGGTTTACTTATAGTCCAACCAGCTCTAAGTTGGTTACAAAGCCTCACACAACGTTCCACGCCATTCACATACTTCAACAAGTCATATTTGAATCATAAAATTCAGGTGTTAGAGTTACAACTCTATTTTAATACTTCGAAACCATTTTTCTAGCTACAATGGAGTCCAAACCACTCCAAACTCCAACAACTTCATCTTAAACCTCAAAACTTAATTTATATCTTTAATTTCGGTCATAAACTACTTAATTGGCTTCAAAAGCAATTTACAAATCTATTATGAATCTTAAATTGGGATTTTAACTCAATTGCCAATTTTAACCTTGCCAATTCCAAATCTCAACTTTAGAACTTTAACAAATCCCAATTTACTCATTTTATCTACTTTTGGAGCCTTTTCCTTAGCCAAAACACCTAAACATTGCATTGCAATGTTTATATGAGTCTCTCATTCATATTCCAAGTCAAAACTACCTCGAAACAAGCCTACACTTGGTCAAATTATAAGTGTTGCAGATTTTTCATTAGCAAGACCCTATGTTTGACGCTACATTTCAACCTCTAAACCAATAAATTTCACCACAAGCCTTATTGAACATTGAAATAGGATATACCAAGATTCAAACGAGCCTATTCGCAAGCATTTTGGACATCTATAAGTTCTTTGAATCATTCTTCAAACATGGCTACTCGCATCTGTCATAATTGTGTACAATTTTGACAGTGGCTCGCAGGCTACCTTTGCACCACTTTTTCACTACCAAAACAAATGATTCTAAGTTTGTATCTTTCCATTCTATAAAATATGATAGAAAAGGGTTAAAATAAGCTTAACCCCATGTATTTTGGATATTGTTTGATACCTTAATTTATCGACCCAACTTGCTTGCTTGCAAACAGTTCGCTAACTTAGCCAATTTTTCAGCAAGTCTAAAAATAAGGTTTCGCCCCACGTTCTTGACTTTGAAAACCCCACAAAAACTACTCCGATCTCAAATCTGATTTTAGGGGACCTCGATTGACATATAAACACGAGAATCCATCAAGAACTTTGATCGAAAACCTTCATTTAATCGCCCAAAGCATCACTTCAAAGTAGCCCAAAAACTGGACTGTATTACTAATTTCTACAAAACTAATTTTTAGGCTACCAATTTGACCAAAATTGATCCGATGACAAAACTTATTTTAGTGAACTAAGTTGAATATATAAACACGAAAACCCATAAAATATTTCACTCAAAAACCTTCGTTTGATTGGTTGAAATCATACTCCACTATTGCTAAAAAACTAGACTACACAAGTTCAAAAACATGGACTCTTTTTTTTTTCAAAACTGAAAAATATGTTGAAGGATCCCAAAACTGAATCAAACTCAACCCAATTCACTATAAATCAATTTTAAATTGATTCAATTCAAGAAAATAGATCGAAAGCAATCAAATCAATTGATTCCAGCCTTCAGTACTCACAAATTCATCAATTGAAACTCACCTTAATCAATACCAACGACATCAAAACAATATACTTCTTCCCTCCACCCTCTCATCGTCATCCATACTCCTCCTCACTGTCCACCATGTTCACCTTCCTCTTCGTTGTTCCCATCTTCACCGTGACCCTTCACTTGGCCGAGAAAGAGGGAGAGAAGAGCATCGTCAACAGGGAGAGAGAGCAGCAAATTAGAGCACAGAGAGGGGAGAGAGAGAACACCTAGAAGGAAGAGAAATATCACCAAGAGATAGAGAGAGGGAGGGAGGCCGTGAGCTTGGTGATGAATTGAGAGAGAAGATGCACCGAGAGAGATGGGATTTGAAACTCCCACCCATTTCGATTGAGGGCCGCTAAGGGCACCCCACCATTTAATGAGGGCACCCAACTTATTTGTAAAAATTCCAGCAAAAATGGAAAAGACCATTTTGCCCCTGTATATATATAATGGTTCAAACCCCACAAACCATTTCGACAAGGAGTTAGGGCACCCCACCAGCAAGCGTCAACCACAAAGCCACAACCACATTGCGTTTGGCGAAGAGCTGATCGATTCTTGCTCGTCCGACAGCGAGGTAACAATGTTTGACAACCCTTTTCGGGTTTTTTGAACTGTTTAGTTGCGTATAACAATGAAAATGATGATTTGTTTGTCAACGTAGGGTTTGGTAATTTCTTCAAATCCGAAGTTGTTTCCACTGTATAATGGAGGATCGTAATGCTTCGGTGCCAGAGGAGGTCGTCCTTGAGGTAATGTTGTAAATGTTTTTGTGTTTTTTTTGCGGTTATCCGAAGTATCTGTCTGGGTGCGCGATTGTTTCGGCCTCGCAAGACCGAGATGTATGGTATCGTCTCGGTCTCAGATGACCGAGAGGTTTAGGGTAGGTCACGGTGCCCGGACGACCGAGGTGCTACCGGTAACTCTCGGTCTCACGTAAACGAGACTATGAAGAAAGTTTCAGAACTGTACAACCGAGAACCGATTTTTTTGGGTTTTTTTGTGATTGTGTTGTACATTTTGGTTGATTATAATGTTACACTGTTCGTATTGCAGGTAATGTCGTTATCTTGTAATTTTCCAGACTACAAGGACACTTTTACACCTTCTAAGCCATTCCCCTCTCGAGAAGCGGCAATTTCATGGCTTCAACTGATTGGTGGCGAGAACAAGTTTGTGTTAGTAACGAAGCGCTCGGATGCCGGGGGCATTAAGCGAAGGGGAAGGGTGAAAATTGCATGTGACAGGTCTGGGACATGTAGGGGACTGGCTCAGAGAGTTGGGAAGGGGAAAGCGTCAAAAATTTTAAAGAAATCAAGGAATGATGAAAAGGCGATGACTCACACTAGTACGAAGAAATGTGGATGCCCTTTCCAAATTAACGTCAAGGAGAATGCTGACTCCTTATGGTATGTCACTGTGATTTGTGGGAGGCACAATCACGACACCGCAGAAGATTGGATAAGAGGGAGGAGGAAGTTGAGGATGCGGGGGGGAGGAGTGAAAGTGAGCAGCTCAGGGAGATTAGTCCACCTTCGTCTTTTGTGGAGTGCGAGCGGGAAGTTGAGGATGCGGGTGTGAGGACACCGGGGTCTCCAACCGGAGGCACCCCAGTGTCGGAGGCACCCCAATCTCCAATCGGATTTGAGTCCTCCCACTCCACAAAAGCTTCTAGGCAGAAGAAATGCAAGGTTCCACAAATGTGTCGTGCCAGTCGACGACGCACGCAAAGTGGATCTAACATGGCTTATAGTCATTGCTTAGAACCGGATTGGTTGCCACATGTTGATGCCATTATCGATGTGGTTTCCGATGGGAACTGTGGATATAGGTGTATAGCCTCTGGGCTTGGACTTGCCGACGTAGACGGGTGGAGGATTGTGCGTAGACGGATGTACGATGAGATTATCGGGTATGAATACCTATGGCGGGAAGTGCTTGGCTCGAGTTTCGAGCTCATCAAGAATGCGGTGCATTGCCCGAGAGAATCAAGAGGGGCATCTTTCAAAGAATGGTTGACACTTCCAGGACATGGGATTGTTAGTATCCACCGCATTCAATGTCATTCTCGTCAACCTCTCGCATGGGAGTGCCTCCACATTCCTACCTCTACGTAGTACTCCAACGTCTTCATTGCACAACAGACTTATCATTGCAATGGCGAATGAAAGGAATATCCATTGGGTTAGGGTAAGTTCTATGATTTTTTTGTGAATTGGTTTGTTTCCCCTTAATCGGGTTTATGACAATATCTTCTATGTTCTACTGTTCACTTTGACAGGTGCAGTTGCGTGTGAATGCACCGCTGCCATCCTTATATCCATCGTGGGATCGGTACGTTGAGGACTACGCCAAAGGTTGGCGAGATGGATTCGTTTTTCGAGACATCGCGCCCATTGCAACTGCTGATCATGAAGCCACCATACCTGTTGTAGATTTAGATACACCGTAGGTTAAAGCTTGTACCTAGACGGCTAAACATTTAGAAATTTTGCCAATTCGTCCGAATGTTCTATGTATATGCAAATGTTGTGTTGTGTTTTAATTGTTGTTTACTTATGGATGGACCCTTTTTATAGTCAGTTTGAATGTTACGGAGATTTATAATTAATTAAGGTTCGGTGCAAATTGTCGTGCTGGATTTTCAATCTTGTATTGTTAGTTTGACTACAACGGAGATTTTTTTGAAACTGTTATGTTCAAATTCATCCATTTCTGATGTCTCGGTCAAGCAGGTTCGTGAAACAAACCATATTTTCGGTCACCCATGACCGACTAGTATTCCAATATATCGGTCTTGTATAACCGAGTCCCATTTAAATTTCTCGGTTGTACACCACCGAGATGAATTGACCATTTCAATTCGCCTGACTCTCGTCCTATGACGACCGAGCCTACGGAGACCCTCTCGGAAGTGGACAACCGATACGTGGTTAACTCTTCCGGTCTACGTGGCCGAGACTGCGAGTTCCCAAAAATATTAGCTTATGTCTCGGCCAAGGCCGAGACGGTTGACACAGTCTCTGGCCTGTGTGGCCGAGAACCACGATTTCCCAATTTTTTTACATTTTAACAAACCGCCACACACACATTACATCTACTCTACCACACATTACATCTACTCTACCAAATGTAACTTAATTCGTCGATCTTCAACCGAGCCCTAATTTGGAGACGAAATCGGCTCACACAACGGACCCTACAAAATGCAGAAACCTAGAACAACGAAGGAGAAACACACGGCAAGGGACGGAGAACACGATTTCGGGGATTCCTCTCACTGCTCGGTTCAAAACAAATGAATTCTTCCACCAGGAATTCGGTGAACGAGGGTGGTGGTGGTGGTGGTGGTGGGGTGCCCAGGGGTTTGCACGAGGGTGGGTGAGAGGGTTTTTTGCACGAGGGGCATTTTTGGTATTTTGGGTTTAATTTTTGGGTGCCCCAGGTAAATCGATTTGTGCCCACATTAACTGGGTGCCCTCATTAAATGGTGGGGCGCCCTTAGCGGCCCTTTTTCGATTTCACATTTGGCTAACCAAAAGACCTATATACCCTTCCGTAATTATCCACTTCATTACATAACTCTTGCCTATTGATGTCATTTGTCAATTTTCTTTTAATTTTTCATGTTTATCCCCTTTGTTTTAGACCAAATTAAACCCCAATGAATACCACAATTTCGTCAAAAATTGGAAAAATTATCAACGCGCTCCGATACTCGCAGACATTGTGTTTACACCCCTACTTAGCCCTATTTCATGTTGAATAGAGTATAATACATCAATTAGTCATGCGGCATATAAAAATATTATTTTAACATATGATTTTCAATCCGTAATGCATAGATCCAACCTCGAATACTTAATTTTTATTTTTAAATTTGAAATTACTTAATTAGTCGCCTAATCAAGTTTATAAAATTCTTGAATGTCACAGTACAATCCTCTTCTCCTTGCTATCATCCACCTTATGCGTTTATTCCTTCGTTCGATGAGTTGCATATTATGTGGGGTCATGGTACTAATACCTGCACCTCTTTGCGGAGGCTTTTTTCCCTAGAGTATATCTAGCTCGATCTCTCTCGAGGCATTCTTGATCCATGCATACGTATTTATAAACATCTTGGTCTGAACAATAGTGGAACAAGCAAATAAAGTGTTAATCGAAGAATTCAATATATTGGAATTTTAAAATTGACTAATCATCCTTTATGCTCAACGAACACAGAACCTTTGACTAATTCAATGTTGGCTCTACACGTTCGCATAAAGAGCCTACCAAAAAGAACCAATAATGGCCTGGACTTGTGTGACTTTGCCATGTCAATGACGTTAAAGTCTAAAGGGAATTTCAAATCCCCTACATGTACCATTAAGTTTTGGATCACTCCTTTTGAAGAGATATTCTTGCCACCAATAGCGTGAATTTGAGTCTTCGTCTCTATCAACTCACCAATCCCTATAGAATTATGAAAATTTGAGGACGTCGCGTTAATTAATGCTCCCAAATTAAGCATTACGTTTTCCAAATAGATTCCTCTTAGTATGCAAATGATACCTACTACCCTTGAATCGACACATTTAATCGGGATGTCATTAGGACTTCCCTGGGATTTGGGTTGGTCATCTAATCTGGTTTCTCCTAGGTTGATGATTTTGTAGACCTCATTCTCTAAGGTGGCACTATCATAAATAATAGCGTTCACTTATGCGTTTGACGGGTTAGTACCCATATTTGGATTGGGGTAAGGTTGTGAAGGTAGTTTCCCTCTTTCCTTAAATATTCCCAGTTGTTGTGCAATTTGGCCCACCTGAACCTCCAAGTTTCGGACCGTGACATTTGTGTCACTAAGAGCTTTCTCAGTGCTCACTTGGAATTGGTCGATGTTTCCAGCAAATTGCCTTTGTTGAGCTGGTAGAGTTTTAATCATGTCCTCACGTGCGGAATGACTAGCCACTGGTTCAAGCAACGGTTCAGGAAACGATTGTCCTCTGGGGACAAAAAATGAGTAGTTCTAATTTTGAGGCCCATAAGTTAATTTATGGTTATTCCTCCCTATTGCGTGATTTGTAGGTATTTCTGAAAGTGTTCGAGTTTGCCCTTAGAATTGGTTACCTACGGCATTAACCTATTGATGGTCGTCAAATAGAGTAGGACATTCATCAGTCGTATGGCTTATGGCTAAGTAGAATCCACAAGCTTTAACATGTGTTTGGCCATTGCTCGAAGGACGTTCCACTAAGAAGTCAACTAATCAGTTTTCTTGTCAGTGGAGCTAATAATAGCTCCAACTGACAGACTTCGGTGCGCGTCAACACCAATATCCCCATATCATCAAGGTTGTTGCATTATATCCATATAGAGTTGTTTCATCTGCATAAGGGTTTTGTCACGAATGTAACCACCACAAGCGCTATCAACCATACACTTCTCTAAAAGGGACATACCGACAAAAAACAACCGGACAATAGCCTTATCAGGTTGGTCATATTGTGGACAGTTGACAACTAAGCTCTTATAACGGTCCTAATAATCACTAAAAGACTCACCAATCTTCATCTTAATGCTACATATCTCATAGATGAGTTGGTCTAGCTTATCCTAAAGGAAACATTCCCCGACGAACTCATCTATTATGGCGTGCCATAAGTTAATGCAACCAGGGCAGAGATAGAAGAGCGATTGTTTGGCCTTATTTTTAAGCGGAATTGGAAAGCCCTATGTTTTATGACATTCTCTCCCGCTCGGGAAGGTTTCATAGACTAGAAACTAATCTAAAACTCATTTAAGAATGCCACCAGGTCTTCACTCTCCATGCCATGGATTGTAGGTACGAGGTGAATAAATTCGAACTTAAGCTCGAAAGCTTTGTCGTTCGGTGGAAAGTTTATGCAAAGGGGATGCTGAGAAAGAAGATTTTGTAGATCTTCATTGATGCGCCACATGGTAATCTAGCGATCACCACTAGTGTGGCGAGCATCGTCAGCCATAGTAGGTTGGGGAAAATTGGACTCTTTATTTAGAGCTTCTTTAACCAACCTCAGGTGGATTCTGTCAATTTTTGAATAGAAAAGAAAGAGTGAACCAGTAGATTTAGATCGAGTTGTCCTGCCGTGCATATATTAGTAGACTCAAAATATCAAATAAAAACAAAAATAAAATAAAAGTCAAACTCAATTTGGAACTGAATCCCCGGCAATGGTGACAAATTTTGATCACGTGTCATGCATGTCAAATATAACCTATAATAGGTTACCAATCCTAATGAAATGTAGTAGAAGCAAGAATGCAGTCGAATCCACAAGATTCTTTCAAACTGAGTTTAACAAACAGAAAAGTAAATTAGGGGGGAGGTTGGGGAGAGTTTTATCTAAAAGTCTACTAAACAAAAAAAGTAAATAAGTTGTAAATCAGAGAATAAAAACATACCTAAGTCTAGGAATCCACAATCTAGCCATATGTTGTTTCCATGTCTTATATAGTCCCCTTATTTTTGATAGATAGGGCAACTGCTCTCTAAATACTTCTATTATTTCATTGTACAACCTTGGGCAACCGCTTTCAAAATTAAAAATGTGGTATCATTAACAGTTATATGGGAACATCTACCCCTATATAACCTTGGGCAATCGCTCTTAAAATTTAACCTAGTTCTCGATGTTACTTACTTAGAACAATAAGAGTGTCTGATTTCTTACTATATGGGATTGCCACTTCTAAACTCGGTTGGTATCACAAACTCAACCTTACTGATAGTAGGCTAATGGGTTTACGCCTAGAGATTTGCAATGAATATACAAACTCTAAACTACCATTGAGACATCGTTAAAAAAAACAACACAAAGATAAAGAACTGAGACAAAACACTATTATTATAGAAAGCCTTAACAAGACATAGAAAACAACCTACTACTAGCTAGAAAGTTTCATCCTTGACTTAGGTATTAAAGAATCTAGCCACACATGGCCACTCTACCTTGCTCTACTCTTAAATCACATTGAATGCAATGTAATTTCATTCATAGAGGTGCATCCATTATATAGGTGCGCTTGGGCACAAGAATAACAACTCCCAAGAATAAAAACCTTCTAAAAAGTCTCAAAACTTTTATTCTGCAAAGTTGGCGTCATCCATGGCATCGTTGTTATGTGGGTACGGCGTCTGGTGGAGGTGTGGCAAAATATTGAAAGTTTTATGTAGCAAGTCGATTTAAAACTTATATTTCTAAACCTGGCACCATGGGTGATGTCGTCTGTTGTAGAACATGGAGTAGTAGGTTCATTTTTAGTGCCTTCTAGTCTTCTGGCCTAATGCCTGTGTAAGGTCGTGTCTTCTCTGTTGGCACCGTCCATGTATATAAGGGCGTCAAGTCTGCTGTACTTTGACCAATAATTGACTTTATTCCTGGGTTTGTCTAATTCATGCACAAACACTCAAATACCTTGTAAATCTCTAAAGTAAACATATAGAACCATAAAACATTACTTTGGACTTGATTTACATACCAAAACACCTATATAAAAGTGCATAAATAATGAATCATCATGGACCAAAATGTCCCCCACAAGCATGAGTATGGCAATTAGCCATGATGGATTATATCTATGATTGTGGAACACATCTTCAAATGATTTGGTCATAACATAATTTCAATAAAATAAGGTTCATCACATAAATAATGCTTAGAATCATTTATTATCTTATTGTTTTATTCTGTTATCAAATAGATAACCTATTAGTAGTAAGGTAATTAACTATATCAGTATATTATGGACTATTAGCAACTATGTTATATAAATATTCATCTGGAATTCATCTTTTAATGGTATTGGGGGTTCTCTATTTTCTAGTTTACTTAAATAGAGTGCTACTTAGTTTTCAACACTTTTTTTATCTTTTATAGTAAGGCTAAATTCTTGTAACAATAAGATCCATCTTATTAACCATGGTTTAACTTTTTTCTTTGCCATCAAATATCTTAAGGATGCATGATGTGATGGCCCCTTCCTAAATCTATCATAATTAAGCCCAAGTCCTAACCCCATATGACTTAATCACGTACTAGTCAGCCTTTCTACCCGAATTTACTCCAACTCATGTTCAGAATAAATAAAACACATATCATTCTACATTTGAATACCAGAGTTAATTAAAACTTATTAACAATTATAACATTTAGCGGAAGGCTTAATATATAATGCGTAAGCAATCATTATACATCCTAAATGTGTGAAAACTAGGAAACTATGATCATATGCATATATAAGAAGTGGAGAATATACACAGTGTGATGATCATAGTAAGTCAATGAACTAAGCACTTATTCCGATATACAACCCTAAACATGTCAAAATCATAAGTATATAATATATAGAATACCATAACCTACAATATGTCGATACATAAGTATGTCAGTGGTTTAGAGGTAGTCATCATTCTTCTCCTTGCCTGGCCTCCTCGTTGATGGCTCTACACCCACCATCATAAAAAAGGCGGTGAGTACAAAAAGTAACAGTAATCCTCGTCGACAAATTCATTTACACTTCCAAAACAAACTAATTGGTATTTAACAACATAAATTAAATAAAGAAAAACAAGTACCAATAATATGCTAAGAAATAACATAGTTAAGCAAGTGAAACTGACACAAGGCCAAATAATTATAATCTAGATCAGGTCGGTTGTGACTTACGTCAGTGAAGCCATTAACCACTAAGGAACATACATGTCTCACACAATCTACCTCACTCGGGACACTAACCCCAGTGGCATTAGGGACTCTAACCTCGGTATCATCAGGGACTCTAACCCTGTATATCATCAATAACCCTAGAGCCTCTAAATATACATCATCCTAGTGGCGAGTGCCAACATCCCCAGGGACTTTAACCCTGTGTGATGATCTACTCATAGTGCAATGGACTCTAGATTCTATAACTACTTTATAATTTTAAGAAAACGACTCATTAAGGAATCCAAGGATTTAGCTATGCTATAAAGCAAAAGTTTTTCCAAAGAGTACAAGTCCACAAAGTCCTTCACAAACTCACAAATCCTTAATAGCATGTTATTTATACTACATTTACTGTAAAACAATAAGAAATGACATATAGCACATGAATGGAGTCAAAAAAATTCAAGTTTTCAAAATATCATGGAAACCAATCTCATCAAGTGAGGAATAACAAACAAGTCCATGATATGAGAGTACAAAGCTAGACATAGTCAATATAAACTATAATACACAAGTTAAAACTTGAAATGAAATGTAAATAAATAATCAATGGGTATACTCACATCTAAAAATGTAAAGTCCTAGCTTTACCGACCTCCAGACACTTCAAATCTCGTATTTGCACCTCCGTAACCCTTTCCTAGGTTCCTATAAACTATAACATGCGTTTGGATGTGTTCAGACCCTTACTTAAGGTTTTAGGCTTAGTTATAGTGCTTTCAAAGTTATGGAAAATTGGGGATTTTTGTGCTATCAGGGCAATTAGCGTGTTAATAAAATGGATTAGAGCGTTAATGACCTTATTAGCACGCTAACTAGTGTCTCTAGCGCGCTAACTATTTCACCTAACGCGCTATACGTAGGAAAACCCAAAATTTTGCAAATAAATTATATGTTTACTCCACGCATATGCATCATCAATGCATTGGGGATCTCCATACACACTCTCAAAACCCCAAGACGCCATCAACAACACAAAAACAACCATGTATAACATTGAATTCATGAATTCATCAAATTGAACTAAATAAACTATTGTAAGTAAATTACCTACTTGATGAACACACTAAGCTTGATCACCACCTTCATTAAACCCACTGATTTCTCTAGCTTCTCTTCCTCCTTGATCACTCCAGCAAGCTTTCCTTACTTGTTAAGTTAATGAAATAAGAAAACTTGGTTTGCATGTGTTGTTTCATTGCTATATATATAAATAGACTTGATTGATTTATAACCACATATCTTTTAACACACACGTACCTCAAGACCTATCTGATGTCCCACATTAGAACACATGTCCCACTAACCTCCTTTAACTTATTTTAAGTAACACTAAATTTAACTCGATTTGCCTCCAGATGTGCCGATACGTGTCTCGATGCAAATCACATGGCTATTGTCTTAAAACATTAACGTTAGGCTACATTAATTCCAAATCAACCATAGCCACATAAAAGTGACTATTTAAACCACACTAAGCTCAAAATAAACTTATCACATAAATCTCTACCCCAGTCCCACATCGGCACATAACTCGAGGCACGTCTCCATTCACGTCTCGACGCCTATACACAGGTAGGAGTGATTTAGTAATCTACACATATACAAACACTAGGCATATATCACAACAAATCTAACATATACCTCGGCCATCTCACCTCGGTCAATGCACATACTCGGTGATCCTAATTACAAATAATAAACTAGATTAAAAATCTAGGTCGTGAAAATTCTTCTCAACTAATGGAAATTTCTTCCTCAAAATTAGAATTTAGATTAGGTTAATACCTTATTTGAAGAGGTATGAAAATATATCCATCATATAGACTTCCTGCTCCCAAGTAAGTTCCACTACTATCCCTGCTACTCCGATAACATGCCCCAGAAACTTGACCTCTAAAAGCCAAAATTCACATTTGTTGAACTTGGCATAAAATCTATGCTCTTCAAAGTCTGCAACGTCTCTTTGAGGTGTTGCTCATGATCCTTTCTAGTCCTCGAATATATCAGTATGTTATCAATGCAGACTATCACAAACCGGTCAAGAAATGGTCTGAATACTCGATGCATCAAATCCATAAACACTATGGCAGTATTAGTCAACCCAAATGACATGACCATGAACTGAAAATGTCCATGTCTCGTGCTAAAAGCTGTCTTGGACCTATCCTCATCCCTGATCCTAAGCTGATGATACCCTGATCGCAGGTCTATCTTAGATAAAAAATGTGCTCCTCTCAGCTGATCAAATAAATCATCAATCCTCGGTAGTGCATACTTATTCCTGATTATGACCTTGTTCAACTATATTTAGTCGATACAAAGTACCATCCTTCTTCTTCACAAAAAGGATGGGTGCTCCCCATGACGACATAGAAGGTATGATGAATCCCTTCTATCCCAAGTCTTGAAGTTGAGTATTCAACTCCTCTAACTCTCGTGGTGTCATGCGGTATGGTGGTATGGAAATCTGTCTCGTGCCCAGTACCAACTCAATAGTAAATTCAACCTCTCACGGCGGCGGGAGACCAAGTAAATCATGTGGAAACACATTTGGGAATTCTTTAACAATCGGTATATCCTCAGGCTTAAGTTCCCGACTCTCTGATATTATGTATAGTGAAATCAATGCCTCAATCTCCTCACTAGTTGCAGGTTGACCTCTCATACCTACTGTCCTCGCTGAACTGCCTTTATAGATGAAGATCAAATGCCCTAGGATCTCAAATATCATTGTCTTACTGAAACAATCGATATGAGCGCGGTATGTTAATAACTAGTGCATCCATAGAATCACGTAAAACTCTAAAAAACTCGAGAACTCTAAAGTCTATAGGTAACCCTACCCCACCTATCTCGAATAGACATCCCTCGATAGAATTATTAGGGTAAACCACATCTCCAGGTGCGGTACTCAAGATCAAATGTATGTTAAGCCTAACGGGCATCAACCTTAGGATGTCTACCATGCAACCAGTAATGAATGAAACTGTAGAACCAGAATCAAATAACACATAAAAATCACAACCAGAAATGGAAACCAAACCCTCAATAAGACCTCGTGTCAATTTGGGATCTGGTTGTGCTACTATGTGTACTCCCTCTCTTCCCTACTATGGATAAGTTGTTATTGGATGTGTGCACTCTCGGGCTATATGTCCCACTTGACCGCATCTCCAACATGCAATTGGTCTATGCTGACTAAACTGTTGTCTCTATCCCTAATCATCCTGAACCTGTCCCCGTGTTTGCCTATGTTCCTATCTAGAATTTTGGCATCTACCTCGACCTCGACCTCCTTGTTTCTCTTGTTGTCGAGGTCTTAGTGGTGCTGGTAATGTTTGTCTAAAGGGAGGAGGTAAAAAAGGTCTACCATAAGTGTCATGTACGGGGCTGGTGGTGGTGCGTACTCTACTGGTCGTATGTACGAACCTTATGCTCCACCTTTTTGAAACTGTCTCTTTGCTCTCCTTTGTCTCTTACCCTATTGTCCTCTCTGCTCATAACCATATCATCTATCTAGTAACTCAGCATGTCCATCCTCCTCTCTACCCAACTCATATGTCTCATGGGAGAGAGCCCGTTCATACATTTCCTAAAGAGATACGGCTCTGGTGCTCACAAGTGATCGCGTTATATCTAGTATCAAGCTATTACCAAAATAGAAAGCATCGTCAGCATCATCTATAACTAAGTATATGACAAACTTTCTAAGGTAGCCATATCTATCTTTGTAACTTATTACTATTTCACGCTCAGCTTGTCTCGGTGCCATGAACCTATTCTTCATTCTCTTCACCATAGAAGCCGAAAAATAGTGCTTGAAAAACTCTTTCTTGAAATCATCCCATGATGTAAAATTGCCTCTACTCGCCACTGTTGTCCTCCACCAAACATCTGCACTCTTCTTTAGAGTGTAGTAAGAGAGAATAAGAAGTAACCTGTCCTTAACTGCCAATAGTAGATGTAACTTCTCATGTTAGAGAATTCACCGCTCGATCTTCTCGTGATCCGCTCTCCAGCAAAGAAAATTGGCCTAAGCCTAATAAACTCCTTCGCTAGCTTCGCATCCCTCGATAGTGTTGCTGCTTGAGAAGGCATAGGCGTAGGAGTATATGTGTCCCTAGCTATAGTTGTCTCTTATATAGTCGCTATTAGTAACTCTGCTGGGTGTGGTGCTACTTAGGCTACACGTGCCTGTGGCATTGGTGGTGCATGTGCTCGAGCTCCTGAAGTAATAGTGTTTGGTGCAGTCTCAGTCCTAATGATATGGAGTGTTACTATAGTAGTATGATTGGCAGGAAGGGCTGCTGTGACAGCCGTCATGTGCACTCTCATGAAGGCGATGAAATCGACTAACTATTGCCCCTGAGCCATTATCCAGGCAGACAGCCTTTAATAATCATTCACTGAAGTAGCAGGAGGCTGACTGCAGTTAGCTCTAGTATCTCCACCATCGCGTGTGTCTGACATCGATGTCTGCAGGTACATATAAAATGTCCCTACCTCACCTTCACTCACTTCCAACCTAATGGTTTCTAGGCAAGGATCATATAGTTTCCACATCTATAATTTGTGTTTTATTCAAGTTTTGTGTCTTGCGTATTGAGAACATTGGCTCTGATACCAACTGTGACGACCCATTCCCAAATCTTGGGCACCGCCCGGCCTAATCCCATAGTTAAGCCCAAATCCTAATCTCATAGGACTTAATCATGTATTAGTTGTCCTTTCTGTCCTAATCTTTTCCAACTCATGTTCAGAATAAGTAAAACACATATCATTCTACATTCGGAAATTAGAGTTCATTACAACTTATTAACAATTATAAAATTTAGCAGAAGGCTTAATATATTATGCATAAGTAATTATTATAAATTCTAAATGTGCGGAAACCAGGAAACTATGATCATATACATATATAACAAGTGGCGCATACACACAGTTTAACGATCATCAGAAGTCAATGAACTAAGCACTCATCCCGATATACAAACCCAAACAAGTAAAAATGATAAGTATATAATACATAGAATACTAAAACCTACAAAATGTCAATGCACAGGTACCTCGCTGGCTTAGAGGTAGCCGCCAATCTTCTCCTTGCCCGGCCTGCTCGTCGACAGCTCTACGCCCACCATCATAAAAAAGGCGGCAAGTACAAAAAGTAACAGTAATCCCTGTTGAGAAATTCATTTACATTTCCAAAACAAACTAATTGGTATTTAACAACATAAGTTAAATAAAGAAATACAAGTACCGATAATATGCTAAGAAATACCATAGTTAAGCAAGTGAAATTTACACAAAGCCAAATAGTTATGATCTAGATTTGGTCGGCTATGACTTACGTCAGTGAAGCAATTAACCGCTAAGGAACGTACATGTCTCACACAATTTACCTTACTAGGGACTCTAATCCTAGTGGCATTAGGGACTCTAACCCTGTATATCATCAGCAGCCCCAGGGACTCTAATCCCGTGTGCCTCATCCTAGTGACGAGTGTCAACATCTCCAGGGACTCTAACCTCATATGCTGATCTACGCATAGTGCAATGGGCTCTAGATTCTATAACTACTTTATAATTTCAAGAAAATGACTCATTAAGGAATCCAACGATTTGGCTATACTATAAAGCATAAATTTTTTCAAAGAGTACAAGTCCATAAAGTCATTCACAAACTCGCAAATCATTAATAGCATGCTATTTATACTACATATACTGTAAAACAGCAAGAAATGACATATAACAAATGAATGGATTCAAAAGAATTCAAGTTTTCAAAATATCATGGAAACCAATCTCATCAAATGAGAAATGGCAAACAAGTCCATGATATGAGAGTAAAAAACTAGACATAGTCAATATAGACTATAATACACAAGTTACAACTTGAAATGAAATGTAAATAAACAATCAACAGGTATACTCACATAAAATAATGTAAAGTCCTAGCTTTACCGACCTCTTGACACTTTAAATCTTGTATTTGCACCTCTGTAACCCTTTCTTAGGTTCCCGATGACCTATAACATGTGTTTGGATGTGTTCCGAACCCTACTTAATGTTTTAGGCTCAGTTATAATGTTTTCGAAGTTTTGGAAAATTGTAGATTTTTATGCTGTCAAGGCAATTAGGGCGCTAATGACCTCATTAGCGCGCTATGTGCAGGAAAACTCAGAATTCTGCAAACAAAATTCTGAGTTTACTTCACACATAGGCTTCATCAATGCGTTGGGGATCTCCATACATACTCTCAAAACCCCAAGACACCATCAACAACATAAAACAACCATGTATAACATTGAATTCATGAATTCATCAAATTGAACTAAATAAACTAGTGTAAGTAAATTATCTACTTGATGAACACATTAAGCTTGATCACCACCTTCACTAAACCCACTGATTTCTCCAACTCCTCATCCTCATTGATCACTCTAGCAAGCTTTCCTTACTTGTTAAATTAATGAAATAAGAAAACTTGGTTTGCATGTGTTGATTCATTGCTATATTTATCAATAGATTTGATTGATTTATAACCACACATCTTTTTGCACACACGTATCTCGAGACCATCTAATGGCACACATTAGAACACATGTCTCACTAATCTCCACTAACTTATTCTAAGTAACATTAAAGTTAACTCAATTTGCCTCTAGATGTGCCAATGCGTGTCTCGATACAAATCACATGGCTATTATTTTAAAACACTAACTTTAGGCTACATTAATTTCAAATTAACCATAGCCACATAAAAGCCACTATTTAAACCACACTAAGCTCAAAATAAATTACCACATAAATATCTACCCCAGACCCACATCGGTACGCAACTCGAGGTACGTCTCCACTCACGTCTCGATGCCTATACATGGGTAAGAGTGATTTAGTAATCTATATAGATACAAACACTAGGCATACATCACAACAAATCTAATATATACATCGGTCATCTCGCCTTAGTCAATGCATATATATCACGATGTGGGTCCCACATCACGGGTCAGTGATCCTGATTACAGATAATAAACGAGATTAAAAATTCGGGCTGTGACACATGATCTGAGTAAACATCAATTTTGTTCCTAATAAATATGCTATAAACTTTTCTAATGCAAACACAACTGCTAAGAGTTCTTTTCTGTAGCGGTATAGTTTAGTTAGGCAAGAACTAAAGTTCTAGAGGCCTAATATATGACATGAGAATCATTTCTTATCCTTGAAACTAAAATAGCTCCTACTGCATAATTATTTGCATTATACATTATTTTGAAAGGTCATAACCAATCTGGTGATTTTTATCACAAGTGTGGTAATTAAGGCTTCTTTTAATTTGTAAGAACTTGTCCTCTATTCAGTTATGAATTCAAAAGGGACATCTTTTTGCAAAAGTTTACATAAAGGTTGCGTTATTTTGGAAAATCTTTCACAAAACTTCTGTAAAATCCTGCATGGCCAAGAAAAGATCTTATTTCTCTTATAGTAGTGGGATACGGTAATGTATTTATAACTTGTATTTTAGTGAGATCTACTTCTAATCTTTTCTCTGACATTATATATCATAGTATAAGTCCTTGATCGACCATAAAAAGACATTTTCATAATTTAATACTAAATCATTTTCTATGCATCTTTCTAGTGATCTAGTTAAATGAAGTAAGCATTCGTCGAAAGAATTATCATATACGGTAAAATCATCCATAAAACCTTCAATAAAATGCTTTATGTAATCATTAAAAATGCTAATCATACACCTTTGGAATATAGCATGTGTGTTACATAGACCAAAAGGCATACATCTATAAGTAAATGTACCAAAGGGACAAGTTAAGGTAGTTTTTTTCTGATCTTTTGGAGCTATATGAATTTGATGAAATCCTGAGTATCCATCTAAGCAACAATAATAGGTTCTTCCAACTAGTCTTTCTAATATTTGATCTATAAACGGGAGTGGGTAATTATCTTTTCTAGTTGAAGTATTTGGTTTCCTATAATTTATACATACCGTCCAACCATTTTGGATTCTAGTCAGTACTAATTCTCCGTGTTCATTTGTTATTCCTGTAATCCTTGTCTTTTTAGGAACTACTTGCACTGGGCTAACTCAATTACTATATGCTATTGAAAATATCATTCCTACATCTAATAGTTTTAATATTTCATTCTTTACTACTTCCATCATCGGTGGATTTAGTCTATGTTGAGCTTGTCTAGAAGGCTTTGTATATGTTTCAAGATTAGTCCTATGCATACATGTAGTTGGGCATATCCTTCAATATCAGTTATTGTCCACCCTATTATTTTCTTGAATTCCTTGAGAACATTAATTAATTTCTCTTCTTCAAGATTTGACCATTTATTATATATTATGACTGGCAAAGCATTTTTTTTCCCTAAATAGATATATTTTAAATGATCTAGCAAAAACTTTAAATCTAATTATGGTGCTTTGACTATTTAAGGAAAATGTTTTGAATGAGTTATAGGTAGATCCATATAGTAAGAGAATTCAGGGATTTACTATATAATTTTAAAGTATTAATTATATTTCCTGTTTCTTCATCTATATCATAATCCTCATTTAAATCTTCTATCACTACTTCAAGCTTGTCTGCTTTATTGTTTCTAAAAGATTTTTCTATTAAGGGATCTAACATATCTAGTGCATTTGGAAGAAACATTTAGAGGATACTTCATAGTGTCATCGATGTTAAAGTTCATTGTTTCATCATTTACTTCCAATGTTAGAGTTTCAATAGAAACATTTGTAAAGGTATGTTTGTCATTTGCAAATAGATTGAAAAAATACATAACATTAATTCATGCGCCTAGGTCACACAATGATTTAGAAATTCCTATATTCTTTATTGTACATGGAACGAAAAATATTCCAAGATCAAAACATTTAGTAAGTAATTTCTTATGGATTATTATTGAAACATGTTCTCCTAGAATTACTTTTCATTGGCTTTAATCTTATTAGTGCATAAATATTTTATAATTTTTTATATTTGGGTACGTTTTGAATGACTTCAAATAAAGGTATGATAACTATCACTTTCCTCAATGTGTCTAAAACTTCTTTTTCTTCTTGCAATTCTTTAGCATTCTTATTGTTTTCCAGACAATGGGGGAATGGTGGCTTTATAAAATCTAGTTTATTCTTATCAGGATCATAATTGTCTTCTTGGAAAATTTTACTATCTTTGATTTCAATTTCCTTTTCTAATTCAGCTTCTATAACTTTTTGAGAAACTAATTGTTCTGGCATTTTTTGTTCGTTCATTTGTTTACGACTTCTCAAAGTTATAACATTTGTATGTGAACTAGGATAATTTTGCGATGATAATTTTTCTTGATTAATCAATGGACTCATTTGCATCACCATTTGACTTAATCTATTTTTAATTCAATTATATCATTTTGTAAAGCTTGAATTTTTTTATCTTTTTCTTTATTTGAATTTTCTAATGCTATGGTTCTACTATTTAACATGGGTGTTTTATCTTTTTGCTAACCTTGGTTGTTTATACCATTACATATATTTCGTCGTAGATAATTTGTGTAGTTACTAGAGATATAATTAGGTCGAATAGGTTTATTGTATTGACTTATTATAGCGTTATCTTCTTCAATTTTGTTTTGTTGCATCAGAGGACATTCGTTATCTAAATGGTTAGTCTCATTGTAAAAAGCACAAGTTTTAACTTGAATTGATATATCTTTAAATAACAGCTCAATCATGTTTTTTAACTCGTCAAATTTATCATTTGATGTCTTAATTTTTTTTCTATTGATTTCACAAGATTGCTTTTTATGAATTTATTTTTATCACCATAGTACTTTGATTGTTTAGTCATTTTATTAATAGCATATTTTGTTATGTTGGTGTTATATCGAATAAATATCCTCCACATACCATATCTAGGAATATTTGTTCTAAATGATGTAATCTTTCATAAAAGTATTCTAGTAAAACTTTTTTTTATGTATATCCATGTTGTGGACATAATGAAATCAATCTTTGATATTTATCCCAAAACTCATCAAAAGTCTATTCCGTTTCCATCTTTGCATTACTAATTTGCTTTCTATCTAAACTAATTTTGCTCGCCGGAACGTATTGATCTAAAAAGGTTTCTAACATTTCAAACCATGTGGTTATGGAATTTTGAGGAATATAGAATAGCCAATCTTAAGCTTGACGTCTTAAAGAAGAAGGGAAAGCTTTTAGCTTAACATATTCTAACTCTACATCTTTTGGTTTCATCACACTTACTTTATGTGTGTATTTCATAATAAATTTTTTAGGATCTTCATCTTCTTCACCATGAAAGTACGGTAAACAATTGATAAATTTGGACTTAAATTCAAAACCGAGAAACTTCACATGAAAAGCAATACACATAGGTTCATAAGTTGTGATATCTTTATTGGCTTGCCTAAAAGTAAGTTCTTGCTCACCTTCTGCCATATTGTATGACATGAAACGAGAAAATTTTTGAAAAAATTATTTTAAAATCCCCGGCATTAGTATCAAAAATTGACACGTGTCGAGCGTGTACGATAAGTTTCCCGTATATTCTTATTATTTGTACTAATGATAAGTGGGATAGTCTCCATATGGATTTAGCAAAATTTTTAAGAAAAATGGTTTTCCAATTGTTTTTATTATTTTTTAATTTAATTAAAATGCGAATCAAAATTATCTAATCAAACTATAGCAATCAATTAAACTAACTTAACTAACACAAATCAAATTCTCTAAAACTAATTCAAATCAATTCAATTCAATTCAATTCAATTCGATATAAAACAAACATCTAAATATATATCTCGAACAATGAAACATTAATCCATTTTGAATCCAAATATATTACTTAAATTATAGTTCATTATATTGTAAAGTATTCTTGGATCTCTTAACCTAAATCATAAGTTGATAGCCATTATTGAGCCACCAGTTTTCCTTAAATCAATGGAAAACCACATCTTAATTTTATTATATGAATCCTTCAAAAGCTCAAAGATAATTAATTAGAAAATAAACGGTATTAAACTTTGTGAATACTTCGAACTACTAAGTCTAATATTATAGGAAAGTTGTGTCAATATCAGACATAGAACTCAATTCACCTAGGACATCTAATGGTAATATACCTATTAAATAAATTCTATTTACTACTTTAAATTAGATATAGAACCTAAATATCACAATGCACATTGGCCATTATGCGTGTAGTACAAAGTTTCATGATTGTAATCCACAAATAACAATATATTAAAAGAGTGAATTAACATAAACAATTAAGCTTAAAGCATTTTAAACACAAATCCTTTTTCATAAGGGTGGCAAAAAAACGGGTATGAACGGCTACAGGACCGGACACCCTTTTTAATAACGACTAAAAATAGTGTTCGGACCTGTACCAATTTTTGAAACGAACACTTTTTTTTGTCCGGGCCCGTATGTTTTTAAAATATACAAGTCTCGTTTTTTGTCCGAACCCATTTTTTAATAAAATAAAATAAATTTTTTCACTTAATTATTAACAAAAATATATAATTCTTATATTGTCATGCATTCCATCACTGCAAAAAAAAATGTTATAAATTCAAAATTCAAGTCTTACAAGTTTCTATATAAAAATAACATCATCATTTTAAAATTCAAATTCAAACATTATGAAAGTTTCAAAACACTACTATAAATAAATAAATATTATTTAAATTAATCGCGAAACGGGTACCCGTTTTTTTAAAAAAATTGTTCAGACCCGGACCCATTTTTTCAAACGGACAAGAAAACATGTCCAAACCCGTATTAATTTTCAAGAAATTATGTCCGGACCCGTTTAAAGCGGGTTCAGGCACATTTTGCCACCCTACTTTTTCATTATGACTACATTGCAAAATAAAATAAGTTCATGTTCGGAATTTGTTTAGATTAATAAACTACTCACATATATTCATAACAAACATCGCGATAAAGTAAATAAATGAAGTTAATGAAAATACCTCTTTATTAAATACTTCAATCTCCCAAGCTTCTCTAATAACAATGAAAAATAGTTGATGATGGTCTAAAAACTAATCAAAAGTAATCAAAAGCTTCATATATCTTTAATTTCGAAGCCTATGGTTCATATATTTAGTATTCTGAGTAATACATATCCCAACCGAACTAAAATTCCATGTTGTAATTCAAGATTCTCGAAACAAATCCAACGATTCTTAGTTGAATCCTCTATCCATCTTAATTCACTAGGAAAATTGGTGGAAATATGCCTATTTGCTTCACCGATTTAGCTGAAAATTCATGCATCCAACCTGATTCACTACTGATTCACTAACGGTGAATCCTAGTTCATTTCTTGATTCGCTATGCACTTTCTCCACTTGAATAAATTCTTTATTTTCCTCCATTTTTCTTCCATTTCTTTACATATCCTTAATATAATCTGAAATCACAAAAATAAGAGAAACCTAGTGTAATATAACCTTTTACATCTAAAATAACCCTGAAATATATTATAAAACAATGTCTAATTATTAACTTATCAGTAACCCTTAATTTAATTTGAGTTAAAACCAAAGTCTTTCCCTCATCTATACAAAATATAACCTATATAGTGTAACATCCTATGTCGTTAAACATGTAATTAACCATAATTTGAACACTAATTAACTCGAGTTAAACTCGTGGTTAAACTCGACGTGTCTCGAATAGTATTTGGGTGCATTGTTGTGACTTTATTGTGTTTGGTTGATTTGGTAATAAATTAAATATATTATAGGGTATTATTATAAATTGATATAAGCCTATAGTTGCAAAATAAATAATTAAGTAATAAATTGTTGATATGCCTAGTGTGACATGGGGCTCGTGGAATGAGCGTGCACGCCCGAGGGTACTCGATGGTGCACCCGGTAAATTTATGTGTGAAAATACAAAGGTATATATAACCTATAGTTTTGATTTGAATTGTTGGAACCATTGGATTGCCTCGAGATCTGTACAATGAGAGATGAAGTTTTGATCTGTGTCACTTTAAGGAATTACCATCTGATCTATCTCGAGATTCATGCGATACGAATATCGAGGAAATCAATATATAAATCAAAACCCAAACACAAATATCATTATTAGATTAATAGGAGAGGAGTAGGTAAGGGTTTTAGAGAAAATTGATAAGAGAGATTGGACTGTTGAAGTTATTGAAGTGTTAGTATAGGGGATCAAATCAACTTGATCATTTCAATTTGGAGTGATCCGGGTAAGATTTTACTTAAAGTTGTTGAAGTTCCTAGTTGAATTGAGAATGAAAATCATTAGAATTCATGTTAATTATTATTGTTATTGGTTGTTCATGGTGTAAAACCTCATTTAAGGCCCTCCCCAATGTATTGGGAATGTTTTGAGATGAATTCTGGATTGAATAGTGGTTGCTACCCTTTTCAAGTATTCAGTTGCTCAATGATAGAGCGCACCCCTCTAAAGTAAGGAGCGCGGTCCCCACTCAGAAAACAACAATGTTGCTTAAATTTATCTAATTTTGACAAGGGTTTAGGGACTGATTTAGGATTACTAAATCTATTGTAATGGACCCAAATTGATGATAATTGCTCTAATTTAGGTTCTTGATCTACGAGGAATGATTTAAGGTGTTTCAAAGGTGAATTTTGTCAGAAAAACTTTAGGGAAACTCAAACCGAAGTAATTAGGATTCGTTTATTTATCAAGTTATGTTATGTAAATTAATATTAATAGTTCATGTAGCGTATGGACCGGGTTTGGGGCATAATAATTTTCTCAAATTAAATCTCGGAAGTAAAATAGAAAGGAATGAAAATTCAATACGATAGGCGGATAAGTACCTAGTTCTGTTGAATATAACAAGGAAGGTGGATAAGTACCAACCTCTGTCGAACATAATGAGGAAGATGGACAAGTACCAACCTCCAATAAACATAAATAGGTAGGCGGATAAGTACCAACCTCTAAGAAAAGAATTAATTGGAACTCTATTCAGTCATTATCCTTTTAGAGTTTCAATTATATTTAAATACACTTTATGGGATCTTATATCGGCCAATGTGTAGACTCTGTAAGTTGTATTTTTGTATAATGGAGGGAAAGACTCTGGTTTTACTCAAATAGAAATAAAAGGATCACGGTACTAGTGCAATGCAACGAATGACTTGCATTTGATTATATATCGTATTGTTGTTGCACTGAATAGCTATTGTTGGTTCATATTGTTATTCATTTCCCTCATTGGCTATTAGTAGATAGTTGATAAGTATACGAGCATCACTTACTGAGCAAGTTGGAGCGCCCACTCCCTTAAATATTTCAGGTACATTACAATGCGATTCACTAAAGGGCAAATAGAAGATGTAGGAATTTTGTTTCTTCACTTCGGTGTAATGAGTTCTCTTGTATCTATATACTGTCTGAACTATATTTTGTATAATATAACAGGGTTGGGATACAATATTATAACCAAGGTTTGTTCTAGTGATTTTGTATATTTTTATATATTTGGGATTTATCAAAAAAGTTTTAATTCTGTTGCGTATTCTATTTCTTTTTATTCGGTATTTTAATATACACAAATTATGTTTATCAAATAAGGATGGAAGGCTGATGGCTCTAGTTAAGTCTGACTAGTGTACCATAACTTAATTAGGGTTTCGGGCTAGGTATCGCCCTAATCGGGATAGGAGATGCTACATACAAAATCCACACATTGGTCGATGTGATGTCCCATAAAGTGTATTCAAGTATAGTCGAGATTCCATCTCTAACATGATAGTGAACAAACAAGGTACCGGAGTTGAGATTAGAACAAATTCCAGCTATTTGTTTTCATCGGAGTGCAGTACTTATCCACCTTCCTCCTCGTATTCATTAAAGTTCAGTACTCATCCACTTTCCTCTTTGTGTTTATTAAAGGTTGGTACTTATCTATATTCTTCTTTAAGTTTATTAAAGGTTGGTACTTATCCACCTTCCATTTATATTTCCATTACCGAAACCCTATTCATTTCATTTTCGATATTTAATTTGAAAAACAATGAATACCACAAGTCACAATATAGTGTCCTAAAATCCAGTCCATAAACTAATAATACTAAATTTCATAGCATAATCGATAAATAAACGAGTCCCACTTACCTGTATCGAATTTCCCTAGGTTTGATCAGACTAAACTTACATTTGGGGCACCTTAAATCCTTCTCATTAATTAAGAACCTAAAATAAACCAATTGCCATCAATTTGAATCTAATACAATAAGTTTAAAACCCCTAAGCTAGTCCTCGAAACCTTGTGAAAAATCCAAGAATAATTCGCCATTTTTACTAATTTCTGGGAAGGAAGCACACTTCACGTTTTGGTGGAGTGCGCACCACCTTTTGGGTTCATCATTATTTGATGAAGGAGCGCGCTCCACCATCAATAGACCATATTCCTGAACAGGGCAGCAACATCTGTTCAATCCACAAAATGACTCAAAACCTCCCCAAAACATCGGAGAGGACTTCAAACGAGGTCTTACATCATCCCCAACCACCAAAAACAAAAATTAACCATAATTCAATAAAAATCATCATCATCATCATCATCATCATCATCATCATGGAAAACTTACCAAGCTAAGAGGATATGATGAAGATCAATTCGATCTTCAATGCTACTGGTCTCTTCCCTTCCAACAATTCCAAGCTCTTATTCTCTCATTCCTCGTTTGATTAACCGAACAATAGATAAGAATGAGTTGGGTTTCCGTTTATATATAATGATATTTCTAACAGAGATGCTCTTAAAGTGACACTAGTCACTAAAGTGACACAATCACAACACCATCTCTTACTTGCGCAGATCTTGAGGCCATCAAATGATTCAAATTAATTAAATCCAACTATAAGTTATATATATATATACCTATATATTTTCACACCTATAAATTTGTACGTACACACCAACGAGCACACTCGGGCATATACACTTATTCCACGACCCACACGTCAAATTAGGCATACTCACAACTTATTGGTTACTTATTTATCAATCATAGGCTTTATATTAATTCACATTAAATACTTATAATTAATTTAATTCATCTTTTTTTTTGGCACGTCACACAAATACAAACATCATACAATCTCACACACATGTTAATCAAGACAAGTCGAGCTTAACCACGAGCCTAACTCGAGTTAATTAGTGTTTAGATTATGGTTAATCACTTACTTAAAGACATCAATAGTTATGTGGGGTGACTATAACACAGCTTAATTTTAACGAGAAGAAAAAAAATGAGAGTAAACCAACAAATACTTGCTCCTCTAATCTCAAAAGATGCACCTACATGACTAAAAAACACCTCGTTGTACTTGAGATCACTTCCTCTTGTCGAATCTACTGACGTTTTGCCCAAACAATGCCAAATAAGCCTCAAATTAGATGCCCTACACACCAATAAAATCCAAATAAAACTCTCAGAACGCACTTATTAAGTGAATGAAAGTTTTTTTCGATGGTCTCACTGGAGTTTGGTTAGAATGGTTCAGGTTAGTGGCGTGGGAGAGGGAGAGTGTGAAAAGTGTGATTGAGATAGATGGAGAAATGAGGGTTTTATACTTGAGGGGGGTTAGGTCATTTCGTGCAAGGGTAAAATTGGAAGGTGTAAAATTTGTGTAAATGGGGTAGACAAAGGAAATGGTGGGGTTCGTTTATAAGAGAAAAAGTCACTAGTTACGAGTGCTCATCGACCACTTCACTCCCCTTTGATCGACATATCAAATGGCAACAATATGCAGACGCCTGAAAGTTCTCTCAGTATGGAAATCAAGCGCCACCGTCGCTCCCTCGCTTCAATCGTTTTCACTTAGAAAATTCTGCACTGGAGGGTCATCCAACATCCCATCGCACTTCGAGGTCAATCTCAATCGCTGTAGCTGACCATCGCACTTCGCTTGTTCACAATATTTTTTTGTTTGATTTCGTTTTGCACAGAAGGTAGGGTTCATCGGAGTCGGAAATATGGGATTCCACATGGCGAATAATCTGATCAAGGCAGGGTACCAGCTTACCGTCCATGACGTGTAATTTCTTCTTCTCTCTCTCTTGTCAACTTCGCTGCAATCATCGCTTTTTTGTTTGATTTTTGTTTTGTTTTGTATTTTGTTTTTGTCTTTTTTTTTTTTTTTTTTTTTTTTTTTAAATACCGACTTTCAGTTTTGTCAAATTTAGCATGGAATAGATGCGTTCTTCCAATTTTAGCATACATTAAAAATTTGAGGTACGGATGCTAACGTGACAACCAGTGTTTTCGAGGGCCAAGGTGGTGAGGCGGGGCATACACGGTCCGCCTTGCCTAGCCTATGCGAGGATAAAGTATTTATTTAGTCCTCCCTAAGAAATTATATACTTTTTTTAGTTAGACCTGTTAGTTTTCATATTGGGCTCGCCTGCACATGCGGTTGTGAGGATATTTAGGATCAATTATACTAAAAGATGATAACATTGAGGATAACATTGCACATTGAACTCAAGTTGGGTGGAAGAAGTAAAGGAGTGCAACATGTGTAATATGTCATCGAAATATATCTACCAAGCTTAAAGAAAAGTTTTTAAGATTCTAGTTAGGCCAGCTAGGCTTTATGGAAGTGCATGTTAGGTGGTAAAAAAAGGACAACGTAGCCTCAATCCCAAATTAGTTGGGGCCTTGGGGGCGGTAAAAAAACAGCAAACCCATAAAATGAATGTAGTGGAAGTGATGATGCTTGGGTGGATGTGTATTAAAACTCGTAAATATAGAATAAGAAATACAGAAACTCAAAGAAAAGTATGAGTGACACCAATGGACGCAAAAATTAGGGAAGGGAGGTTGCGGCGGTTTGACCTCCAAAGATAGAGTTATAAAGTCAACTAAATAGAAAATGAAGAAAGTCGACGTTGTACAGATAGATCTAAGCAAACTTGAAATGCAATGGTTATGAAAGATTTAAAAGATTTGAATAGCACACCATCAAGTGTATTAAATCGAATGCAATGAAAGAGTTTGATCCATGTAGTAAACTCCAACTAATTTGAGATTGAGGCTTTGTTGTTTCTGTTGTATTTAAGATGCCCCTCGACAGTAGGACATATTTTCATTCACATATTTTGACCCATATGTTTTTCAACTCGGTATTGGTAGAAACATTATCTTTTCCTTTGTAGCGAGCACTTTGTCAATTCCTCGCTGCATCACTTCAACTCCCAAAATCTTTTCAGATTGAAGTTTAGAATAAGAAGCAGTCGGAGGATAAAGAAGAGACAAAGGAAGAAGAAGAAGAAGAAGAAGAAAAATGAGGCTTTGGAGGAGCTCTTCAAAAAGTGCTATGGAGGAGGGCCTCTTGAGAGATGCTATGGAGGAGTTCTCAAATCGCCTTCAAGTTCTACAACCTTATCTCCAATCCCAGATCTAGAGCCGAAAATGAAGAGCTTGAGACCATATTGTGAAGGAACTTGAGATTGCAAGGGTTTTGAGATCGATGAGAAGAGATGATCATACAACGGTAGAATTGTCTTTTTCCTGTCTAAATGGTGGTGATATGAAAAGATGGGGTGGGGGGTGTCTTTACCCAAGTACGAGTTTTAGTCTTTCGCTAACCCTACGCACTATCCACGCTATCGAAACAAGAGATGTTGTTATGCTAAGGTGGGTGTTAGCTACGCTAACATCCTAAGCAAACGGACCAAAAAAGCACAAAAAGTCGAATGCATCATTGAGAGGGGGATGCTGGAGATTGTCGCCTGATGTAGGAGGCTATCTGGAGGTGGGTGTTTGGCGGATGTTGGTGTTTGTCAGATTTGAGGGTGGTAAGGGTCGGAGGTGAGAAGCGGTTAGGTTGGGGTTGAATAAGGTGCATATGAAGGATTTTCTCATATTTGCGACCACCTTCCTCAATTTTTTTTTATTTACTTAGAGGCCCACCACCTGCCTAATCAATGGTCTAGGCAGTTGACCTCTAAATTGCCTATGGCGTAGCCTAGGCGATGCGTTAAAAACATTGTAGGACTAGAGGAAAAATTTGGGTTCGCTACCATTTTACTCAATTTTAGGTTGCCACATCACCGCCCTTACATCAAATTTTCAATTTGTGCTAAAACTAATGGAATTACATCAAGTTCGTGCTTTATTTGACTAAGGGTGTTTTTGATAGTTGTAAGAGTTTTCACAAGGAAAAGACAATTTTCTCAATAAAATTATATTAATGATTTTTTCGCAAAAAAATCTCCAACGAGTTGTTTGGTAAGAAATTGGAAAATTTTCTAAGATGGTTTGTAATGCAACAACAACAACAACAACAACAACAACGCCTCAGTCCCAAAAAATCCCATCTCAATTCACTTTTCCCTACACAAACGACCTTCAATTTGAAAATCAAAGTTTCGCTCCACCACCTGAAGCATATTCCAAAACAATATAGAGCAAACAAGGGAGACGAAGTGAAGGGAGGATGTAAGAGAAAGCATCAAAATATGCATCAAGGGGACGATTAAGTTCACGCAAAAAAGAAGACGATGAAAAAGGGCGGTGGGAGGAGATTGAGGCGATGTGATCAAGAAGAATTGCTCCAAGCGAAATGGGTTTGTCAGCTCTTCGATTAGCATATTTCATAGCTTCTACACTGCCTCCTCCACATTCATCACCCCAAATTCAATCTTGAAAAACCAATTAAGATAGTTGTTATGTCTCCACAAGATCCTCAAGTTCACATTTATGGTTTGGTGAAATAAAATATGCAACTTCTTCACCGGAAAATAAATGGGAGAGGAATTTTAAAGGGACCTTGGTTACCAACTTGGTGTTGGTCCTTCGTGGAGTGGGAATTCTTTTTGGGGAGTCTGATTTTCCCACCATAATACACACATTCTAATTCTCTAAAGACTTACTAAATTGACGCACAAGTTCTAAAAGAAATAAAAAGTATAAATTTCCTAATTTCCTAATCTAACTAAAAAAACATTTCATAAAGTTTATTTTATTATAATCCCACTAGCACTAACAAAGCTAACTATTATATGAAACCTTCACTTTAATAAAGTCACACATCTACCTACTAAGACAATTTGACATAAAATTGGACACTTGAACAAAAAAAGAAACTATCTAATCTATATTTTAATCCTAAAGTTTTTAAATTTAATTAATCTAAATCTTCCTAAATTGATGACTCATAGGTGCCCCACCATTTTTTGTGCCAAAATCCATTAGATGTCTCGTTATACGTATCATTGCTTCATGCCTGGGAAGTCAACTATGGAGGCGATTTTCCTCGTAAGAAGATTGATGGAAAAATATAGAGAAAAGAAAAAAGATCTTCATATGGTATTTGTAGATTTAGAAAAAACATATAAGGTTCCTAGAGATGTTCTTTGGTGGGTTCTAAAAAGAAAAGGAGTGCATGCTAGATACATAGACACTATTAATGATACGTAAGAGGGAGTAGTAACGAGTATAAAGACATTTGGAGGAACTACAAAAGAATTTTTCATTACAATAGGACTATATTAAGGATTGGCTTTAAGCCTATATTTCTTTACTCTAGTTATGGATATAACTAGACATATTCAAGAGGATATACTATGACGGATGTTATTTGTAGATGATAGTCTTAGAGGACGAAACAAAAGATGGAGTGAATTGGAAATTAAAACTTTGGAGGAATACATTAAAATCTAAAGGTTTTAAGTTGAGTGGGATGAAGACCGAATACATGCACTGTGAGTTTAGAAATACTAGGCATTAAGATGATGGAGTGGTAAAATTAGCGGAACTAGAAGTTTCTAAGGTGAACCACTTTAGATATCTAAGATCAATCATACAAAATGATGGTAATATTGAGAATGATGTCACACATAGAATTCAAGTTGGATGGAAGAAATGAAGATTGCAACAGGTGTGATCTATGATCGAAATATTCCTACTAAGTTAAAAGGAAAATTTTATAAGACGGCAATTAGGCTAGGTATGCTCTATGGAAGTGAATGGTGGGTGGTAAAGTAACAACAACTACATAAAATGAACGTAGCAGAAATGAAGATGCTTAGATGGATGTTTGGTAAAACTCATAAATATAGAATAAGAAGTACAGAAATTTAAAGACAAGTAGAAGTAGCACCGATTGACACAAAAATTATGGAAGGGCGGTTGCGGTGGTTTATCACCTGTAAAGATAACCTACAAATGCCCCTACTTGAACTTGACTTTATAAAACTGAAGAAATTCGACGAGGTAGGGGTAGACCAAAGTTTACTTGGAACACATTAATTAGGAGGGATTTGAATGATTTGGAAAGCTCACCATCAATTGCACTTAATTGAACACAATTGAAGAGTTTGATTCATGTAGCCGACCCCAATTAATTTGGGACTAAAGCTATGTTGTGAGGGTATCAAGATGCTCCCTCCTAGGCATGCATAAGCTTGTCAATCCTACTCGCCAAATACTCCCTTTCATTTACATGATACACATTTTTATAGGCGTATGGCTTGATAGTAATCAAGAATTTGCTAAACAAAACAATAAAGTCTCAAGCCTAAATTAGTTGGAGTCAACTACATGGATCGACTTTTCTATTATGCTATATTAATTCTTTTGAGTAAGAAAGTTAAATAATATGTATAAACTATAAAGTTTAGTTTAGAAACAATATGCAAAATCTCTTTTCCTCCTAAACAGTTCCTTTGTACAATGAGACCCATAAAAATCGAAATGTTTTATTTTCCTCGTTTTTGCTTAGTTGGAACTTGCATGGAAATGAGGATGCATGCAAGCGAGTATTGTTTTTTTCGTCCTTGCGAAAATTTCATTTTTTTTACTTTTTTTTTGTTTTAGATATTTTTTTATTATGGAGGGAAGTGCCTTTAGATCTTAAAATGTTTTACTTTTTATATGTCGATGCTCCAAATCAATAGCTACCCTATTCTCTTAGATTTTCTTCTTTTTTTTTAAATATTTTTGTTTAAATGAGATCCAATGCCCAGGGAGGGAGGTCCCAAGGCCATTATCCATACTCGAAAAATGGGGGAGGGTTGCAATAGGTTGACAAATAGCGTAAGCTTTGGTCGCTTTTTATGAAATGGATCAAACAAATCAAACTTGGGACACATTGATTAAGGGGGATTTAAAGAAATTGAAAAGCAAACCATCAATTGCCCTAAACCGAGTGCGATGGAAGAGTTTGATCCTTGTAGCCGAGCCCAACTAATTTGGGATCAAGGCTTTGTTGTTTTAAATGAGATTCAATGCTTCACCTTGTTTACTTTCGATGCTGCTATGGTGAAATCATCCATGTATTTGTGTGTGGTATTCTTTGAGTTGATCATTCATATCTAAATTGATATTTCAGGAATAGTGGGGTTATGGAGAATTTCTCAAGAAATGGTATTCCAACGAAGAAAACATCTTTCGAAGTTGCGGAAGAAAGTGACGTTATCATCACTATGTTGCCATCATCCTCTAATGTAAGTATTTGTACTCTATTCCTTTTTTTTACAGCTTGAAGTTAATATATTAATCCAGAGTAGAAATTGATGTACATATATTGTTTCCTTTTAGTAAAATAACCATTTGAAAATGTAGGTTCTCCAATGCAATACGCACCTATTAGGCCATAACCCATGTTGACTTCATACCAACATAATAATGGTACAACAATCAAGGATCGAAAATTCGACTTCGCCTATATCTTCGCTCACGTAAAATATGGAATTAACTCGGATAAGTGCAATTTGATGTGCAGAATTTTTGTAAAATTTTGATATGATAGAGAAGCATCAATAACTTCAGCTACGTGTTAGAGAATGTTCAATTTTTTGTAATATAAGGCCTAATCCAACATAAGAAGAGTGTGGTGGCTATTTTTTGTGTGGGCTTAAGTGCGAAAGTGAGGTTCACTCCCAAATGCCAAGGCAAGATGAAGCGTTCATCCCAGACATATAAGCCTTTTTTTTTTTTTTTCCTAACTAGTCGATGTGAGACTATCCCAACGTCTCCAACACTACCCCCTCAAGTCCAACTAGGACTTGACTGCAGTCCATCATCAACTTACTTTTGTTGGATACCTACAAGGCCCTTGGACAACGGGCTATTAAGCCTACCATGAACACTGATATCATGTTCAATTTTTTTTTAATATAAGGCCCAATCCAAGGTGAGGAGTGTGGTGACTAGTTGGGCATAAGAGTGAGAGTGAGGTTCACTCCAAAATGCCAAGGCAAGATGGAATGTCTACCCCACACATATAAGCCTTATTTTTCTTTCTAACTAGTCGATGTGGGACTATCCCAACATCTCCTATAGAGAACATTCAGATTTTACTAAAACACATTAGAAAAGCATGTTTGATAATATTTCATGTTTTTTCTCTATCTATTCTTGATTTTAAGTTTCTTGAACTTGAATTTCGATACGGTTGATCATTGTGGATATTATTTCTTTCTTCAACACAATTTTTTTGACTTGATTCTTATAAATGAGATTGAGTTTTGGTATTTTCTCTTCTTACATGTCTTCATTTATAAGAGTATCTCATTTTTCCTACAATTAGCATTAAAATTTATACATCTTATCGTTACTCCTTAACTAGTTAACTTCAATGGATGTTTTGTAAAATTTTGTTTCCATCTAATCTAATTCTTTATTCGATGGTCCAAAAAATCTAATTAATTCGGCTAAGTTTTTCAAACTCCGAAGAATTTTCATTCTATATTGAAATGCTAACTGCTAGATAATTACTTGTACGTTTTATTGGTTTAACACCCAATGACAAAATGACAGAGGCAATTTGCACATGAGAGTGAGGTTAGGCATAAGCCTTAAGGGGATAGAAGTTGTAACCCTTGCTATCTTTTATTTATCATACTAAGGAAACAAAACAATGTAAACTATTTTTAATTTAGTATCAAGGTTTAAAAAATCGACAAACTTCGCTGAAGTTCAGGCGAAGTTACTTCAGCGAAGTTTGTCGATGTTGAGGTGAGCGAAATGAAATTTAGAGTCAGTAGAAAAATTGCGAAAAATTCGACTCAACTTCGGCTAACTTCGACCGAGCTTTGAAAACATCGATGGAAGTTAATAAAACATGAAGTAAAATTGTTGTGTTTCGTGGAAGTTGAGCAAATTTCGACTAAAACTTCGACTAAAACTTCGCCTATGCTAGAAATATACTTAAAATTCAGAATATCCTATGGTGGCATGAGTTTTATGCATTGTTGTATGATTAAGTATATTTATAGCATTTGGCAAAAAAAAAAGTATATTTCTGAATCTCTACGAAGAAACTCGAGTTTTCTAGCATTTAAAGTGAATTTTCGTGAACTTCCGTACACTGGTGAATTTTTGTCAAACTTCCATCGTCGAAGTTAACTTCTTCGAATTAATTCTGAATTTTAAGTGAGCGAAGTCATAGGTGAAATCGAAGTTTCAAACCTTGATATCAATACTGAGCAAATAAGCTCATCAAGTGACCAAAATATTGATATTAATTAGACAAAATTTTCAGGGTGACATCCTTTTGCGACCACCTTTTGTTTCAATGTTGTCGAGGTACCTTGGATCTTGCATCGATATGTGTGCGCACGTCTTTTCATGTATGTCAATGGGACCTCAACAATTGCGTAGCAAAAGGTTATAGCAAAAGGATGTCACCATATATTTGTCCTGATTAGAGCTGTAAAACATTACTTAAAAATTAAGGTCCTAAATGACATTTGCAAAGTTTAGCTGAATTTCATGTTTTGACCATCAAAATAAATCATGAAGAGAGTTCACAAATTGATTGCAAAAAACACTTGGTTATGGATATTTTCTATCACGATTGTAGTTTTTCATGACAGTTTGTCATCATTTCATTATAGTATATGCTAGAATGAAAAATAATAATAATAAAGAAAACGTATTTTGAAGATCAAATCTCGATATCTTCACTTCAACAAAAGAAGTTTAAATAAAAAATACAACTATGCAAAATGACACATGGTTAAGCATCCTTAAGTAATAGGGAATCTGTTTAAAATGCTCAATGAAACTAAACTACAAATCCATCAAATCCTGACACAATTCAAAGTTATAGTTATTGACCCAATTGGATGTGGATGTGGGAGGTCAAGATCAAAATAGTTTGATGTATCATTGTTAGTTCATATGAAAGTTGTATAGGCCATTAGAGTCACTCGCAAATAACCAAATTTGACAAGTAACTTAAATTACTATGCAAATATTTAAACCTTAAGGAATGGAACTCCCAATTTGAGGTATGAATGAATTAAGAAATGAATAAACTTGAAGGCATACTGTTGTGTCAATCTTCAGATGAGAAACAAGTGTAGCAAATTCCATATCAGTATAAAACCATCAATGTGTACAATATTCTTTGCCTTCTACTAAAAGCATATGTATATATTTGCATACAAATCAATATTAAATGTAAGAACAATTTTCAAAAATAAATATAAGTAAAAAAGAAAGAAAAAGAAGTATGAAGAAAAGGCATCTTTTGAAAAACAGGGAAAGAAAGAAATTAAAGCTGGGCAACAATCGATGAACCAAAATGTTTGGTAAAACTATTTGCAGAGTTTCAGATGGTGTAACAGCGGATAAGAATATTGTTATTGTACATAATGTATTTAAGGTGAAGTCCCATCTAATTCACCTTGGCAAAATATCTTATCAGTGTTTACATATTACTTAACTTGTGAGCTATAAACCCAATAACATATCTTGAAGCTCAAAATGAAAAGATGTAATTATTTAGTGGACAAGGTTTCAAGTAAATCCAGTCCATCAAGATTGAATTCAGCACTTGGAGTCAGACCATGACCTTCAAGGTGCTGGGCCCGGTTTCTCTATAGAAGAAGGAAAAGTTTTGATGTTCTCTGAACCGTCTAGGTCAACTAAAGTTTCAATTAGCCCCCTGCCACTTGTTACTTGTGTGTGAATCTTGTATTTCTTGTTGGATTCCATTGAATAAGATCGAGGTTCTTATCAGAATTTCACCTGTATTATTGGATCAATTTTGATCAGATGAGTTGGACATATTCTAGTCATTGGTCATTTCAAGAAGAAATTGATTCTTCTGGGCATCCACCACCCATCATTGAATTCTAAAGCTCTATTTTTGAGAAATGAAGTTAAACTCCAGAAAGTTGGTTTGATCACAAAGTAAAATACAAAGAAGGGGCTGTGTACCCTTCTAGCCGTTTATGTACACTCAACACTATACACATACAATTTGGAGAATTCTAAAGCTATATATTCTATATACATCTTTCTCTATTCAGGAAGCAATATCTAAATGATTATTTACGTTGACAATGAACCAAAATATGATGTTTTATTTCTTTAATTGTTGGGCTGTTGTAATTACTTATTCTCTCGAGTTTTTTTTTTTTTTCTCCTTTTCTTTTTCTTTTTGTCAGACTAGCTGATCTGGTAATATCTATATTTTGGTTGGTGATTGTTTCTGCAGGTATTAGATGTTTATACTGGAACAGATGGCTTGCTTCATCAAGGAAATCATCTGAGACCATGGTTGTTGATAGATTCATCAACTGTTGACCCTCAAACATCAAGGACGCTTTCTTCCCTTGTCTCTAAATGTTTCCTCAAAGAAGGAAAAGGTATTTTAGTTTGATACTCCCTCCGGTCAACAATGTAGGTCATTCTAAACAACCTCTCTTGTTAAAAAATATAAGTCGTTTTCATCATTTTGGGCTTATTTTACTCATTTTACCCCTATTTATTCAAGGTAAACAAGCTGACTTTATTGATCGAATTCCAATAATTGTGTGAGAAACCAAGCAATCAACTCTCTTTCTCTCTCTCTCTCAAAAGATCGACTCTCTTAAGCGATCGACTATCTCTCTATGATGAGTTCATGTGAGAGAGAGCAGCCCTGTTAATGCTAGTTGGGAAGATGAATTGGTTTTGATCTTCATATAAGATTATTGTTATTTTTTTAAGTTACAAAAGCCAGATTTTCATAAAAAAAAAAATTACAAAACCAGATGTTTTTTTTTGGATGAAAAAATCAGATTTATTAATCAAAACTAAAAAGGTTCAGGACATTCTCTGCTCAACAATTGCAGAACTTCATTGTCATTCAAATATGCGAATCGTGAGAAGAATATTAATGGGCCTTTTAAAAAAACAAAAAAATAATCCACCGAACTCTTTTTTCACTCAAACCCAAAAATATTAATGGGTCTTTCAAAAAAAACAAAAAAAAATAAAAATTAATGAGGGGTAATTTAGTAAGATTCATATGTAATTAAGGACATCTTAAATGGCTTGCATTATCCTTAAACGACTAACAAAAATGGTTGGAGGGAGTATGATAACTACCTTGATGATCGATAAAGAGAAACAACAGCTTTATTGATGAATCAAGGGAAAAAGACTTGCAACACAGAGAGCGAGATGACCTAGAACCCCAAAGAAAGAGGACTCCTCTTCTCTACCTAGACAGATAGTCTACCCAATTACAATAATCTTCCATACCCTGACGAGTGAACAATACTCATTTATATACCCATGTCCATCCTACTCTCAAATCTCATGTGCATACTGACCACATGACCACTACTTGACACTCTAAACACTATTGTCCTGAGCATAGGTGGGACCACAAGAAGTGGTTGCTGCGACCACACTAACATGTGATGATCCCATGTGACCCTTACCCTTGCGTATGTACACCTTATCAAATGCGTGTGGGCCTCGTTTCCTAACAATATTCCCCACGAACAGCCACCTTGTCCTCAAGGTGGAAGCTAAAAATGACTTGGAAGGGACAACTGCTCCTTTCACCAGACGTAATTGCGAGACATGGAAGACTAGGTGGATAGAAGAGGAGGCGGGTAGGTCCATATGATAAGCCACAAGACCCGCGCGTTCCAACACCGTATAGGGAACAAAGAAGCAGGGTTTGAGCTTCATGTTGGTGCGTCTGGCAACAGTGAGTTGGTGGTAGGGATGTAATTTCAAGTAGGCAAGGTCACCGACCTCAAAAGAGACGTCACGGCGATGTTTATTTGCCTGCTGCTTCATACAGTTTTGGGCCAATAAGAGTTGATCCTTCAATTTAGCCAAGGCGAGGTCCCAAGCTCGTTACAAGTCATCAAGATCTGGCAGAGTGGTCGAAGGGGCAGAATCGTAACATACTAATGGTGGGGGATTGCGACCATACACAACCTTAAAGGGGGAGCAGTTAAGAGATGTGTGAAAGGAAGAATTATACCAAAATTCGGCCCAATGAAGCCAGCGGACTCATTCCTTGGGACGTTGAGATATGAAGCACCGAAGATAGGTTTCTACACACCGTTATGAACCTTGGTTTGGGATCTAGTCACGGGTTTAGACACAATTGAATTTGTGCTTTAACCTATGTTGATAGGGAAAAAATATGAAAATAGTAGAAGAGATGAGAGAGATAGAATAGGTAATTGAAGAGACGGAGTCCTTGACTCTCTTACTCAATTTCGCATTTGGTTCCTTTTCACTAAACTTGCTTGCTTTATTGATTCCTTAATACTAGTATATCTAGACTCGCTTATACAATAAAAATATAAACTAATAAGTAGCAACTTCTACGAATAAGAAACCTTCTTCAAATAAATATAGAAACTTCCTACTAATTAATACCTAGAAGGTAGTTAGTACGAAAATATAACTACTAATAATTCCTACTAAATAATAACATAGAAACTTTCTTAATAATAATATGGAAACTGCTAAATATTAAACCTTAAATCTAAGACCGTATCATTACTCCCTCCTATCCTTTGAGCTTGTCCTCAAGCTCAATTTTTGAACTTGGTCAATGGACATTTAGCATGTTATCTGCTCCACCAACTTCAACTTCGGGAACCTTTATCCAAAACAGATGTTTGCACTTATGTCCAGTGTTGTGAGATTCATTGCAATTATAGCACAAACCCTTCGCCCTACGTTCCACCATCGCAACTTTTGATAACTTCTTGATGAACGGAAGTGAGGAGTTGCCGATTATTGTGTTCACACAGGTGCTAATGGTTGCAACCTTTTGTGTCTGGCCATTCAAAGGTGCTCCAGAGTCTTTTATGATAGCTTTGTTGGTGGAGCTTCCACTAGTTTTGGGAGTGCTCACCGTGGACATGATGCATGCTGGGAGGGACTCTTTACAAAATTTTTGCTTGCATTTTAAGGCATGAGCATGATTCATGGCAATGACCAGATTGCTCGGTTGCAACAAATCAATGTCAATCCGCAAGTCCTTATTCAAACCAGCAGTGAACAAGTCCACCCGTTGTCGTGGTTTGAAGTCCACTGTCCTGACCAACAAAGATTGGAATTGGTGTTGGTATTCCTCCACAGAACTAGTTTGCTTCAAGTTGGCAAACTCCTCCAACCTTACGTCGTGTCCTCCACAACCACTGCGTTGTTCCTTAACATTGACACTGACGGGTTTCATTGATGTCCATCGAATTGCGGTAGTGAGACCATCATATGTTCTTCGAGAGCCTTTTGTCAAGCGCTCATCTGCTCCATAAAGGTTTCCAACTTTGCGACCAGAGCTTTTGTGTCACCCATGACAAGTGGCTTTGATACCAAGTTGTTATGAACCTTGGTTTGGGATCTAGTCATGGGTTTAGAGACAATTGAATTTGTGCTTCAACTTATGCTGATAGGGAAAAATAAGAAAATAGCAGAAGAGATGAGAGAGATAGAATAGGTAATTGAAGAGGCGGAGTCTGTGACTATTCTACTTAATTCCTCCTCTGGTTCCTTTTCACTAAACTTGCTTGCTTTTTTGATTCCTTAATACTAGTGTATATAGACTCACTTATACAATAAAAATAGAAACTAATAAATAAGAACTTCTACGAATAAGAAAGAGGACCGCTAAGGGCACCCCACCAATTAATGAAGGCACCCAAAGTTTTTGTAAAAATTTCGGCAAAAGTGGAAAAGACTATTTTGCCCTTGTATATATAGTGATTCCAACCTCACAAATCATTTTGACAAAGAAAAAAAGGCACCCCACCACAAGGTTGAACCCTAAAGCCACATTGCATTTGGCGAGCGTTGATCGATTATTGCGGATTGTCATCATTCGACAGCGAGGTAACAATGTTTGATAACCATATGATGGTTTGAAGGAACTGTTTTTTGTCAAGGTAGGGTTTCTCAGATTTTCAGATGTTTTTTCACGGACGCGATTGATTCGGCCTCGCAGGACCGAGAGTTCTGCACACTTCTCGGTCACCATCCACCGAGAACTGAATAACAATCTCGGTAATGGACAACCGAGAGCTATTCTACATTCTCGGTTGGACATCACCGACAGGACAAATTATACACTTCGACTTACTCTCGTGAAGTGGTGACCGAGACAACAATAAAAGTCTCGGTTATGGACAACCGAGAGCTATTCTACATTCTCGGTCATGCCTGGCCGAGACTGTAAACAAAATCTCTAGCCCGCGTGGCCGAGAACCACGAACGCCCAATAAATGAACCATTGAATGCACCGCCACACAAACATAACAACTACTCTATTAAACGCAACTTAATTAGACTACCAACGCACATTTAAACAATCGATTTCAACACTATCGATGTGTGAACAAAAAACTTGAACCGAGCCCTAATTTGGATATGAAATCGACCAAAACTCAAAGTCTTCAAACTCGAAAAACGTCCTACAACAGAGGAGAGAGACATAGAGGAACGAATACAACTTAGATTCGGGATTGCTAGGTGGTTCGTTGACGAGAAATGGAGAAAGTCAAGCAAGAGGAAGGTGGTGGGGTGCCTCTGTTTTGCAGGGAGTTTTTGGTGCCCTGTAAATTTGTTAGAGGGGTATTTTGGGTATTTCGGGTCTAATTTTTTGGTGCCCAAGGTAAATTGGTTAGTGCCCTCATTAACTGGGTGCCTTCATGAAACGGTGGGGTGCCCTTAGCGGCCCTCATAAGAAACCTACTTCAAATAAATATAAAAACTTCCTACTAATTAATATCTAGAAGGTATTAACTACAAAAATATAAACTACTAATAATTCCTACTAAATAATAACATAGAAACTTTCTTAATAATAAAATAGAAACTGCTAAATATTAAACTCTAAATCTATGACCGCATCACACACCTATTCACTACTTCAGTCTGGCCGTCGCTTTGCGAATGGTAGGTGGAGCTGCGATTCCAATAGGTCTGCTGGAGGCGGAAGCGTTCGCACCAAAATTGACTTAAAAAAGACTTTGTCACGGCCAGATACAATAATATTGGGTAAGCCATGGAAGCGTACCACGCATTTGATGAAGATATCCACAACCACCTTAATGGATAATGGATGTTTGAGGAGCGAAAAATGAGCAAACTTGCTAAGTCTATCGACCACCAGTAATATGGAGTTGAACCCACGGGAAGAAGGTAAACCTTCGATAAAATTCATTGAGATGTTGATAAAATCCCACATCTAGGTCTTATAGAGTTAGTGGGAATAAGATAGTATAAATAGGGGTGAGCGAGTAAGATTAGGCATCTTTGAAATTGTATTGTAATTGTGACACTCTTTGAGTGACTTGGGTTGACAGGGTTTTAAGACCTTTCTCTGGGGTTACTTTCGAGTTGTGATCGCTGTCATTTCTCTTAATTCAAGCAGTCGATATCGGTGTTCTATCATTGGTATCAGGGCGAATCAATGGGTCCTAAGGCGGATGTCCGAATTGACGCTCGTATCAATGCTTTGAAGGAGCAGATGAGATCGATTCCAGTGTTGTTGCAAAGGATCGCAGCCATGGAAGGTTTGTTGGGAGAACTGAAATATGAGGTCCAGGGGCTAAAGCAGCATATCAAGGGCATGTGTCTTCACCAAGGAACACCAACTTCGACGGCGAGTCAGATTGGAGAAGGAAGCAGACAAACTCACTTGATCCAACGGATATCGCGGATCCACCGATCCGGTGCTCACTTGGAGGCTCGGTGGGTGGAGCGATCAGATCCAATTCCAGCGACCTATCGATCTGCACCGAAAGTTTGTAAAATAAAGATTGCTTCTGGAGGCATGGTAGAACAGCAGATGGGAGCACTTGGCGGCGCAAAAGCATCAATTCCGCCAGATCTAGTGGCATTTAAAGTGTTTCAGTTCATTGTACATCCTAAATGGGCGAAGGAGTCGTTTGATTTCAAATCCGTGGTGAACTCAAAAACCCAAGAGGTGATGTTGCAGATCGAAGCGCCTTGCATTCAACTCCTAGAACCACCAGATCCAGAGCTGCGCATGTTGCCGACTTCAATGACATCTTTGGCGTTCTTGCTCTATGCTTCGATGCAGCTGATCGATTCCCTCTTTTTGTTGAACGACGATCGCTTTGCCGCCTTGGTTCCGCCCCTTTTGCCACCGCCAAGATTTTTAGTTCACTTGGCGAAGACGAGGTTCGCTGATGGACGTGACACTCGAGTTGATCGGATGTTTGGAGTTGATGAGGCATTAAGTTATGTCCCTTCACATGGGCTCTTTAGTGTGCCTTGTTTTCAAGGGGCCAACATCATGGGCGTAAATACTTTGGTTGGGTGCACTATAAGAGTTGGATCCATTTATGCGCTTGACTTTGTTCGTTTTGCTATGGGAGCCCTTTTTGCGCTTGTTGTTTTGACTAGCAGTTATTTCTACATCAACAAGGTTCTCTATGAGCCTGATTGGGATGCCCGAGTACTTGTGTTTATATGATGGTCTTGTTCATCTGCAATATGCTTGCTCCTTTTCTTCACTGCCACCCCTCTGTCTTGCATTGCTCAGCTTCTTGCTGCAAGGTCTCTTTGGATCCTAGCATGGTTACATCTTGCATATACTCCTTGTGAATATGCGTTGGTCTCCTTATGCACTATTGGCAGTACACAATAGGTGTTTGTTCACATGACACTGGCGATTGTTATACCCAAGTTATTCTCTTCATGACTTGGCTTGATTGTAATGTGGAGTCTATGTTTCTAGTGTTCTTCAATTTCCCTTTATTTATCTTTTTCTGTCCACCTTGAGGACAAGGTGGATGTTTTAGGGGTGAGTAATGATAAGATCCCACATCTAGGTCTTATAAAGTTAGTGGGAATAAGATTGTATAAATAGGGGTGAGTGAGTAAGATTAGGCATCTTTGAAATTGTATTGTAATTGTGGCACTATTTGAGTGACTTGGGTTGAGATGGTTTTATGACCTTTCTCTGGGGTTACTTTTGAGTTGTGATCGTTGTCATTTCTCTTAATTCAAGCAGTCGATATCGGTGCTCTATCAGATGTCGACCCAAATACCTGTTGGAATTTGGAGAGGTTGAAGTAGTCTGCCTGGCGAAAAGGTTTTGTATTTGTTGCGTTAGCGAACATCACAGGAGGACACAAAGGTTTTGACATCATGTTTCATACCAACCCAATAGAGTTTAGCCACAACTTGTTTGCAAGTCTTCAAGAACCCGCCGTGGCCTGCCATTGGAGAAGAGTGAAACTTGGAGAGAAAGGCGAATTTTTAGGGTAGAATTAGTCGAGAGCACCAGTCTGTTTTTGAACCTAAGTTGACCTCATACAATGCCCATCCTTGTTTGACTGGAGCACCCGTGGATAGGGAGAAAAGCACAGATGCTAAGAAGGTGTCTGAACACACCTCTTGAGCTATTGCTTCTTCATCAGCTACGGAGGAAATGATCAAGGTGGAGAGCCCGACCTCGAAAGGGAAACGAGTTAATGCATCCGCGGCTTGGTTAGTAACCCCTGGTTTGTAATGAATCTCGAAGCGAAATCCCAACAATTTGATTAGCGAACGCTGATATTCGGGTGCAATCAAACATTTCTCCATTAGATATTTCAAACTTCTCTGGTCGTTGCACCCCACAAGCTTCCATCCCAACAAATAATGGCGCCACTTTTGCACAACGAGAACGATAGCCATAAGCTCCCTCTCATAGGCAGACTCACGAGGAGAAAGAGCTTGACTGAAGAAAGCAATGGGGCGTTCATCCTGAGATAACACAACCCCTACACCAACCCCTGAAGCATCGGTCTCTAAAACAAACATATCATCAAAGTTCGGTAGCGACAATGTGGGAACCTTTTTGACTGCCTGTTTCAACTGTTGCACGGCGAAAGTAGCTTCGTCAGTCCATGTAAAGGAGTCCTTGCGTAAGAGCTGAGTAATCGGGGCAATGATTTTCCCATAGTTCTGAACAAACCATCGATAGTATCCGGTGAGGCCTAAGAACCCACAAAGCTCCTTCGGGGAAGTCGGCGGTGACCATGAGTCCATTGCTTTCACTTTGTCTGGGTCAGCTCACACACCCTCCCTCAAAATAATATGGCCTAAATATTCCAAATTAGTACGAGCAAAACAACACTTTTTCAAATTGACAAAGAGAAAATTAAGTTTGAGGATAGAAAGGACCTTACGTAAGTGGTCACCGTGATCACTCATGGAGGAGCTGTAGATAAGGTTATCATGGAAGAAGACGAGGACACAGCTCGATTCAAGCCGGGTCTGGAAGGTGCTTGGAGCATTGGAGAGACCGAAGGGCATTATTCAGAACTCGTAATGTCCGTCATGAGTGCGGAAGGCCGTTTTGGGTACATTAGTCGGTCGTACTCGGATTTGATGATAGTCGGACCTTAGGTCTAATTTTGAGAAAATAGAAGCCCCGTGGAGTTCATCGAGCTGCTCATCTATATTAGGGATAGGGAACCTATCAGGAACAATGGCCTTACTCAAAGCGTGATAGTCCACGCAAAACCGCCAACTCACATTTTTTTTAACCAATAATACTGGGCTAGAGAATGACTTGTTGCTAGGTTGAATGATCCCTTGTAACATCTCATTCACCATTTTTTCAATCTTGTCCTTTTGGATATGCGGATAATGATAAGGACGCACCCGAATAGGTTATGCGCCTTTACGCAAGAAAATGTCGTGGTCGCAGTTACGCGAGGCAGGCAGGTCAGAAAGGGGCTAAATAGGGAAGAAAATTCCTCTAGGATGGCCTAAATGCAGGGTTCTTCTGCGATAACTGGGTCCGACAAAGCAGATGAAGATAAGCAATAATATTCAACCAAAAAGCAACCCAATACTGTATCCCATGAATGCTGAACAGATTTGCAGGACACCATTGCTCAGTGGACAGTTGGGTCTCCAGTAATTGTGACCATCTCGCCGTCATGCATAAAGGACAGTGTGAGGTTATGCTAATCAATGGTGGTGATGCCAATGGTTGATAGCCATTTCATACCTAAAATGAGGTTGTGCCCTCGCATACCAATAAGGAAGAAATCAACAACCACTTGCAATTTTTGGAAACAGACTTGCACGACCTTGCACACACCCGAGCCTGGAAGTCGAGCTCCTCCCCCCACATAAACGCCATAATCCGCCATCGGTGACACAAGCAGTTTTAACTTACCGACGAGGGTGGGATAGACAAAATTATAGGAGGCACCACAGTCAATCAACGCTATAACCTCCTGGCCCAGATGACCCCTTTTCCCTTAATGGTGTGGGGATCTGGCGCCCCATCCATTGCATGGGGAGACAATTCAATCGTCAATAGTTCAGGTGAGTCCTCGGTAGAGTCGGAAGGTGAATCTTCAGAATCCAAACCCTGATCATCCGAAACAAGTAGAAAGTTTATTGCTTTCTTCCCGTAGCGATGCCCCCACAAACCACTTATCGTCACATCGGTAGCACAACCCTTGCTTCCGCACCTGAGTTTCAGACTCGGTGAGACTTTTGGGTTTGGGTGGGGAGATGTGGAGTAACTGTGTTAGAAGATCCTGGGCTAGAAAAAGTGGATGATGAGTGGTTGGGCTTAACAGCAGAGCCCACTGGGACATTGGCTTTGGTAAGAGTGGGTTGTCCCTCACGGGTCGATTTGGAAAGTGTATGGGTTACCCAATTAGTAGGCCTTGTCTCCCCCTTGGAATTGGACCCCGTGTTTGAGGATTAGGCCTTAATACCCCCAAGCCCAAGTGAATCGGTCTCTCCCAGCTTCTTCTCGATCTTAATAGCACGACCGACCACCGCCTTTAGCGTGGAAGGTGGATCCACCATCATCTCAACTCGCAGTCGATCCTTTAACCCATTGATGAACACTACCATTTTCTGTCTCTTCGATAACCCTTCTTGATGAAGCAACAAAAGCTCAAATCACTCCCTGTACTCATTGACAAATGATTCTTACTTGATGGCAAAAAATTGTTAGCTCAAAAGCAAGGGATCCGCCTTGGTGAAACAAAGAGTCTGCTGTGCCTTCAGATCCTCCCATGTCTCGAAGGGTTGTATTTTCTCCTTCGTCTGCAACCAGATCTGGGCGACACCTACCAAACAAATCCGAGCAGCCCTAAGTTTAGAAACCTCAGACATTTCATGCAAAGCAAAGTAATGCTCTGCCTGGTTCAACCAAGCCAGTAGATCTTCACCCCCGAACGTCGACATCTTGATTTTGCAAACCTTTGGACCAGATCTATAAGGGGTCAGACTTCGATCTACTGTCTCCCTCCTCCGTTCGACCATCCTCGAACCCGAATCTAGTGTCTGAGTCGCCTTCCCAAATTCCATGCGTTGCTGCAGGAACAACTCCTCCATACGTCATGCTAGGGGCTAGATCTGGGCTTGTACTTGGTGCTGGATCTGAGTTTGAAACTCGGATCGTAACCCTTCGATGGAACTTTCCAAATCTTCGACTCTTCTCAGCTCTGATTCAACTGCTTCCATGCGAGCATCAACTTTCGGACCCATAGGAGGTACTTGCTCTGATACCAATGATAACTACCTTGATGATCGATAAAGAGAAACGACACCTTTATTGATGAATCAAGGGAAAAAGACTTACAACACAGAGAGTGAGATGACCTAGAACCACAGATGAAGAGGACTCCTCTTCTCTGCCTAAACAGATAGTCTACCCAATCACAATAATCTTCCATACCCTGACGAGTGAACAATATTCGTTTATATACTCACGCCCATCCTACTCTCAACTCTCATGTGCATACTGACCACATGACCACTACTTGACATTCTAAACATTACTGTCCATGGTTTAAAAAATCGACAAACTTTGTCGAAGTTCGGGCGAAGTTTGTCGATGCTGAGGTGAGGGAAGCGAAGTTCAAGGGCAGTTGAAAAATTGCAAAACTTCAACTCAACTTCGGCTAACTTCGACCGAACTTTGAAAACATCGATGGAAGTTCATAAAACATGAAGGAAAATTATTATGTTTCGTGGAAGTTGAACAAACTTCGACTGAAACTTCGGAAACTTCACCTGTGCTAAAAATATACTTAAAATTCGGAATATCCTTCGCTGACATGAGTTTTATGCATTATTGTTGTATGATTAAGTATATTCCTAGCATCTCTACGAAGAAACTTGAGTTTTCTAACTTTAAAGTGAAATTCCGTAAACTTCCGTACACCGACGAATTTTTGTCAAACTTCCATCGTCGAAGTTAACTTCCTCAAATTAATTCCGAATTTTAAGTGAGTGAAGTCATAGGCGAAGTTTCGAACCTTGCTACTGTCCTCAGCACAGGTGGGACCACCAGAGGTGGTTGTTGCAACCACACTAGCATGTGATGATCCCATGTGACCCTTACCCTTGCGTATGTACACCTTATCAAATGCATGTGGGCCTCGTTTCCTAACAACGTATATCTTTGATTTAGTTTGATTAGTCAACTTTCTGTAAGTTTAGGTGTTGGTTATGATTGTGGCTGTTGCTAACTTACATAGATGAACTCAATGCTTTGTGATGATAATATGTGGTATACCTACATTTCTTAGCTATGCAACCCTTGATGTTGTCCAATTAAATCTTGTAATGTTAATAATATTGTAGTCAGACAAACTATGCATTGAATGCACGATCATGCAAACTCCGTACCGGCTTGAAAACAAATCTATAGAGATTTGTATGAAGCAACTCTTTTCCATTCTACGCAACACATCTATGCAGATTTTCACCTGCCTTCTCTGATCTAATAGCTATTTGCATTGAACAACTGGCTTTGAAGATGGATGAAAATATTGAAGAATTCAAGTTGGGCCACAAGCAAACAAAACTCACTTTCATATCAATTATTCCTAGAGGACAGGAAAACTTAGGTCTAATTTTCATGACAATGTTGATGATAGTCCTAGTTTTATAGTATTTGCTACCATTATTCTTTCCTATGACTTGATTTTATAATTTAAAAGTTTAACATAAACCATACCGCATTGTTTAGGAATTAGGAAAGGTGTATTAGTTAATTGATTAGTACCTACTATTTTACAATGAAATTTGCTACATGATATTTGGTATAGGTTTCCTGAACAACCCTACCATGTTAGATGCTCCAGTTTCAGGTGGTGTGCTTGGTGCAGAATCAGGAACTCTTACTTTCATGGTATGTATGTAAAATCTTCTTTATTATAAAATGATGTACTTGTCTTCTAGTTGGGAGGGGCCAATCTTCATTTCAAGGAATCGGAAATTGAATCAAATAGTTGAGTATTAAATGAGTTTCTCTTTTCGGTTTCCTAGTGCTTGAATTACGTATCGCATTGAAAAGAAAAGTAATCCGAAACTTGTCAAATTGTTGTAGTGGGGTAGAGTTTAGAAAAAGTGGTAGAGAGGGTACAATATTGTTGGGGATGAAAGAAGGAGAAAAATAACAAGGTTAGGAAAGGCAGAAGGAAAGAAAAGAGAAATAAGTGTATGTTATATGTTTTTAGACGGGTAACCGTACATTTTGGTTTTGGTTTAGTCTTTGTAGTTGAAATTTGACAATTAGTTTTGGATCTCATAGTGGATAACAGGGAATGATGCATCAAATGCTTGACTAACTTCTATAATTTTTATATTTAAGCAATTATCTAATTTTCTTACTTGTTTTCCTTCTTGGTTGATGCAAAAAATGATAATACACTTTTGCAATAGACATTAACTTGAAGGTTTGTAGTATTAGTTGGAGAAGTTCTTTTTGGTAGACATGTCTGAGGATAGGTTTTGTAGACTGTCTATTCTCACACCATGGACAACATTTACTTTTGCATTTTTTTCCAAATCCACGCCACCAATATTTTCACAATATTTTTGGGATAACTCTTCCTTTGAATCAAGGTGCCTTTTTATTTTTGTTGTTAATCCCTCTAGTTCATTTCCAAATGCTCCATTCTTCCTTTGTTGTTCTTGGTCGTCATTAACAATATATTTGTGTTACCAATTTAATGGAATACTAAAGATAATCACAGTTTGTAACAACAATATAAGAACTCAAAACAATAAAAATAGGGATGAAACTTTTTTTACTTAGGAGAGATGAAGAGAAAACTCAGGAATAAACCTTCAAACATGAACACATATGTTTCTCTTTGATAAAAGTTCTTTTAACCTACTTCCCACTCCTGAATGTAGGAAAAATGAGGGTGCTTTGGCGGATGTGTGGCAAAACTTGTAAAGATAGAATAAAAAAATACGAAAATTCAAAGAAAAGTAAGAGTAGCAACCATTGACTCAAAGATTACAGAAAGGCGGTTGCTGTGGTTTAGACACCTTCAAAGACAACCTATAAATGCCCAAGTTAGAAAACTCAGCTCTATAGAAACTGAAGAAATTCAATGATGTTATGGTAGATCGAAGTCAGTGGTTGTAAGACGTCGCCTAGGCGGTTTAGGCAAAAAACGCCTAGGCGTTCACTAAGGCGGGCGGTGGGTGTTTTTGAACAAATTGTAAGTCTTTAGGGAGGTCTTTGTAAATTTTATCAATAAATTAAACCCTAATAGAATCTCCATTCTCTACCCCACCTTAACGGCTGCCCCACCACCTTATCCACTCCATCTCCATCCCTTCCAACAACAACTTTCCGATCTTCAACGAGACTTCCGACAAGGTTCCATCGTGTCTCCGACAAGGTTCCGACGTGTTTCCGACAAGTCGAGGAAACACTTTAAATCCTTTAGAAAACACTTTAATTATAACTTACTAGTTTTTTTTTTCTAAATTAATTAAAGACACTTTAGAAAAATAATTTTTTTTTATTTGTTTTAATATATATTAAAATCCTAAAGTGTCTATAATTATTTTTTTTAATTTAACTATATTTTTTGAAGTATCAATTTTTTTTATAACTTACAAGTACGAAACTTCAATATTAATTGTTATTATTAATGTAGGAAACGGACAATGAGTAGTAGTACTAGTAAACAGAGAAGGAGTTAAAAATAAATAAATAAATTTTAGGGGCTTTTAAATTTTTTTTTTTATCGCCTAGGCGACGCCTCGCCTTTGACAAGAAAACGCCTAGGCATCGCCTTAATGCCTTGCAACCACTGATCGAAGCTAACTTGTGATGCATTGATATGGAAGGGTTTAAAAGATTTGGAAAGCACACCATCAATTGTACTAAATCGAACACAATGGAAGAGTTCGATCCAAGTTGCCAACCTCAACTAATTTGGGATCGAGGTTGTGTTGTTACATAGTCCCCACTCTATTGCACGAAGGTTATATAGCTCATTGAAGAATCTCAATCTCACTTTTAGTTGGTCACATCTCTTACAATGAAATATTGCCATCTGTACCTCCTACACTAGTCCTTCTAAAATATGTAATAAGTATTGGAGTTCTATCATAATCTCAAGGAATCCCTTAGCATTAACAATTTTCTGATGTTATTCTTAATTGTTGTAGACGGAAGTTAACTTGGGACACATTGATTAGGGGGGATTTAAACGATTTGGAAAGCACACCATTAATTGCACTAAATCGAGCGCAATGGATCCACATAAGCATCAATTAAAGGCTATTTTGACCCATACGTTTGTCATTAAAGACATCTGATTCTGTTATAGAATTTTCGTGTAAGTAGACTTCTTGGTTCAGATACAAATTAGGTGTTTCTTCGTCAAGAAATTGGGTTAGAGCAACAAATATGTTACTTGTTGTTAGAGTATATGAATATGATTAAGGAACAATCTTTATATGGCAAAATTGCAAATTTGCAATATGATTTACTTGGAATATGCAAGCAAGTGTAGTCAAAGCATGCCTTGATGCACTGTTTTTAGGTTTTATTATGAGATCTCTAGCTTTATGGTTTTGATTAGGCACGCAATTACAAGGGCGTGTGCTTACATCAGATGCAATCTTCTTGCTCTTGGTCTGACCTCTTGTTTGTTTCGAGCGTTGCTTATTCAGGATTAGCACCTGTAAAATTTTCCTTAATTTTTGCATGTTGTAAAACAGTACCAACAGATCACTTGATTAAAGAAATTCAATTATCTATCGAGCGAAGTCTATTATAGATAACCTTCTGATTGTATTCATAGCTCAAGGCTCAAGCAACATGTTTAAAGTCTTCTATGTCTTCTTCACATGCTAATCATGCTGCATTATCCATAACATTTTTTTTTTGCCATATTGGAGGTTGGTATTAGTAGCAAGGACATTCTTACGAATTCTAAGGTTATCATGAATTACGAATTTTTCCATCTCCTAAGTGGCTCGAGTTAATGTTTAGCTATAGCCTATTTCATGCAGAAGATAGTCACGATTCATTATCTAGCAAAAACTAGGCAGTGGTCTCCTTGTAATGGACTGTTATAATTATTAATAATATGATTTATAATAATAGAATGATAGTCATAATTTGCCAAATGTTGACTCTTAACTTGTTGACGACGTAAATCATAAATATAGATCTCGACTTCATATAAATTTGAAGAATGATAATTAGGGGCGAATCTTTCGCACAGCTTTATCCATATAGACTTTTCTCTCCGCGCTAGGGTTTGAGAGAAAACCATAGCGTCGTCTCCATCTTCAACTTCACAGAGACGGTCCTCAAATCTGCCGACCAAGGGGCGGCGCCACGGCTCGCCTAGACGATCGCCTTCGCCGTTGTCGCCGGTACCTCGTGCCCCATGGTCTTTTCTTCTTCTCCTTTTTTTGTTCTCTGCTCCTCACCTTCACCACCCCTCTTTCCTCATCTTCTTTCTTCTCTCTTCTCTCCACTCTTCTTGCTCCTTTTTCCCCCACAACCCCCATCCCACCAACGGCCTACCTCCATTTCTTCCCTCTTACCTTGACTTTCTCCCCTGTCTATTTGTTTGTTGAACTAAGATTTTAGGGTTTTTTGCCCCCATGTTTGGGGTCGTTGTCCCTGTAATGGGGTTGTTGTCTCTTTTTAAGGTTGTCCTTCATAGTGAGGTCGGTGTCGCATAACCATGTGTGCGTGGTGTCGGACTATAGTTCCGGGTGTCATTGGAATGTAATATTTATTATCCTCGTTGTAATAAATTGATGTACCCTTTTGGGTTAGGAATATTAATACAACCATTGGTGACAAAAAAGCAAACTTTCCCTAAGTCTTTTTTTTTTAAAACAAAATATTTGATCGGTATTATATATAATATGAAGTACTTAATTATTGGAGGTAAACCAACAAGAAGATGTTTTTGTGGTGTTAGGTAGGTGGCTTAGAGGAAGTTTACTTGGCTGCAAGAAATTTATTCCTTTCAATGGGAAAACAGACAATATACTGTGGAGGATCAGGAAATGGCATTGTAAGTTCTTTTTTTTCTATTTTTATGTTAATCTTCTCTTCCAAATTGTTGCTACCTTGTCATATATATATATATTTAAATTTTAGATTTATTTTCAAATTTTCGTCACGGTACTGGTTTGCTCTCAGAAGATTTTATGCCATGCTTTAGATTTTATTTGAAGCCTTCATGGACCTCTCCCTCAAATTGGATAATTGAGAGTTAACTTTTTGCCGGATTATGAACTTTAGATTTTGAGAAAGTGTTTGCATATTAAAGTATTTATCTTTGGAACTGTGCCTTATTGTTGGATTTTTTATCTGATTAATATATTTAGTAAAATATATTTTCTCATCTAATATATTTTGGATTATGTATAACATATACTTGCACATGGGTAATGTGTAACATATAAATGATTAACTTGTTATGCTTACATGACATTACCACAGAAATTTTATATATGTCTTCTCTCTTTTTCTTGAAACTAATCAAGTGTTGTATTTCAAAGCATGTGAACACTGTTTTACTTGCATAACTACTTTGTAATATCATAAATTTTAAATTATGTAGAAATTTGATTTGTTATGACATCTTCCCAAATAGGTGATTTTCAGAATAAGTTCACTTATATTAGGCCAGCTATATTTGGAATAAAGATGAGAGTGTTGAAACCATTAGTCGGAAAAGTATTTCTGCACGCGCGTGGGAAATGTTGTAATAGAGATAAAATAGTTATCATGCAATTGTGTTATTTATTTAAGACCCTCGTTTTGCGCCCAGTTTTGTGATGCATTTGTGACCTTTATTATGCATTGAATCACCACTAGATAGTGATTTTTTAATCTCATAGTAAAGCCATATAAGTATGTAAATATTATGAGAGCTAGGTGCCTTCATACACTAGTCGTGCAGAAGGATGCATGCCTTCATGGTTGTGTCTTGTCTTTCATTGTGTTACGTCTTTGTGGCTTGCTTCTAGGCACCCTTCAGCCATGTGCCTAAGTGCACCTTGACTTCAATGGCTCTCTTGGTCTTTTGTAATTATAATTTTTAATTAAGTGACTTGTAGCTGATTGTGAATGCCTTCAAATGCCTTCTATTGATTTGACTATTGTAAATCCACTTCATTACTAATGATTAAATTTGGGAGCAGCTAAACAAACATTGATTTTTGTTGAACGTACCCCAGTCCAAATTTTTTTTGCCATTCCAGTTTTGCCTAAGCGCTAGATGGCCATATGGCCTTCATATAAAAAGTGTGTTTACTCACCCATACCCCACCTCTAAAACCCCCAATCAATCACGCATCTCTCTCCCATCTCTCTCGATCTGATCCTCACCACGGCTCAAATCCAATGATTCTCTGGCTGAATCACATCTAAAACCCTTCGTTTAGGCCTTTCACACCATTTTGTTGATCGAGCTTTTGTTTTTTTGTTTTTTTATTGTCTTTTTGTCTTTTCCTCGTGTTGTTATAAGTGATTAGGGCCTCAATTTAAGGCTCCAATCTCAGTTTTCGAGGCCAAAATATGGATGGATTTGACAAGAGTATGCCATTTACAACAAAGCCACCTACTTATCTTTCGTTTTCATGGATTTTTTAGGCAGTGTCAAAAATTCTTTTTGGTTCTTGTCGCCTGTGGGTTTCGGTCACACAAGGTCGAGACCCCTAAAGAGGTCTCAACCGGCCCCCCACCGAGACCATTTTAGAGATCTTGGTCGGCTCCCACAAAAACTTTTGTAGATGACTCGATCTTAGCGGGAGCCAACCGAGACCACTAAAAGTCGTTTTGTGGTCTCTGTGTGATATAAACCCGTGGACGAAACTTCCTCACTTCTAGGGCACCGATAAGACCTTATCCGACCTTATTTGACGGAAATAACACACTTACGACACTTCCGACCTAGTACAAGTGTTATACAATGGCAAAAAACCAAGAAATAGAAAAGATTGAGGGGTGATGGGGCAAGCAAGGGTATTTCGGGGAATTCAAAAAAATAAAGTGGGGTACGCTTAGCAATTGAAATTCAAAATTGGGGTATGTATGAGTAATGAGGTACGTTTAGCAAAAATCGGAGTTCGTTTGGCCGTTCCCTTAAATTTTTTTTCCTAATGTCAATATTGCATTCATTTAGTTGTGCACCTCTCCTTGCTCAATTGTATAGGTAACTTTTGATGGTGTTACCTTTAATTCTCTATTAAACTGCTATACATCATATATGTATCCTGATATCTAGCTTCAGTATGCCATAGCTCAAAAATGTGCTACTTCTCTAAAATATCTTTTAATGAAGTCACATATAATTTCTCCTTTTTAACTTGTTATAAAATGTGAATTGTACAATTTTTGTTCTAAATGCATATAAGGTGTTATTGTACAAACAGTTAGGAAATTAACATTCCAAATATGTTCTTTTAGGTTTCACGCGAGTATATTTCTTTCGGGAATTAGAATTGCATCTTGTCCCAAGAGTATTTTGTTTTGTAAGACTAAATTCTCCAATTGATTTCCATCTTGCTAGTCGGCTGAGTTTTATAGAAAATTCATAATCTCAATGTTTATAGTATATCACATTAAGGTTTCTTATCAAATGCAACTTTTGGTACTTCTGTACTTTCAGCATGTATGGGTCATAGCATCTTTTATCTTTGTCCTAGGCAGCAAAGATCTGCAATAACTTGGCAATGGCTGTCAGTATGCTAGGGGTGTCGGAAGCATTTACCCTTGGGCAATCTTTGGGAGTTAGAGCAAGCACTCTAACAAGGATATTCAACTCTTCAAGTGCTCGCTGTTGGAGTTGGTATAACACCCTTCCATTGCGCAATACTTTTCACGGCCTTACCTTTTGATGTTGTTTTGTCAAGATTTTTATTTGCCTATTAACTTTCTGATACTTGATGATGCCAATTTATTAGTTTTGAAAGAGGTACACATTTTGTTTGTGATCCTCCTTTGACTTGATTACAAGAAAATCTTGAAGCATAAACTACTGTGTCTCCACATATTTAGCCTAACCATTTATTTATGAATTACTCTTGGAAACACATCTGTTTCCCATCATCCATTAAAGAAAGGGCCTTTTCTTATTTGGTCTACTTTTTTGTTAGAATATGAATCTATTTCATTAGATTGATTATCTAAGAAGGAATTTAATTATACATCCCATATGCATTTCAATTCATCACATAGATCTCTTTTAGATATGTTATGAGCTATAGAATCCATGTTCCTAGGGGTATGCTGGAATCTCAGTGTGGTGAATCTTTGTGCAAACTCCCTAATATCATGAATAATAGGGTAAGTATGATAGCATGAGCGTTGATCTTCATTGATAACATTGATCTCCAGCTTTTATCTGAGATGAATTTAATAAGTTGGAAATATGGTGGGACAGTGCTGCAAGAGGTCGAGGATTTATGAGGCCTCTTCTTATACTGAAAAGGCGACTGGCTAAAATATGCTCTAGCTGTAATTGGTGTGTTCACAGCTCCATTCACATTGCTTGGGTCCCAAGCAACATTAGTGAAAGTTCTCCAACCATGCTTCCAAGAACTTGAATTGCATGAATCATCGCTGATCTTCTCTTTTGGTTGGTGGTGGTTCTAATCACATATTTTGCATTTTATTTATCAAATAAATTTCTTCTGTAGATCCGTGAAGATTGGTTTCATCCTTGTTGCGACAATCATATTTACTATTGGTCAATTGCTCCTCCTCAATAAGTGCACCTTTCTCAACGATTGTGCGCGGACTTGTGCCTGTGTTATTGAGACGCACTTAGGCGCACCACAGGCACGCTTTGAGGCAAGGCGCAACCTTTGCACCTCAATATCACCCAAGAGTAGGCGCCTCTAAGCGCCTCTATGCGCCTTAGTGAAAAGCGCATATTTTTGGCTTTTTTTTAAAAAACTAAAAAAAAAAAAAACGAAAAGGAATGTTTTTACTTGTTTGTTTTAATAACACAATCAAATTTTTTGGTGAGAAGCGATATAGTTGCACCTTCATATACCAAAAATAAAAAGTGAAAAAGTTAGAATATAAATCTGAAATGGAAAGGTATAAATTTGGAGAAGCTTAACTACAAGGCTACAAAGCTGGAAAGAAAAAATAAAAGAGTTTTTTGTCCATTAGAGTTTCCATTCTAGGAATTATTCTTCTATCTTGCACTTTTTTTGAATCGAGATGCACTTATGGTAACATTGTATAGCTAGTTGTACCATTAAGATAAAAAAAATGGGTGAAAAAAATTGAAAGAGAAGGGTTTGGAACAAATCTTAATTGCAGAGTTTAGAATATGATGGGGAAGAAGTTTCTATTCCTTGTCATCTTCTTCTTCCTTTCATAATATGCATTTCATTCTTCCCTTTGCTTATTTTTTTTTCCTTCTTAGTTCATTTTCTCCATTCTTCTTTATCTTGCTTTCTTTCCTTTCTTTTTCTTAAGTTTCAATTATGTTGTTTTGTCTTCTTTTTCTTCTTTTACATTTGCCACCACATATCTATGTGGTAAAACTTATTTTTCTAAAACTAACATTTTTGTGCTTTCGTCTTATCTAAGTGAAGTTCTTGAAGTGGAACAAGGATAGGGAGAATAGAATGAAGAAACACATTTTAAATGCAAAATTATTATCTATAATCTACACCAATATGTGATACTCTTATGTTTGGCCTCACTCAGACGTGCACCTCAAGCATTCTAGGCAAATGTCGCATCAAGTGTGTCTTGCGCCTTTGATGACACTAATTTGTGCTTACACCTGCTGGATTGGTACTTTTCTTTAGGTTTTTTATTTAATAGGTTGTCGACTATCTTCCCTTACTGGAAGTTTTGAGTTATCTTCCCTTGTTGGAAGTTTTAGGTTTTCTTCTCTCATTGAAAGTTTTGTTTTCATTATTCTTCTAGTAGTATGTCGGTGTATTGGATTTCGGATGTACTTTCAAAGAGCAGTCCATGATTAGGATTAGCCAACTTTATGGCAGCTGCAATCGCAGTTCTCCAAAGCCAACTTTATGGCTTATTAGGGCAATTGGTTCTATTTCGGATCTTGTTCAATTGAATGTATTGAGTCATTGATGATTAATGAAATTTGTATTTTACTTCGAAAAGAAAACACAACTTACAAAAGCAAAGACTAAGTTTAAGAACTTTACAAATAGCTAAAATGTGCATAAACTCGAATCATATTCTAACGTTCCATGATTAGCATTTGCTAAAAATAATATAAAATAAATCAAACTTCAAACTACACGAAGCACTTTCTTCATTCAATGATGCACATCTCATCATCCTTCAATGGTTGGAGCATGCCTCTCGAAAAAATTTCATGATGCACTTATCATCAAACAATTCGAGTACTCTTGAATAGTCTACTTTTATTTCGTGGTCAAGATCTGAAAGTCATTTTTGAGATTTAATATTTGGAGTCTTTTGGTTCCATAATTGCCTTGATAGGTCTCCCGCAGCACAACCCAAACATCTTTAATAGTTTCACAAGTTATTATCCTTGTGAAAATGCAGTTCGTGAGAGTAGCATGAATCAACAACAATTGCCTCCTAGTTTTTGCTTTTTCTTCCTCATAAACCTTGGTTTGGGATCTAGTCATGGGTCTTGGCATTATGGAATTCATGTTTCAGCCAATGCTGGTGCAGGTGAAATAGAAATAAAGAAGATAGATTTCGCAAAGAGAGATAGAAAGAGTACCAAAGTTGAGAGGGGAGTCTGTGACTCCTCAACTCATTCTTTCAATCTTTTTTATTCTTTCACATAAAATGGCTTATTTTATTCATTTCTCAATACTCATATATAGAGTCCTAATACAATAGAAACTAGTAAATAAATATCAACTACTAAAAATAAGAAACCTACTAAATAACAAATAGAAACTACTACTAATCAGAAACTATTAATAATTCCTATTAAGCGCTAATATTACTTCTAGACCATATCATCACTCCCCTCATATCCTTTGATCTTATCCTCAAGCTCAATTTCAAAATCGGGTCAAGGGTCATTTGACACATTATCCTTTCCACCATCTTCAATTTCTAGAATTTGTATCCAAAATAGGCATTTGCGCTTGAATCCCATAGAGTAGTATTCATCACAGTTGTAGCATAATCCTTTCATCCTCCTCTCCACCATAAGTGCCTTTGTCAGTCTTGTAATAAACAGAGGTAAAGAGATATTTTTATTAAGGCTTGTGTTGTTGATACCATCGAGGGGCTTTTTTAAGGTTATCCACCAATTACGTTTGCGGTGGGTTTGGACAAAGTGGTTCTGGCGGCTTTTGGTGTGTTCTTAGTGGCAATTAGGACATCCGTTGAGAACTTATGTTTACATTCTAAAGCTCGGGCAATGTTCATGGCAATGCCAATATTGCTTGGTTGTTGAATATCTCTATCAATTCTCAGGTCCTCGATTAAACCTGCTGTAAAAAGCTCCACTTGTTGTCGCGATTTGAGATCAGTTGTTTGGCCTAAGATTAATTGCAATTCGCATTGGTACTCCTCCATAGAACCAGTTTGCTTCAAATTAGCCAGCTCTGATCACATGTTGTGTTCCCCACAACCAACATGTTGTCCCTCAACATCATCATTTATGGGCTTCTTTAATGTCCACTGAGTCGCAGTAGTAAGATCCAACATCTATTCTTTGGGAGTCTTTTGTCAAGCATTCATCTGCTCCATAAAGGTCTCGAACTTCACGATAAAAGCTTGCGTGGCATCCATGACAAGTGGCTCTGTTACCAAGTTGTTATGAACCTTGGTCTGGGATCTAGTCTCGGGTCTTGACACGATGAAATTCATGTTTCGACCTATGTTGGTGTAGGTGAAATAAAAATAGAGAAGATAGATTTCGCACAGAGAGATAAAGTGACTACCAAAATCGAGAGGTGAGTTTGTGACTCAACACTTCCTTTCGATCATTTTTTCTTTCACATAAAATGACTTATTTTATTCATCTCTCAATACTCATATATTGAGTACTAATACAGTAGAAACTAGTAAATAAATAGCAACTACTAAAAATAAGAAACCTACTAAATAATAAATATAAAAACTTACTTAATAACAAAATAGTAACTAACCAATTGGGTGGCCCAATGGTTTGGTACGGGGTTTGAGGAGTAAGAGGCCATAGGTTCGAACAATCGAACCCCAGTGAAGGCAAGTTGCTTCTTTCTTATAAAAAAAATAAAAAAATAAAAAAAAATAGAAACTACTACTAATTGGAAACTACTAATAATCAATTTTTTCAAGGCGCGGCCTAGGAACCACCTTAGGCATTTAGGAGTGCCACCGCCTAGTGCTTAATTAGGCAAGCAGTGAGCCTCAAAATATATTTAACACTGCTTAGGGTCTATAATTTTCAAAACTTTTTTATTATTTTATTCGTTTGAAAATATTTTTTATTTCAAAATGTGTGAAAAAGTGTGGAGGTGAAAATATGTTGATGAGAATGTGTAGGTGAAAAAGATATGTCCCTTACTGTTGAGGGGTATCTAATTAAATTAAATTATATCTTAGGGAGGTCTAAGCAAATAATTTTTTTGTCCGCGTAGGCATTGCCTAGACTAGGTGGGCTAAACCGCCTCGCCCCCTTGAAAACATTGCTAATAATTCCTATTAAACCCTAATATCACTTCTAGACCATATCATCACTCACCTCATATCTTTGATTTTGTCCTCAAGGTCATTTTCATAATCCGGTTGAGGGTCACTTGACACATTATTCACTCCAACATTTTCAACTTTCGGAATTGTATCCAATATAGGCGTTTGAGCTTGAATCCTGTAAATCGTATCATTTAGTTTGCATTTCTTCAAGGGGCTTGAGATTTCGCAATGAAAGATCAAATTTGACCTCTCTCATCATATCTTCATGTTCGAAGAGTTCACGTTCCCCTCATCCTGAATTCCTAATATAGAAGTTACTAATTTGTCACTTGATTGTAATGAGTATCTCAATAAACATGGAACAATGAATGTAAGTAAGAGGATGAAGAGAAATAAAATAGGTTGAAAGGTGTTGGGTGTGTGCGTATGCGTGTGCGTGTGCGTGTGGGGGGTTAACGAAGTTAGTGGATTTACATGTAAGACAACAGTTAATGGAAAGTGATAAATGCTTGAATGAGTAACTAGTTGGGGGAGACAACAACAAAATGAGTTTAAACAATGGAGAATAAGATAATAAGCTCATCAAAATCTGAGAAAGTAAAAGAAATCAACAAATGCAATGTTGAAATATTGGATTTACGACCTCCCTCTAGAGAGGACATTAATTAATTGGTCTAGTTCAATTTAGAACAATACTTATCTTGTTGTAGTTGGTATCAAGAGCAGGTTGAGATCCAATTCGTGAATTGGAAAGACGAAATATGCTTGATGGTTCCTTATTTGCTTATAAAGTACCATTGCAATAAGTTATATGACTAAAATCCTTGGAACATTCACATCGGAACTATAATCAATGTAATAAATTGTTTATTTTCTTGTTCCATAGCTTCTGTGCATTGAATTCGTTAAACAAAATGTTTTCAATGCGGTGAGGCGGTGTTGGGCGGTTTAGCTCTCTGCTTAGGCGGGTGACAAATATTTACTTAGACCTCCCTAAGAAATAATTTAATATATTTAGAGGCTCCTCAACTATAAGGGGCGGTTTAGCCTCAGTCCCAAATTAACTGGGGTCGGCTACACCGCTTGCCTTATTAAGGGCTATGAGGTGGAAACCTCCAAAGCCTTGAAAACATTGGTTAAACATAATCTAGATGTCTTGTACATTGACATTCTTTGTAAATTTTGATAATCAAATTATGAAATCTATTACTGAGTTATTGATACTATTAAATGGCTTTCTAAATGTAATGCGTTTAGTGACAGCTATAATCCAGTCCCTGGTGTTATGAAGGGGGTGCCCTCTTCAAGAAATTATGATGGTGGATTTTCCTCTAAGCTTATGGTACGTTATTTCTTTTTTAATTCCCGTATTTCTCTTTTGGTGTGGGCCTCTTACTTGTGACATACATGGCTTTTGGTTTATTTTGCTTCATTTATCTGTAGCTTGTGTATCCATATGAGCAGTTTTGATGAGTATAATGTTGGATCCTGGCTATTAAAAAGGTTTTGAATGTGTCATGTGTGATTACTGTATCAAATACTTGGTATGTGAATTGTGTTTTATGAGTGCGTCTACATTACGAAATGAATGCTAAAAGCGCATGCGGCTTCTATGAATAAAAAAAGTAGAATTAGAATGTGCCTTTGAGACTTATTGCAGTTGTTGTAATGATTATGGGCATATTGGATTTGAGTTTTTGTCGATTTGAATATTTATATAATCACTTAATTGCAAACAATCAAACATATGGACTGAAAATTTCGTTTAAGCCATTGCAACAACACAAAGCCTCAATCCAAAATTTGTTCGGGCTGACTACATGGATTAAACTCTTCTATTGTGCTCGATTTAGTGCTATTGATTGTGGGCTTTCCAGATTATTTAATTCTTTCCTAATCAATGCATCCCAAGTTAGTTTTGGTCTACTCCTACATCATTGTTTTTCTTCAGTTTCTAACTTTCTATAAATCGAGTTTTCAAGATGGAGGCATTTGAAGATGAGTTTTCTACATTTCTTCATGTCTCCCCAACTGCTTCATCTCCAACTATATGACACATTTGATGAACCTCGAAACACTCATGATGATTCCCTAACAACATAATTGCTTTTAATTTCCAACAGAGCTGGATAAACAACGTGAATAACAAAGAAATTTGAATCAAGAAAAGTGAGGACTATAACTGGTAACAAAACCAAGATGTGCAGGCGCCACATTCGCTGCTGCTGCCAAGCACAAAAAGTAATGCATATATAGGGTGATTCTACCATGGTGATTGGGGAAAATCATCATATATATATATATATATATATATATATGGGTACGTGCTTTGCATGTGATGCACATTAAATAAAATATAATTAGCTTGAAATTTGTGAATATGAAGCATTTTCACACTCCTTTAATGGTTTCTCAGATTTTATTTGCAACTCCTCGAAAGTTCTGATCTCCGAAGTGAGAGAACTCACTATATCAGTTTTTGCCCAAAATGATTTTCTTTAGTCACTCCAAAAACAACTAAAATTTTAGTTCGAGGATCATATTATACACTATTTAAGTTTACAAATCACGCCAAATTTTCCTCAAAATTATCGATCCCAATACCTCCCAATCATGGAATCTCTCAACCCCGCAATAAGTACCAAAGATCTACAAACACCAAAAAAATAATTAAAACAAAAATTACGAAACTGAAAAAGAAACGTAAATTAAATGAAACATGCCAAGATAGACATACAAGTCCAATCTATAAGCAAACACACAAATTTAAAAAAAAAAAATTTGCCAGATGTTAAAAGAATGTTCGTCTACAATGATAAGAACAAAGTAATTCATCAAACTCCCTACAATTTCTAAAATTAAACCAAAGACTTGGATAGATCAAGCCCAAAGATACATCAGGTTTCCCAAAAAATAAAAATAAAGTCAGCAGTCACTTAAACAGGGCATCTATGATTAAATCAAGGAAATAAAACAAAAGGTTTTTTGTCTCGTGCACCTTAGTCTCCCTCTCAAACCCCTCCTACCCACTCTCTTTAATGGCATCTTGTGGGATGTGACGTCCATAGCACCACCACCAAGTCAACTGCTTCACTACACAATTCCTTCCTGGCCCTACCGTCCTTTGCACCCGCTAGTATCCGTTCCTCTCTCTCTTCTTTTTGCCTATATTGTAGGGAATCTTCTTTTTCTCTTGGATTAAGAGAAAGAAAACCTTGTGTACATTCAAGCACATTTAAATAATATCAAAAGTAAAGAACTATAAATCTGAAAAGGCAACACATTGTAACCAAAAAAACAAAAGACCACACATTGATGACTATAATGGAGAGCTTACAAAGAGAGTCTCCCAAACGAACATGTTCTTTGAAGCCCACCTGTTGAAGATTTCAATGTGGTCTCGTCGGGCTGTTAACTAGGTGTCTCCTACCTTGAAAAACTTCCAAATAAGATATAGTGCATTTATAAATGGAGAGTAGAGCGTAGAAAGGAGACCACGTTTGCTGCCTTGTTTATGGAAAGATATAACGTGGAGAACTAACTCAAAGATATTCTTTTTATTCTAAAGGATATAAGATGGATGTTAAAGGGTACTTTTGAAATAAAGGCTATTTTGGCCTCACCTAAATCGTCTCAAAGGATTTGCATTATCTATTCTGCAATGGAGCCCAAATATATGTCCATGCCATGAGCAAGGTATGAAAAATCGAGAAAGGCGAATTTCGCCAATCAGGAAGGTAGCGAAGTGAAATGTAAGGGCTGCTAAAAAATGCAAAATAAATGCCTAAAAAATCACCAAAATTAGATTGTTTCGACAAAGTTGCATAAAAAAGGGTATAAATTTGCAAAACTTCCAAAAACTTTGGCGAAGTTTCTTAAGATTTTGGGAAACCTTAACGTAACAAAAAATAAGTACAAATAGAAGAGTATTATCTAGCATCTCTATCTCGAAACCCTCTTTCGTTCATTTTAAATCATGTCATCGACCACAAGAAGCACGAAACCTTCTTTCCTTCACAGACCTGAGAGCTTGAAGAAAAAGAAACTCAAAACCCTAGCTAGAAAACTCACGAGAGAGCCCAACCAAGCGAGGCTTCGATTGAGAGAAAAGGAATGTCGTGAGGAAGATGAAGAGATTCGAGAAGATGACTAGGAGCCGACATGTGAGAGAAAGAAGACAGAGCGACACGCGAGAGAGAGAAAGCGAGTGATAATAGATGGTGGGATTTTGTTTTGTCAAAGCGGTGGTGCACTTCTCTCTCCTTCTATTTATAATCATTAATGATTTTTTAGTGTTTTTGTCTTGTTGTGAACTTGTGATGATATGTCATCATGATTTATTTGTGACTTAGTTTTAAAGTTTATTTATGTTGTATGATGTGTTTACATTACCTTCTATTCTAGAAAGTGCGCGCGCGCGCACACACATGCCTTGAAAAGGACTCGAACCTTCACGCTCTTTAGCACGAGATTTTGAGTCTCGCGTCATTTCACCATCAAGGCATTTTGAAAATGAATCGTATTCCATGAATATGATATCTATCTAGAGTGATGTATGGAATATGTGACAACAGTGTAGTGTTGGAGTATTTCTCTCGATCGGTCATGTCATATAGGCCCGAGTTGGACATCCAATTGCTTCGGATTTGAATTAGTCGGAGGATACCTCATATATATCAAAACGATGCACAATCAAACCTACTTCTCGATTAAATAGAAGCCCAAAGAAGTGAATATGTTACCCACCCAATCTATATATATACATACCTACACGCACATACTAGTTTCTGGAGTGTGCTACGCACGCTTGAAGTCGCTCGCTACGCTCGCGGGAATTTAACTAATCTAATAATCTATTTTCATATTCCAAAAAGTATACAACTTTATTTTTATTCTGATTTTTTTGACAACTAATTATAACTATTTGGATTTAATAGTGAGGAAGCTCTTAATTAAGGGTATAATAGTAAATTTTAGTGAAGGTCGAAAGACTTAATCAATGGTAAAATAGTAAATTCAAGTGACAGTTGAAAGATTGATTACGCCCTTAATTTAGGGTAAAAAAAGTAAATTTAAGTGATGATTGAAAGACTTAGTTAAGGGTAGAATAGTAAATTCAAGTGACGGTTGAAAGATTGATTATCCGTGCTTATTAAGTAAAGTAAGTATATAGATATATAAATACAAAGTCCTAGTTAAGTTAATTAATATATGTATTTATTTATTTTACTTCTATGCTTTGTAATTGCATTATATGTAAAAATCTATGCATTTTTATCAAAATATTAATATACAACAGATAGCATATTACTTTTTTCATTCTTGAAAAATGGAGGGTTGCGATAGGCTGACAACCAGCGTAAAACTTGTCACTTTTCATGAAATGGATCAAACACATAAACGTTGGGGCGTTCCCATCTAGCGACGCGCTGCATCGGAGCTCAGGTGTAGTGAGAAATGAGCAAATGTGTATTTCACATCGCCGCCTGGGTGTAAAGAAAAATGAGCAATGGTTCAAACATAGGACGTGTGTGGGTAAAGAAGCTAGTCTCTTTACAATTGCCCGGATGTGAAGAAAAGTGAGCAAGGGTTCCCACATAGAGGACGGGTGTGGGTAAAGAAGTTAGTTCAAAACAAACACGGAAACAAAAACAAAATCATAGATAATGAGACTAGATCTTTCGGACAAAATAGAAATAGAAAAGGAAAACAAACGCAAAAGGAAGAAAAAACTCGTTTAGGAACACTTACAGGGAAGTCAATAGAATCAGTAGATACTATGATTAGAAGGAGAGGCAATATTGCTTGCCTTCAAGAGACAAAATGGGTCGGCGAAAAGAGTTGAGAAATGAGAAATACATGGTTTAAATTGTGGTACACTGGTATAGATAAAAAAAATGCAATGGAGTAGGGATTCTTGTGGGTAATGATTATAAGGATAAGGTCGTGGAGGTTTAAGAGAATGGGAGATAGATTGATCCTAGTTAAATTAATTATTGGAGACGAAAATATTAAGATACTTAGCGCCTATGTACCACAAGTAGGATTAAAGGAGAGCATCAAACGTAAATTTTGGGACGATAGGGATGGATTTATGCAAGGTATACAATTAGATGAAATGGTTTTTATTGGAGGAGATTTAAATGGGCATGTGGAGACAAGTAATGATGGGTTCGAGAAATTTGATAGAGGTTTTGTTTATGGTAATAAAAATGAATAAGGAGAATCAATTGTAGAATTTGCTTCAGCACACGATCTTGTCTTAGCAAAATACTAGTTTTAGGAAAATGGAGTCGCAAAGGATTACTTCCAGTAGTGGTCATAACAAAAGTCAAATAGATTTCCTTTTAACAAGAAAAATTGATAGAAAAATATGCAGAGACTGCAAAGAAATACCTGGTTAAGCACTTACTACCCAACATAAGTTAGTAGTACTTGATATTAAGCTAAAACGACAACTTAATAGGAATAAAAGAGACAACGACCGTAGAATAAAGTGGTGGAACCTAAAAAATAGTAAACACGTAGAGTTTTGAGAAAAAACTACTGAAGGAAAATGTTTGGGATCTTGATTTAGATGCTAATATAATGTGGCTAGAAATGAGTAGTTGCATAAGGAGAGTAGCATCAAACGCGTTAGGTATATGTGAAGGCTTGCGACCACCAAAAAAGGAAACATAGTGCAAGGTTCGAAACTTCGACTTCGCCTATGACTTCGCTCACTTAAAATTCAAAATTAATTTGAGGAAGTTAACTTCGACGATGAAAGTTTGACAAAAATTCGCCGGTGTACGGAAGTTTACGAAATTTCACTTTAAAGTTAGAAAACTCGAGTTTCTTCGTAGAGATGTTAGGAATATACTTAATCATACAACAATAATGCATAAAACTCATGTCAGCGGAGGATATTCCGAATTTTAAGTATATTTTTAGCATAGGCGAAGTTTTCGAATTTTCAGTCGAAGTTTCTATCGAAGTTTGTTCAACTTGCACGAAACATAACAATTTTACTTCCTGTTTTATGAACTTCCAACGATCTTTTCGAAGTTCGGTCGAAGTTAGCCGAAGTTGAGTCGAAGTTTTGCAATTTTTCAACTGCCCTTGAACTTCGCTTCGCTCACCTCAACATCGACAAACTTCGCCCGAATTTCAGCGAAGTTTGTCGATTTTTTAAACCATGACAGTGGTAGAACGAGGATGTCCAAATAGCAATTAATACTAAAAGAGAGACGAAAAGGAAAATACCTAAGTGTCAAGATGAAGATGCGTACAATTAATATAGAGAGGCTAAAAAACAAGCTAAAAAAATAGTTAGTCAAACTAAAACAAATTTCATGGAAAATCTATATACAAGGTTAGGTAATAGTGATGACGAAAAATATATTATAGGCTTAGCCAAATTAAGAAATAAAAAGAAACATGACCTAAGTTATGTAAGATGTAGTAAGGACGAAAATTAAAGTGTTTTAATGCGCGAAGATGATATTAAGTAGAGATGGAGAAGCTAGTTTGATAGTTTATTTAATGATGGCCAAGTTGATGTCATTGTAGATGAAAACCTACACCAAGTAAGAAATGTAAACTATACACGCAATATTATAATTCCAAAAGTTAAAAAGGCATTGAAAATGATGAAAATAGGGAAAGCATGTTGCCCAGATGAAATACCCATAAAGGTTTGAAAATGCTTAGGAGAAATTGAATTGACTTGGTTAACAAAACTTTTCAAGAAAATTTTAAAATCAAAACGAATGCCAATGGATTGAAGAAGAAGCACGCTTGTACCAATCTTCAAAAACAAAGAAGGCATTCAAAGTTCTTCAGATTACCGGGGAATTTAACTTATGAGTCATACTATGAAACTTTGGGAGAGGACAATTGACAATAGGCTAAGAAAAGAAACAACAATATCAGAGAATCAATTTGGCTTCATGCCTGGGAAGTCAGCTATGAAGGCGATTTTCCTCGTACGAAGATTGATGGAAAAATATAGATAAAAGAAAAAAGATCTTCATATGATATTTGTAGATTTAGAAAAAACATATGATAGGGTTTCTAGAGATGTTATTTGGCGGGTTCTAAAAAGAAAAGGAGTACATGCTAGATACAAAGACACTATTAACGATATGTGTGAGGGAGTAGTAACTAGTATAAAGACATTTGGAGGAACTACGAAAGAATTTTCCATTACTATAGGTCTATATTAAGGATTGACTTTAAGCCTATATTTCTTTACTCTAGTTTTGGATATAACTAGACATATTCAAGAGGATATACTATGGCATATGTTATTTATAGATGATAGTCTTAGAGGACGAAACAAAAGATGGAGTGAATAAGAAATTAGAACTTTGGAGGAATACATTAGAATCTAAAGGCTTTAAGTTTAGTAGGACGAAGACCGAATACATGCACTGTGAGTTTAGAAAAACTTGGCATCAAGATGGAGTGGTAAAATTAGCGGAACTAGAAGTTTCTAAGGTGACCCACTTTAGATATCTAAGATCAATCATACAAAATGATGGTAATATTGAGAACGATGTCACACATATAATTCAAGCTGGATGGAAAAAATGGAGGAGTACAACAGGTGTGATCTATGATCAAAATATTCTTACTAAGTTAAAAGGAAAATTTTATAAGACCGCAATTAGGCTAGGTATGCTCTATGGAAGTGAATGGTGGGTGGTAAAGTAACAACAACTACATAAAATGAACGTAGCAGAAATGAAGATGCTTAGATGGATGTTTGGTAAAACTCGTAAATATAGAATAAGAAGTACAGAAATTTAAAGACAAGTAGAAGTAGCACGAATTGACACAAAAATTAGGGAAGGGCGGTTGCGGTGGTTTGTCACCTGTAAAGATAACCTACAAATGCCCCTACTAGAAAACTTAACTTTATAAAACTGAAGAAATTCGACGAGGTAGGGGTAGACCAAAGTTTACTTGGAACACATTAATTAGGAGGGATTTGAATGATTTGGAAAGCTCACCATCAATTGCACTTAATTGAACACAATTGAAGAGTTTGATTCATGTAGCCGACCCCAATTAATTTGGGACTAAAGCTATGTTGTGAGGGTATCAAGATGCTCCCTCCTAGGCATGCATAAGCTTGTCATTCCTACTCGCCAAATACTCCCTTTCATTTACATGATACACATTTTTATACACTGCCTCCTCCACATTCATCACCCCAAATTCAATCTTGAAAAACCAATTAAGATAGTTGTTATGTCTCCACAAGATCCTCAAGTTCACATTTATGGTTTGGTGAAATACAATATGCAACTTCTTCACCGGAAAATAAATGGGAGAGGAATTTTAAAGGGACCTTGGTTACCAACTTGGTGTTGGTCCTTCTTGGAGTGGGAATTCTTTTTGGGGAGTCTGATTTTCCCACCATAATACACACATTCTAATTCTCTAAAGACTTACTAAATTGACGCACAAGTTCTAAAAGAAAAAAAAAGTATAAATTTCCTAATTTCCTAATCTAACTAAAAAAACATTTCATAAAGTTTATTTTATTATAATCCCACTAACACTAACAAAGCTAACTATTATATGAAACCTTCACTTTAATAAAGTCACACATCTACCTAATAAGACAATTTGACATAAAATTGGACACTTGAACAAAAAAAGAAACTATCTAATCTATATTTTAATCCTAAAGTTTTTAAATTTAATTAATCTAAATCTTCCTAAATTGATGACTCATAGGTGCCCCACCATTTTTTGTGCCAAAATCCATTAGATGTCTCGTTATACGTATCATTGCTTCATGCCTGGGAAGTCAACTATGGAGGCGATTTTCCTCGTAAGAAGATTGATGGAAAAATATAGAGAAAAGAAAAAAGATCTTCTTATGGTATTTGTAAATTTAGAAAAAACATATAAGGTTCCTAGAGATGTCTTCGATGGGTTCTAAAAAGAAAAGGAGTGCATGCTAGATACATAGACACTATTAATGATACGTAAGAGGGAGTACTAACGAGTATAAAGACATTTGGAGGAACTACAAAAGAATTTTTCATTACGATAGGACTATATTAAGGATTGGCTTTAAGCCTATATTTCTTTACTCTAGTTATGGATATAACTAGACATATTCAAGAGGATATACTATGACAGATGTTATTTGTAGATGATAGTCTTAGAGGACGAAACAAAAGATGGAGTGAATTGGAAATTAAAACTTTGGAGGAATACATTAAAATCTAAAGGTTTTAAGTTGAGTGGGATGAAGACCGAATACATGCACTGTGAGTTTAGAAATACTAGGCATCAAGATGATGGAGCGGTAAAATTAGCGGAACTAGAAGTTCCTAAGGTGAACCACTTTAGATATCTAAGATCAATCATACAAAATGATGGTAATATTGAGAATGATGTCACACATAGAATTCAAGTTGGATGGAAGAAATGAAGATTGCAACAGGTGTGATCTATGATCGAAATATTCCTACTAAGTTAAAAGGAAAATTTTATAAGACGGCAATTAGGCTAGGTATGCTCTATGGAAGTGAATGGTGGGTGGTAAAGTAACAACAACTACATAAAATGAACGTAGCAGAAATGAAGATGCTTAGATGGATGGTTAGTAAAACTAGTAAATATAGAATAAGAAGTATAGAAATTCAAAGACAAGTAGGAGTAACACCAATTAACACAAAAATTAGAGAAGGGCGGTTGCGGTGGTTTGGTCACCTGCAAAGATAGCCCACTAATGCCCACTAGAAAACTTGACTCAATAGAAATTGAAGAAATTCAACGAGGTAGGAGTAGACAAAAGTTAACTTGGGACACATTAACTATGATGGATTTGAATGGTTTGGAAAGCTTACCATCAATTGCACTAAATCGAGCACAATGGAAGAGTTTGATCTATGTAGTCGACCCCAATTAATTTGGGACCAAGGCTATATTATTGTTGTTGTTATTGTTATTGTTGGCCATCTGGGTAGCATATGTACAGGAAAATCGTGTCATTACATGAGTAGCCTCATCCGTTTGCCTACGAACTCTAAACTCTCAAAAAATAAACTCCAACAAGGTAAGAAAATCAAACTCCCAACAAGGGAAGAAAACTACTTCTTTTAATAAAAAAATACCAAAGAAAAGTATTGATCCAATAGCCACAGACGCAAATCCACACGCAAGCGTCAATGGAGATGTAGAGTTGAAGATTTGAATTATGTCAATGTTGAATCTAATAACTGCGACACAGGAGGAACTATTCATCGATCTCAGATCTTAATCAGTTGTGTTTTATTTGACGAACAAAAAAGAAAAGGATATTATTGGAGCCACCGCCGATCAAAAAAGAAGATTGGTTGTGGCTGAAAAACTAAAATAATAAGAAAGAGCCGAATAAGAAAGAGAGTTTTTTAGGGTTTATATTTATATATATGAAATCTCTGGAGAAGGTTAAGTGAGGCTAAAACAGCCTTGATTACAAAAGTCCCATTTAACAACATATTTTGACTTTTAAACTTCCATCTTATGTCCTTTAAAAAAAGGTATTAATGTAATTCAATTGGTATCTAAATTGATTTAGCGCATCTAGATATAAATTATAATAAACTAAATGAATCTATCTCTTTGACTTTCCTATTTTTGCTCCTGTCGTTTCTTAACTTCTCTTTCGTTCTATGACTTATATCACATTCTTTTTTATGCCCCCTCTCGATACGTTCTCTCTATATACTTGCCAAAAAAAACACACACGCATTAGCGGGTAGGAGACGTGAACATGGAGAGGTGAAGAGATCAGGCGGCGAAATTTGTTTCACCCATTTGTTGGGGAGAGTGATGGATCGATGAGGCAATTGGTTACTTGATTATGAACATTATTGTTGTTATGCTTGGGGTGATCCTTGATAGTGGCGTCTATCAAATATATATATATATATATATATATATACATTCGTATAAATAACAAACAATGGTAGTGGCGTCTATCAAGTATATGCATCTGGTAAAGAAAACATTGGTAGTGGTGTCTATCAAGTATGTGTGTTCGGTAAAGATGACACTGGTAGTGGCGTCTATCAAGTATATACATTCGGTAAAGATAACACGGATGACTGAAGGGGTTTTGTAGTTAAAAGTGATATATGAATTAGGGTGGTTGTGGTTACGAGCCGGAGGCTTGGTGAATCTATTATGGTAAAGCGGTTGAAGTTTTGGTTGTGGTGGTGCTGAGGAGTGGCCATCCTCACCAGTTGCCTTTAAAAAGAAGGAGATGACTAGGTTGGGGTTTCAAACAACACAGCAAGATGGGAATGTTTTTTCAAGAGTTTTAATTTTGTTACAAATCTTTACATTTGCACCGGAGGCAAGGTTTCATTTAAGACATTAATTCTCACCTACAAATCTATTGTGATAGATCAACATGGTGTGTGAGGATTTTGACGGATATTAGGAAGCTTGGAGATTGGCATGTATGTACGAATGCTTTGTTGAGGTGTTTTATGCTCTAAGTTATTTTTCTCTCGTGTGCACATGTATTTATGTATGTTTTATTCATCCATTTTAAGATTTAACTGTTATATGAAAAATTATCTTTCTCACTTTTTTTTTTGTTTGGTTTGGTTAATATTCTCTTTGAACCCATGTGCACTCACGTGGTCATCGACTAGTGTGTGTGTGTGTGTGTAAATTTAATGCTAGGAAAGTACTATTATGAACCTTAACCACAATATGGTTCCTATTAGGATATTCTTTCAAATATCCACTTCGAGCACTCCACTTTTTCAGAGTACTTACATAAAACTAATAGTCTAATACTAGAAATTACTATTATGACTCCTACTCTGGTTTTACCCTCCATTATCTTGATCTCCACTTGAATAAGCCTTATTAGTTTACCCATAACTAAAGCTAAGAGAAGTGGACTTTAGGCAGATCCTTGATGTACTTCTATTGTGATGAAAGATTCTTTTGTAATTCTGTTAATTGTTTCCATACTTGCTACCTCTCCTACATGCATATCATTATTCGTGTATACATACCGAGCATAGTGCCAGAAAGAACTTTCCAAGATCACGTTGGCAGAGTTGTTGAATGTCATGCAAGCACAAGACCAACGAAGATTTATGAGGGAAGATCGTGTTGTTGAAGGTGCTCTACAAGCCATGCATGAAGATCACAAGAAATTTGACAAAAAAGGTCCAGCAACAAGTGGAGAAAACATGGGTAGAAACTCTTGGAGAAACTATCCACCATGTCACCACTATGGGAAGAAAGGTCATACACCATACAAATGTTGGCAAAGACCTGATGCAAAGTGCACCAAGTGTGATAAGCTTAGACATGAAGCTGTGATGTGCAAAAGTGAGTCTCAAAATAATGAAGTTGAGGCCAAAGTTGTTGATCTATATGATGAAGATCGAATTAAGTTGTGATTTAATTGAAGATTCCAACAAGAGTTGGTTGATTGATGGTGGTTGCACAAACATGTGTCACGACAAAAATTTGTTTAGTGACTTGAAGCCAATTGAAGTCAAGAAAGTCAGAATTGGAAACGGTGGTCACATCCTAGCAAAAGGAAAAGGCACCATTACAATCACAACAAGTTCGGGTACAAAATTAATTTCGAATGTTCTTTACATGCTCGATATTGATCAAAATTTACATAGCGTGGGGCAATTGATTGAAAAAGGATATATAGTATCCTTTGAAGATTTGCATTGTGCTATTTTTGATGCTATTGGTCATGAGATTTTGAGAATTTAAAATGAGAGGTAAAAGCTTCTCATTCGATCTAATGGAAGTGGAGCGGAAGACCGACAATAATGAAGTCAATTCTGCATAACTCGGGCACAAAAAACTTGATGCTTGTCACCTTCCAAAAATTTTGAATACAAAGAAGAAAGATGTTGCTAGACCTCAAAGAAGGTAATCATTTCATGGAAGAAAGCCATTGTTATTTAAGCTCCAACCGAAGATGTTTCAGAATGTGAGGTACTTTGTTGATACTCCACTGAAAACAAGGAAGCTTAATTTCGACCAAGAAAATTCTCAAGTTCATGATGTTACCGGTTCTTTATACCCGGTGTTCTTACAACATGTGTTAATGGAGTTGGAAAAATTAACACATTGGATGTTCTTTCTAAAAGAAAGATTGGTGGTTCAATTAAAGGAGGAGATACAAGAATTGGCGGTTATCCTAAAGTTCAAGATTCATTAGTACATTATCCACAAATCAATGTGGAAGGTTCGATGTTATATTCAAATTGGTTGAGTCATCCACTTGATATTACTTCAATTCAACAAGTTCAAGCTCCTCAATTAGAAGATTGAAGTTCGTAGATCCTAAAGCAAGGAGGAGTGTTGAAATTAGTGCTTTAGATCTACCAATTATTTCTAATTTTGTTATTTGTCCGCAGCTTTATTCATTCCTAGATTTTAGGAATTTGTTTTCTTTATGTGCGCGGGATTTAGTTAGTCCTATATTTTTGGAACTTTATATATTTTTTAGGAGATCTTTTAGTTGCTATTTTGTAGGTGTCTTAGATTAGAAGTTTTAGGATTTATTCAATTCTGTTTTTGCTATTAATAGGCACGGCAATTAAGCCACAAATAAGAGAATCGAAAGATTTTTTTTTAAAGTTGTGTGTGCAACTGTGTTTAAGGAGAACCAAAACATTGTATTTTGGACTCCATTGTTGATTCTCTTTAAGTGCAGAATTTTTTCAATTATAATTTCTATCTTTCATTGGTTTTCAAAACCAACAAATTTCTAGTGAGTACTGATAATGAGATATCAGTGTCTTATTTTCAACAGCAAAGACCTATGTAGGGGTACAATCTACTTAAGCCTTCAAACAAGAAGAAAAATTTAAAGAAGACAAGATGGACAAGGACAGAACCTTTGCTTCAACGTTTCTTTGATACAAATTTAATCATTAGGCATATCTTACAGTGATTAATTATCAGATTGTAAAGCACAAAAAATTGCTGAGAAGGGATTCTTTTAATACCATGGGGAAAAAGATTTGAGTAACACGCTTTCGATAATCGATACAAACATTGCTACCTGGTTGTTGGAATATGTTGGACCATGCATTAGGTTCGCTCACGCATATCCTGTTTGTATCAGAAAGACTCCAACTTTGAGTCAAATGCATGTATCATATGCATTTTACTGAAGCATTAACTAATATCACATGGCTGGAAGAAAGAAATGGTGAATAGGAAGGCTATCAAGTGGCCATATGTAAAGTGAAAGTTTAGTTGTATGTTCGGTAGTGAAAAGAAAAAATTAACGCATTATCGAGTAGAATAAATAAAATGACAGGAGATCTCCATGTATCTTATTGGTGTACGTTCATTTTATTTTTATATTGGCTCTCAGTTGCAGAAATTATCACAAACTTGCTGTCCCCAAATCCATTCTTTGCTTGCTGAAATGGAGAATATACAAATAGAAAGTTGTTAAAACTTGCATTTGCAAATTAAGTTTTACATTGTGAGAATTCGTTAGGTCAGTTTTAGCATTTTTTTCAGTGCTGCGTGGATATTATTAATCTTGGATATGGTATGGTACAGAAACGAAAGTTTGGTAAAAATCTAAATTGTTGTCTTAATTTTATTTGTTATTGATGTAGACCAAAGACTTGAATCTGGCAACCTTATCAGCTGAGGAGTTAAATCTTAAATGTACATTGACATCTGAAGCAAAAAAGATGTAAGTACCCATATTCTTGAGTACATTATTCCGAATATATATATATATATATCTTTATTATTACTTTTTAAAATTTATTTTGATTGTAGAATTGCTTGATTAGAGATCAATGAATAGTATAGGTGGACGAGATGGTATCTAGGATCTTTCTACATTTCATCACCCTGCCAAGTACCAAGTGCCTATAGTCAATGGCAGAACCAAAAGATCTTGTTTGGGGAGGCGAACTTTAACCTTAAACTTTGTTGTCCAAACAAAAAAATATATTAGTGTGAAAAACTAAGCATAAAAAAATAAAATAAAATAAAAAATAAAAAATAAAATTGAGAATGCTACACTCAAGACACCTCAAATACATCATTTTATTTTTGACAATGCTACACGTTTTATATAGGGAGCTTGTGTCGAACATAAGGGGGTGGGAAGGATGAATATGTAGGGGTACTATAGGGATAAATCATGCAAATAAGCTTAAATAAGATGAATGATCGTGTGCTTGTCTATGTGAGTTCATGTGATATTTGAGATGAATTATCTTGAATTATACTTATCTTCCAAGGAGAAGTACTTGGATGCACGGGCTTGCTATACTTAAATGTTCATGCCCAATAAATTTTATTCTCCATGCCTCGGAATGCTCATTTCAAATTTAAGATATATGGTTGCATGGTGTGTGGCACGCGTGTGAATGATAATGAAACGAACGGGCAGCATTTCTTCATCTCATTTGTGAATGTAGATACACAAAGCTGTGTGAGGAGGGTCATGAGCAAAAGGATTTCTCTTGTGTTTTCCGTCACTATTACTCGGGCTTGGATGAGTTTTAATTTGGTCAACAGAAGCAAGCTGCATGTGGAAATCAACAGAATCTAAGCGATCTGTATTTTCATCCAACACTTCTGGGCAAACTGCCTATGTTTCAGAATGAATTATGTTACGTAGCCTTGCATTGGGCGCCGAAACTGACTTTCAATTTGATTGAATTCTCCTTTTGGTTCAATGGCCACTGGTCATGAATATTGTAATAATGAGAAGACAAATTCCGGGGTCTTGCATAGTTTTCCTTCTTTGTATGGATTTTTTTTTTTTTTTGCTTGTTTATGGAGAAATTAATATGGGAAAAGGCTTATAGGAAATTTGTGAGTAATCATAAAGTGAATGATACATAATTTAAGATTATTAACTTATTATTGCAATGGAGAGAAAGAATCTTAATGTAATACTGGTTGAATTTATGAGTATGTGTTGAGCGTTTCATTTTATACTGAGGGGTAATCTGAACATCAAGTATTAAAAAATAAGTAAATATTAATCATTGACAAATATATTACTACGACAGTGGGTTTTTTTTTTATCTATAATGAAGAAAAATTGAAAGCTAAATCAAATTCAAAATGCAATATCACCATCTTGGTAAATGTGTTGGGTTTTGGGGTTCGAAGACACAGTGGAAATTTAAAATTTATTCTCAAAAACCCCTAAAAGATCAAACGAAATCCATTAATCTGATTATCATAGTTGAAACCATACCTTGATCGCTACTTCCCTGTTGTATTGATCGATTTTCAAGAGGTTCACACGAGCGCCCTTTACTAGAAATACACACACGAATGGTGGCCACGAGTTGGAGTGCTAGCTCTATGAGATCTTGAAACCATTTTTCTCCTCTCCTTAAAGTTCAGTTAACTTATAGATAGCAAAACGAAATTTCAATTCTTTTTTAGGGTTTCAACCTCTTTTGTACATATTCAATGATCACTTAAACGCCTATTTATGTAACCATTGTATTTAAGGTTTCAAGTGAATGACATATATGCCCTTATTTAAATAGCAATAATATAGCAAACCGAAAGGGCTTTTTTGACATGCATAAAATTCATCAATTTGGACCATTTGAAATCATGCAAAGACCTTTTGTGTTTTGTGCGACCCAATAGGTTTATGCAACGTTGGTAGTTAACCAAAATCTCTTTTGGTACACAAGTCGTAAGCAGTTTCTAGCAAGACATTATGACTACTCAAGTTGCATGAAGATCAAAATCGATACAATCTAATAACAGTGTATATCACATCTTATCGTTGTACGATATCTTTTGATTAAACATAAGGCATGGAAAAGTCATCCTTAATGTTCAATCGTACTAGTCTTGATATGAAGGTAGACTGAAAACATCTAAGTGATATTGATCAGATCACTTCTCTTGGACTTGACCATTTATCAGTATATCATATTGAGTGATCCACTAATATCTCTCTTTACAAGAATAAAAAATTATATCTCAACTATACACATTTACACATTATTTACAAAGTAACCAATCATAACCTTTTTATAATCTCCCTGTTAAAGACAACATTTGATTGCGTCAAATGAATATGCTCATAATGTTGAAGTCTTTGGTAATCTCAAGTCAAATGACTAAATGATATACTTACCATGAGTAACACATATGACTTAATCCATGTAGTGTTCTCATAGCGAGTCGGTCCAATACATTGTTCCTTAACAAGTACTCATGATCTTAATTCGTATCTCTATACATATGATCATCATATGACCATCAATCAAGACTCACACTAGTCTTAATTCATTTTAGTTATCAGTATAATGACTGACTATGGACATTTAAGATATTTCAGTAAACATCCTTGGATCTTATTATAATGTAAACATGCAAGCCAATTATAATAAACATCAAATGAAATCCTTTATTTTATTAACTAAAAAGTAATAGAAATAATGTTTATAGATTGACCTATGACACATGCCTCAACAAAATGACATTTTCTTTGGTCTCATGTGTCTTGTCAGAAGGATTTTCTAGAAGGATTTTCTACATTACCTAAAAGAGAATGAGACCTCTTACCATGCATTTAGTGGCCTGTATGCATTGTTTTTTTTTTTTGTATAAAAAGGTTATATTCATATTTCATTCAATATTGAGATCCATTACTACAACTATTAGTTACCTCATTAAGAGGTTGATTTCATACATTTGGCCATTTGGCCGGTATATGTTCGGGGAGCCTCGTCATTACATGAGTAGCCTTATTTGCTTGCCTATGAAGCCTTAACTCTCAAGAAATAAAACTTCCATTAATAAAGAATAATGAAACTTTCAATTAAGAAAGAAAATCTAAAACTTCCAATGAAGGAAGAAAATTACTTATTTGATAAAAAAACACTAATGAAAAGTATCGATCAAATAGTCGTAGTTGCAAACCCATACACGCGTAATGAAGATTTAGAGTTAAAATTCTACTGATGCTTAGCATATTTTAGTACCCTTATAAGTAGCATTTTGTTGATAATTTAAGCCATTAATATGTGAATTCCTGCAAATTCGATGTACTTTGTTGGTTTTTAGGCGAGAAAAGCAAAGTGAGAGCATTTAGAGGATATATTGAAGACCCGAGAAGATTTCCTTCAAAAAGCGCTAGTACGGATCACGAGGTGGAAGAAAACAAGAACGGAGGTGAGTGATGAAATAATGATATTTCGCATAGTTTTATGTCTTTTGAGATATTAAAAATTTCAGAATGAGAATACAAGGTTCGGGCAAAGAACAACATAAAAGTGGCTAAGTTTCAACAAAGTCTATTTTTTCCAAGCTTCAATGTTTTAGCCATAACTCCCTCATTTCAAGTCCAAATGACTTGTCGTTTCTTTCATTGGAAAATGGACTTAGCAGAATGTTTTCGTGTCTCACGAGCTTTGTTGAATTTGACCTCTAAGTGGCCTAAAATCGCATCGCAAAATGGAGTATATTTGCAGGATTCTATTCTTGGCGCCCCAACGCCCGACCCAGCACCTCAGGCCAACCTCAGTGCCACAAATAGTTGCTAAATTGTAGTGGGCGCTGAGGCTGGCACCCCCGAGTCGGATTCAACACCCACTGTGAAAAGTGTGTAAAAAGTGGGTTTTATAAGGTTTTTGGGTAATTTTGAGACCGCATTGACTTGGGGGTATAAGTAGGACTCAAAATTAGGTTTAAGAAAAAAATCTGCTTTAGAGAAACTTGGAGAACACACTTTGGGAAGCTAGGATATTGGATCAAACTTGGTGATTCATCTTAGATTCTAGGTATTGATTTGATGTTTTCTTTAGTTTTTATCATGTTTACGTTGATCAAGTAGGTGTAGAACTTAGGGTTTGAAAGCCACCATGACCATTGGGGCTTTTAGACCCGAATTTAGAAAAATACAACCTTATAGCATATGATACATCGACTGATAGTCATTGACTAGGGAGACAATTGAATTTGGTGTTTAATATAATTTCTCATTTACGCTATTCACGCCGACCGGTGGTGTCCGAGTAAGGCACTAGAATCTCCATCGTCGAGAACTCGGGATGGAGTGAAATAAAAAATTCGCCTATCATCACATGATTTGGGAGACTTTCTAAGTACATTGGACTCGGATGGTATAACTAGGGTGAATTAGATTTTTTAGGATGTTCTCTCAATTGCTTATGACCAAATTTAAGTACTTGCATTTAAATAGATTAACTTAGTTGTTAACTTCCTTTAGAAAATCAAAATCAATGTTTCCTAACTCTATTTCTTAATTGAACAACAAGTTGGATTTGAATAACCTTATTGTACTTGATATGTTTTCTTTTGTGTTAGGTGTTTTAAGGATGAAAAAGAAGAAGAAAAAAAAAGAAAAAAATGCATAGCTATCACGTGGAGGAAACAACTGACGAGATCCTTGCTAAACTTTCTAGATTGGCTTATCAAAGAGGATTGGCTCAAAACGATACACCATACCAAGTTCAACCAATTACAAATGGTGTAGCATGGAGGAATATCATCAACAACATTATGACCCATATGGATTTCAAGGATTTATTGGAAGCCAAGGGCATTACAACTACATGCAAGGAGATGAGTCATGACATAATCATCAAGGTTTTCACAATCCTCACGTTGAACATGTTTATCAATCATAATGGAGTTCCTATGACAATCGGCAACCATGACAAGATCAAGAGTTCAATGAACAATCGTCTCTAAAGTCACTAGAGAAATTATTAAGAAAAATGGTTGAGCAGAATGAGCAAGATCTGATAAAGTATGAAGAAAGACTAGAAATTCTGAACAATCATTTCATGCAAGGAAAGAGGAAGATGAGCAAGTCATCTTGAATTTGGAAGAGAATTTAGAGCAAATTGCAATATTCACAAATTCAAGACAAGAAATTGAGGTTGAGTCCAATAAGAGAGAAGTTGGAAAGTTGGTGTCAAATAAAGAAACATGTCATGAAACATTAAAAGTAATAGAGAAGCCTAATTTAAATTATTACCATGAGGTCAATGCTTCAAAGCAAGAAGATTCAAGGAAAATAAAATGGAAGACATTGAGTCGCATGATAGTTGTGTTGATCTGAAAACTTTTCAAGTAATAATGAGAAAAATGTATATTGAAAACTTTGGATCATATTGTTTGGGTTTGTGCGGGGGACGATCAATCTTTTTATCGTTGATTTGTTGTGTCATCATTTTCGTATCCGCAAGATTTGCAAGAGCAATGGAACACTGATCAAGTTGGGATCTTTGTGGAGATATTCGAAAAGATTACAATGAAGATCCCTTTAATCAAACAATGGAACAACGAGCCAAGTTATGTAACGTTTATGAAGGATAGAGTGACATGCGAAAAAAAGATTGAAGGACTTGAGGAACTCCATAAGGATACGACGTTGAAGTAACTATGATGCACCACGGTGTTCATTTGATAGTTGTGGTGCATATGTCGGGCTGAGGAAGAAACTTAGCGCTACTGGGAGGCAACTCATAGTTCTTTTGTTTATATTTTAATTCTTATTTTGTCGCATTTGCTTGAATACAAAAAAGAAAAAAAAATGAATTGCTTTAATTATGTGGTTAATACTTGTTTTAATGCTATTTCAGGTATAATATCAATTGCCAGGTGATTTTTCATCGAATTGATAGACCACAAAGACCAAAAAAATGTGGATGAGATCCAAGTTGGGGGAATGCCAAGGGAAGGATGGAATGACGGAGAGAAACTAAAATGACATCAACACAAATAAGTGGAGTATTTGATTTCAAAATATTTATTTTGTTTCAATTCTCTAATGGTGTGATTGTTATGAATAGTGGTGTTTTGATGCATGTTCTTGTCCTCTTTTTGCTCATGATTTGGCTCATTGACGACAATGAAAATCTTAAGTTTGAGGTGCATAACGCCTATTTTTTATTTTTAGGAGGTTGGGTGGTGGAAGCGTCAGATATTTTTAAAACATTTGCATGTTAGTTATAGAATTCTTTTAATTCTTTTCCTATGTGGCCAACAGTCTATGATACTTTTTTTAATCAAACCAATATGACAAGATACTTAGGAATGAGTAGAGGGCTCTTGTGCTTAAATGTTTAGCTTAGCTAGATGAAGGATTCTCCGTAGGAGCCCGGTGTGAAGAATGACCTATGCCAACACAAAAAGGTGATAAACTAAAAGTAGGTGGGTTTTAATAAGGATTCGAGGATTCTAGAACTTGTTTTAGACCTATTCAAGGCTATAAATTTTGAACTTAAAGGATCGAGGAAAGGAGTTGGGCTTTGTTTGAATTTTATACCCCAATGTCTTGCATATTCTTCCCCACACATGAGATCACCAATCACCTCGTTGAGCCTTATTTATCATGCATTGTTGGCACCAAATATTGTCCCGAGCCAAAAAAAAATCTTAGACCACCTAAAGTTAAAGTGATGAGCAACCCTTATCCATGATGAAAATAGCTTGTAAAGTTTGAGTGAAAAAGTAAAATCAACCCGAGAAAGGGGAATGTCAAAAGAAAATGAATGAATCCACTAAATAAAACCCAAAGAAAAAGAAAAATGTGGACTGGTGTGATGAGAAAAAAAAAGTTATGAATGAAACTCTAAAATGAAAAAAAAAAATTGTATTTTTGTGAGTTTTATCTTTGTAAGTGCTCTATGTTTGTAAGGAAAGGGTTTGTGAAATCTATCTAACTAAGTTTGAGCTTAAATATCCGCTTTTTGATAACCAAAGGTATAATCTCACTACAACCTATTAAAGACATAAGGATTCTTAGTCTTTTATGTTTGATGATAGTGGAGAGTGGATCGATAAATGAGTATATGAAATTCTTGGAAGTTGATGCTTTAAATGAAAAATCATTAAGGTTTCAAATTTTTTTGTGGGCTATCTAGTTGTTAAGGCTAGACTCTCGGACTTGCATTTGGGTTGTCGAAAGTGGATTGTTGTGAAGGTTGGGTTGAAAGGCTGGGTATTTGGGCAATTGAAAGGCCTTGGGTTGATGCAATATTTGGTTTGAATTTGAGACTGGAACATGCCACAAAGGTAGAGATAGGGATACATGCATATTGGAATACATTTTGCTTGTATGTGCCCGATGTATTAGAACTTTGGATTGGAGTCGGCAAATAGGTTAAGTAGCTTAGTGTGGTTGATTTAAACAAATTGCATCCATAATGTTCAAGCCACTTTGCTCGGGACCAGCAAAGTCTCAAGTTTGGGGGTATTTGATGTGTAACATATTTTAGTACCCTTAAAAGTAGCATTTTGTTGATAATTTAAGCTATTAATATGTAGATTCCTGCTAATTCGATATACTTTATTGGTTTTTAGGTGAGGAAAGCAAAGTGGGAGCGAGGTTATGTTGAAGACCTGAGAAGATTTTCCTTAAAAACGCGCTAGTGCAGATCACACGGCGAAGGAAAATGAGACCAGAGGCGAATGATGAAATGATGATATTTCACAAGGTTTTGTGTATTTTGAAATGTTTGAAAGTTTCATGATGAGAATGCAAGGTTCGGGCATAGAACGACATCAAAATGGCTAAGTTTCAACAAAGTCTATTTTGATTAAGCTTCAGCATTTTAGTAATAATTCCCTCGTTTCAAGTCCAAATGACTTGTCGTTTCTTCCGTTGGAGAATAGACTCAGAGTTGAACTTTTTCATTACTCACGAGCTTTGTCAAATTCGGCATCTGAGTGGTCCAAAATCGCGTTGCAAAGTAGGGTATATGTGCAGGATTCTGATCCTTGCACCCCAGCGCTCGATCCAGCGCCTCGAGGCAACCTTAGCGCCACAAATAGTGGCTAAATTGGACAATTTGTAAGAAGTTGGTTTTATGGAGTTTTTGGGTAACTTTGAGACCAAATTTACTTAAGGGTAATAGGACTAAAAATTAGGGTTAAGAAAAACTTTCACTTTGGAGAAACTTGAAGAACACACTTTGGGATGCTAGGATATTGGATCAAACTTAGTAATTCATCTTGGATTTCTAGGTATTGATTTTATGTTTTCTTTAGTTTTCATTATGTTTAGTGTTGTTTCTTGCCCATTTATGGGGTAATCCCTTTTGTTCTAAGGGACTTTGGACCCCAAGTTGGATTCCTTTTGATTTCAATGTGAATGTGTTGGTTTTTCAATTCAATATGTTGATTTATGTATTCTTGTGTGCGAAAACCTTGATCAAGTAGGTGTAAAACTTACAGTTTGAAAGCCACTATGACCATTGGGCCTTTTGGATGCAGAAAAACACAACCTTATAACATATGACACATCAACCGATTGTCATTGACAAACAAGGCAATTGAATTTAGTGTTTAATGTGTTCCTCACGCTATTCACGCTAACCGGCGGAGTCCTAATGAGGCACTAGAATCTCCATCATTGAGACCTCGGGATGGAGTGAATTTAGAAAACTCACTTATCATCACACGAATTCGGAGTCTTTCTAAGTACATTAGACTCGAAGGATACAACTTGAGTGAATTAGATTCCCTAGGACGTTCTCTCAATAGCTTAAGACCACATTTAAGTACTTGCATATAGATGGATTAGCTTAGTTCTTAACTTCTTTCAAAAAAGTCAAAATCAAAGTTTCCTAATTCTATTTCTTAATTGAGCGAAAGATTAGCTTTTAACCGTCCCTTGGGTTCGATGTCTGCAACTCAGTCACTAGATAGAGTTGTGATTACTACCGCGAAGCTCTACACATGGAGATCATGTCACACACTAGTTTCTAAATTTTCGACCTAATTACCCCTGCCCCAAATATACACACATCTTTCAAAACATACACCCTCTCCACTGTTCAAAACATACACACACGCACCACTACCACCGCTTCCACCTCTATCGTCATTGTACCCCCATCGCCCCTCCTACTTTCAGCCTCTTAATCCACCACCAACACCACTTATGTCTTCTCAACCACAGTTTAACCCTAAATTCTCATCACCTCTACTCTCTCCAACCACCACTAGATATGTTCACTGGGTTAAGGCCTGCTAGGCTCGCTTGACATGGGCTATGCTTAGTCTTACAAATGCAAGACAAGCCCGACCAGGCCCAAGCCCAGCAAAGCCTGCCAATTTAATCGATCGGGTTTATGCTTTTAGCCCAAACCCGGTCTGGGCTTGATCTGTTTTGAATAATAATATTATTTTTTATTTTTTATAAATATTTTGTATAAAAACTAAAGCTATATGTCAGTTTGTGAGGTTCGAACCTACATCATCACGTTCATTCAAGTAAGTTCTAACCACTTCAATACTTACTTTTTTGCCTAACTCTAGAAACTTAATAAATATATTATTTTTTTAAAAACAATAACAAGCCCAATTAGGCCCACCCAATCTCAGCCCATATTGGGCCTGGGCGGGCATAGGCCTACCCCCATCAAAAGTCGGGCTTGGGCGGGCCTGAACAAGACCTTCAAAGAAAAAGCCCACTTAAACCTGGCCCGCCCGTTGAACAGGTCAAACCACCACGGTGACCACTTTTACCTCTTCCTTATTATTCTTAGTGCAACTGCCACCAGCCATACCCCTTACCACCTCTGACATCATGTTCAACTACGTAGGGTCGAACACAATGGTTTTGTTCGGCCCAAGTGGTGGAACATCTACTTCATGTTCGATCACTCAAAGCGAACATCTACACTCATGTTTAGTTTGGGTGATCGACATGTCCACCGTGTTCGAATTTAAGTGGCTGAACACGGTGAAAGGGTGGCCATATCTTTGATCTTTGTGCGTGTGTGTGTGTGTGTGTGTGTGTGTGTGTGTGTGTGTGTGTGTGTGTGTGTGTGTGTGTGTGTGTGTGTGTGTGTGTGTGTGTGTGTGTGCGTGCGTGCGCGTGTGAGTGTGCTTGTGTGTAATGATGGATCTAAAAGAGAGAGTGAAGGATCCGGAAGAGAGATTTATAGAAGGAAGAGAAAGAGAGAGAGCAACTAATTGAGGAGGTTGCCAACGACATTCGGCAGGGGTGGAGGTCGTCAGCGGCACCGATGGTAGTAGTGGAGGTGAGGATTGGGTAGGGTGGTGATGTGTTTGTTTAGAGTGAGGGAGGTGGTGTGTGTTAGAGGTGATGGTAATATAGTAAAAAAAATGGTGTGTGTAATGGCATTTAATGTGTGTGCGTAGCAAGCCCCAACTAAAATTACAAAAAGAGAGAATATGGAAGAGAGCTTTTTAGAGTTTTATAGGACGCGACACAAACAAAACGATTCGCTCTTCGTTACTTTTCAAATCGTGTTTGCAACTAAACTTTTAGTGTTTAATAATATTATCACTCAACTTTACAAATCGTAATATTTTGTCATTAAACCTGCACTTGTCACAATAAGTTTAACAAAGTTTACAATTCATTTCGGTGATTTTATATATAATGGCAAGGCGGGGATCACCAATGTGTATCGAAGGGTCGACGACAATTGCATGTCTTTATTGGGTTACATTAGTAGGGTCCTAAAATATGAAACATCAAAAGCAAAAACATTGTTCATGTAAATTGCAAGTTGTCTAGTTGAAGTTAGTCACAACCTTGCTTTTTGACAAATGATGTCTCATCCATTTCACAGATATACTTTGGCATAATTGTTCAAACTTATTGTACTACTAGGTTTCATGAAAAAATTAAGAATGCTTCTATGTGCACCTCGACTCTTTCTCACGGCACCCCGTGAAGTTTATCAAATTGCCCCTAGGTTCAAAAACGATCACCCCACACTCAAAACACCAAAACCCGAATTGAGAATCTTGCCCCTAAGCCCTTGTTTCATCTAGATAAGCAACAATCCATGCACTCCCTTCGATTTGGAGATCGAATCTATTGTTTCATGGGTTCCTCGCATTCTTTGAATCAATTTGCTGCCAAGGACGAGCGCTCATTGTGCGAAGGTCGTTGGAGAAAGTACTGGAGGTTGGTGTTGTCATTTCGGAGATCACGAGAAGGTTAGTATGTCTTTTCCATGAATTTGAATTTCATTTGGTTGTTTTACATAGATATTCGGCTTGTTGTAAGAGTGCAGGGTTTGCTTTTCAGACCTGTAAGTGTCGGTCATACAAGTCAGTGATGTATTGTATTGTCTCGGTCTTACACTATTGAGACAGTAAAGGAAGTATCATTCAAACCTAAACGAAACTTTTAACTAACGGACCCCGAACCCAATCGGTAGTATACAACCGAGATAGGCCATGTGGTCTCGAATACAAGATATCGTGATAGTACATGTTGTATCGGTATTACCCCACCGAGCGTAGTAGAATTTTATTATTGTTGTTTGATAAGGTTGTTAGTGACCGAGACATATTGAAAAGTCTTTAAGGTGACTAACAAAGACAACCCCAAAGTTCTCGGTGGTAAGTCACCGAGACATGTGGTACATTATTGGACCTGTGGGACCGAAACTTTGTAAAATTTCATATTTTTTATGTTTTTTGACATGATTCTAATGCACTATTTATGTCTATGCTTAACAGATATGGCCCGAAGTAAGATTGGTGTTTCTAGGGAACGAGTTTACGAGCAGTATTCGAGAACGGAACGAGCGGCGGGTACTTTGGATACTCGCGGTGGGAGGAAACCACAAACAACCTTGTATCGAAAGGAGAAACAAAAGGCTACAGAGAAGAAGGTTGCACGTGCACGCTTTCCTAGGGGTGATAGTGTACAGGACGAGACATCACAGGTCCACGAGCGGGACCTACTTATTGGTCGTGATGAGAGTGGAGGGTGACATCTGAATCATCTGAGTCTAGCGACAAGGGCCCAAATGAAGAAGAAAATAGGAGTACCACAGCCCAACGCCCCATTCCTGGGAGGAGTAGTGGTGCAACTGGTGGGAATGTAGAGGAGAGTAAAGATAACCCATTCGTTCATTTACTTGGTGGTCCTATTGATCGGTCATTGTTGATGAGCTTTTAAAATTATATTGTGGCGGCGATTTGGAACAATGAGGTATATTTATCTTTCCAAACTTGTTTTTCTACAAAGAATGATCAATGCTACACATCATTCTAAGTTTTGACAATTTATTCTTACGTTTCTTTTTCTTTTTGTAGCATCGCTGATTGCTTAAGTGGATAAACCACATGGCTTAATTACTTGGGTGAGACATGTAGTCCTATCACCCTGACACCGAGGGCCTGCAGAGGATCATTCAGAGGTCTGGGTTGATGCCACTCATAGATTGCTCCTATAAGAAAGGCAACAATGAGCTCATTTCCGCATTTGTTGAGAGGTGGCAGCTAGAGATGAATACATTTCATAAGTCGTTCGGTGAAATGTCCATCATCTTGGAGGATGTGAGTGTCCTTTTGAACATCTCGGTGACCAGCAATTGGTAGCGGTGGAGAATTTTGCAAGGTACACCAAGGAGTCTCATACGAAGGCAACAACAACAACAACAACATAGCCTCGGTCCCAAATTAACTGGGGTCGGCTACATGGATCAAACTTTTCCATTGTGCTCGATTCAGTGCAATTGATGGTGAGCTTTGCAAACCATTCAAATCTCTCTTAATTAATGCATCCCATGTTAACTTTGGTCTACCCCTACCTCGTCGAATTTCTACAGTTTCTATTGAGTCAAGTTTTCTAGTTGGGGCATTTGTAGGCCGTCTTTGCAGGTGACCAAACCATCGCAACCGCCCTTCCCTAATCTTTGTATCAATTGGTGCTACTCCTACTTGTCTTTGAATTTCTATATTTCTTATTCTATCTTTACGGGTTTTACCACACATCCACCTAAGCATCCTCATTTCTGCTACATTCACTTTATGTAATTGTTGTTGCTTTACTGCCCAACATTCACTTCCATAGAGTATAGCTGGCCTAATTGCGGTCCTATAAAATTTTCCTTTTAACTTACGGTCTCATACGAAGGCGATCGACTTAATTTCTAAGCTCATCAGGATTACTGTTGAAGACGTAGAGGAAGAGGTGAACATCACAATAGGGCTCACGGTTAGGAAGTGTTGGTTGAAAAGTAAATGGTGCCCTAAGTCCAAGCCGAGCTCTTACTCGAAGGTGGAATGCACTGCACTTGCATAATTGTTGTACCTTTTATTGTACACTTTTTTTGGTCGGTCCCGACATCCTCTGCACGTTCAACTTCTTCATGAATCAACTTGAGTGTTGATTGGGAGACATAACCCCGTAAATGGTGATACAAAGGACCCATAAAGCCGTGTTGCACCACATTCAAACTCTGCTCAAATGATGTCTTTATCTTGTTGTATTAGTTGTCTATCATTTCATCAATGACATCCCATAGTGCCTCAAAGTTTGCTTGACAATGCCCAACATATTTCTTGAGAGTTGAATGCACTGACTTAATTCTTTGCGTTGTCTCCTCTAAGTGCATAATCTTATTCGTCCAAGCATATACAAATCTTTCATTGAACTCCCCAACCTAAGTATTCTCCAAGTACTCGACCAACCCTTTGACATCGCCATAATCATATCGTATGTCATTATTGTTGAACATTTTCAAAATAAATGTTTAGTCCCACATTGGTTAGGAACTTTAAGTTTAAAGAGTATATATGTACTCTTGCACCATAGTGTGTGAAATAAAATACAAGTGCTATGCAAGGTGAGCCACAAGCGCGCGCGCGACGCATATGGCGTATTTTAGGCTCACTTAGCACTTGGCACGAGGCACGTGCGTGTGCGTGCATATGTGTGTAAGCTAACCATGGGTAAAACTTTTTACCATTACCATTTTCGAGATTAAATGGGTAGTTAGTAGAGTGGCTGAGTGGGTGCTGTTGAAACTGCTCTCCATTAAGGAATTACTGCTCCACTACTCCATTGCATCAATGCTTGACTGCTCCATTGCTCCATTGCATCAATGCTTAACTATTCCACTACTCCACTACCCCATTTTCACTCTAACTAGTCATGACCAGTGCTCTATAAGAGGAGAGGTTTGGGGAGGAAGAAATCATCTCGAAATTCACCAGCTACTGCTCTTGTTTTCATCTTTCACTTCTGCAAGGTGAAAGGTGTGTTTACTTCATCGTATCCTTTAGGATATTTGCTGACTCTTGCAGTAAAGAGAGCAAAACTTCCTTTAGGAAAGTGGCAGTGTTACACGCTTTGAAGTCATTGCAAGTCCCTCTGGTCTAACAATCTAAAGGAAGTTTTAGCTGTTGTTGCAATGGCGTCAATCAAAGAACTGTCGGCTAACATCGTGAAGCTGGATCGCTTCGATGGAGGCGATTTCCTGAGGTGGCAGAAGCGAGTACATTTCCTACTGGTGGCGATTCATCTGGTGTATGTTTTGGATACACCAAAACCTATGGAGTCCGACGATGAAACTGTCGAGCAGATCAGGAAGAGGCAAAAATGGGAGACGGATGACCACATCTGCAGAGGTCACATTCTGAACGCCATGAAGGACTCACTGTTCGAACTCTACCATGACGTCCCCTCTGCTAAGGAGCTGTGGGAGAAACTGGAGGCAATGTATCATAAGGAGGATGCGACAAGTAAGAAATTCCTTATATAAAAGTTTATTACTTTTAAAATGGTTGATGAAAGGTCTGTCATGGAACAATTTCGTGAAGTTGAGAGGATTAGAAATAATTTCTCTCAACACAATCTTGTCATGGATGAAACAATTGTTGTGTCTTCTATTATCGATAAACTGCCCCCATCCTGGAAGGAGTTCAAACGAACTCTTAAGCATAAAAAAGAGGAGATAACTCTTGATGAACTTGCTAACCATCTTCGTGTAGAAGAGGATTGTCGCATGCAGGCAAATGAAAAAGAGCAAAATGCTCAAGAGATTTCAAAGGTGCATGTGATGGAAGCAGCTAAGTTCAAAAAGCCCTTCCTGAATAGGCCTAACAAGCCTGGTGGCTTCAAAAAGCCAGCTAGTTCGGGAAAACCGAACAACCATAATCAGAATCAAAGGAAGTAAAAAGTCACTTGTTGGTTCTGCGGGAAAGATGGCCACCTCAAGTCTGAATGTTATCATTGGAAGAGGAAGCAAGGAAAAAATCATGCTTCCTCTAGCGCTGCCAAAGGCGCGGGTAACGACAATGATGATCTCATTGCTATAATATCTGAAATCAACGTCGTTGAAAATGATATGGCTTGGTGGGTTGATTCTGGTGCTACTCAACATGTCTGCAAGAACAAGTGGTTCTTCAAGACCATGGAGGCAGTAGATGAAAATATTGTCTTGTTCATGGGAAATGATGCTATTGTCCCTGTTAAAGGCATAGGTAGTGTTGATCTAAAGTTTACTTCTGACAAAATTGTAACACTCACTAACGTGTATTATGCACCAGAAGCGAGGAAGAATCTTGTGTCGGGTGGTCTTTTGAATAAGTTTTGTTTTAGGCTTGTCTTTGAGGCTGACAAATTTGTACTCTCCAAGGGAGGGGTATATGTAGGGAAGGGTTATGCTTATGAGGGCATGTTTAAGTTCAATGTAATCGCTTTATCTAATAAGAATGTTGTTTCTATGTATCTTGTTGAGTCTCCTTCATTTTTATGGCATCGTAGATTAGGACATGTTCATTTCAGAAAATTATATGATATGATAAATCTGGAATTGTTGCCTTATTTTGATAAATATGAAGGAAATTGCAATACATGCATGAAAACAAAAATAACTAGAAATCCATTTCCTAATGTTGAAAGAAATTCAAAGTTGCTAGACTTAATACATTCTGATGTACGTGACATACATTGTACACCATCAATATGAGGCAATAAATATTTTATAACATTTATTGATGATTATAGTAGGTATTGTTATGTTTATTTGTTGCATTCCAAATATGATGCAATGGTTAAGTTTCGGGCCTATAAGGTAGAAACTGAATTGGAATGTGAGACATTTATAAAATGTTTAAGGTCTGATAGGGGAGGAGAGTACTATGATCCAAAGTACTTTGAATCCACTGGAATAGTCCATGAGACTACTGCCCCTTACACACCATAACAAAATGGTGTGGCTGAACGTAAGAATCGTGTTTTAACCGAAATGGTTAATGCTTTGCTATCAAACTCTGGTTTGAGTAGTGGATTTTGGGGAGAGGCATTGCTGACAGCATGCCATATTTTGAATAGAATTCCACAAAAAATGAATAAATTTACCCCATATGAGCTTTGGAATAAGCAAAAACCAAATCTTAATTATTTAAGAGTTTGGGGCTATAGAGCAGTAGTAAAAGTACCTGAACCCAAAAAGAGAAAATTGGGTGAAAGGGGGAGTGGAGTGCATATTTATTGGATATGCACAACACAGTAAGGCATATAGGTTCATGGTAATTGAGCCTAATAATTCGATTTCAGTAAACACCGTAATTGAATCAAGGGATGCAATCTTTGACGAGACAAGATTTAAATCTGTCACCAAAAGTATTCCTGAAGAAAACCAAAAAGGGAAAGAAGTCATAGAAATTGAAAATGACAAAGAATTAGTTGAAGTTCCTGAACTTCAAAGGAGCAAACGAGCTCGAAAAATTAAGTCATTTGGTTCTGATTTCTATACATTCCTAGTTGAAGGAAGTAGAGAAACAGTAACTAAACAAATTTCGTATTGTTTTAATACGTATGCTGATCCTCAAACAGTAGAGGAGGCAATGAAAGAAAGAGATGCAGCTTTCTGGAAAGAGGCATTAAATGATGAGATGGATTCAATAATGGGAAATAACACTTGGGAGCTAGTTGATCTACCTCCTGGGTGTAAACCCATTAAATGCAAATTTCTCTTCAAAAGGAAAAGAAGAGTTAATGGATCCATTGAAAAACACAAAGTGAGATTGGTGGCTAAGGGTTTCACCCAAAAGCATGGAATAGACTATTTAGATACCTATTCACCAGTAGCTAGAATTGCTACTATCAGATTGTTTATTGCAATTGCAGCTATAAACAAGTTGGTCATCCACCAAATGGACGTTAAAACAACGTTCCTAAATGGAGAGTTGGATGAGGAAATATACATGGAACAACCTGAAGGGTTTATTATGCCCGGTCATGAGAATAAAGTGTGCAGATTGCGAAAACCATTGTACGGTTTAAAGCAAGCACCAAAACAGTGGCACCAAAAATTTGACCAGGTTGTACTTACTTTTCCATTCAAAATAAATGAATCTGATAAATGTGTATATAGCAAGTTTGATGGAAAAGGCAATGGTGTCATTATCTGTCTTTACGTAGATGACATGCTGATTTTTGGAACTGACATGGAACAAGTTCAATTAACCAAAAGGTTTCTTTCAAGCCAGTTTGAAATGAAAGATATGGGGAAAGTTGATGTCATACTTGGAATTCAGATTGTAAGAGATGAAGGGAGTATTACTCTAACTCAATCTCATTATATTGAGAAAGTTCTCAATAGATTCAATCACTTGAATTGTGCCCCTATTTCTACCCCACTAGATTCAAGTATTGAGCTAGTGAAAAATACAGGCAATCCAGTTTCACAACTGGAGTATTCTAGATTAATTGGATGCTTAATGTATGCAATGACATGCACTAGGCCGGATATTGCCTTGGCAATAGGCAAGTTGAGTAGATTTACAATTAATCCAAGCGAGTTGCATTGGTTTGCAATTCGAAGAGTTTTAAAATATCCGAAGAAAACAATTAACTATGGTTTATGCTATAGTGGATATCCTTCAGTCTTAGAAGGATTTTCATATGCAAGTTGGATTGTGAAAGATCAAAATCATGCATCCACAAGTGGGTGGATTTTCACACTTGCTGGAGGTGCAATCTCGTGGGCTTCAAAGAAGCGAACTTTAATGGCTGGTTCTACCATGGAATCGAGTTTATTGCATTGGCCTCAGCTTCAAAAGAAGCTGAACGGCTACGTGAATTATTACACGAGATACCATTGTGGCCTAAACCGGTAGCTCCAATCTCTATCCATTGTGATAGTCAGGCCACATTGGAAAAGGGCTTATAGCCAAATGTACAACGGTAAATCCAGACATATTGGACTGAGACATAGTTGTGTCAGAGAATTGATAACAAGAGGAGTTATCACGATTGACTACGTGAAATCTAGTCAAAACTTGCCAGATCCCCTTACTAAAGGATTGCCAAGAGACTTGGTGAATAAAACATCAAGAGGGATGGGTCTCAAGCCCATAAATTACAGATGGAAACTCAACTCGACGCCTAACGTTACGTTAAGTCTTGAGTTCAATGCAGTCAATTTCATTATAAGAGTGACTGTGAGCACTAAATCTTTTATAACCATTCCAAGGTTGTTAGTGCTCGGTACCTGCACGTGAAGAGAGGAGGTTGAGATGATCTCTTAATAGTCTTCTAAAGGTACTTAAATTGCGAGGGTACTAGAATGGAGACTACCTATGTGGATGCGAAGTGCGGCCGCTTCAAGGAGTTCAAGGGCTTGGCTCCAAAGACATTCACGATAAGATACGGGACACAAGGCCAATGTTGAATGTGTCAGGATATTTATGGCTATTTGCTAGTGTAAGTTATATGCGTGATATGTTTATGCTACATATCGAATAGAATCATTGGTTCAAAGTGTATCTACCATGTAATTCTGATATGATGTAATGAACTTTTCACAAATTAGTGGTTCAAATCGCAAGATACCATTATTTATATATGCATATAATGTTTGAGATTTCGTGGATTGAATGATCTGATTATTTTGAAAATGGCGGGGGATTGTTGAACATTTTCAAAATAAATGTTTAGTCCCACATTAGTTAGGAACTTCAAGTTTAAAGAGTATATATGTGCTCTTGCACCATAGTGTGTGTAAAATAAAATACAAGTGCTATGCAAGGTGAGCCACACGCGCGCGCGGCGCGGTGCATATGGAGCATTTTAGGCGCTTTTATAGGCGCACTTAGCACTTGGCACGAGGCACGTGCGTGTGCGTGCATATGTGTGTAAGCTAACCATGGGTAAAACTTTTTACCATTAATTTTTACCGTTTTCGAGATTAAATGGGTAGTTAGTAGAGTGGCTGAGTGGGTGCAGTTGAAACTGCTCTCCATTAAGGAATTACTGCTCCACTACTCCATTGCATCAATGCTTGACTGCTCCATTACTCCATTGCATCAATGTTTGACTGTTCCACTACTCCACTACCCCATTTTCACTCTAACTGGTCATGACCAGTGCTCTATAAGAGAAGAGGTTTGGGGAGGAAGAAATCATCTCGAAATTCACCAGCTACTGCTCTTGTTTTCATCTTTCGCTTCTGCAAGGTGAAATGTGTGTTTACTTCATCGTATCCTTTAGGATATTTGCTGACTCTTGCAGTAAAGAGAGCAAAACTTCCTTTAGGAAAGTGGCAGTGTTACACGCTTTGAAGTCATTACAAGTCCCTCTGGTCTAACAATTATACATACGGTCATACGATGCATAAGACTTCGCATACATAAATGCCATCAACTTATCATTGAATAGTGTGAAGGATTCATTTCTTGCAAACATCTTCTTGGTGTTGGTCAAGACATTTAAGTTTATGTGTCACATGCAAAGTAGGTGAGACGATTGGAGGAATGCTTGTTAGATTGCAGTGATAAGTCCTAACTCTCTATTAGTGACAAAAACACCCGGTGAAAATCAGACATGAAAGCAAACTCAACCGAGAAAGTGACATCAGTCGAAGTCACCCCAATAATCTCCAACAATGGCATGTGATACCTATTGTTCTTGTATGTGCAATCCACAATAAGCACCAAATGGAAACACCGCACCAAATTGATGGAGTCAGGATGCACCGAGAATAAGTTGGTCACGATATTCATATCATTATCCTTTTAATGTCATGACAAATAGTTATTTTGCTCGAATAAGTGCAACAGTTGTTGCATTTGCGTTCTCTTACCAACTTCTCGATCTCATTGTCCTTGTCGTGCTTTGTAAATCGTGCGAATAGTGGAAACATTGTTTTTATTATTTTGCCTCAATGTGTTGAGGATTTGTCTTGACATAACATTCCTCTGAGTCATTTGCCGCACTACCTTATCATCCGGATTCAACCGACTGACATATGAATGCCCTTCCAAGTACTTCTTGGTCTAATGGTTGTGACGCACACATAACACATTCAAATACCATAAAAATTCTGACTATTCCTTGATGTAAATAAGAAAATGGCACTCGCATTTCTTAGTGCCACTATGAGGCCTTGTCTTATCCTCCTCTTCCTCTCTTATGTTTAACTTCAATGGTTTTTTCTCAAGTTTCGTCGCTTTAGATACCCTATTCTTTGAGAAATATCCTAATATGTACCAGACCTATCACAAGCAAGCTTCACCTTAACCCTACGTCCATCCCTCCAGCATTTAACTTCTTTGTAACCAACGCAAATTTTCTTTCCCGTCCCCACTTTTGAACCCACTTAACATCCTCCTTCCTAAACTCGAATGGTTCTTCGCGACTAAAAACACTTGTGTAGTCTTCAAAAAAACATGTTGATGATTTGGAAGGCTTTTCCTGCAACAAGTTATGTGTATCGTAAGATTTAATAATAAAAAAATTGAAAAAATAAAACAATTAAAACATATTGTCTTGGTCCCACAGGTATGAGAAACATCAATAAGTCTCGGTTACACATGTCAGAAACCATTCATCAAGTCTAGGTACCCACTGACCGTGACTATCGAAACAAAGTAACTACATGGTTTCGATTGTATTAGTCTGATACTCATGCACGAGTGTCGCCTACATATATCCGAGACCCTATGTAGTGTCTCGGTCTAGTGTGGTCGATCACTTCGAGTCTCTTATAGAGTTTTAAAAAATGAAAAAAAAAAATACATAAAAATGGAAAAAATAAACCTTATCTTGTTCTACGTCGCCTCCCACTCCTTCTCTTCACCCATTATATGTTAACTGTGATGTAAACACATCGAATCCAATAACCCTACAATACAAAACCCACTTTATTTTCTCTTCCAAAAACAACTCCATGAATTCATACAACCACCAAAAAACCAGAAAAAACATACTAACAACGTCCAAAAACCCCTTTGATCAACAAACGTGCACTTTAGCCATCTAGAGATTGATTGCACTTGAGAGAAATTTGGTGATTGTATAAAGGTGGGGTGCGCAGGAAGGAATTGTTTGGAACTTTAGTTTGTTTGGTTTGGAAGGGCATTTTTGACATTTCATTCCAAACCCAATTTTTACAAAATCTTTGCTGCGTGCCCTGATCATTGTGCGAGGTGCACATAGCCGCACTCAAAAAGCATGTAAGCTTGTAGATTTTTTTTTTCTTTTCTGAGTTAGCACTCCTACAGAAATGTTGAATTCAGTATTTCCCATGATTTTTCTACTTTCATCTTCACTCATTTTAGCATTTGAATCGGCACGGAAGGTTTACATGATCAATCAAAAGAGTTTGATAGTTCACTAAAAAAAATAAACCATCTAATAAATGTTAATAGTTAGTCTTTTAGAAGATCATCAAAGAATAAACAAAGGTACTAGAACGGAGAAACTACCAGGAAACCGTTATAATGTGACACAAAGTGAACTTAATTTTGACCCCTACATTTTAATTGACTGTTAGAAAAATACAGACGCTGAGATACATGATGTGCTAATGATTCAGAGTGATATGAAACAAAAAGTACAGTCACACTCGAAACAGATTAAGCGTAAAGATTGCGCCGCTCTACACCCTACAGTACCCTCACACATACTAGAGACCACATTCAGAGTTACTCATAAATCACCCTTCAACATTTTAACTTCCAAACCTAATAGCAGAAGAGATGTACATGACTGTAGCTGGGTTGGAGTAGAATTCTCTACAAGCCGTGTATGAAATCCTAACAAAGGCTGTCACTCCCTGTCATCCTGGAGATTCCACAACAAATCACAATTCTAAGATGCTCGCTCTGGAAAGGAATTTCGGTTCTCATTGGAGTTTGGAGATTCTGGCTGTGTTCTGTCATTCATAGCTGCCTTCTGTTGATCTGAATTTTTATTGGCGTTAAGAAATCGACCACCGCATCCCCGAGCTCTTCTCAAAGCATGTAAATGTCGAGATTCATGCAGATAGGGCTGAATATATTTGGAAAGAGCAAGAAGCCAGAACAATCAACTCATTAGAAGCAGGGAGTTGCCATGTGGTGTTGACTCTTGAAATAGCATTAATATTTTCAAGCAACGAATCAAAAAGAAACCATAGTTCATAGGTAGTCACCCACTTATATACAGATAAAAAAGCATGTTGGGATGAATTGTTCAACAGTAAAACTAGAGGAATAACAAGATGGTACTAAGCAAAAGCATAAAATTGAGTTGTAAATTTCTAATGCAGCTGAGATGCAACGGCCATGTACAACAGCCAACAAGAAACAGTGTTGTTAAGGCAGTGAGGCAGAAGCCCATAAGTATTACCCACTGACTAGGCACATAAAAATATTCATTTAAAGGCCACAAAAAAAATTATACAATTTATTCAGAGGCCCTTAACTGAAAAGTTATCTATTCTTGCCCCCACATAATTTGCACGCACAACTATTATCACACACAGATTCCTCGCACATAAACCAAATATAATAAAAATAAAAAGAATGGACATAAATCACATTAACAAAACTCGCACTTGCACAGACATGCTTATATCAATTTTAATACATACTAAGAATAGAGATTCTATGACAAATAAAGTGAATAGAGATTTACTCTTACCCTTCATGATTCCTAAAACTACTAAAAGACTGTTGCACAAATAAAATTAAATAATAAAACTCATATCAGAACAATAACAATGAAATTAATATAGATGCATATTGCATCTTAAATGAATTGTTTTAAGATTTCAGGCAGTTTCTATAATGACTAACTTATAGCATTCAAATACTATTTTCAACTCATAAAATAAATGTCAAATTGATTAGCATGTAGTTGCAAATAAAATATTTTCCTTCAAGTCAATTGTGAAGTCTTCAAATGCACGTCTTGTTCTTTCTCTAGCAATTCTTAAGTTTATGTGTTCCATATTAAGTAATGTAATGCAAATATATAAAATAAATATCTCATCAATTTAATCAAGTTTAAGTTAAGGAAAATGATTTTTTGACATCACTGAACTCACACCCCCAAGTCACATTGGCCATAGGAGTCGTCCATTTTCGCCTCAGCATACACACCCCAAGTGTATGCACCAGTAAATGTGTGAGCACGCATCTCGAGGCATGTGTAGATGGCTCTCAAAGCCGATGTGACTTCGAGGAGTGAGTTTGGTGATGTCAATGTGTCACTTTCCTTAAGTTAATACTAAATTACATAGATTAGGTAGGTCGTTTATTTAGCGAGGTTTTCAAAAGATTATCAAAGCACATCATCAACTTCATTAAATAGACCCGAGTGAAAGTGTTTAATCCATGCGGCCAACCCAAAGCAATTAGGATTTAAGAATTTGTTGTTGTTGCCTACCTCTTTCCTAGTCTTCAGTCTCTCTCACTTACCTTCCTCTTCTTTTCCTCTTCATGCAAACCCATTTTTTTTCAATTATTCACCTTTACTCTCTCAAGACTTGTGTGTGTACGCTAGGTTTCGATTACTTACTTACCTCTCTTTGACCTTTGTTTTTCAACTCTCAAACCAGCTATCTTTGACCATATCTCACCCGCCATCGATCTCTCTTCTTAGTTATCTCTTGTACACATAAATATGAAAAACAAAAAGTCATAGTTCCGTATTGCCTTCTTGGAATACTTGCCAAAATCCATCATTCCACTCTATTTCATTTAGCCAAAACATTACTAATAGAGGCCAAAAGTAACATTGAGAAAAAATGTAAGAGAATCAATTTGATGGTGATAAACCAGGACAGCTACAGCGTATTTCATTGAACTGCACATATTCAATTCAATCCAGCATATTTCATTGAACTACACATATTCAACTCAATCCTTCTGGACACGGCGCATCTATGTCAATACTATAATATGGTGTTTAACCAACCAAAATTTGAACTCATCAAGGGAAGGCAAATAAAATGGATATCAATTAGAAAAATTATCAATTCAATGACGTGTTTTAATTTAAAATTACTAAATTTAAATTCTAAGCAATTTTCCTCAATATATTTTAACTTAAAAAGATTTCAATCCGACATACACGATAACATGGTAAAAGAATTGTTTACTCTACATCTAAATGGAATGGCCAAGAAAGCCAACTTAGAAAGGGAGGCCAGCAAATGAGATTTGTAAACTTCCACATAAAGAAAACACATGACTAGGATATCTATTTTCATAAAATTTCTAGCACTCAACGAACAATGTTTTATGGGGCTTAATTCAATTTAAAATCACTTCAAGATTAAGCTTCAATATCAAACACTTACACACTATACGAATATTGTTCTCATAATATTTGTGTTGACTTTTGAGTTCCGCAATGCTTTTCTCATAAATTTTGTGTTGACATTGAAAGGGCACAATAAATATTGGAAGCGGCTATTCCCACCCCACTTTTTGCTTCTTGTACCCTATTACTTTGCTGTATCCCCATTTTTGAATTTTTTTTTACTGCATTTACCCCAATTTTTTGTAAATTATTCTGAAACTACCCCCACCCTCAATGAATGTTACCCCATCTCCTACCCTCACCCCAACCCCCCTCAATCCTCTCCATTTCTCAGTTTTAGTCATTGTAGAGCACTGTACTAGGTCATCAAGTGTCGTAGGAGTGTTTTTTCGTTGAACAAGGTCGGATGTGGTCGCGTAGTGTCCTAAAAGTGAAGAAGTGTCGCCCGCGGGGTTCAGACGCACGGGGTCGAGACGTCTGAGGTATCGGCCGACTCCGACCGAGACCTCTCCGACTCTGATCGAGATTGCGGAGAGAACTCGGTCTCAATGGGTGACAGAGGGATCCAGTTGAACCTCTTTAGAGGTGTCGGCCCTGTGTGTCCAACACATCTTCAGAGCTGTCGACCCTGTGTATCCGACACCCGCAGGCAACAAGAACAAACAAAAAAAATTTCAAAACTCCTAAAAAAATATGACAATGACCAAAAAAATAGTGCGTTTTGCTCAAAATTGCTTGATATTTTTGATTCCAACGAAACTTTGCACCTAAAATGCAAGATTTAACCCCCAAATTGAAGTCCTAAACTCAACAACAAAACCACAAACAATATTGATTCAAAAAAGTGAAAAAAACCACAAAAAAACCCTCAAAATCGACACTAAAAGAAATGAGAAATGCACCCACTGTGTTGAATCAATGTGGTTTTGCTAGGCTTTCGTCGGATTTGAGTTGGCGGTGAGAATGCGATTTGAGAGGGGTGATTAGGGTATAGGTGAGTAAAAACCCTTTTATATGGAGGGGTAGTTGGGTCATTTCACTAGGGGCTGAGAAAAATTCAAAAATAGGGTACGAAAGCAAAAAGTGGGGTTGCGAATAGCCGCTTCCTAAATTTTTTGAGAATTTCAATTTTGCAGTTTTTTTTTATGTCGCAAACACCAGATAATTGTAAGATCCAAGACAAGAAAGAATGTCTTGATAGGATGACTTGAAACACTAAATTTTTGCCTTAATAAAGATAGGCCTTTTGGATCAAGCATAGGTATTTTAGACAATTTGGCAAAAAGGGGAAACAAGTGGCAACTGAAGGAAGTTCATAAATGGATCCTGAGAAGCTGATTGGTGGACCACCTTACACCATGGAACTCTATTCAATTTACATGCCACGTAATGAAACCATTTTTTAGTTCAAATTAGGCAAAGGAGATTGCATTCTATTTTGGGAAGATCCATAGTGTAGCATGTTTCTATTATCCAACACTTTTACTTCTTTGTTCAATTTATCCTAAAAGTAAAAATCAATTACTATCACCGAGGACTTCATGGAAAATGTTAACCCTATTAGTTGGATTTTCCATTTTCTTAGAAACTATAATTCTTTTCAAAGAATATGGACGATTATGAAAAAGAAACTCAGGGTTTGATCCATACTTTATTGCAGGCAATGACAAAAGCAAAACTAAAGCTAGACGAAGATGAGATGAATTCCTATGGTACAATGAAGGTAATAATACCTCATTTTTCTAGTGCCGTACATCATCCATGTTTATTTAATATTTTAAGTTAGTAACTACTTTTCTATCTTACTATTTCTATGAAGGTAATACAAATTCGTTTTCGGGTGCAATACATTCCATGCAAATTCTTATACATTTTAATCAAATTAATATCATTGACATTATTTAAAATGAGCAATACAGTAATAAGACCGTGCCATACAAGTAATAATGTGTAAATGGAAGAATCAGTTTCACTGTTTGCTGATTCTACACAAGAATAACAGTTCGTATTGATGCATCCCATCTTTTATCGAGGGTTACATTCATGGTTCAATGAAAGTTCAAGTAGACTTGATCATTCATACTGCGCTTGTCTTTATTCATGAGATAAAAAGGAAGCAGAAACAAGGATCTTTACTCATGTTTAAACGGAGAAGAATAAAAATAAAATCCTCTCTTACAGTTGTAGCTTTGAAGAAGCTACTAGCTATTCAAGCGAGTGAATGCACATTTGAATCTTTGACTTTAGGCATTATCAGATAAGCAACCCTATTACCAATTAGAAAACAATAATGGGCACCCATAGAGATGTCAAAAGCAAACTTATCAGCATATTCAGTTGAACAACCAAGTCGTTAACTTAGTATCAATATAAGTTGAACGAGAATTGGAGAATTCATACAATTCAGAAAAAAGGAGCAGCCAAAATAAGACGGGGAAAATACTACTGGAAACAGCATACCTTGCGATTTTTGAGCAATTTATTTTCTGATTCAGCTTTAGCACGAGACTGCCTGCGGCGCAAGATGCCATGGTACTGCTTAGCATTTACATATACAGGCTCTTCAACAGCATCTGAGGGCAATGGAACTGTAGCCTGGATCCCCATCAAATGAGGGTGAATCTGAGAATTACGATTCATAATTATATTAAGACTAGTTATTTTAATTACGGATCAAATATTCCTAAAAGGAATTGTTCTCTTATTATACAAATATACAATAATAGGGAAATTTGGAATGCTGCAAAAAATAATCTATACATACCATAGCTTGTGCACCATAGGGAGCAAATATACTCCGATAGTAGGGGTCCGGATATGGGTAAGGTGCTTGCCCCTGAGAAAAGTGTTACATTAGGAATAATTAGGCGAAGGGACTACATAAGCAAAAAAAGTTATCAGGCTTCGTCTAGCCACTAGTACTAGCACTCCCAACCATAAGGGTTGGACAAGGAAACACAGCAACAAAGCATCAATCCTAAATTAGTTGGGTAGCCTATACTGGACAAGGAAACATAAGAAATCTCGAATAGCTTTCTTCCTCAGATTCTAACTCCAGTCTCTAATCTTCGAACTAGAGAAAAGCTATGTTTTCAAGACAGTAGATGATGATTATGATGATGATAACAATAATATCCGCTAATGATTGGAATATGAGGAATTCAATGAAGACAAAGATGGGGCTACAAAAATCACAAAGATGACAAATAATGAACCTTATTCTCTTCATGAATTTCTACATTTCATCATCCTAAATGATTTTTTTTTTTAAAAACAGAGTAAAAAAAAAAAAAAAGAACAGAAATTTTGTTTTAGTTGGGGTAGGCTCACCATCAATTACACTAAATCGAGCACAATGGAAGAGTTAGATCCATGAAGCCAACCCGATTAATTTGGGACTGAGGCTATGTTGTTGTTGTTGTTGTTGTTGTTGTTGTTGTTCCTTTTTGTGTAGCTTTTTCCTTGAATTTAATCCTCCAATTGATGACAAATGTGAGAGAGCTTAATGAGAATATAAACTTGGAAGTGGAACAAACTTGTTTCAAAACTGCTCTTAGCAGAAAAAAAAAATCCATTTCTTGAGTCAAAGACACAACGAAATGCTAATAACCATTGATCAAAATCTCTTTTTCAAAGAGAAAAGAATATCAAAAATCTAAAATCTTGTTCCAAGACCAACAGTGCTCTAAAAAAAGAGTCCTCAAACCAAGCAAGACAAAGTCAGATTTCCAAAGTAAATTTATGTGATTTTATTATATAAGGCAAATGCATTTAAGTTTAATATTGAAAAATAATATTTTAAAAGGTCAAAAGATGCGACTTCTTTTAATATGGCAAAGCAAAACTCATCAAGCTGGAGCCATATGGTTAGGAAAAAGGCTTGAGTTAGTATATGGCCTGTATATGACAACTCTCTTTGATCATCATTCTCTTCAAAAATTTACGCCCCTAAATTTCTTGAAATTTTGAGTAAAAAGTTCTTAAAAATGTTCATAAAGAGTTGATAAATTGACCATTTTAGAACAAGCAGGAAACCAGTTATTCAACCTCTTCCTAAGTCTTTTTCTTTTTCATTTCCTAATTGTTACCCAGACCCAAATACAAAGATAATACAAATCCAATCAAGAAAACTAAAGATGATGCTTTCAATATGAGTTCACTTTTACGAATTTGTATGCAAGAAGTAGTTTCATGGTCATGCTCAACTCTGTTCATTATGCTGAAGCATGTTATCTTAAGATGCGCATATGGTGGGTCCAAGTGGGCCCCATACTGGTCGCACATTGCACCAGGCTAACTATTAAGGTCATATTTAAAAAGGGTTATAATATATTATATTCGTTTTTTAAATCTTGGTTAGTTACCTTTTAAAGTATCAAATTAATAGAACTTAGTATTAGACAACTTTATCATTTTCAGTTTTTCGTTGTTTTGTTTTGTTTTGATTTTGTTTTTTGTTTTTTGTTTTTGTTATTTGAGAGGGTATTCATTATATTTGTTTAGCTCTTGAGAGGGTATTTCGCATTAGAGCTTTACATATCTTAGTGTGCTTCTAATATTTCTAAAAATCTGTCATTGAACTTAAATTCTTTTAATAAATCTATCATTTACTCAAAACTAGACGCATTTATCGATGCGGGTATCTATTAGGAGTACTAGGCTTAATTAAGTGTTTGAACTAATTAATACTTATTTAGATTAAGCTTTACAAAGATATTATCTTCGATACCTTCATATTTTTGAAGGTTTTAGTTTGCAGATTCAAATATGTAAAGAATCTTATGCTCTACAACTATTGGAATCTGTAATTGAGTTGGACAACAATGACATACCAATAAAATGTCATTCTCCACATACATCAGTCTCATATCAAACCCAAACCAATGTTATCTTCCCTCCCTACTTCCTCCTTTGTGATCCATTAGAGGGAGAGTTAAAAAAAAATAAAAACTAAAATAATAAGTAAAAATGTGAGTTCGCTAATCACCTAAAGAGATCAAGTCATATCTTGACCACTCTTACTGTCTTCGGTTTACCTCGATCATTTTCCCATTTTTTTTTCTATCAAATTATCTTGAGACATGGTTATCTCGTTCTTTTTTTTTTTAATAAACAGGAAAATGGTTTGTAGAGAAAAAACACAAAAAAAGAGGAAAGGAGAATAGGAAAGTAAAGAGAGTATATTGGAGAAACCTAATGCAAAGGCCATTTGATGAAATCACTATTTCTCTCCTTGTAATGAATTTCTTTTTTGCTCTATATAAACGTGGGTGTTTCCGAGTTTTTGAGTTTTACCTTGTAAAATATCTTCTCTCTTTTTCATTTTTTCTCTTTAAATTTCAGCAAGATTAATTGTTTAGATCTTGATATCATTGTTATTATTTTCTATCATTGGGGTTGGGAGTCGAGACCACGCTAAGATTTTCTCCTCTCAACTTCAAGTCTGTGATTTCTCCCACTACTAACTTCATATTTTTCTATTATCCATTCATATAACGTTTTGATCAAAGATTATTGGTCTTGTTCCCTTTCCCAACACTTCCATGTGGATCCTAATCGATTGCTTACCTCCCTATTTTCACTTCTACATTAATCCCTCTATACTTTCTTTGGCACTGTAGATCACACCCTCCAAATCCAAATCTTCATCGCTAGCATGTAACTATCTCTCAAATGGTCTACTCATAGACTAAAACAAAAAAGCTCCAACTCACGTCATTTGCTTTAATTATTTACTCATTTGATGCATTATTCTTGAAAGTTGACAATGGGAAGCATTATTCCCTTTGAAGGATATGATTGGTGACAAATATGACAAATATGAACCAAGTAAAATCCAGAATGCAAGCTCTATTAATGGAATTTTAAATTTAATAGAAGACAAATATGAGTAATAATCTTTTCTTTTTTTTTTAATACTGAATGAAATCACAGTAGGATTTAATAGGATAGAGACTGTCCCAAAATCCAGAATGAACATAGTAAGGAAATCGCTGGATCACTTCTTGATCCATAAAAATTTGAGTTCTGGGAGAACCAAGTAAAATCCATAGTACTAGAAGTAAATTGCCTTCAGCAGGAGTCCAATTAAATGCGTGGGCTGCAAATATTATAATTTGGTCTTTATTCAACGTATTTGGTTGTAGTCCAAAAGGATATAAGTCGTAGACCAAACGATCAAGTAGTGGGTGTTGAATTGCTGGATTCATAATAGCATAGAGTGATGATGTCATTTTTAGAGGTCAATGAAGTCTGGAGCTGCAGACGTAGCTTTTCCTTCAGAATTAGTCTTAGATGTGGCAGAATATAGATCTTCAATTTGCTTAAGCTTTGCTTCCATTTTATCTTCAATACGTTGTTCCATTTGTTGAAGTTGTTGAATAATAGTGGTAGCCAGGTCAGGGGTGATTAAGGTGGATGAATTGATAGGTTTAACTGGCGAAGTTAAAGGGGTATGGAGACTGGCGTCTTTATAAGTCTTTGGTAAAGCTGGAAAATTAGAGACGAATTCTGTTGGGGTTATTGGTTTAGGCTTGAGTGGGGTAATTAATGGAGTTATTGAGGTTTCCTGGATAGAGTCAACATCGAATTTATCCCACCATTTAACCTGAATGTCTTGAGAGAGGTATGTAAGAGAGCGGTTATTGGCTTGAGTGACTTTATGGGTACCATAAGTCCATTTAAGAATCCATGGAATAGAATGCTTATGGACAAACTGAAACAGAGATAGTTTTTCTTTTTCAAACTGAAACAGAGATAGTTTTTCTTTTTCATATTTTATTTTAACGACAGTTGGAAAAATATCTTCAGTAGGGCCAAATTTAACCCACCATTCTGTCATGAACCATAATGGCAAGTTAACACGCAGAGACTTTTTGAATGTGAGATACCAAAAATGTCCAGATGTTGGATCTCTATAGAACAATATAACGTTCCATGCTGTGATATAAGCGTTATAGCTAGCAGGCATTGGTTGATGTGTGGGTAGAAGTGTCATTGACTGATATGAGTAAGGACATTGTTTGACAACATTTTGATGAGTCCATTCATTGAGAGTGAGGACCTTTTGAATTTTGAGCTTTGAATATGCAACTTCAGCTGAGTTGGGTTTTTTGAAATGTTCAATGATAACGATTGAGTTTGAGTGAGAAGAGCTTCATAAAATTTTAAAGAGACATGAGGACGGGTAGGAATAAAATGGAAAGAAGGAGGCATTAGGATATAATAGATCATGCTCAAGATGGGTGACTAGATTCCGATTACTAAATTAGTAAACAGCTTTAGTTTCATCGGAGACTCGATTATAGGTATTAAAAAGAGGAGAAAATTTATTGGTATAGGAAGACTGGATAGAGAGAGATTTACCTTTATCTGCCATAATCTGTACAGAATGAATTCGAGGAGTTACAAGAAATCGCGAGATAAGAAATCAGGAGGGGAATTATGTTCTCCCTTTATGTATTCGATATCAAAATAAAAAATACTTATAAGAGCTTGCCAACGGGCAAATATTTGTTTTGAAACAAGATTTTTGACATCTTTCAAAAGTATTTCTTTAGCAGCTTTACAATCAACATGGATTAAAAACTTTTGATTTAAAATATCTGATTGAAATTTTTGAACAGATAAGACAATTGCTAAGACTTCCTTTTTGACAGTGGCATAATTTTATTGAGTCTTATTCCACAATTTAGAGGTATAGCATACTAATTGTTCAGTTCCTGAGGGCGATCGTTGCAAGAGAATGCCTCCATATCCTAAATCAGAAGCATCAGTTTGAATAATTTTTAGTAAAGATGGGTTAGCGAGATGCAAACAAGGTAGAGACTTGACTTTTGTTTTAATATTTTGAATGGCGGTAGTATGAGCTAGAGTCCATTGAAATTTGACATCCTTTTTGAGAAGTTCTTGAAGAGGTTTTCTATCAAGAGCTGCGTGTTTATAAAAATCTGATAAATACTTTAAACCAAGAAAGCGTTGTAATTGGTTTTTGTCAAGGAGTTTATCTGGAAATTTATCTGCGAAAATCAATAACACGATTAATGGGAGTAATAGTTTGATTACCGATTTTGAAACCCAAAAAGGTTATTGTAGTTTGAAAAAGCTTCATTTTTCTTGCTGATAAAACTAAACCGTTCATAATGACAATATGTTGAAAGGTATGTAAATGTTTCCAATGTGGATCGAGGGTGGTAGAGAAGATTAGAATATCGTCTATATAGACAAGAATATAATCATGATAAGGATGGAAAATATCGTTCATTATTTTCTGAAATTCAGAGGGAGCATTTTTTAAGCCAAAAGGTATTCATTCCATTGATATTGGCCAAATGGAGTATTTAAACGTTGTCTTATGCCGATCTTCAGGTTTAAGTTAGATTTGCCAAAAACCGAATTTGAGATCAAACTTGGAAAAGACTAACGATTTAGTCATGCGGTTTATTAAATCATGTTTGTTTGGGGGAGGATACCATATTGTTTTTAAGACTTTATTTAGAGGTTTATAATTTATTACAAGGCGTGTTGATCCTCTTTCTAATTCTGCAGCATTTTCGACATAGAAAGCTGTACAACTCCAAGGGGACTTTGAGGGAGTAATTAATCTCTTTACTAAAAGATCTTTGATTTCTTGATCGCAAAGGTTTAAAATTCTGGTATTCATTTGCGATGGATTAGCTTTTGTAGGAATCTATGTTTCACTAAAATCATCGACATATGGTAGGTTGACTTGATGTTTTTTCCTATCCCAAAACGCAGATGGGAGCTCAGAGCAGCACTGTGTCTGAATTTTTTCTTGAAAGGCAAGAACTTTAGTTTGAAAAGGAGTATTGAGAATTTGCTCAGTTTTTAAGAAATTAATTTCAGTACGTAAGAAATTAATGTATGTTTGCTTATGATCAATTTGAGTAATAATCTGATTAAGATATTTTGACTTAGGTAATTGGGTGAAAGGAAAGAATAGTTGTTTTCGATTAAGGGTTGTTGATATTCCACGAGTAGATACTGTGAATGGCTGAATGTGTTGTAGAAATGGGGTACCAAGTAATATATCATGTTGAAGATCTTTGACAATAATAAAGGAGGTTGGAATGCAAATTGATTGGTGACAATCTTTTTTACTCATTCTGGATTTTACTTGGTTCTCCTATTTTTACTACTTCATTGTCTTGATCTCGAATTTCCTAAATAGTAAACAAATACTATTTAAAGAAAATATTAAACAAATATTCCAATCACATATCACACATGTTGTACTCCTCGACTTCTTCCATCGAGCTTGCATTCTATGTGTAACCTCATCCTCAATATCATCATCTTTTTGTATGATTGATCTTAAACATCTGAAATGGCTCACCTAAAGAACTTCCACTTCTCCTATTTTTACTACTTCATTGTCTTGATCTCTAATTTCCTAAATAGTAAACAAATACTAATTCTTAATCTAGCAACGTGTCCCCCTAACATATTGCACAAGATGCCATGTGTGCAAACTCAAAGCACACACAATCTAACCTAAAGAGATCCTTGACCACAAACTTTGACAAAAAAACAAAAACATGAACAAGAAAACAAAAAAAAGCTCGACTTCTATTATATAACTCCTAAATAATAAACTTGCTAAATGAAAATGCACAAATAGTCAAAATAATCCCACACTAAATTTTGTTCTACAAAATCCCAAACTTTGAAATTGTTTCAATTTTATCCCAATTTTATCCCACGTTCCTGACCCCAAGTTTGTTGCCGAATCATAGTTGGCCTAATCGCATTCTCACATAATTTTTCTTTTAGTTTAACAAGGTTATTCCAATCACATATCAAACATGTTGTACTCCTCGACTTTTTCCATCGAGCTTGCATTCTATGTGTAACCTCATCCTCAATATAATCATATTTTTGTACGATTGATCTTAAACATCTGAAATGGTTCACCTAAAGAACTTCCACTTTTCCTACTTTTACTACTTCATTGTCTTGATCTCTAATTTCCTAAATAGTAAACAAATACTATTTAAAGAAAATAACAAAAAATTGGGTCAAGTACTCCATATATGTAGCATGTTCATACACAGTAGAAGAAAGTGCTTAAACTAAATAATTACGAGAAAAGCAAAAAGATGCAAGTCTTTAAACTTATATATCAACGAAGACTATATATATTTACTTATTGATTTGAGATCAATACCACAGAGTGTCCCACTTCGAGATGAGGAGGCATCAAGTACTCAGCAGAAGCCGGTGCCAACCCAGGATGAATAATTGGATTGACAAGGGACTCGGATTGCATCTGATGTTCAGATGGCTTATGCAATTCATCAGCTCCGTCGTTATCTGAGCAGCCAGGAGAAAATAAAAAAAATAAAGATTGAGAGACAGCTCCTAGGAAAAATAATAGTAGAGAAGCACCACAAAGTAGCAACAAACTTTAATTTAGAGGTGTATATGCAGCTTGAAAAGTGCACCAAACAAATACGGGAGGTGGACAAACGGAGAGAGAGCCATGATTCGCATGATCTAACAAAATATGGAGAACAGGTTAAAATTTATCCAGCCAGTTGGTTCATAAATTAGAGAAGCAGATAAGAGAGGTCTTCTCAAGGTCTGATTTAATATTATTTTCCCAATGCTAGTATACAAACTCTCCATGCAATAAAAGGGATTAATTTGCGAAATAAATTCGGAATTTTTTTTAACTATTCATCTCTAAGTTTCATATATTTATTCAGCAAGTAGAGAATTCTAACTCCCTACTGAAATGCTTATCATGCATTTTAGTTCAACAATTTTAAACTTAAAACAAATTAAAGATTACCAGAATTGGATGAATGATCATTCATAGAAGATGTCATTGTGTTGAATGATGAGTTCGTTGAAAGCTTTCCAGATGTCCAAGTGACCAATCAACAACCAACAGGTGTAAACCTGACCACAAAAACCAGTTCGATTAAATATTAATGAAATTTGTCAAAATTCGCCTAAAATTAATAGAGATTTTTCGGTTTTTCATGGTGAATACCCAAAGAGTCCCTTAAAAAGAAGCCCTAGTCTGAGAATCTGAGATGCACAGCGCACTCCTGCTAGTCTCCTACTCTGCTACTTCGTACTGTTCGGACGAACAATCTTTCACTATACCAGAGGAGAACGATGGATGCCCTAGATCAATATTAGAGAGAGAGAGAGAGAGAGAGAGATAACATGAGAGATCGGGACTGAAAGGGGACGACGACGACGAAACGAACCACCGAGAGTCCAGAATGTTCCAGACTCACTTTTTTTCCTTTTCAACGGCCGAGAGTCTGAGTTGAGTCGTGTGTCTGTGAGGACGACACGTCATACAAAGGAAAGGTTTTGTTCTCTGAAATTTGTGGGCCTCCGTGGGTAAGTTAATTGGTAACTAACTAAACTACATACATCTATACACTATGGCCCAAGCTGGGGGCGCCCCACAAAAGTGTAAGGGCAAGCCATAAAAAAGTTAAAAAAAAATCACAAAATTCGAAACATAGGAAAGTTACCAAACTTACTCTTTCACAAAGCAAAAATTTCTCCCCTGTCCTTTTTCCTCTCTCACGTTCATTGTGCACCCCAACAATCGTTGCCATTTTTCCGACCACCGGGGACCTCGCATTGGTTCTTTTGCGTCAAGGGACTCTTACAATTGGTGTAAGTATCTTCTCCTCCATGTTTGATGCACGAAAATAGGATTTGAAGTGGTTTTAAATGAATGAGTTTCAACTACTTTGTTTGATTGTGTAGGGCTTCGTTATTCGGCATCATAGTTAGTTGATTTTGATTGAAAATGGAGGATGAGCATGTAGGTAATGATGATGTGCAACATGGAGATGTAGGTGTTGCAACTTGTACTTTTTTTGGAAATTGATGATTTCGCCTTCTGGTTCGGCCATCCAGGGCCAGACCTTAGTTGTATGTTCGGTTAGACAAGACCGAACATAGTTCCATTGTTTGATGCTGGGATAACCTAATATTTTTTCTTTATTCAGTTGGTGAGTCGCGAACATATTCCCATTGTTCGATTGTTAGAGGCCGAGCATACCTAGTATGGACATGACCGAACCTTAATTTTTTGCAAGTTTTTTTGTCCTAATTAGTCCTTATTGAATTTCACACCTGATACTTTGCTATTTCATTATTTGCATTAAAGAATTGATTCTAGTATCTATCACGACTACACTAATGAATTCTTCCCCCAAGCACCATTTGCAAGTAGGCATGAGGCGATCAGTTGGGTGCAAAGACAATGATCTAATAGATTGTTTGTTATAGTCACAAAGAATTTCGATGCGAGGGGATAGTCGTCGTAAGGGAAGGGTGAACATGGTTTGTGAGAGGTCTGGTTCTTATAGGGGTGCGGTCTAAAGAGTTGGGAAAATGAAAGTAGGTAAGGTTGTGAGCATAGTGAACTCTAAAGACAAGATTGAAAAGAAGGGTGAGAATGGGAAATCGAAGAGTAAGACGAAAAAGTGTGATTGCCCGTTTGCTATTAACGTTAAGGAACATGAAAACCATTTATGGCAAGTGATAGTGGTTTGCGGGCGGCATAACCACGACATTGGGTGTTCATACGTCGGATAGTTAAATCTAGGAGAACGTGTTGTTATGATTCAAATGATGAAAGGCAACATCAAGCCTGGAGAAAAATTTGACACTTTAAAGAAGAGGGATGTATCGAATGCATCAACCTTGCGCACAATCTACAATGCAAGACGAAAGTATAGGGTTGATGAAGCCGGGGGGAGATCACAAATGCAACAACTCATACATTTATTGGATACACATGGGTATCTATCGTGACATAGGAAACATGACAAAACTGACGAGGTCATAGACTTGTTTTGGGCTCATCCGGACTCTACCAAGTTACTTTTGTGTTTCCCTTTAGTATTGTTGATGGATTGTACGTATAACACCAATCGATATCGTATGTCATTGCTTTAGATAATTGGTGTTACGTCAATCGAGGTCACGTTCTCTGTTGGCTTTGCATTTATATCAAGAGAGACGCAATAGAACTATATTTGGGCGTTGGAGAATCTAAAGAACCTCATGGATGGATGGTCTGACCCACAAGTGATTCTTACTGAGAGGGATTTGGGGTTGATTAAGGCAATAAAGTTTGTTTTCCCCTCTACATCTCACCTTCTATGCACATGGCATATCAATAGGGGTGTGGCAGCGAACACGAAATTTTTTTGTTTCGCGGAACAAAGATTTCAACCTATTTTTGAGTAGGTGGAATGTTGTGATGGTTGCTATTTCTAAAGGTGTCTTCAATTCTAAGATGATGAACTTGGTTGCCAAATATTTTTATATTAATGGATTGCTAGATTATTTGATGGGCACATGAGTTAAGGATTACAAGGAACGATTTGTGTGAGCATGAACTAACAGAATATTACATATTGGACATTACACGACTAGTAGAGTCAAAAGTGCACATAATACCTTGAAGAAGCATATTGAAAATTCTCAAGGAAACTTTGTGACTATATGACCATACATTAACAACATGATTGAGGGGCAACACAATAAGATCAAAGTGTATTTCAAAAAGAGTTTAAATGTTGTGCAACATGGTTTCGGCGATAACTTGTTTCGTTCTTTGCGAGGATTTGTTTCACAAGTTACATTAGAGAAAATTTGACAAGAGTTGGATCTCGCAAAAATGTTGGGAACGATTCCGTTAGGTGTGGTTGTGTATTGCTCATAACCCAACGTCTTCCTTACGCCCATGAACTTACAACTTATCAATTGATGAGTTCACCCATACCATTTAACGATATACATAGACATTGGCAAAAGTTGAGCATGAATATTGAGCAAGTTGTTAATCGAACATAGTACAATTTCAGAGATAAGATTCAAAGAGTAATTAAGAGATTTCAAAGTGTTATAGTGAGGATCAGCACATGAGGATAGTCCAACAACTTTAAGAGATTAGTTGTCCCTCCTAATTATCTGTTGTCGTCCTGAAGGAAAAACTTAAAATAAGGGGAAGAAAGCGATCAGAATCTGGAAAAGGAAAGGTGTCATAACTTGGGAAGAAGAGGAAAGCCCCTGAGGAAGATGAAGTTGACGTATCCACGAAAAGAAACCCTAGCCACTTTGAGTATGTTCTTCATCTAGATAAAATACCGAAGCAAGTTACTAACCAAGTCAAACAAAAGGTTCATAAAACATGAACATGTTTGGATCGTCTGTCCAGTGTTGGTTATAAGGGTCTAGGAATGGCTTGATCATACTGACAGAGTTGATGATATTAGGGGAGATGGAAATTGTGGCTACCGAGTTGTTGCAGCCGATCTCGGCCATAAAGAAGATGATGCCTGGAAACAAGTACGCAATGACATGTATTGGGAGCTTCATGGGAACGAAACTGTTTGGCGCACAATCTTTGGTAAGGATCATTATGACCGAATTATACAATATGTGCAGTACTGCGGGGATGAGTGCACTCCACCGAAAAAGTGGAAGAGTATGTCTGACATGGGACTTAAAATTGCTACATGTTACCAGGTCATGGTAGTGATTTTATCACCGAGTGGTAGTATGACATTCCCTCCACTTAGGGGCGAACCACCGAGTTCAATCGCCGAGAGGGTCGTAATAGGGATAACACACGTTATTGATGATGGTAAAAATAACAATTTTATTTATAAAGTATTCCTACTTATATTTTCATTCCACGTTCACTTTGATATTGTTACATTTATTGTAATGTGTTTTTCGTCTATCTTGTACAGGTTTTATGCAATGCAGATGCCCATTTTCCTCCTTTATATCCTAGGTGGCGAAGAAATATAGAACCAGAGGTGCTAAGATGGGGGTGAGAACTTAATCACGAAGAACCCACCGACTGTTGTTAATTCTCAAGGTGGGACTCCAATTACCGTGGACTTAGGCACCCCTTGAATTTGTAGTTAAAATCATTTTTTTGTACCTTCAACTTGAAGTGTAAGTCATTTTTTTGGCACTTACAACTTCAAGTACCATACATTTTGTGGAACCTTACCTTGTGTACATAAATTACTTTACATGAGAAATTTTGTATGGATGTTATGCAAGTAATGATACATGTAAAATTATTTTGTCGAAATTGTTTCGGTTACTTAATATGCACATTCCGGTATGAATCGATTTTGTTGTCTCATTATACGTTAATTTGGTGAACATCTTAACAAAAGTATGTTCGGGCAAGCAGGGCCGAAAATTTTTTATAAGAATTCGTTGAGACGTTGTCGACCATATTAATTTACTTCGGTTACACCCAACCAATCGTCTTAGAATGTCCAAAAAGTGTTCGATTGGTACCTACTGAATTTATTTTAAAATGTTCGGTTGAACCAAACCGAATTTATTTCAAAGTTTCGGTTAGACCTAACTGAATGTATTGCTGAAACTAAATAACATGATGTTCGGTTATTACCTACCGAACATTAACAATGCATTTGGGCATACGTAGCCGAACATTCTTAGAAGTTTCGGTGAGTAGTTGATCAAACATTACAAATATGAATATGTCAAAGGAACTCAGTCATATGTGATCGAACCTCTTACTAACCCTCGGTTAAGCATGGTCATACATTAGGAATAAGTTCAGCCCTGCTTGACCGAACTTCTATGAAAAACCTAAAAATAGTCAGGGAAGAAACATCAAACCGTCACAAAGCAATTCATACAACAATCAGTAACACTCATTCAACTGATAAAACTCATTCAACTGAAACATTGCATTCAACTTGAAAGTGTCAAATTCTACAATCAATCCATACATTGCATTAAAAGGAAATGAAAGTGTCACATTTAACCATACGACCAAAAGTAATCATTTGTTCCCCTTCGTTCGCTTCTTCGGGGGCTGGTCCGTGCTTCTATGCTTACGATTAGATGGTTCATAATCATCTCCAACTGTATGTGATCCGGATTAAGTCCCTTCTTCAAAACCACTTGATATTGCTGATCCATTTTCCTGTCAGGTGCCTAAGTACATCATCTGCCATCTTCTCTGCTGAGGACATGGTCGATTCACTGGCCGGCAATGCTTTCCACTTCTGCACTACTTCCACGGTAGTTTAACAAGCTACATACGATGAACGAAAAAGTACATCAAAAGGTCTAAAAATGGGATCAAAGTAAGGGAGATAGTTGGAAAATATATAAATATAACTTATTTCAAGCAAGTCATCATCATCATCAATCGGATTGCCGGTGTTGCTTTTCGGATTCTCAAGTAATAGGTAAGAAGTCTTGTTGAACCATGGGAGATAGTTCAGAGCAGCTTCCCAAGCATACAATGCTCTCGAGCCTTTAGATCTGGCGACAACACATGATCTTGCCACCTCTCCCACATCTTTGCTTGGAAGCTGTACTTGACGAGATAGCTTGCTGTAGACTTGCCTCTATTCACCCGAGTAGGCTTGTAGGGAGTCAAGGGGATGCATTATACATAGCCTATTTGGTGCAAGAACCTATCCAGGTGGTACGACTCAACTATCGATAATAACTTTAGAGTTCCTGTGACAGCCCCACTTTTTCACGAACTGGGCACCGCCTGGCCTAAGCTCGCGTAGACCCCCGAGCCAGTCTCGCAAGGTCAACGAGAGCCTAGTCAGCCTTCAAATCCATCATTATCAGTACATTCAACATTTTACAGTTGAGTTATTAATGTTTTTCGATGTTTTACAATTTTAGCGGAAGCGACTAATACATTAAATAACTCAACAAAAATATCATGGAGTTATGCAACCTAATTGTGGAACCCAGTAAATATCATCAGATGAGAGTACATACAAAATATACGAAATTCACCTAGCTATGAAGCCTTCCCTCTGCTACTCGTCAGTGGCTCTGCGCTCAGTCAAACATAAGAATGACGAGCCCAGGTAAGTAAATCTAGTATGACATATACACAACATTTCACAATATCCAAAACAACATTTCACGATATCCAAAGCAGTCGAATTCATGCAAATAGAACGAAAGGAATCAAGAAACGCATGAATATAAAAGACTGTAACCAATCCATCGATGAGTGATGCCAAACAACAAGGAGTCCCGACCAAAAGGTCGTTGAGTCGTGGCAAAAGCCCAGCAGACTCGGGTTTAGGACGAGACCCCAGCCTCCCAGCCCTAACCCTTGCGACTATGAGACATCCATAGACCCGGATCTAGGACGAGACCTCTGCCTCCTTGCCCTAGCCCGTACGACTATGAACCATCCATGGATCCGGATAATATCGACGGCCGACCATGAAAGACATCGGATTTAGGACGAGGCCCCTGCCTTCCAGCCCTAACCCTCTCATATCGCAGATAAACAGTAACCATGACTCACTCGCCAATGGACTCACTCAATCGACAACATTTCCACAGATAGCTATCATCACAAAGCAGTGAACAACAATAAAGCTATCACAAAACAATAAACAACAACGACCAATGGAGAGAAATGAAATACTGTACAAGCTCCTAACTGATTTACTTACCTCGAAATTCATAAATCGAAATCAAGACATCCCGCTCGCGTCTCGATTTGCGCACCTGACACCCGACTCCTAAGTCCCTGGTGTCCATTTAGACATTTGAGGGCTAATTTACTAAAATCACTCAAATCACAAAGTCAATTATTTGAAATACACATCACCTCCATCACGTCGTCGCGATTTCGTCGAAATCGCGCATCCGACCGATCGACACCACGCCGTCGTTCATCGCGTCGCAACAGCCATTGCATTGCTGCCGCCATGCACAGCTTTTCGCCGGCAAGACGCTCGCCGCTCGCCACGGCCATCACTGCGTCGTCCCTCGCCGCGCGTGGCGCTTTGGATCCCAGTAGCCGCGTCGTGCCGCCGAAACCGCGCCTCGCCCGAAAATCGCGCCGCGATCGTAGTAGTGCCATTGCCGCCGTCCCGATGTCCGCGGGTGTTGGTCTTTGCCGCTGCCGCCGACCACTGCTGTCGCTGTCCCCCCACACGCAGCTGCGCGCTTAGCTCGCACCAGATCTGGAGCCGCCGCCGCTCCGCGTAGTGTCGTCGCCGCCTCTGCCGCGCGCTCCTCTGCGAGCTCGCTTCGCTCGCGCTTCTTCTCTGCTTCCTAGCTGGCCTCGTCATGAGCTTTGCGCGCTCATCGCTTTCATCGCTCGGGATCTTTTCTCTCTCTCTCTCGTTTTTTTTTCAATCCTTATCTCATCTTTTATCTTATATATATATATATATATATATATATATATATATATATATATATATATATATATATATATATATATATATATCTTTCTCTTTTAACCAAGCGGCACGCATCTTTTTTCAATCCTCGAGATTCGTGCAACATGAATCTCGAGGCCTCTCAATAACCAAACAGCACGCAACTCGAGGCACTAACCCGCCTCATTTTAAAAATCTAGATACTCACGCTACACGCATCACGAGGCATACCCAATGTACATTTTAAACCCACATAGAATCACTATCTCGGTCCCACGTCGGCACGCGACTCAAGGCGCGTCCCCGTTCATGTTTTGACTCACCGAATTCCTCGCATAGTTAGCATTATCATCTCAAATTAGATTCGAACATATGTATTTCGATGAGTGGATCCCACATACGACCTTTACTTGACACGTGGCACAAGTCAAATTTTTGGGTCGTTACAGTCTTCCCAACGAATTAGAATTTCTTCCTCGAAATTGAAACAAATCGCACACAACAATGGTGTTTTATGAATGAAAACCCAAGGCCATACCCGCCCAATGCTATACTCGCCAAGGCCATACCCCCATCTTACTCTGTAGGGCAAGGCTCCTCCGCGACAAGCTGGGCTCCTCCACGACGAGCTGGGCTCCTCCGAGACCTCCAAGCAAAGAACACGCTATTTGTCTCTTCCCATCAATATATGTCGGGGCAACATCCTCGCAACATATATTGGAATACAATTGAATACAAATGAACATTTTACTTTCGTGATCCACCGTCACCAACATACGTATATATGTTGTATGCCCGCGAGAAATGTAACTCAGTCTCACTCCTCGAGTGAGTTTCAACCCAACTCGTACCCTCTATCAGGTTTCGATGGATAGTAGTCGGACCTGACGTGGAAGTAGGATGAATTTGTTTCTGGCTGTCCACACGCCCATACAGGTACGTTGAAATCCCGCTCCAACTAGAACATGTTCAAATCCTTGCCCCTGTGCATGACTAGATCGATATCCCTGTCTCTGCACTCGACTGGATCTCTAACCCTGTCTCTGGCTACTGCTAAGGATCTGACGGTGCTGGCTGCTGTAATGTACTAGCGTAACTCTACGCTAGACCATCTAACACTGGCGCCATATACGTCGCATATGGTGGAAACGCAATAGAGCCTACGCTCTAAGCTCGATCTATTCGCCACGACCGTCTTGGTATCTTTTTCCTCCTAGCATATCCAGACCCTCGCACCGACTAACGATATCGATAATGCGATTGGAATTCCGGCGTGTGTGCTCCCAAAGCTCTCGCCAGCTATAGCCCTCGCTTAAGCCTCCTGTATTGTGCTCGGAGCCGTTGTCACCCAACATAACCAATAAAGTTCAGGAAACCGTGTTCGACGTAGTACGCTTGGTCAGTGTCCATCTCAGTTGCACCCCCATCATACCTCATCACGCGCATATTGTGACGGCCCCAATTTCCCACAAACTGGGCACCGCCCGGCCTAAGCCCACGTGGACCCCCGAGCCAGTCTCGCAAGGTCAACGCAGACCTAGTCAGCCTTCCAATCCATCATTATCAGTAAGTTCAAAAGTTTTAAGTTGAGTTATTAATATTTTTCAATGTTTTACAATTAAGCGGAAGCAATACTACATTAAATAACTCAACAATAATGTACAAGAGTTAGGCAACCTAATTGTGGAACCCAGCATAAATGTATCACATCAGAGGAGAGTAACTAAAAGATATACAAAAATATTCACCTAGCTATGGAGCTGTCCCTTTGCTACTACTCGTCATGCGGCTCTGCACTCTCGATCAAACATGAGATTGACGAGCCCAGGTAAGTAAAATCCAGTAGAATCTAAATAGTAATTCAAGATAAAATGAAACAGTCTAAAAGTCATGCGATAAAAAGAAAACTTGTATGGAATGCATGATAATGAGACTGTGAAACAATGAAAGTACAACGAGAATGAGTGTCAAAGGAAACAATATAGAGAGGTGCCCAAGTAGTCTAAGACTACCGAATGCGGGTGCCACAGGGTTGGGGTCACAGAGTCGCGACAACGCCAAGCAGACTCGGTCATCGGATGCGGCATCGCCGTACCTAAAATGTCGAGAATGAGGGATATCAACGGCGCCCCAGATAAATCACATCTCATTCCGACCAAATACTGGGACTGGAGGTCATGGCCCCGGTTGCGAGCCGGCAACCACCCCAATCAGAGACACGAGTACGACTCACTTGGCCCTCGGACACTCATAAATGAGTGGGAATTCCAAGAAAATGACATGAGTCAACATCAAACAAAAATGCAAGTTAAATGAAATATTGTCCATTTTCTAACTAGTTTACTTACCTCGAAATCTGTAATTCGTCATCAAGACGTCCACTCACGCCTCGATTTGCGCACTCGACACCCCACTCCTACGTCCCTGATGTCCATTTATACCAATTAAAATTTTATGGTCTCATTACGTGCAAGTATAGTATGTGATTATGGATTTGCCATTTTTATTTTCATAAAAATTAAGTTTTTAACACCCTTTTTCCAATTATACCGGGGTGCCAAACGCCCGAAAAGCCTCGAACTCATTTTTTTTTCTAGCTTTCCCTATTTTTCATATTTTTCGAGGATTTTTCAGAATTTTTCCATAATTTTTATCTATTTTAATCTATTTTCTGTAATTTACAGTTTATATAAAAACAGTTTAATTTAATTTAATAATTAAATATATTATTTTATCGAGGTGGGTCCGGGTCGACCCGACCCGGTCCAGCCGGATCCGGGTCGGTATGACCCGTTCAGCCGGGTCAGGGTTCGGCCCGGCCCGGCCCACCCGGGCCCGGGTCGGCCCGACCCGGGTCCTTCTCATTCCTCGCGAAGAAACAGAGCTGATGCTCTGTTTATGCAAGTTTTTTTTTTTTTTTTTTTTTCTGCGATGTGTTGGGGTTGGCTTCCAACCCCAACCTGCAACGGGTTTTAATGGCAAGGGAGATCCCCTTGCCATTTCTCCCATTTCACTCGGTCGGCCATAGAGGTTCGGCCTCCATGGCCACCACACCGACAGTAACAACAACAGCCAACACACAACAATGAAAAACTCACCTTCGACTGTCGATCTCTTTCCCCCTCCCGATCTCTCTCTCTCTCGTCGCCGGTCTCTTCTTCTTCTTCTCTGCTTCATTGGTTTCTCTTTGTTGCTGTTGCGGTTGTTTTGTTTTTTCTTTCTTTTCACCGAATGGATAAGGTGGGAGTTAAGTATTTGGTGTCCTCGAGATTCGTGTCTCGAGGCAAAACCAAAAATATCTACTTTTTCTTTCCACCGCCTTACCGTTGACCACATTTTATTTTATTTTTTTCGAGTCTCGCAAAATGTGTACTCGAGGCGAATCCAATGGCTATGGTTTTATTTTGCAAACTATAGGTCATTGCATATTGATTTAATGTGACCACTTTGAAACCGCTATAGTCACTTATTAAACAAATCATTAAATTACTTTTAATGTAAATTAATTAATCTTACCCCACGAGCTGCTACCTCAGACCCACGTCGACACGCGACTCGAGGCGCGTCTCCGTCGTGTTTCAGCTCACTGTATTCCCCGCATATACTTTTTTCACCAATTATCATCCCCACTCGAGATTCGGGCATACACATTTCGACGAGTGGGTCACACATACGACCTTGACTTGACACGTGACACAAGTCAAATTTTCGGGCCGTTACAGTCTTCCCAACGAATTAAGAATTTCGTCCTCGAAACTTACACACTTCGATAGTGTGTTATGACTGAAGACCCAACGCCATACTCGCCCAAGGTCATACTTGTCGAAGGCCTTACTCGCCCAAGGCCATACCCCCATCTTACTCTGTAGGGCTGGGCTCCTCCGCTACAAGCTGGGCTCCTCCGTGACAAGCTGGGCTCCTCCGTGACGAGCCGGGCTCCTCCGAGACCTCCAAGCAAAGAACACACCATCTGCATCTTCCCATCAATATATGTCAGGCCAACATCCTCGCAACATATATTGCAATAAAACTAAACATAAGTCACGTGATCCACCTTCCTTAACATACTCATATCCACAGTATGTCCGCGAGAATGTAAATCAATTTCTTTGACTGTCTGTTAGTCTCTCTGATCGAGTGAGTCTCAACCAAACAGGTACGTTGAACTCTCGATCCGTATGAAACATGTTGTCCCTGTCACTGTCTCCGTGCTCGAGCCTGACTAGACCTCTGTCGCTATCTCTGCACTTGACTGGAATTCTGACACTATCTCCGACCATTACCTCTGTCATCGACCCTCTAATGGTATTGATGCTGAGGATCTGACAGTGCTGGCTACTGTAGTGCACTAGCGTAACTCTACGCTGGACCATTTAATAATGGTGCCATATACGCGCATATGGTGGAAACGCAATACGCGCTGAGGTTGATCTATCTGCCACGACCGTCTAACCCTCGTGTTCCTCTGATCATCTCCAGACCCTCGCACTGAATGTGACAGTGCCGAGAACACGACTGGTACTCCGATGCGTGCACTCCCACACTCTCGCCAGCTATAGCCCTCGCTTAAGCCTCATGTACTGTACTCGGAGCCGTCGTCTCCCAACAGAACCAATACATTCTAGGAAATAGTGTATGACGTAGTAAGCTTGGTCAGTGTCCGTGTCGCCCGCACCCCCAGCATACTTCATCACACTTATATATCGATCCATATACTGCAACCAACTCCCCAGTCCTTTGTCGAATGGTCTGAGACTTAGTAATCTTCAGGTACAGACTGTTCCCCATCGACACCTCCGTAGTACGCCATCAGACATCGACCTCGCCGACCAGTGGAGTTGATATATACTCGGCTGCATTTACGCCGATACAGCCCGTACATCCTATATTTTCAAGGTTAGCACCCCCGTGCGACTTTCCCCATATTGCCTCTAAAACTCGCAAGCCTGCCTCGCCTTAACCGACACTCTAACACCCGTATCAATCGGCGTGCTCGGTGTATCCTCAGTCGGTGTCTCAGTTATAGGAGATACTATCTCGGCCCGAACATGTGTCACCTACGTCACTGCAGGTCTTGCCTGAACTGGAGATGTTTTTCAGGTGGGTTGTGAACTGTAAAACACGCTCAGCCTGAATAACTAGCGCTGCTGACATAGACGACGACGGTGTAACCTGTGCCCTTAACCATCGAAGAATCTTCCGCGGTTGCTGGTTGTGCGATACAATTTTGTCTGACAGAGTATGCAGCTCCTCCGCACTCGTAAAACGCGAACCTGCAGCCCCACGATCATTCATAGACTGGGTCTAAAACATACTCGCATTTCCCATAGCCACGAATCCTCGATATCGTATATATATTACAACACAACAAATATACCATATCGAATACATTTTTTTACAACATGCACTACTTGCACAAAAAATTCCTTTCAGTAGGTTTACTAACGCATCTGAACAAATTTTAAAATGTGAGCAATCTTGAGATGTACAATCTCATAGGATTTATATTTAGGTGGCATCTAACTTTTAGAACGATTTGCAGACTCTACTTCAACTCGTAACACTTAATTCATTTACAAATCCCTAAAGGTAGTGGTCGACTTCACCAACCTTGAGACTATAAATGCATAGTGTCACTAAAGTGGAGTTACTTGGGCTTCTGATCCAACACTACTACTCCAAAGCTTTCGTCAAAGCTAAGGAGTCCGTACATGATGTAATCGTTAGCTCTCAAGTCATCTCAACACTCTGCTCCCTTAGAGTCTGCATTAACTCACTCTTAAATTTTTTTTTTATTCTACACATCCCAAATTTTATCATGTCGCTTCACCATTTTTTTTTTTTTTTTTTTTTTTTTTGTCAAGAGTACAAAACATAATTGTCGAAAAATGATCTTCTAACATGAAAAAAAATTGATGTTCAAACTCATCTTGTTCATTTTTCGGAAAAAAAAAATCAAATATTTAGGGTTAAAGGTATATCCAGCAAGGCACTATTATCCAAGGCATAATTACATTATGATTGTGATGTTGACCTCATTGTGGCAATATGCTCAATATGATCAAATGACCAAAACCAAACTCTCCACTCAACAATCATGGCTGCAACAGCAGTTGCTCTTCAAGAGAGTTTTTAAACCGTAAGAGACATGTCTATTTCTCTTCTTAGAGACTTTCTGAGTTACCTCGTCAAAGCGCACAAGTGGAGATGAAGATATAACTCCTAAACACTTTCTTTCTTTGTTGTCGGCACAATCTCAAAGTCCTAATAAATGATTATTAAGCAAATACGAGATCATCATCGAAGCCTCATTTAAGTGAACAGGTGTGTCACTCAAAGTATTGTTGTCATTCTAGTATTTTCCATTTTCCACAAATCCAATCGGTGTTCTAGCATTTTAAAACTCCAAACACTCTCTAAATTCCAAAACATTGATTTGAAGTCCCAAGTAGACTCAAAATTATTCAATTGTCTCCATATTACCAATTTAAAATCATTTAGAGACTCAAACTTCCATTTCAAGTCTCAATACTATAGGAAATCCTCAATTTCAGTAATAAACTTTCGAGTCCTAAATAAAATCAAAATTCCTCTAAATGGTTTGAAAACCAAATCACAAGTTTGTTTGAGTCCTAAATGGCACTTTAAGTTTCAATTGAAAACCATACCCTTTGTAATGCCAAAGTTTCGAATTGAAAACCTTAAAAGTCCTAATTATCTCATTTTACTCAAAATGAATTGTTTCATTTTTCATTGGCTTCACCAAACCAATAATGCTCTTTATCTCAATTTATCAATTTCAGTTCATTATGCTCCATTGAGTACTTTTAAAATAACTCAAACCCACTAGAACCACTAAACTTCCTTGACCGCATCATTTCTATTCAATTAATCATTACCATCACTCATCTTTGAATCTGATAAATTTATCGTCAATCTTTTTAAATTTTTTACTCATTGCGTCTTACGCGATGCACAAGAGTGACTATCGTATATCTATCGATAATAATATATTACAACACATCAAATATTACGTATAATTCAAATTTAATTTCTCCAACTCTGCTCACTTCCCAACGAAGACTTCAGTCAGGATCATAGGGTTCCACTCTAAGTTCAGGGTTCCTAACTTCCGCTGGTTTATGTCTTATGCTGGTTGTGGGTTAATTAAGAGCTAAATGTAAAAATTTAGGCTCTGATACCAACTGTGACGGCCTCAATTTTCCACAAACTGGGCACCGCCCGGCCTAAGCCCACGTGGACCCCCGAGCCAATCTCGCAAGGTCAACGCAGACCTAGTCAGCCTTCCAATCCATCCTTATCAGTAAGTTCAAAAGTTTTAAGTTGAGTTATTAATATTTTTCAATGTTTTACAATTAAGCGGAAGCAATACTACATTAAATAACTCAACAATAAGGTACAAGAGTTAGGCAACCTAATTGTGGAACCCAGCATAAATGTATCACATCAGAGGAGAGTAAATAAAAGATATACAAAAATATTCACCTAGCTATGGAGCTTTCCCTTTGCTACTCGTATGCGGCTCTGCACTCAGTCAAACATGAAATTGACGAGCCTAGGTAAGTAAAATCCAGTAGAATCTAAATAGTAATTCAAGATAAAATGAAACAGTCTAAAAGTCATGCAGATAAAAAGAAAACTGTATGGAATGCATGATAATGAGACTGTGAAACAATGAAAGTACAACGAGAATGAGTGTCAAAGGAAACAATATAGAGAGGTGCCCAAGTAGTCTAAGACCACCGAATGCGGGTGCCACAGGGTTGGGGTCGCAGAGTCGCGACAACGCCAAGCAGACTCGGTCATCGGATGCGGCATCGCCGTACCTAAAATGTCGCGAATGAGGGATATCAACGGCGCCCCAGATAAAGCACATCTCATTCCGATCAAATACTGTGACTGGAGGTCATGGCCCCGGCTGCATGAGCCTAAGAACCACCCCAATCGAGAGACACGAGTACGACTCACTTGGCCTCGGACACTCATAAATGAGTGGGAATTCCAAGAAAATGACATGAGTCAACATCAAACAAAAATGCAAGTTAAATGAAATATTGTCCATTTTCTAACTAGTTTACTTACCTCGAAATCTGTAATTTGTCCTCAAGACGTCCACTCACGCCTCGATTTGCGCACTCGACACCCCACTCCTACGTCCCTGATGTCCATTTATACCAATTAAAATTTTATGGTCTCATTACGTGCAAGTATAGTATGTGATTATGGATTTGCCATTTTTATTTTCATAAAAATTAAGTTTTTAACACCCTTTTTCGAATTATACCGGGGTGCCAAACGCCCGAAAAGCCTCGAACTCATTTTTTTTTTCTAGCTTTCCCTATTTTTCATATTTTTTGAGGATTTTTGAAAATTTTTCCATAATTTTTATCTATTTTAATCTATTTTCTGTAATTTACAGTTTATATAAAAACAGTTTAATTTAATTTAATAATTAAATATATTATTTTATTGGGGTGGGTCCGGGTCGACCCGACTTGGTCCAGTCAGATCCGGGTCGGTATGACCCGTTCCAGCCGGGTCAGGGTCCGGCCCGGCCCACCCGGGCCCGGGTCGGCCCTACCCGGGTCCTTCTCCTTCCTCGCGAAGAAACAGAGCTGATGCTCTGTTTCTGCGAGTTTTTTTTTTATTTTTTTTTTTCTGCGATGTGTTGGGGTTGGCTCCCAACCCCAACCTCCAACGGGTTTTAATGGCAAGGGAGATGCCCTTGCCATTTCTCCCATTTCACTCGGTCGGCCATGGAGGTTCGGCCTCCATGGCCACACACCGACAGTAACAACAACAGCCAACACACAACAATGAAAAACTCACCTTCGACTATCGATCTCTTTCCCTCTCACGATCTCTCTCTCTCTCTCTCTCTCTCTCCGCCGGTCTCTTCTTCTTCTTCTCTCCTTCCTCGGTTTTCTCTGTTGCTGTTGCGGTCGTTTTGTTTTTTTCTTTCTTTTCACCGAATGGATAATGTGGGAGTTAAGTATTTGGTGTCCTCGAGATTCGTGTAACACGAATCTCGGGGCAAAATAAAAAATATCTACTTTTTCTTTCCACAGCCTTACTGGTTACCACATTTTATTTTATTTTTTTCGAGTCTCGCGAAATGCGTATCTCGAGGCGAATCCAAGAACTGTGGTTTTATTTGCAAACTATAGGTCATTGCATATTGATTTAATGTGACCACTTTGAAACCACTATAGCCACTTATTAAACAAATCATTAAATTACTTTTAATGTAAATTAATTAATCTTACCCCACGAGCTGCTACCTCGGACCCATGTCGACACGCGACTCGAGGCGCGTCTCTGTCGTGTTTCGGCTCACCGTATTCCCCGCATATACTTTTTTCACCAATTATCATCCCCACTCGAGATTCGGGCATACGCATTTCGACGAGTGGGTCCCACATACGACCTTGACCTGACACGTGACACAAGTCAAATTTTCGGGCCGTTACACATATACATATCCATGTACTGCAACTTACTCCCTGGTCCTCTGTCAAATGGTCTGAAACTCAGTACTATTCAAGTACGGATTGTTCCCCATCGACACTTCCGTAGTACGCCACCAGACATCGACCTCGCCGACCAGTGGAGTTGATTATATACTCTGCTGTATTTACGCCGATACGCCCCGTACATCCTATATCTTCAAGGTTAGCACCCCCATGCAACTTTTCCCCATATTGCCTCTAAAACTCGCGAGCCTGCCTCGCCTTAACCGACACTCTAACACTCAGTATCGCGACGACGCGCTCGGCAAAGATCTCATCATGTAAGTACGAGTTCAACCAGCTCACTCGAACGCACTTGTTGTTTGTACAACATGCACTACTTGCACGAGAATTTTCTTTTAGTGCGTTTACTAACGCATCTAAACATATTTTAGCATGTGAGGATCCTTGAGATATACAATCTCGTATGATTTATACTTAAGTGGCATCTAACTTTTAGAATGAGTCGCAGACTCTACTTCGACACGTAACTCATTTACAAGTCCCTAAAGGTGGTGGTCGACTTCGCCGACCCTGAGATTATAAATGCTTGGTGTCACTAAAGTGGAGTTAGTTGGGCTTCTGATCCAACACTACTACTCCAAGGCTTTCGTCAAAGCTAAGGAGTCCGTACATGATGTAATCGTTAGCTCTTAAGTCATCTCAACACTTTGCTCCCTTAGAGTCTGCGCTTTTTTTTTTTTTTTTTTTTTTTTTTTTTAACTTTACTTTCTCGAATGTTCCTTACATTAATTGTTCCATTCGTTTTATATTATCCAACAACATCAATTTCCTTTATTATCAATTCAACACCATTTAAAGACTCAAACTTCTGTTTCAAGTCTCACTACTTATAGGAAATCCTCAATTTCAGTACTAACTGAACAACTTGAAATGAATTTAATGAACTTTTATGAGTCCTAAATAAGATCAAAACTCCTCTAAATGGCTTGAAAATCAATTCACAAGTTTGTTTGAGCCCTACATGGCATGTTAAGTTTCAATTTGAAACCATACCATTTGTAATACCGAAGTTCTCATTTTACTCAAAATGAATTGTTTCATTTTCCATTGGCTTCACCAAACCAACCAAGCTATTTACCTCAATTTATCAATTGAACTAACTAAATTCTTAAGACACTATCGTCGAAGCTGAATTGAATTTAAACAACTCCCGCATTTCCAAGGCACGAGTACTTATCCAAAAAAAATCCCGCAGCTCCATTATTCCCAAATACGCCACAATCACCAACATTGTCACATTCGATCCGTGCATGAAAGCAATGCAATACGACATCATATCCATAAAAATGTTGCCCAGGAGGTAGCTTCAAAGTAAAGAAGGCAATTGGTTTCACACAATTTCCACATAAATTAAGTTACTCATCGTGTCTCACGTGATACACGAAAGTAAATACGATTATATCGTATCTCTATCGATAGTTTCCCAAACTCTCCTCACTTCCCAACAAAGACTTAAGTCAGGATCATAAGGTTCCACTTTAAGTTCAACCATTCCTACCTTCCGCTGGTTTGTGTCTCAATGGCTTGTGATTTAAATCAAGAGTCAAGTATTTAAAACCTCGGCTCTGATACCAACTGTAACGTTGGTATCACAATATCTTAAGCCATGAGATTTTTAAAATTTAGGCTTTGATACCAACTGTGACGGTCCCACTTTTTCACGAACTTGGCACCGCCCGGCCTAAGCCCACGTGGACCCCCGAGCCAGTCTTGCAAGGTCAACGAGAGCTTAGTCAGCCTTCAAATCCATCATTATCGGTACATTCAACATTTTACAGTTGAGTTATTAATGTTTTTCGATGTTTTACGATTTTAGCGGAAACGACTAATACATTAAATAAATCAACGAAAAGATCAGGGAGTTAGGCAACCTATTTGTGGAACCCAATAAATATCATCAGAGGAGAGTAAATACAAAATATACAAAATTCACCTAGCTATGAAGCCTTCCCTCTGCTACTCGTCAGCGGCTCTGCACTCGGTCAAACATAAGAATGACGAGCCCAGGTAAGTAAATCCAGTAGGACATATACACAACATTTTCCAATATCCAAAACAACAGTTCACGATATCCAAAGCAGTCGAATTCATGCAAATAGAACGAAAGGAATCAAGAAACGCATGAATATAAAAGACTGTAACCAATCCATCGATGAGTGATGCCAAACAACAAGGAGTCCCGACCAAAAGGTCGTTGAGTCGCGGCAAAAGCCCAGCAGACTTGGGTTTAGGACGAGACCCCAGCCTCCCGGCCCTAACCCTTGCGACTATGAGACATCCATAGACCCGGATCTAGGACGAGACCCCCTGCCTCCCAGCTCTAGCCCGTACGACTATGAACCATCCATGGACCCGAATAATATCGACGGACGACCATGAAAGAAATCGGATTTAGGACGAGGCCCCTGCCTTCCAGCCCTAACCCTCTCATATCGCAGATAAACAGTAATCATGACTCACTTGCCAATGGAGTCACTCAATCAACAACATTTCCACAGATAGCTATCATCACAAAGCAGTGAACAACAATAAAGCTATCACGAAACAGTAAACAACAACGACCAATTGAGAGAAATGAAATACTGTATAAGTTCCTAACTAGTTTACTTACCTCGAAATTCGTAAATCGAAATCAAGACGTCCCGCTCGAGTCTCGATTTGCACACCCGACACCCAACTCCTATATCTCTGGTGTCCATTTATACATTTGAGGGCTAATTTACTAAAATCAGTCAAATCGCAAGTCAATTATTTGAAATACACATCACCTCCATCACGTCGTCGCGATTTCGTCGAAATCGCGCATCCGACCGGTCGACACCGCGCCGTCGTTCATCGCGTCGCAACAGCCGCTGTCGCTGCCGCGCAGCGACAGCCTTCGCCGCGCGCCGCTCGCTCACGGTCTGCCACTGTTGTCCCTCGTCGGCATGGCGCCGCGGATCCCAGTAGCGCGTCGTCGCCGCCGCTGAACCGCGCTCTTGTCGGCTGCTACGCCGCCGGTTACGTGTGCTTTGCTGCTGACCACCGCCGCTGGTCGCTGCGTCCCACCGCGCAGCACGAAGCACTAGCTCGCGCCAGATCTGGAGCCGCCGTTGCCTCCGCGTCGTGCCGTCCGCCCCACGTCGCCTCTGCCGACTAACTCCTCCGCGAGCTCCGCCACTGCCGCCTCTATAGGCCGGGGCTGCCGGCCGCCTCCGCGAGCTCCGGCATGCTCACTGCTCGCCGGATCTTCTCTCTCTCTCTCTCCTCTTCCTCACGATCTCTCTCTCTATTTTTTTTTCAATCATTATCTCATCTTTTATCTTATATATATATATATATCCATATATATATGTAACGACCCGAAAATTTGACTTGTGTCACATGTCAAGTTAAGGTCGTATGTGAGACCCACTCGTCGAAATACGTATATCCAAATTCAATTTCAGATGATTTTATGATCCACTGTCACTAACATACGTATATCCGATGTATGCCCGCGAGAAATGTAAATCAGTCTCACTCATCGAGTGAGTTTCAACCCAACTCATACCCTTTATTAGGTTTCGATGTACATTGAAATCTCGTTCCACTGGAAACACTTCCATATCCTTGTCCATGTGCATGACTAGATCGCTGTCCTTGTTTGTGCACTCGACTGGATCTTTGACCCTGTCTCTAGCTACTGTTTCCTTATGCTAAGGATCTGACGGTGCTAGCTGCTGTACTACACTAGCGTAACTCTGCGCTGGTCCATCTAACACTGGCGCCATACACGCCGCACATGGTGGAAACGCACTACGCTCTGAGATTGATCTCTTTGCCACGACCGTCTAACCCTTCGTTTTCCTCTGATCATCTCCAGACCGTCGCACTGAATGTAACGATGCCAAGAATGCGACTGATACTCCGACACGTGTACTCCCACGCTCTCACTCACCATAACACCGACTGCACTCAAGAGCGTGATGCATGTAGCGCGAGTATTAAGAGTTTTAAATGAGGCGGGTTGGTGCATCGAGGAGCGCGCTGCTCAATTGTTGAGTTTGCCTCGAGATTTGTGTAGCACGAATCTCGAGGACACTTTCGATTTGAAATCAAAAGAAAAATGTATATATATTTAATATATACATAATATATATATATATATATATAAAGAAGGAGATAAGATTGAAAAAAAAAAGAAAAAGAAAAGAAATAAGAGGATAAGAATCGGGAGGTGAGGATGGAAATAGAGGGAAGAGGAGATCGGCTCGGCGCAGAAATGGAGCAAAGACTGTCAACGGCAAGGACCGGCGGTGAAGGTGGTCGCGCGGAGGTGGTCGGCGAAGATCGGCCGTAGAAGGTCGGGCAAGAAGGCGCGAGAGAAAGCAACAGAACAGTGCGCAAGGCGCGGCGATCTCGCGAGAAAGGCGGACGGTGCAAGGGCGGCGCCGCGATCGCAAGAAGAAGATGCTGCACGGCCAACAACGATCGGTGGCGGAAATGCGGGACGGCTGCCAATGAGGACGCTGGATCCTCAGCAGTGGACGATGGCGGCGGCATGGTTGCGGTGGCAATGAGTCCGGGCTCGGCGGCGAGGGACGCGACACCGGCAATGGCTCTGCGCTGCGCCGCGCGGCTTCAGCGAAAGCGGCGAGCAAGACGCCGGCTCGCTTCAGCGGCGATGGAGCGGAGGCTCGGACGAGCGGGTCGGATCGGCAACGAAGGCGCGCGCGCGCGCGCGCGCCGATGGCGGCCGATGTGCGCGCCGGCGGCGGCAACGACAACGACGCGAAGAGCGGCGGCGACGGTGAACGGCGCGGTGGCGCGTTATCGACCGGTCGGATGCGCGATTTCGACGAAATCGCGACGACGCGATGGAGGTGAGGTTTATTCACCTTATTTGGCTGTGATTTGTATGATTTGAAGTAAATTAGCCCTCAAATATTTAAATGGACACCAGGGACTTAGGAGTCGGGTGTCGGGTGCGCAAATCGAGACGCGAGCGACGTTTTGAGGTTCGCGATTTCTCGAGTTAAGTAAACCAGTTAGGGACTTATACAATATCTCATTTCTCTCCATTGGCTGTTGTTGTTACTGTTTGTGATAGCTTTATTGTTGTTCACTGCTTTGTGATGATAGCTATCGTTGAAATTGTTGTCGATTGAGGGGGTCCACTGACAAGCGAGTCATGGTTACAGTTTATCTGCGATATGAGTTCTTATTCGGACGTCGTCGATATCTCCTAATTGAGTGTACGTTGGGGGCTCTTATTCCGGACGTAGATATCTCGTAGTTGCAAGGGTTAGGGTTGGGAGGCATGGGGCTCGCCCTAAACCCGAGTCTGCTGGGATTTTTTGGCGACTCAACGACTTTTTGGTCGGGACTCCTTGTTATTTGGCACCACTCATCGATGGATTGTTTACAGTCTTGTATATTCATGTGTTCTTGATTCCTTTTGTTCTATTTGCATGAATTCGATTGCTTTGGATATCGTGAACTGTTGTTTTGGATATTGTGAAATGTTGTATATGTCCTACTGGATTTACTTACCTGGGCTCGTCATTCTTATGTTTGACTGAGTGCAGAGCCGTGGACGAGTAGCAGAGGGAAGGCTTCATAGCTAGGTTAATTTTGTATATTTTGTATTTACTCTCATCTGATGATATTTACTGGGTTCCCTACGCGGAGGATGACTTCTCATTTCTTCAACTTTCTACTTCTGGTGAGTCCTTGCACATTTATACAAATGTGAGATCCACATCCGGTATCTAATACCCATGAATCACTAGTAGATAAATTAATTTCAATAACATAAATACCTGTAGTGGTAGTCGCACTACCCTTTTTCTTCTTTAGATCATCCAGATAGAGTTTGCAATTTCTGAACCAATGTCTAGGTGCATGGCAGAAATGACAATTTCCTTCCTTTTCTTTTGAGTGTTTTAAAGCAGGAACAGGCTGGGGTTTGACTTGTTCCACAGGCTTTGCGACAGGTGCAGCAACAGCCTTGACAACTTTAGCCTTGCCTTTGCCTTTCTTCTTCATTCCCTTTCCCTTTTGGACCATCAACACATTACTAGAGGGTTTCTTGATATTTTGTTCAAATAGCTTTTGAGCATCAAATGCAACTCTGAAATTTATTTCTCTATATTATTAATATTGTAGTTCATCACAAATTGTGAGTAACTCTCCGGTAATGAATTCAAGTTCAAATCTGTAGCCAACTCTTAGCTTATGGGAAATCTGAGTCTATCAAGCTGGTCAACATAACCCTTCATCTTCAGAACATGAGGACTAACTGACGCACCCTCAGTCATCTTACAAGAATGTAGGTTCTTGACTGTCTCGAAGATTTCTTGCCTAGCTTGTTGTTGGAACATTTCCTTCAGCGTTTCGGCCATGTCGTAGGCTTCCATTAGTTCCATGTCCTTCCGAAGTTCAGGAACCATAGTTGCCAACATAATACATGCAACATCAGTATAATCTTTGACATGCTTATTATGCGCATCCTTCACAACTTTCGTAGCATTGGTTGTTGGGTCCTCAGGGATTGGAGCATCCAGGACATACAACTTGCATTCATGCTTGAGAACGATTCTCAAGTTTTCGAATCAGTCAAGAAAATTAGTCCCAAATAGCTTATCCTTCTCAAGGATGGATCGCAGTGACAAAGGATTATTGTTACTTGAAGAGGCCATTAATCTACAATAAAAATTATACAAAGTTTATTTTAGTATAGAGGAATAGACCTCCACTAAATTAACAACCCTCCTAAAACATACTGTTTATTTAGGGGACTAAAATCCATATTTCACCTCTCCTAAAACATACTGTTTATTTAGGGGACTAAAATCCATATTTCACCTAATTCTATGACAACTATGGCATGAAACACATAACTATATTATTTAGGTAGATAACAGTTACCAATTACATCTTGATAGGTGTTGAAACACAGGGAAAGTGTGAGTAACCAAGAGACTTAGGAAGTTTGGAAATGGGAACCTAAACCTAGGTAAATATGGATTCACTTATTTATCAATGTTGCATGGAGATGTTGGTATATGTAGTTCATATAGTTTATGGACTAAATATGAGACTATGTACACTGTGATGTTTTTACTAAACGGAAAACAATGTCTAACATGATTTACGAGAGTAACTCCTGGAATTGAGATCAGGTTATATAGGATGCAGGGTTGATCTCCCGACCTATGTGTTACTCAGTTAGATAGGTTGCATAGGTTACATATTCACTAGAGGGTTTGGGAAATAACAATTGGACATTAATGGTTTGGCTAGACAGCATATAGACCAATGTGTTGGTCTAACAATTGTATTAATGGTGTCAGTAGGTAATCGACTTTATTTTTATAAATAAAATGAGAATTACAGTGTAATAATCGTTGATAGTTTGACTTGCATCCATTATTTATTAGATTATATGTTGTTTATAATCCCGTTAGCTGTCTATGGTGCATATTATTATTGCATATTATTATCGATTATTATATGGAATGTCGATGACTTCATGAATCCCTACTTGCTTAGAAAGTTGGAGTGCTCATCCCAATTAACATTTCAGGAAAATTGACGAATGCTACGACTATGGGATAGAGAAGATTTATAAGTCTTTATATTCTATTTGATGTGATGAATCTTTCCTTGTCTTATATATTTGTATTGAATGTTGATGACTTCATGAATCACGTCTCCACTCTCAATGATTTATCAGATGAGATGAAAATGTATGAGTATATGTTTGGATGTATGGTGTGATCTTGGTTCCTTAGCCTATGTGTAACAGACCGTTTTAATTAATCCCAATTAATTGATAAATTACGGATTTAGATCCTAAGCTCAAAGCCACGTGGACGTCGCAGAATAGTCTACGACAAGCCTAATGAGTGAAATATGTTATTTTTGCGTGGCGAGTGTCTAATTATTTTATTATTATTTAATAGTTCGCGTCGCGTTAATCGAGAATTTCGCTTGGTCGCGTTGTGCGCGGGTAGTGACGAGAGTGTGTACGTCGCGGTGTACGCGTAAAGCGGGTGTACGAGGTAGTATGGGGTTGAGTGTCACATCACATCACACATCATCTCACACGTCACATCAAACCCATCCCTCATCATGCTATTTTGTCTCTTTCTCCCAAAAATAAAATAATAATAATAAAAAATTGCTTTCTTTCCTTTGAAAACGAACAGAGAGAGAAAGAGAGGAAAGAAAGGAGAGAGAGAGACATCAAAAGAGGAGAAAGAGAGGGACAGTGGCGGTGGCGGAGATAGCAGGAGGCTCCGACGAGGAGCGCCGCAGGCGATGGTGACGGCCGACAACGCGGCATCGGTGGTGGCTCGGCCATGGCGGCTCGCGAACGAGAGGAGCGGCGCGTCGTGGAGGGGACGGTGGCTCCAAAGCAAGGTGGAATGGACGGCCAGCGAGCAGGCGGTGCGCGACAGACCAGCAAGGCGGTGAGCGGCGAGCGAAAGCGGCGCGTGCGCGACGATGGTGCTCCGACGGCTCCGATAAGCGCACGACGACGCGCGACGCTAGGCAGCGCGCGCGCGAGGCGAGATGGCGACGAACCGCAGCGACGGGCAACGCACGCATCGCACGCCGGCGAGCGAGGCGATGGCGCGGCAATGGCAGACGGCGGTGGCGCGATAGCGGCGCGCTCTAGCGGCAGTAGGGGGATCGGACGGGAGGCGGCGCAACGCAAGAACTAGCTCAAGTGGGCGGCGATGAGCGTCGCGCGCAGCGGCGACGAGAGTGGCGGTGGCGCGACGACGGCGGTGGCGGCGATGGCGACGTCGACACGGCAGCGGTGTCTACTCGGCAACGGCGTTGGCGCGGTGATTCGTCGTCGGACCGATCGCCCCTCGACGTGGAATGCGGTTCGACGAAGTTCGACGACGAGATGGAGGTGATGTTTATAATTTATTTCACCTAAATTAAATGTGATTCGAATAATTTAGGTAACGTAACCCTAAATGATAAAAAATTTGTATAATTGGACACCAGGAATTTAGGCTACTCTAGTCGAGTAACGTGTACGTATCTCGAGGCGTGTGCGGGATATTTCAGAGAGGCAATTGCGATTGCTTGAGGTAAGTAAACCCACGAGAAAGTCGGTTTATAATTTACTTATTTTCTTTGTAAATTATTTATTTCACATTACTTTTCGCCAGTTCAGTTTGCATTGTTACTCTATTCCCGCGTATGTCTGTGATTGGTCGAAGGGACGGTGTGACCATTTTCCGGCTCCCTCGTCGATGACGATCCGATTGTTGCTACGGTGTTGGTCATACCTTAGACTCGTGAGATTTCTCTCAGCGAGTCGATGATCTCGAGAGCGAGTTGACGTGAGGCCCACCTCCGTCACGTATTTCCTCTCTTTTGAGGCGTTGGGCGAAGTCTACCTTCCGACTCACAGAGTTCCTCATTTCGACCGTGAAGAGGGGGTGTTGATTTCCTCACCCCCAGGGCCTTCTCGGTTCAGTTTTTGTCTCAGGGCTCGACAGCTATACACCACACTCGCGTTCCACATTCTTGGTTATCTCACGACTTATATTCATGCTTTACATTTCTGTTCATTTACTCTATATGCATGAATTGTAGCTGTTTTTCTTGGATTTCTTATGAATACTAACTGAATTTCTCTGGGATTTACTCACCCTGAAGTTGTCATTGTTTTTGTGGCAAGTTGCAGTTCCTACGGCGAGCCGGGGGAATGTGGTAATTGGCGATTACCTCTAATTTGGAGCGCCTCCACTACCTTACTCGTAGGTGAATGTACTTACGTATATATACTTTTTGGGATAATGTTGGGAGACTTTTTACCTGATACATGTATATCGATATCCATTATACATTTTTGTCGCCTTAACTGATATACATGGTATCTTTTTGCTGGGTTTCCACCCCATAGGTTGTTAATTAATGCATATCTTGTTTAAATTAGATATACGCAAGTTATTAAGACTTCCGCTATTAAAAATAACATGAAGAGAATCAAAATAATTAAATTAAGTTATAAAACTTTATAACTTGGTATATTTTGCTAAAATAATCATTTAAGCATCAAAATTTACTAAGTTTGAGTATTAGGTGTAAGTTCGCGGGCCGTCATAGACAGGCGTGCAGGCGATGTGGCATGGCTTGGTGACGTGTCCGGCAACATGACGGTGCCCGGTTTGTCTCGGAATTTGGGGCCGTCACACTATGATATTGCCCCATTGCTGTCACAATAAAAGCAAACAAGGTTAACTATACATGGAACCACACCTAGTTCAAATATGAACTTTTTAATCCAAACTACCTCTTTAGCTGCATCAGATGCTATAATGTACTCATTTTCAGTTGTAGAATTTGCCACATTTTTTTACTTTGAACTTTCCTAGCTCATTGCGCCTCTATTCAAAGCAAACACATATCCGGACTGTGATCTGAAGTCATCTATATCAGTTTGAAAACTTGCATTTGTGTAACCATTTACAACAAGCTTCTTTTAGACTTTCACATACCGAGAACATTTCTTTAGTCCTTCTCAGGTACTTAAGAATGTTCTTTAAAACTATCCAGTTACTCTCACCGGGATAATACTGATATCTGTTTGTTGTGCTTAAAGCATATGATACATCAGGTTGGGTGCATGGCATGACATATATGATAGATCTTATAGTTGATGCATATGAAATTATGTTCATGTGCTCTTATTCATCATTAATATTCAGACATCGAGTCTTGCTAAGACTTATATCATGAGACATCGGCAATGACCCTCTTTAAGAGTCTTGCATACTGAACATATTCAGTACTTTTTCAAAATAACTTAGAATGATAAGCCTTTTAGATCTATCCCTATAGATTTTAATCCTAAGGATGTAGGTCGCATCTCCTAAGTCCTTCATTGAGAAACGCTTCCCTAACAAACACTCAACACTCCGTAAGGTTGGGATGTCATTTCCAATGAGTAATATATCATCAACATATAATACCAGGAAAACAACCACGCCGCCACTGACTTTCTTGTATACACAAGGCTCATCTTTGTTTTTAATGAAACCAAATTCCTTGTCGCTTCACCAAAATGAAAATCACAACTCAGAAAAGCATGCTTTATAATCCATAAATAGATATTCGAAGCTTGTACACCTTCATAGAATTCTCAGGATGAATGACGCGCACCGAATGCATCATTAAAATAAAGTTTCTTAAACCAACTATTTTGTAGAATAGTGGTAAAGGGTCGATCGCACAAAGATTGATAGTCTTTCTAAAGTTAAAAATAACAAAAAGGAAAAATCGAGGGTTTTAAATAAATAATTAACTAAACTAACTAAATAAAATAATAAAAATAACTTTCAAATAGTTTCAAGAAAACACCTAGGTCTACGGCTCCATAAATCATAATTATGATTCAAAAAGTCATTAATTTAATTTCTCTTAGATAAGCTATCGACATCCGCCAGAAATTCTTTGTTCCCCTAGTCTTGATAGCCAAGACGTCCACCACTAACTACTTCCATAATCAATGTATAACCCTAAACATCCACCAATTCGGTTTAACACACTAACCGCAGTAATATGGATGTGTGAATATTAATAATAAATAACCGAATCGCATCGGCTCCCGATTTATCATAAATTCAATTGTTGCACACCAAGAACCGAAAGGGTTTGACGGCAAACGAGTGAGTGTTTCACTTTATTGGTCTAAAAGCATAATTACACGGATACTAATGGTCCAAATAACTATAAGTTGTCCCCCTAAAAACATGCACTGACCACATACATACCCTAGATCCAAACCATATTCATTAAAAGAAACAGCAACGAAATAGGAGAATTAAATTAAATAAAATAATAAAATAAAAATCTCATATAATATATGTCATGAATCTATAATCCCAATTTGTTTCCCCGCCGACCTAGGCAATCGTCAAGAGAAGTCGATGCTAAAAATATAATAGTCCGTCTTCAGTAATAATACATTAGGTTCTTTATATATAAAACTACTAAAAATTGGTCCCGAGAGGTAAGAGAAACTAATTTTGGGTGTTTGAGAGGTGACTCTTGAGTCGAGGAACATATAACTGTTTTTGGGCTTGAAATCACATTTGTCCTTGTGTCGCAACGTGATTGGTCGTTTAGTCTACGCACGCTGACGTAGCATTTTCCCATTGGTCAGAACTGCTGTTGATGATGCTGTTAGGCATCGAGGTACTGACAAATGGCTGGCGTTGGAGGTGGTTGTGAGAATCGAACGAACTCGGCCGAAATTTTAGAAGAACGCAAGGGTACGAGTCCCGAGGAAATTGAAGAGCTGCTGAACGAGGAGAAGAAATGATTTTTGACGTGGTGATGGTGGGACACCACATGGCGGCTTCCTATTAGAGGAGAATTGGTGGAATGTCGTTGTGGTGCATGGAATACCCGCCACGTGGCAAGCAGTGGTTGGTGAAAAATGCTGGAAATGATGTGCTTATCCAATGGCAAAGTGACATGTGGTGACCTATTGCTGTTATCTCATATTTTACCCGCTGCGTAGCACGTAACTCGAGGTAAATTGTCTGGCGACTGATCAATGCATGTAAATATTCTATTTTGAGTATTATCACCACGAATTTAACCGTGCACTCCGTTTCACCTGAAAATTACCAATAAATATAATTAAATATATATTTTAAAGAATTTACATAATTAGATATACTAAATTAAACTAATAAAAATTTATAATAACCAACTTATCATATACCCCAAAACTTAAGACTTTGCACGTCCCGAGTAAATGTGTAATTGACAACACGAACTAAACTAGACTCCTAATATAATAACGCAGTGACTCAACTAATCCTGTACCCGACTCAAAATTCTTGGAGTTCCTTTGGTTTACATAGCCACCAAGTTAACAAGCAACTCAAAATTTTTTCGAGTTATGATATGTCAAGACTGCAATCCAAACACAATTAATATCCCACTTTAAAGACATAGATTCGGTCAAAACAAAGGTCATTAACTACTCATAAGTTATGGCGGCCCTCGCCGCCCCAGGGTGACGTGTCTCCGTGTACTCCTTGCCAGCAGGCCCAGCTACACGTGTACAACACATGCCCGTCATTCCTATGTCTCGAATTTCGTATCCACGTGTGTACAATGTATATATGACATATGCAGCGGAAGTTGTACGTAAATGTAGAAAAATATTAATTAATTCATCAAATCCTACAGTGGAAAAACCCTGAAAAATAATGGTAGATAACTGTACCATGTAAAGTAACTATACAATGTCATGTCACTCCCCAGTTCTCAAAAGAATCAAAATATCAAAATAATCACACGTACAAGTAGTCCTCGGAGGTAGGCAATCAGAAATAGTTGCCTAAGATCCCCTTGCCCTTACTTGTATTAGGATCTGCACTCAATCATCACAGAAGAAATTGGAGGACGAGTTCAGTCAGTAAAATCCCAAGGAACTCCTCTGAGCATTCAAATAAATAAATGGAATTCAATAAATATTGTTAAATAAACATGCGGAATGTAAACAGACAACTGTAAGTAAGGCATCGCATGCGTAAATAACAATAAAGAGCAAATGTGTGTCTGTTCCAGTCAGACTAAACCATACACCGAGATTTCCTTCCAGGATCTCACTAGTGGGCGCACCCAACTAGCTATCACCTGATCCCTCTCGGTGGCCGGCGTGTACCTACGACGCACCGACACATGTAGCAGTTCCCTCGGGTCGTTATCCACCGAGCGCTCCTGATACACATGCTATGGTCTAGAATGTATAGATACGCATAGACACACAACGAAAAATCTGGTGGGAGTAACGAACCAACTGTGCAAACAACGACAAGATAAGATATATGAAACATCACAAGGAATAATGGAAAGGAATGGAAATACGAAACAAAATAAATACTCAAAAGTTTTTTCTTTGGGTTTTACAAACCTCACAACGCGCTTTCCTACCCCGTAATCAATCCCCGAGTCCAAGTCCACTGGGTCCTTGGTCGCCAATTGATCACCCGTGTAAACCTATGTCCATTTATCAATAATTTCATTTAGCATGAAAATTTACAACAAATTTTTAATATTTTTAGGCCAACTTGCCTATTTTGCGCTTTTCGAGGCAAACCCCCGCAAAAAAACGCGTCCGAAATATCCAAATATTTTATGTTTCATAGAAATTCATAAATTTCTCTTTATTTTATGGAAATATATTTTTCCAGAATTTTTCACAAATTACTCACATTTTCCCTCTATTTTCTCTTTTTCTTTCTCCTTTTTTTTTTTACTGTTTGGGTCGGGTCCGACCCGGCCCTGGCCCATTCTGGGCTCGACCCATGAGGGGATGCACAAGCGCGCATGCTCGCGCGTGTGCATCTTCATCCTCTGATCGAACCAGTGAAAACTGGTTCGATCAGAATATTTTTATTTTTATTTTTATTTTTTATTTTTTTTTTCTGGTTTGGGGTCGGGGTTGCTCTCCACCCCAACCCCTGGTGGACTCGATGGCAGGGAAAACACCCCTGCCATCACCACCGAGACTCGGTTCGGCCTCCATGGCCGAACCTTTGTCTCGCCACCACCGCCAACTCGAAATCCACAACAAAAACCACTGAAACGCACCTTGATCGTGGCATTTCCTCCCTCTTCTCTCCTTCCCGGCGCGTCCTTGCTTCTCCTCCTCTCCTCTTCTTCTTCCTCGCTCACGGCCTCCCTGGTGTGTGGTTGTGTACGAAAGAGAGGTGTAGGTGAGGTGAGAGAAAAGTTGATGGTGAGGATAAGGATAAGGATTGAAATGTTGACCTTTTGTCTTAACACCACATCTTGACACAATTGAGACACTCGCTCATTTTTCGGGCGTTTCGACGTCCGATTTCGTTTCCGAACCGCGATATACGCGTACCGCCGCGTCACTAGCCGCATAATACCCATTCCATATTAGTAATTTGGCCATTTTTATTCTATAATTTGTGTATTTTAGTCTTCCCGACCTAATATTCGGTCCCGTCAACTACCCGGTACCCGCGTCGATACGTATATCGAGGCAAATACCGTTCTCACAATCTCGCACGTATTTTGATGCAACACACACATGAGATGTATTTCAATAAATTTCACCGCAAATAAGCATCCAACACACAAATACCTAGCATACCTTAGTCCACGTGTGTCCTAGCCTACCGCGACGTCTATGTGGATCCAAGCTGGCGTCCACGTCGGCAAATTTACGAAAATGGGTCGTTACATAAGTTTTCTTGGTTTGTACATTAAAGCACGCAAGTTTAAAATTCTCACTTAATCTAGTGAAAACACTTAAACTAAATCTTTTATTTGAAGAGTCTCACAGCTTCCGCCTTTATTTATTATATATTTTTTATTTTTATTTCTTTTTTTTTTCAACAAATACAGTCCTTGCTCCATTTCCTATAGACCGCTTTTCACTTTTTCCACCACAAGTTTCCCTGCTCCATTTCCTGTGGAAACCCGTGGAACTCTCTATATTAAGAAAACTCATGTCAGCTCTTCTCACTTCCACAATAATCAAGAAAATCCCCTAACGCGGGTTAAAATATTACCACTTGCACAAATTTGATCGTCTACTCATTTTCATTATCTAGCACAAAGTTTAACCATTATACTAAGTCCATAATCATGAAATCATAAAAATGTTGGGTACGACTCGATTGAGTGTTTCTCCTAATTTTTCTTAAGTCTCAAGTCAACAAGGCAACCGTAATTTACTCATCCACAACTAATGGTATGAAACAAAGTTTCGGGTGACTCTATATGCAATAAGAAAAAACTATATTAAATACATGCATGAAAGTGTATCATATCCTAATGAAATGAGAAAGCAATATGAAAAGAAATGATATAAAACGCCACCATTACCATCCAACAACCGCATATAACGGCATAAATAAAAAAATAAACGATCTCACCTGTGGTCTTTCACAAATAATCCATCCAAAGTCCAACCACAATCCCTAAAATATCCCCAAACTTATTTCGAACCTTGTCCTCAAGGTTCAAAACAAGTCAAGGCATCCATATAACAAAAAGAAAAAGACAGTGGTGAAGACGAACATGGATAAGAAGATGATACAAATGCATGCATTACAAAAAGTCTCTAAAAACCAGTGAACGCACAAAATCTCTCATGTGTAGGTAACTAAGGAAACTGGAAAAGAACGATCATAACAAAAAACATGAACTAGTAAACATAGGAGTTAACTCAAAAGATTTCAATCAAATATTGCGAGCCCGAAGTCTTTGAAATCAACAAGATGATGGAATGAAGTCTAAGGTTTTGGGTCTACTCAAAGATCCGCCACTAATGTGACGCCTAAAGTCGGATGTGTCCAAACTAAGCCTCAAAACAACTAAAATCTTATAAACATGTTAATTCCTAAAAACGAAAATGCTCAAATTATGCTAAAAAATGTAATCCAAAGTCAAACCTACAAAACTTAGTGGTGATCCAATTTATTAAAATAATAATAATAATAATAAATAAATAAAAACACCAAAGAAAGAAAATCAATCCCCGACAACGGCACCAAAAATTGATGCGCGCTGAATGCGTCAATAAAATAAAGTTTCATAAACCAACTATTTTGTAGAATAGTGGCAAAGGGTCGATCCCACAGAGATTGATAGTCTTTCTAAGGTTAAAAACAACGAAAAAGAAAAATTGAGGGTTTTAAATAAATAATTAACTAAACTTACTAAATAACTAAATAAATTAATAAAAACAACTTTCAAATAGTTTCAAGAAAACACCTAGGTTTACAATTCCACAAATCATAATTAGGATTCAATAGCAATCATGGTCTTCAATCTTTCCCAAAAAGTTATTAATTTAATTTCTCTAAAATTAGCTATAAAAATCGACATCTGCCAAAAATTCCTTGTTCCCATAATCTCGACAGTCAGGACGTCAGCCACTAACTACTTCCCTAATCAATGTATAACCATAAACATTCGTCAATCGAGTTTAACACACTAACTACAGTAATATGGATCTGTGAGAACATTAATCCTAAATAACTGGATCGCACAAGCTTCCAATTTAACCTAGATTCAATTGTTGCACACTCAAGAACCGAAAGGGTTTGACAACAAACAAGTGAATATTTGTCACTTTATTGGTCCAAAAGCACAATTACACGGATATTAATGAACCAAATAACTATAAGTTGTCCCCCTAAAAACATGCACTAGCCACATACTCTAGATCTAAACCATATTCATTAAAAGCAACAACAATGAAATAAGAGAATTAAATTAAATTAAATAATAAAATAAAAGATCTCACATAATATATGCCATGAATCTATAATCCCGACTTCTTTCCCCGTCGACCTAGGCAATTGTCGAGAGAATTCGATGCTAAAAATATAATAGTCGGTCTTCAATGATAGTACCATATGTTCTTAATATATAAAACTACTAAAACTTAATCTCGGGAGGTGAGAGAAACTAATTTTGGGTGTTGAGGAGGTAACTCGTGCACCGAGGAGCATCGTACGATTGTTTTTGGGCTTGAAATCACGTTTTTTCACATGTCGTAGTGCGGTTGGTCGTTTGGTCTGTGCACACTGATGTGGCATTCTCCCAGTGGTCCACACTGCTGTTGATGATGTTGTTAGGCATGGAGGTGCTAACACGTGGCGGGCGTTAAAGGTGGTGGTGAGAATCGCACGAACTCGACTGAAATTTTGGGAGATCGCAGGGGCATGAATCCCGAGGAAATCAAAGAGCTGTTGAACAGGGAGAAGAAATGATTTGTGACGTGGTGATGATAAGACGCTACGTGGTAGCTTCCTATTGGAGGAGAACTGGTGGAATGACGCTGTGTTGCATGGAAAGCCCGCCACGTAGAGAGCGGTGGTTGGTGGAAAACGTTGGAAATGATGTGATTATCCAATGGCAAAGTGACATGTGGCAGCCTATTGCTGTTGTTTCCTATTTTACCCACTGCGCAACATTTAACTCGAGACAAATAGTCCGGTGTCCGATCAATGCATGTAAATACTCCATTTTGAGTATTTTTTCACCATGAATTCAATCACGCACTTTACTTCACTTGAAAATGACCACTAAATATAATTAAATATATATTTTAGAGACTATACATATCTAAATATACTAAATTAAACTAATAAAAACATATAATAACCAACTTATCAATAAACAAACTCTTCAAACTGTATCATATACAAGTCCTCAAGTAACTTTCTATTTAGAAAAGTTTTTTTAACATCCATTTGCTATATCTCATAGTCATAATATGTGAATATGGTAATTAGAATTCTAATGGATTTAAGTATGGCTACAGGAGAAAAACTCTCATCATAATTAACAACTTGAGTCTGCCTGAAAACTTTTGCTTTTAGTCGTGCTTTATAAGTATGCACATTGTTATCCATATCATTTTTCTTCTTAAAAATTCATTTACATCCGATGGTCTTACTACCTTCACGTAAATCAACCAGGCTCCAAACTTAGTTATCATATATGAATTACGTATCAAAATTTATGGCACTATGCCATTTATCTTATTCAGGGCTAGACACGGTCTCTTTATAAGTAGTAGACTCATTTTGATCCATAAGCATGTGGCAATCCTCATCTAACCTAGGGTCGGGTTGCCCGTCCCAAACTGCCCCTTGGCCCAATACGTGAATCGGGCCCAAGAAGCAGTCTGGCACGCTTAAAACAATTTATGGAATATCAAATTATTGCATATGGATATATAAAACAAAATAAAATTCATATATTGTACTATGAAATTCTAGTCGGGTTTCAAATTCTTAAAACAACTTAGGTAATTCAAATACTACCAAATAGTTTAGACTAAAGGCGAGCAAGGTTCATTCTACCCAGAAGACCTATTTAAATTCAACTCAAGTTTAATAATTTCAAAATCAAATAATTAGATTATAACATTACGAGGCTCATATCAAAAGAGAAGACTTCAAACTATCGCCTCTCCCCTGTATGGATATAGCACTGATATGAAAGGTCTTAAGATGTAAGTCGGGTGAGCTAAAAGGGGCAAAAAAGCTCAGTATTTCAGAAAACTCGCTTAACCATCAAATACGCAAGTAATTCTTAATAAGCATGCATCGAGATTGAATAAAACATTTAAAACAAGGCATCGCATGGATTTATAAAGCATTAATAAATCACATCAACAAGATCAATAAAAGCATATTCAAGTCAAAACTCATAATCATGCGTAGGGTTCACTAAAAGAGATATACCATAGAAAATAGTGATAATATAAAGTTATGGTCTCATTCATTGCATAATAGTTATTGACAAGAATCCAATGACCGATTCACCTACCCAATAGACAACACACATGCCTTATGTGCCATCTCGTTCATCCCATCAACCTAATAGTAGGTTCATCCAAAACCGTCACTAATGGACGTCCTTCTATCACAAAGTACACGAGAATGCAACTCCAACTCATGTCCCTAATTGATACACTTATAAATTCAATTAGACAAGTAAATCACTCGGTGGCAAACTATCTAAACATCATAAGACAATAAATAGTAAAACCCTTGGTAGTACCACAAACATCTTGAGGTATTAGATATTACTTGCTAATAATGTCCTCGGGAGGACTCCACATGTTAAGGCATGTGCCTTACGTCAATCTACAAACATTGTTCATCTTATGATTTTAGTTAATAAAATAGAAGTTTTATTTGATGTTTTATTATAAGTGATTACATGTTTATGGTAAGATCTATGAGTATTTGTTGAAATATCATAAATGTCTTTAGTCGGTCATTATACTGGAAACTATAATGAATTAAGACTAGTGTGAATCTTGATTGATGGTCATGTGACGATCATGCATATAAGGATACGAATCAATATCATGAGTACTTATTATGGAATAAGATACTGGACCGACTCACTATGAGAACACCACATGGATTAAGTCATAAATATTACTCATGATAGATATATCATTTAGTCTTTCGACATAAGATTACCATAAACTTCAATATTAGGAGCATGATAATTTGACACAATCAAATGTTGTCTTTAACAGGACAATTATAAAGATTGTGATTGGTTACTATGTGAATAATATGTGAAGGTGTGTAATCAAGATATAATTTGTCACTCTCGTATAAAGAGAGATATCAGTGGATCCCTCCATAAGATAGACTTATTTTTGATCTTGTTGGGGTTTTTCAAAATTTGTTTTAAATTTTTCGCTGCGTATGAACCCGACAAGCGTCCTAAGGCAATAAATATTATACGAGGGAAAAACAAATGCATTTGCATTCCATAGATACATAGATTCAAGCCAATAGCATGATGCGACTCATTTATCAAGTCTCTAGTTAAAAATGTATGTACTAACATAACTAATATCAAGCCATATATGATAATTAAGGAAACCCCCCACTTACCTCGACTCGCCGCGAATCCTATCTTTGATCCTCGCGCGTTCGGGGTCCAATACAAAACGCTTTGCGAATCTAAACAATTCAAGACACATTTACACATTCGAAAAGTTGTATATTAATTTCAATTTATTTTTAAATTTATTTCGAGGTCCACTAGTATGGGTTTCGCGGGTCCCTCGTCGCCCGATGTAAAGGTGTAGGGGTGGGACCTGGTTGGTCTCCCTCGATGACGCAGTAGCGCGCCCCATTTGAGAGCAAGGATATATTTTATTTTTATTTATCATATATATTATTTTATTTATTTATTTATTTATTTTAAAGTCCAAGGGCCAACATGGCCCTTGTTGACTTGGTCCAAGGGCTAGAGGGCCCTTGTCGACCTGATCCAAGGGCTAAACTGGCCCCTAGAAGTGTTAGGCAGTGATGTATGTCCTTGCCTAACGCACGAGCTGCCTAGGGGCGGTGCTGAAGCCCGACTGCTCATCTCGTACTTTGTGGTACGTGCCAAAGGTCCCACCAAAGTGTCTTCATCGAGCCCTTGTTTGGGAATTTGGTGTTAGACTCAAGATTTTTATTTTATTTACTCGGTTACTCCCATGCATGTATCCCGAGGTTCTTAACCCAATCATGTAATTATTTGAATTTATCCATATACTTTAAATTCCATATACAATGCACTGCATTGATAGCTTAATTTGATAATCAAAATCTTCTAATTTGGCAAGTACATCTAAATAAAGATTTAGGTCTACTTCTTATCTTTCCGAAAATGTATAGTATGCATGATTTCGATTAAAAACGAGGGAGATATCAAAGTTTTACGAACACTGCGCACACTTGAATTTCATTTCGACCAACAAAGTTACAAATTCGAGTTTTCCTAGTGCATAGCTCCAAATACCATGAAGTTTTATCACATGGTTTTTAACATACTCAATAATAACATATCCAAAGCTTGCTCCAATTGAAGTTAAATTAAGTGAGTTATGCTCATCGCAATGTCAGGTCTAATTCTTAAAGTTAGAACATGGTTGTTTTAATCTTTTGGGGTTGATTCATCTTGTTTCGATTTGGGGTCCCTTTGGGGATCCCTTAAGTTTTACTTGGGTTATATTTTCGTCAATCTACAACAAGAATTCCACAATTTAACAACCTATAGCTAATTTCACCATTAAAGGACTTTTAAAGCTCAAGTTAATCAGCTTTTTGAACATGCATTTGATCCACCTAAATCTTCAGTCAAATTTGGTATAAAATGAGTTGAAATTGAGTTTAAAACATTCGTATCACTCCATGAAACCCCAATTTTAAAATCTTAGTTAAATCCCCAAACTCAAGCCAAAAATCAAATTTCGAGTTATGCAAAGTTTGCATTCTTGATTCTTAGTTCATGCTTATTTAGAGGCATCAAATTAGAGTTCAAATATAAACACATGCATGATCTCATTGTTATTAAATCACATCAGCCCACATTCATGCTCATGCCATCAAAATCCATGAAATTGAAATGGAAAAAGAGAGGGGTATACTTTAGGATTATTGTGGATCTAGTATTTCTCCTCTTCAAGACTCTAATTCCACTTCACTTGTTCCTTAAATCCTTAATTTTCAGCAACTTATTTTCTTCCTCTCAATTTGTGGAGTGTTTTCGTTTGCAATAATAACAACTAAATGTTCCTTATATACCTTGTATCAACTTAAAATAATGGCCCATTATATACCTTGTATCAACTTAAGATACACGTTTTGTGGCACATATAAGGGTTCGATTCTATACTTCACGATCAACAACATAATTAGTTTAAGTTACGTACTTAATTAAGCCTTCAAATCAAGTTGCTTAGTTGTTAATTTAGAGATACAAATTTACTTAGATTGACAAGTGTTACTTGTAAGTGACAAGTGTCCCATATTGCATGATTTCATCTCCAAACTAGATCTAAATCTTGGCCCTTCATCTAGATGTATTTACGAATCTCGAGATCAATCTCACGTACAACATAAAGTCTATGCACCATAGCTTCTTGTTTGATGCTATGTGACATATATATTACATTTTACATAGGTTATGGTTTTTAATTTAAAGCATAGGCTATAAGTTGAATTTTATTATACTCCTACCATAGGCATATTCATTTAAATTTAATTAGCAACTTAGCCCACCCTAATTCAAGTTAGTGATTTATTTCATATTTTGCTTATGTCATGTAATTCCCACCCCAATGCATATGTCAAACCTTGTGTTACGTGTTTATTTATTAAGTATTACACACACATCAAAAATATTATTTTATTATTTATGGCACATAATCGTCGAGCACGGCTGCACCACCCAATCAAACCGAGTTCGAGCCTCTAATCCAGTTGAATCAGACCGAGTCAGGTCTGGTTGGTGAGGAGATGTCACTGATACAAATGCATATCACGATTTCCATCATGCTTACATACAATTGACATCATTACATGTGATCAATTTCCTGCTCCTAGTGAAGATAGGTCTAGTAACCGACATATTGGCCTTTATGCTATTTAACTAGGCTTCTCAATACAAGTAGTGTTCATCCAAGCCATCACCATTACATATACCCCTAACTGACCCATGGTTCTCAGAGATTAGCATCTACTAACTCTCTCCCTATGTCCTCAATATTAGCGACTACTAACACAATCATGTAAGCAACTACAAACACGATAATTATAATGTAGGTGGATCATAGTGTTCGCGTCTATGACATCCATGTTCTTGTGTTAGCGCCTACTAACACGATGAGTAACAAAATGTGGTCCTCGTGGCTACGAGTTCCCACCTTAGATATATGCACACAACCACATTAGATAATACGAGTTCCAACACCTTGCCACCTCTATACATTGTAAGTCATGGTACTGGGAGGCGTTTGTTGTATTCCCAAAACGGCAGAACCTTCAGGTTCCAGCGCTTTGGCCAGCACCTTGCATTGTACCTCGAGGCGCTGGGAGGGTACTAGACCGTTTTCCAGAGTGCTTCCCTGATCAGCGCCTTGCCGCCTATAGGTGAGGCGCTAAGTACGTGACATAGTTTTCCAACATGAAACCTAGAAAATACGTCCCAACAACACCTCGCCGACCTCCAAAGGTCCAAATCCGTTAAAACAACAATGAATAGTACTGTTTAAACCACATATTTGAACGAAATCAAGTCATGAACCCTAGTTTTTCTGCAAAATATTGTGAAAATCCGAATTTGACATTTCATCATCGAAATTGACACCAAAACAACGATTTTCTCTCACAAACCAGTGATGAGGGAGAGTGGTGTGACTTCGAAACCAAATTAAAACCAATGAAATCCACACATTCTCCAAAATTCATCAAAACCATAATTTCATTCAAAATCCCTAATCAGTTGTTAAAAGAACAAAGTAGAGAGACGAGGCAATTGTTACCTAGCTTATTAAATATTTGAGGTTCGCTTTCCTCTCCATGACCAAATCTCCACCACCTAGAACTCTGGGGTTTATCTCTCTCCTCTCATTTTTATTATTTTGATTTGTGAATAAAAGAGACCACAAGTCTCCTACCTTGTTTATATAGGTAGGGTTAGTGCTAGGGTTTTGAGAAATTAAATCCCATCCCTTCATCTCTACACACCCTCTTTTAGTTCTAGGAGCATTTCAATGACCTACATTAAGTTCATCTCTTTTGTTCTTTCCATTTATTTACGGCTTTGTCATTTAACAAGGTCTTATACTACTGAATTACTAAAACACCATTAAGTACGATTTAAACCATTCTTATTATCTTTTTAGGTTTTATTTTCTCTTACTTGGGCAATTCCACCACCTAAGTCTTTAATAGCATATAATATAACCAATGTAAACACACCATATACACATGTTGTATGAATTGACCAAAATAACCCTGATAATTATGAAATTTACTAGTTTGGGAAATTTGGGTCGTTATATAGACCAGAGAGGCAATGTGATGTTTTTTTTGTTTTTTTTCACTTCAGCAATGTGTTGTTTTAGTTTTTAATGATAAACCAAACTTCATAGCCAATCTATCTTGTCAGGACATATGATATCATTCCAAAATTTTGAAACATTATAAACGAATACGAGAGCACTTATAGCATCTCCAATGGTAAATGTTGATTGTAAGTGTGAATTGATGTAGTGTCAGCAGCATGGAAGATGTCAATTCTAAGTGGCTTGAATAAACATATTGAAGTTCAAAAGTGCTCTCCAATGGTCAATGTGAATTGCATTTTTTATTTTAAAATTTTATTAATTTTTTTGTATATTTAATTATGAATTGCTGATGTGACTATATATTGCACCATCTAGAAGTAAACATTAAGAATAAACATTGTATATTATTTATATGTTATGTCAACTCGACATTTGAAATATACATTTACATTAAAGATAGCTTTCTTGTTTCAATGTCTATTCAGTCCTAAATGACACACATTCACACTCAATCCACATCCCCATTGGAGATGCTCTTAGGCATAAGGCTTAGATTGAACCTTCGGGATATGAGCAGCAAAAAGCAAACCAAGCGTTGTTGGGAAAAAAACCCATGTATGAGTTGGTCTAAGTGGCATGGGACTTCAATTTTAGTGAGGTCTTAATCACATCGATGGAGCAAATTGGGTTGCTCTGAGAGGCAATGGAAAGGGAAAAAAGCATTAATGGATATTCAATGAGTAAATACTGGCTATAACAAAAAGAAAAGAATTTCCTCTACTTTTTGGAAGTGTTTTAAGTTTAGGAACAAGGAATAAAATGCATGAAAATGTAATTTTACAAAGCACGAGCAAAGAACGACACAAGTGTTACAAGAGGCGTCACCTAATTCACGTGGCAATCACAGTAAAAAAAAAAAAATTGTTTGAACCATATACAACCAATTGCACAATCAACTTTCACAGTAGTTCTGCAAAAACTTGATCACTTCATATCTGGAGAGGTCTCTCTCATTCTAGGGGTGAACGATCGATGCACATCCATCCATAAAAACTAGAATGGATTTCACACTTCTTGAAGGACGCTCACATGGTGGAGCTCTAGGTGAATGAGGTCCGAGACGTACCTTATGACATCGAAGATGTCATCAATTCATGCATCCTGTCCCTGGAACAACAAAGCAAGATTAACTTTTTACTTAAAATCATTAAAGGTTTGATCACAGTTCGCTGTATAGGAAAACAAATTCTGGAAATCAATAACAAGAATGAAGAGAGTTGAAAACAAGTCCTATTTCAACCCCATAGAAGTTGGACCAGTAGCACCAAGCCTTCCTGCAGAAGATCAAGTATTGGAAAGAAGAGCAAGGGAAGACACAGTTATAGATGATGAGGGGGATAAATTTCTTCCAAGGAAAAATGAGGAAAATATGATTATGGAGGAGCTGATGAAAAATGAGCAGCAACGCAAAGCAATTTCAATTGTAGGCATGGGTGGATCAGGTACCTAATAATTGAAACTTTTCATTTGTTTCAATGGGAGGTGAAGATGTCTTGGACTCCTCGGACTTGCCGATGCTCTGTCCAAAGCAGGTCTATCGGTAGAAGGGATGCAAATATGTACCGATCTAGCATATTTTTTAAGAGTTCTGCTAGAGAATGATTGTACTGCCACTACAATTTTATTGTAATGAAGCATGATTGGCCGTAAAGGCCAGTTATCTACCAAAAATGTCTTTTATTTCAACACTCATGTTGTCTTCGATACTCTTGGCCTTGTCTGAAATGAATTCATACTCTTTCCATAGCAATTCTACCCTTAGGACGATTCGATTGAAGGTAATTCCCCAAGTATATGGCATGTTTTGATCTCCTTCACTTACCTTTGTTGATCAAGGATCATCTTTGCCTAGTCATAGAAATTCAAATTGTTAATACATATTGAACGTATGATTAATTTGGAGATATAAATTAACTTATCAATGCAGCAATGCCTTTTTTATATTGACTGGGATATGAAACATACAAACAAAAGTATATTAGATATTCGAAACTAGACATAGTTAAATCAAGAACTTAGAAAAGAATTATAAATGTACAATTACAAAGAATTAAAAGAAAAGGGGAAAAATATACAATTTAAATAAAGATATGAAAAATAATAAGTTGAAAAGCACAATTCACGATCCATTACCATGACTTGGCCTAAACAACGTAAGTCTAAATGAATGACCTGGGCCTGAAGTGAAAGACTAACTAGATTTAGTATCAAACTGCAAGGCCCTTCTCAAAACCAAATAGTTTGGTCTAAAGTGTCTCAGTTTGATTTTTTTTTTTTTTTTTTTTTTTGAGAGAGAGAGGACTCAGTTTGATTATCTATAACAACAAGATTACACAATCTACTTTCACAGGAGTTTTACACTCGCGGTATCATCAGCAAGGTAACAAATGAAACACAATTTACTTCACAGGATCAACTGCTACACTAAAACAAAACTATCTAGATTTCTAAGCATATATATATATATAGAACAAGCTAGAAAAACAAAATCATACACACAAATAACACAAGGGTTCGCGCTATTAAGAGTAAACCTACATCTACAAAGTACAAATATGTCAAACTTTCCTATATTGACAAGGTTATACCAATAAAGTTTGAAGTCCTTGATTTTCATTCAACCGTGGGTTGTGCCTAAATTTAATCACTGATTCACTAGAATAAACTTAGTGGTCATATTTGTAGTAATCTTGATCACTACAATATCACTATACCTTATAATATCTCAAATGAGATACATTTTAATATTAATGAGTTTGGTCCTCTCATGAAAAACCTAGTTTCACTGTGATGAATGGCACTTCGACCTCCGTGAAACATATTATCATTTCTTGTAGCAATCACCCTAACTAAATGGCCTTCTTCATTGCCATGTGCTTTGCTTCGATAATAGACAAGCAATGGTAGACAACAATATCACCTTCCAAGAAATTATCTTGTTACAAAGAGTAAATGCATTAATTGATCACAACCACTTCTCATCAAGCTCCCCAATATAAGAAGCGTCACAAATTCAAGAGCACTTTGTCTTTGGTCATGTATCTACCATAAGCTGACCAACTTCTATGCTAATCTTCAGATATTGAATAGTCCATTTCACTATTTCCCAGAGTCTTTATCAAAATTTCTACTAACACTACCCATAGCATGTGAAATATTTGGCCTGTAACACACTACACAATAACTTAACACATTTTTTTTATAGGAAACATACTTTTATACATGTAAAGAGATTTTAGAGAGACAAAGTTAAAGGTGATGAGAAATAAACGTGAAAAAAAGGAAGATGGACTTCTACAAAACAATGAAGAACCAAAAATACAAGACTACCAACCATCACATTTTTCCATTATACTTCTCCGACTCCTCCACTCATTATAAGAGAAACCAAATGACCTATCATAGCCGTTAGCCATAATGCCGCACTATCCCTTGCGAGTTTCCAAATCTCAAACACCAATTTCATTTTATTCTAAAAAATACGCCTATTTATCTCCCTCCATATATGCCAACACGTTGCAATCATTGTTGCCTTCCATGCCACCTTAAAAATTCTGCCCCGCACACCTCTCCTTCTAAAAAAAGTCTCCCTAGAGATCTCTACATCATAGGTGACACCAAACATCTCCAGAAACTTCTTCCAAACCCGTTTTGCAAAATTACAGCGAAAAAAAAAAAAGGTCCACCGATTCATTATCAACCTGACAAAGACCACACCAGCTCGAGGAACGACATCGATACAACATTCTCTTTTGGAGCTATTTCATTTGTATTTGGCTTTTTCAATGAATGTAATAGTGAGAACACCTTAATTTTGCGGGGAACTGGAGATTTCCATATGAAGTGAAAAAAAAAGGGAAATGCTTGTACTCCAGATGGTAAACACATAAAAGTTGTGAAAGACTTGCATGTGAAATAACCTGATTTGTCCAAATTCCAAACTCTCTCATCCTCCCTATAGGTGTTGATCCCAATTCCTAACACACTCCAATTTAGCTAAAAGACAAAACATTTCTCTTGTTCTTAGGTATATTTGAAAGTGAGTTCCAGGACATACTAAGATGATTACTAATGAATATGGATAGTGAAGCATTATGAATAGTGGATAGAGAATATAATGAGGGAAATAAAGCAGCAAATCCTTCCAGAATACAATACGACCATTACCACCTTTGAAGGGGGAAATGGGGCTTGAAATGAGTTAAAGTAGAATGAATGAACTTCCAAGGGCTTTTAAGAGTAAAACCTCAAGTAAGTCCAGCAAACCAACCATTATTGATGATATGCCTACTAGATATAACTCTACCCCACAATGAATTTCTCTCTCTATTAAGCCTCCAATTCCACTTAGCTACCAACGCAATGTTCTTTAATCTAAAATTACCAATTTTCGTCCCTCTTAATTCTTTCGGTTTACTTTATCTTCCCATTGGACTAAATTCCTGAAATGATTCTCCTGAAGAATCATATAAAAAATTACGTAAAATTTATCCTACAACTATGAGATCTTTATAAAAAAATTGATTTTGCTACTGATGGTTGAAGGGACTCAAGCAAATTGGGAAGAGAAAAAATTAAGCTGCAGAAGATTGTTGAAGTATTCATAAAGTCAATAGGGGAGAGAAAGATCAAAGACATTGTGAAAGATTACATGGAGCCATGGAGGGCCTAGCTAATGCACAGAAACATGACTCAAGTAGGTATGAATGGTATGATGAAAGAGTTAAAACAAGATATATCCATGGTTTACTTCAAGAATTCATAGCATCATCAACATATGGCAATGGATGAACTCTCTTTTACAACATGGCTTCCATTGTTTTCACAAATACCCATCACTTGCAAAAAACAATGAAGGAACACAACTTATAGGAAGCACTAGAGCTACCAAAGGAACACAGATAAATTACTAGTTCATCCGAGTGTACTAGGCTGTGTAACTCTAGCAAATACTAACCCGCTCACATTAAAAAATGAACAATAGGTTTACAGAAAAAAAGAACAATAGAGTTGTTTTGACGTAGATACCACCTCCAAATTGAATCCTCCGTTTTTTTGTGACAGCATTCAATCCTCCTCAAGCAATTTGTGCACATCGCTACCAAGATCAATAAAAAAAAAACTACAGCATTGAGGCACAATAGAGGATACATTGTTTTGGTTCTAACTAATTGGCCTTGGACACTCAAGTCGGTTCTTAGTAAAGAGTACATTAAGATTCATTGGACATTAATGACCCTTAATAGTTGTCACTTTCATCAAAAACCTGTAAGGTCATACCTCTAAGTTGAAGTAGATTGTCTTACCTCTAACAACCCTTTATTTCTATCATGGGGTCATTGGCTTTTTCTGTTCTTTTTCTTCTAATGTGTGTCTTATTCATTTTTTGAATATTATTAAGGTGCAACTTTCATTCTTTTCGGTGTAGGCTTATCAGCCCCAACACCCATAAATGGTGAATCCTAAGTTTTATCATGGCCTAATCAAGCTGAGCTTGGTGGTCAGCCTTCCTTAAATGTGTTTCTTACAAGGGTACTAGGACACCTTATTGTTTAGGTAGCTTCTTCCCTTGTTGCTAGAGTCCGAACTTCCTAGTAGTCCTCCATGTGGTCGAACAACAGGATATCAAATTGGCTAAGATCCTAACTAGTCTACCCTCATCTGCATAGCTTGTGGTCCTTGAGTTTGGATTGTAAGGACCAAAAAACACCAACTCTTTTTCTTGCTCTGATGAACACCTAGAGAAGTGATAGGAAAAGCTCCTACTCTTTGAATAAACAAAAAAGAAATGCTAGGGTTATTGGATTTAGATGATGTAAAAATGGAGTACTTAACTTAAAACAAAGAAACTTATTCCTCTCTAAGTACATGGGACTAAGAGAAACTAGAATGCTTGGCTTCCTACTGCAATAGGTAAATCAAATTCCAAACTCTAATGCTTGGCTTCCTACTGCAATAGGTAAATCAAATTACAAACTCTAGATATAAGAGGCACTTGCATCCAAGTCCTACCGATGGCAATATGAAAAATAATAAATCAAAACAAAGGGCATTTATTTGGAGCGCTTGCCAACATCAAGGAATAAAAAAATATAATGATAAACCATAAATGATCCTATGAGACTATGAGGGAACTTTGGGTAATGGAGTTACCTGCCGCTAGTTGAAGGGTGACAATATATCAAAAGCTATTGTCATGCCGGCGAACCTTAAACCACTCAAGGTAAAACTAGAGGGAGAAAAGGAAGATCTTCGACCATTGAAGGTAGAACCAGATGGAGACAAGGAAGACTCGCTAACATACCATGCCTCACCTCATGCTCCACACATTCAATGCCTACACCAACTGTAACAGCAAGCAACATCCTAAATGAATGCCTAACCAAGAATGTGCACCCTATTCTCAAAGAATCGTAAATGAAATGTACCTACTTGGAACAAGAGTTGCAAGCTGCCAAAATCCTAAGATTAGGTACAAGATTGTGTTTGAAATAGGAAATGAGGTGATCTTTCTCCACTCACGGACATGCACAGCGACAGTTCTTGAGGCTCCTGTACTAGATAATTGAAAGCAGCGGAGAACAGATTCTAGTGAAACGCCAATGTCAAAATTGAACCATTTGACAGTTGAGAATTCTGGAAAATTGAAGATACTTCATGGTACATGAAGTCTTGAACACCCTAAGTGTTGAGCTAGAGACAACGAGAGATAAGGAACTGATATAAGCAGCAAAAGATGGGGAGGACAGTCCAAGTACTAGCTCCATAAGTGGCTACACAAAGTAGGCAACCTATAGTTACATATTAACTAGGCTAGTTTCATCAGATTAATATTTTTTTTTACTACTTTGTATTATCTCCTGCGACAGGCCCGGACTATTATTCCTTAAATTTTGATTTTTAACAGAAAAATGATGAAAAACAACAAACTTATAGGTGGTTCATCTTTCAACCACAATTACTTAAACTTACTATCAACTGGTAGATTGGTAATGTATTCCAATGTACCATTGCTTGATGGTTAGCAACAAGCGTACTGAACACAAAAAGGAGCAAGAAAACAGCTTTATACCAGCGCAGGAATTTCACTGTAAACTTAAAAAACACAGCAAGTACCTTCCACTTTATCAACTATGTCAGCAGTGGTTGGGAGAGCTTCACAGTCTAACAGATAAATATATGATCAAGCAAACTGGGACGGACAATCTAAATTTTCAGCATCAGCTTGTGTTGGCCATAGGCCTTTGAAGCGAAAATGTGGATTTAAGCTCCAACATGGACTCAATTAGTCTGCAATTCTTCATCTTCCAATTCCTTCACTGCCTTGATAAGACCCCGCGTAATTCCATTAAGGTGCAGCCCTTTCCTTTTCATTTCTTCCAAAAGCTTCTCCGCCTTTCCCCAGTCCAAGGCCTTCAGGCAAAGAGACTGAATCAACTTATTGTACTCATCCGCATTTGGTTGGACACCACTCTTCTTCATCACCTTCAACAATTGAAGAGCTTTGTCATAATCCTCGTTCTTGCAATACCCACGAATGAGGATATGGAAAGTCACTGAAGTGAGCTTGGCATGCTTCTTTTGGGCTTCTAGTAGTATTCTCCGTGCCTCCTCCATCTGACCTAACTTTACATAACCCCTCATAATAACAGTGTAAGCATACACATCAGGTCTTAACCCTCTATTCTCCATCACTTTCAACAAGCCCATTGCTTCCTCCATCTCGCCAGCCTTAGATACTCCAGTAATGACTGAATTGAACACCGCATTCCCAGGTGGGGGGCCTGCATCAATCATCTCAAAGAGCAACTTCTTAGCCCCTTGAATATCTTTGACTCTACACAGGCCACCGACAACAGTAGCAAAAGGCTTGACAGCATGTTTGCGGGTATCACCCGAGAAAACCGCCAACAACTCCACTGTCAACTTAACCGTTTCATCTTTTTTACACAGAGAGGCAATCAGGAAATTAATGGAAAACTGAGGAGGCTTTATGTTCTTCTCCTTCGCCATCAGATAAACCAAATTGGCATCTTTGGCCTTGCTTCCTTTACAAAAACTAGTAATGATATTGCCAATCTTCTCTCCATCAGGCAACTTTCCTGCATTCAACATCTTCTCACAAACAGGCCAAGCCCAATCAAATATCTTTCTGCGACAAAGCGCCACTACCGTCAAATAGTACGAATCTGCATTTGGCTCACACCCATACTCCTCAAACTTATCAAACACTTCCAATGCAGCTTTTCCCTTACCCAAATTCCAAAACAAGGTGATTAATTCATTAAGAATCTCAGTGTTCAATAAACCCATCTCCTTCTTCCCTATCGATCTAACCAAATCCCATAAAGCATATGCCTCTGTCTTCCTAAGACCAGCACTAACAGCTCGAACAAGGATATCGACAATACTGTTAGTGACCGAAAACTCAGAACACTGAGAAACCCATTTGAAAAACTCGATCAAATGCTCACCTGGAATCAAAGGCGTCCGAATCACTCGAACAACAAACTCCTCGCTCAAACTCAAATCCATCGCATCCAAACGCGAAAACAGCTCCCCATCTAAACTACTCTGCAGAACAGACAACACCCCCTCTAACTTCTCCTCATCAACAACCTCTACAACAACTGGTTCTTCCTCAACAAACCCATCATCTTCGCCCCCTTTATCGATTGAAACACTAGGGTTTTCGACAATATCCGAAACCGCGAATCCTTCGGATCCTTGAGAAACAACAAATTGGGTTCCATCATCAATGTCCTCTCTTTCCAGACCAAGATCAGGTCTTTCAGTCTCATTAGAGACGCCGATAACAGGATTTTCGGGGTGGGAGACGTGGGAGAGGAATCTAGGGTTTTGAGAGAGGTGATTGGGGATGAAATTGGGTAAGTGAGATAGAAGTGATGGTAGGGCTTGAGGGAGAGGTGGTTTGGTTCTTGGTGTTGAAGAGTAACAACGCCAACGCTTGATGAGAAGAGCTGTCGCTCGCGATCTCCACATCTCTCTCTCTCTCTCTCTCTCTCTCTCTCTCTCACTCTCTTGTCCACAAAATGCTTCAACTGAAATGGGAATGGCAGATTGCGATCTCTTTAGGGTTTAAGTAACCACTTGAGATCGTAAAAACCTTGGACTCGCAAATGTGGCTTCACTGCCTCAGCATGCGTCATTTTGGTATACTTGTAGGCCCGCTTTGCAGCATTGCCTTCTAGGGATTTGAAATAATGAGATTTTTGAGCTCACGCGAACGCGGTCGATATACTCTTCCTCGGACGTATGATACATCTCGATGTATATACGTTATTTTAGGTCAATTTCCTTGATTAATACATTTGGGAGTAAAAATTAGCAACCCAACACATCCAACAAACTATTTCCAAAACTAACACACTTGTAGCCACGTCAGCGCCCAATCACGCGCCATGTCACGCGTCCTATTTTTTTTTCCCGTCAAAGAGAAGTCGTGACCTCGGGTCACGATTTCGTTTGAATGGAAATCGTGACCCGAGCTCACGATTTCCATCTGAAGGAAGTCGTGACTCTGAAGGAAGTCGTGACTGCAAGTCACGACTTCCTTGTGAATTTTTTTTTTTTTTTTGTGGCAGTGAATACCAACAAAAGCACTACACTTTGAAAATGTTTTTTTTGTAGCAGCAAATACTCAACAATAGATTGTGATACTCAACAATAGCACTACTAGTGTGCTTGCAAACATCAACATTTAAGTGGTTCTCATACCAGTTAATTCACTTGAACTGCAAAAAATTGACATAGCACATCAAAATTGAATATATCTAATAACTATACAAAACTTAGTTCAATCCAAAACCATAAAAAATGCAACAATAAACAAAAAAGGACAACAAGAAATACAAAACATCCCAAATAATGAAAAAGGAGAAAATGACTTATAACATTATAAAAAAGTTCTAGTCTGACCACAAATAATGACTTCCAGTCCCACACCGTGTTCTCTTGACGACTCGGACATTACGGTTTAAAGCAAGTGGAATATCCGAATGACCCCACATCAAATGGATTTTGAGCATCATCTGGTTGAATATCATCGTTGTCCCGCATTCCGCCATCATGAGTACTTGTAGTCCCCGATAAATTCATCATTATTGGACTTGCATGAAAATGGCGCGAAGATGTAGGTGCCGTGTCAAATGGAAAGGCTTCCATAGACTCGAATGTCATGTTGGGAGGAACTGAAGGAGTATGTGGAGTCCCAAACTCGTTAAGAGGCACTGATGGAGTATACATTGGAGTGGCATGCCTCGAAGGTGTATCACCATGGGAAGAATGATGAGAAGCTTGAAATGAACTGGGCATATTATGTATCCGATAATCTGCGTGTACTGCGATCAAAGTCGATGCAGCTACATCTCTAATACGTGCAATAGATACATCATCACCCAAAGGTCAACCGATGAATTGAAGTAATGCCATGTGCCTACATATGAAATATTGATGAAGTTTTATGCGAAAGGACAAGGAAAACAACTATTTGTCAAGGATTCATGACTGAATAAAATCAAATTGTACTTACCAAGGCCTCAGCAATAGCTCCATGGGGAGACATAAATCGTCGTGTAATGCGACGATACCATAACATATACGGGTTGTAAAAGTCCGTTGGCTCCTCTAAGCTTTCATCATTTGCAATATTGGAGGCACGGTCGTTCCACATGCAGACATAAGCACTATGTTCTGCGCTCCAATCCTTATCCGTCTTCCCTCTCAAGTCAATCTTATGTAGCTAAATGTTTGTGCTCTGTAAAGGTGGTATCATTTGCCTGAGACCGAGTTGGCGCATGACTCTATCGGGATGATACATTTCAACTACACAGAAGAAAATCAAAGGTGCTATCGTTCTCCAAATTGCACGGCCACTGCTACAGTACGCAGGTAGGTCCATTATCACTGCCTCAGGATACGGTTCCCATATTACCTGTAGTCAACAAAAACATTTTGATATGAATAAGAAACGCATATTAGATGATGTTTCCAAAGCACTACGTGGAGAAGTAATTATGTATATCTCTTACTTCATCGGGTGTTTGCATGTCAATCATTTCTCTGTACTTTGTCGGGACGTGCATTGATGCTCCCGTTGTTTCCAAAGCATGTTTCCACCTTCACAAATGAAAAAGAAAAACGCGATGCATGTAAGTCGGCACATGTACATAGATATGAAGAAATTGAAATTATAATGTGAGAAAATAGTAATTACCTATGACCAAATGGAGGAGGTGGAAATAATTATTCGTTTTCTAATACCGGGTCTCGAAGAACGTTACCCATTATTGGTGCAAGAAACGGCAACCTATCCCATGCCCATAATTGCAATAAGATGACCGGACCTGCTATCTCAGCTCCATCAATGTCGGCCGCAAGACATAATTGTCTCGTATAAGTGAGCTAGAGTTGCACTACCCCAACCGTATTGTCCAAATTCGCCTCGAAATCTTCTAAAAATTGCAAGTATGTGATGTGAACAAGGTTGTTCGACTTGTCTGCAAATAGTGTTCCCCCTAGAAGTTGCAGGATGTATGCTCTCGCATAGCGTTGCACTTCCACATCATCAGCATTGTCTGGGAGGTTTGGAAACCACCTTGAAAGTTGGCGAATTTGAATCCGCCCTCCAGTCCTGTTATTTTCGGGGAAAGGGAATCCGAGTTGCGTCAAGCACAATGCATCGTAATCTTGGTCGACGCGGCCAGTAATCGGTAATCCATCGACCGGCAACCCCAAGATGATTTGGACATCTTGGAGGGTTATAGTCATCTCACCGGCGGGGAAATGGAACGTGTGAGTTTCTGGCCTCCACCTCTCTACAAGGGTCGTTATGAGATGCCAATCAATTGAAATGAAGCCTACTCGCGCAGTCCCGTAAAATCCAGCTTCCTGAAGATGTCCAACTATGCGTGGATCCATTTGGACTAACCGGTGAAGTGCAGCTGAATTACGCCTGATAGTCAATATACCAGGCTCCTATGAAGATATGAGATTCAAGTGAAATTAGTTAAAATGTGGCTATGGAGCTAACAAAATAGAGAAACATGCGAAATGAAGTACTACCGGTCCATTCCAAACGCGGGTAGATATATGGATAGCTTGCATAGTCAAAACCGAGTCATCTATAGGGCCATGATCCATATCGCGCTTAAAATCAAAATCATTACCAATGTTGTCATTAATTCCATTGTGCAAATGATATAAAAAGTAGAAATAGTTCATGTACTAACTATAAAGAGATGGATTAATACAATTTAGGTAGCACATCTATGTCTCAACAAACAAATAATACAAAAAAGCAAAGTGATCAAATACAAGGAAAATATAGGTCCGTTCAAGACATAAGACTTGAAAGAGTCTTTCACTATGAAGCATTAGACGGTTGTCCTTGCTGACGCCGACTGCAAGTGCGTCTATTGTGTCCATTCTGCTTACACTTACTACATCGCAGCGTTGTTGGGGTTTCTCTCCATTCCTTCTCTCGCTGCATATGCCGTGGCTGTTTCTGATTGCCTCTCCAATCCATCTCAGTGCGCAATCGGCTTGATTGAGGACGACCTTTTTTGACTCGCTTCCAAAATGGATCGACCAACAACGCGTGTGGCGCCTCTTGCGGTAGGCCAATAATCTTCGTGCGAATGGGTTGGAAATTTGCGGATAACATTGATCGTACACGTACCATTTGTAGTATGACTCGATGTATTGACAAAGTGATCTATGGCAACACTAGCGCAAAAACGCTTGAACATGGGAACATGGAATGCCATAACACTGCCACTTCATACAAGCGCACCTACGGGCCTCCAATTTCGCAACTTTCTTGTTACCCCCTTTTCTCAAATGATAGCCACGTGGCGCAGTGATTACTTCAAATGTACCATTCTCACGATTTACTAATGTTACATTGTGCCCTCCAGCCACATTTCCCCATTTTGACAACTTATCCATTGCGTACGTCGTGTACGCTTTCGCCCCTGCCTAGGGCTACACCTATTTCGTCTCGTCTTTTATTGAAGTATGTCACGACATGGTAAAATGTAATCTGCACTAAAGCGGTGATGGGGTAAAATCGCGCGCCTTTAAGGACTCCGTTATAGCATTCTACATTTGTGAAAAGAAAAAATTCATATTTGTATTAGCTTCGAAACATAATAATTCAAACACATTAAGTAAGTAATAGTAACAACCGTAATAAATCAAACGTAATACCCGCGAGATTTGTAGTCATCCAAATTCGTATCGATAACCTTTGTCGTATGCGTTTGTCCATTGTGCTCGATCTAGGTCGATAAACCACGCAATACATTCAGATTCAAATTTGATGGAGTTCTTTCATGGATGCCTTAAATTTTCGCGGTTGATGTTGTGCTCTGCTATGTACACCATATCCTTTAATTCTTTGCTCCCAAATCTCATGTCGAAATTACCGCATATGTGGCGGAGACAAAATCGTGTTGAGCTCTTTCGTTGGTCCGTCCATTTCGAGGATCGTTCATTGCCAACAATATACCCGGGTGTCGATCGAAATGACACATACACCATCCCTATCGATCACATGATGTCGCAAACAAGCCATAAATCATCCCCACTGCCTCGACTTTCCTCATCAACAATGGCAAATGCCAAAGGAAATACATGACTATTACTCACAACAACAAGTGGCTATTAGGAGTTTTTGTTTGTATTTTCCATACAAGAATGTGCCATCAATTTGTATCATTGGTCTGCGCAATGTCTAAAGCCTCGCAATAGAAGGTGCAAATGCCCAAAAAACCCATTTGAAGACAACTTCGTTGTTGGCATTAGGCTCACCATGCTGCCATTCCACACGTGTCCCTGGATTGCTTTCTTGAAGAGCGGTCATCCACCGCGGCAACATTTTGTACGATTCTTCCCAATCTCCAAAGACTTTAGCAATTGCTTTCTTCTTCCCTACCATACTTTCTTATAGTGAACGTCATAATTGAATTTGTCCTTGATAATCTGATGAAGCACAGGAATTGAGGTGGACGGATCTCTTCTCACCACATTTTCTACCTCACGGCATATAACGGTGGAGTCCAAATGCACATGATCCTTGGACAGTTTAGCATAGATGCATGTATGTGGTCCTGCATATGTACCGATCTCAAACATTCCATGCGATTTTCTTTTCGAACACCGCAACCTCCAAGTACATCCATCCAAATATTTCTTACAACGAACAATCCATACATTTGGTGTAGAATGAGTCACCACAAAGCGCCTGTGTCCTTTGATGCTATACAATTTCACGGCATGTTGGATATCTACTTTACACATGAACCGCATGCCTTTCTCAAATTCAGATGCCTAATTCCATAAAGACCTAGAAGGGATCATTGCATTCTCATTCAGGGGTTGCATTGCCTCACTACTCAATTCCATAAATACAAATTGAAGGAACGACAAATTCACCTACACCCACTTTTGCGCACCATCAATTCCAAAGCAGACCTCTTCATCGAAGAAATCATCGTTCCCAATTTCGTTCGAAATTGGAGGACAAGATAATGAGCCATCATCTGCTATGACTCGATTTAACGCGTATCGAATCATGCCATCATCAACATGATGACCATCATCCCCTTCATCGTCTGTATCATCTTCGCTACTATCTTCACTAGTATCCCCGTCACTGCCGCAATAGTCATCATCTTCGCTAGTATTCATATCATTACGGGAACGAGGATCCTCGTCCATTTCGGGATTTGCGGTCGTCAAAGGCGATGCACAATGGCTATGGTCATAAATTGGTTGAGTGCTAGGTCCAGCTCCAGAATGTAACACTACATTGCAATTGGAACTATTGTATTGTTGCCTCGGAACTAAAGCGATATAAATCTCCATGCAATGTGGTGGTGGTAATTGTGACAAAAAGTCCCAAACATCTTTGAGACTCGACTCATCATCTATTGGCAACGGGACGTAGTTGGCCGATCCACTTCCAATGTACGCTGGATATCGATATGTCATGTTTAATCTCTGTAAGTCATTGTCTATCCGCAATGAATTACATATATAACGCACAAGTTCATCGTACCCTAAACCGATCTTCGATCTGAGATGTCGAATGGGCGGTTTCGTGTACGAAATTCCTGATGCTCCTTCTACCATGTCTCCATTCATATAACACAACAACGATACTCTTTGATCAACCATTCTTCAATCTATATATTTAGAATATAATTAATCATTATAGAAATATTTCAAATATATATGACCTTAATAAAATTGCTTAGGCACCCTAATAGAATTGGTGTATTGGTAACTAAATAGCCTAGTGATCAAATTAAGTACCTTATTCTGCAACAAAGAAACTATTATATGCAAATAACTATTATATATTATAAACAACTTCCCTAGCTAGCTTAGAATATAACAACCCCTAAAGCAACCTTATCACCGCCAATGTCTCATCTCCTAAGCGCACGCCTAATGTTCTTCCAAATTTTCCTACTAAATTATTGACATGTATATGGGATTTTTTGCTTGATTCATACCATACCCCCATACACCCCAAATCAAACAATTTCTACTCCCCCCTTGGGTACCCCACATGGTTTACATCTCAATATGGCAATGACATATATCCACACTAATTAATGTATAAATTGTACTATTTAAAAACAAACTTTCTAGCTATTTACTTAAATATGCAATGCATCAATTAGAATAAATATGCAATGCATCGGTAAGAATGATATATCATACACAAATTGAAAAAAAAAAAAGGAGCACTCCGCCAATAGAAGAACATTCAAGTATGAGCTGCTAGAAAGAAAAAAGACAACAAAAAAATGCACCTAATTAAAAATATCAGAGACACATTATATTTTGAGGTTATTTGTTTATTTTCTGAAAGGGAGAGTGACGAAAACCAAATAAGAAAAAGGAAGAGTGACAACTAGTGGCTATTTCATGCTTATTAAACACAATTACAGAGGTCGTTGGTCACAAATCCGTACATAAAGTCATATAAACAGCCCCGGAGACAACAAAAATAACAAATAATTTAACATACAACATAACATGAACCACATGAATCATAAACACACAAAATCTCCAACCAAATAGATCTTACCGAGTTGAGGGAATGAAGAGTGGAGCTGTTCGTTGGGGGAGTTGAAGGACTTCGGATCGATTGTTGGGAGTTGAAGGAAGAAGGAAGGCAAGTGAGAAATGAGGGCAAGAAAAACAGATCTGGATCTATAATGCTCTCTGGATTTCAAAGTGAAGTCGTGAGCTGAATTCACGATTTCACTTTAAAGTGAAATCGTGATCTCGGGTCACGATTTCCATTAAAGTGAAATCGTGACCCTATCTCACGACTTCACTTTGACGGGACAAAAACAAATTACGTGGCGCTGACGTGGCTACAAGTGTGTTAGATGGGGAAATAGTTTGGTGGGTGTGTTGGGTTCATATCTTTTACTGCCAAATGTACTAATCAAGTAAAAAGCTCCGTTATTTTAGAGGGAGAGTTTGTGGTGCAATATATTATTCAAAGGAAAATGGTTGGGATACATACTTTAGACACCGACTTGGGGCTCCTAACGATCATGCGTCGTTCGATACACCTCGAACGCGTATATCGAGATATGTCGATGTGACACGTGTCGAGCTGTATAATAAGTTTCTCGTATATCCTTATAATTTGTAGTTGTGATAAGTGGGATAGTCTCCATAGAGATTTATAAAACTTCTATATGTAAAAGTCATTCAATGGTTTTATTATTATTATTAACTTTAATTTAATTAATCTAATTAAAATAAAAATTAAAAATCACTAATTCAAAGTATATTATTGTCAGCCCTCTCATTATTAAGAAGACTGTCCGTCCTAGATTACCTTAATCCCTTGATAATCTAGTCAGCCTATCTAAAAACCTCAAGATTTTCATCAATAATTTAACTTAAATAACTGTTAATCATACTATAAAACCTTATTCTTTCACTAATAAAGTGGAGCAAATTGGAAAATTAAATTCCAATTGATTTCAATTCTTTAAATAAAGCTCAAAAACTAAATTTACATCATCAATGAAAGTTAATTCATGATTTGTTTAATTGGAGCAAATTAGAAAATCATACGAATCATTTTTCGTCTTTTGTAAAAATTTTGGCAGCACATCCTCTAAAAGTGACTTGCCGAAAAAACTTTCACCTAATAGACAACAAAATTGAGTAGGAACTTAAAACGACTCATAACTCTCTGCAATTCAGAATATATATCAAATTCAAATTTATAAACTAAGAGTCTTCGATAGCTTAATTACAACTTTACAATCCCAAAGTAGACCAAAATTGAAACTTAAACCTCTCAAATTATTTTATACTAGTTTAAGAGACTCTTATAACCATTCAACAAAACTTCACATCTAGTATAAAGAACGTCAAACTCTCACCCTAACCTAAAAATATAGATTATGTACATAAAACCAATTCGAATACATAGAAAGTAAGCTCTAAAGGAAATCACAAAATGTAACGACTCGTTACTTTAAGCTGGTGATCAGTGTTAATATAAATCTAAATTAACTCGAGTTAGACTCGTGGTTAATTTCGGCGTACCTTGATTAGCGTGTGCTTGGATTTGTGTAATGATTCGTGTTTGTTTGGGATGTTTGTTGAATTTATAGGTTGTAGTATAAAAGGAGAATTTATATACAAGCCTATGATTGAAAAATAAATAATTATATGGATATATATTTATATATATTTGATATACCAAATGCAACGAGGGGTCGTGAAATAAATGTGCATACCTGAGAATACTCATAGGCATGTCCGGTGAATTTATTAGCAAGAAAATACACGAAGTATATATATTTATATATATTTCATATATAATATATATAATCAAACTATAAGTTTGGTTTGAATTATATGGATCGTTGGATTACCTCGAAATGAGCGTAAGTATTGATGGTGTTAAAATTCATGCTACTTTATAATGTCATTTTAACACATCAATCACTTGATCAACCTTGAGATGACGATGCATATATCGAGGAAATCCATATATATAAATATAAAACCATCAAACTTTTCCTCACAATCTCAATTCGATCAATCGAGAGAGTGAGAGATACCAAGTAGCTTAGGGTTTGATCTAGAGGAATCAATTCATGTTTGAAACTCAATATACATATATTAACAATAGATGGTTTGTGATAAGTGTTGGAACACAAGGAAAGTGTGAGTGACTCGAAAACTTAGGAAGTTTGGAAATAAAAACCTGAATCGAGGTAAGTATAGATTAGCTTATTTATCAATGTTGTCTGAATATGTTAGTATATGTAGTTCATATAGTTTATGGACTGAATGAGGGACTATGTACACTGTGATGTTTTTACCAAATAGAAAATGATGTTTAATGTGATCCACGAGAGTAACTCTTAGAATAGAGACCAGGTTAAATAGGGTATGAGATTGATCTCTCAGCCTATATGTAACTCCTACTCAGTTAGATAGGTTTCGTGGGTAACATATTCATTAAAGGGTTTATGATAAAACCATTGGACATTAATGGATTGGCTAAATATCATATTGGCTAATAGGTTGTTCTAGCGATCACATTAATGGTGTCAGCTGGTAATCGACCCTAGTTTTACAAATAAAAATGAGAATCACAATGTAATAGTCATTGATGGTTTGACCTGCATATGTTATTTATTAGATTATGTGTTGTTCATAATTTTCGTTAGCTATTTATGGTGCATGTTATTATTGCGTATTGTCCTTGATTATTATATGGAATGTTAATGACTTAGTGAATCCATACTTACTGAGTAAGTTGGAGCGCTCACCCCAATTAATAATTCGGAAAAATCAACAAGCGCTACAACTACGAGATAGAGAAGATTTAGGAGTTTTAATCTTCTCTTTTATGTAATGAATCTTCTCTTGTCTTATATATTTGTATTGAATTATAGTTTTGTAATATAACAAGGGATGAGAGATTTTGTATAGTCGAGATTTATTCTATTTTGAATTGATTTTGTATATCGTATTTAAATATCAAAATTTTTTTAATTTTCGCTGTGTTTAATATTTGTTTTACATTGATGTTCGATATATAATTGTGTTTATTAGGAAATAGAAGGAGATGCTGCTGGCTCTAGTTAAGTCTGGTTGGGTTAACGAGGCTTAATTAGGATTTCAAGCCGAATATTTCCTAATCGGGATAGGGGATGCTATACAAAAAGTCTTCACGCTTCTCCTTTTCCTTGTTAACGCGAGATGAACCTGTCACCATTATAACAAATAATTATGTCAGATAAGTAAACTTTACATTGTTTAATACATCTCGTAATAGCAACATGATAAATAGGAATAATCATAAAGCCAATAAATTGATGAAATAAACATACAACTATACAATACACTCTGTTTCTATTTATTAATTATAATTAGATGTCGACTTCCAAAAATAGTACGGAAACAATATTAAGAGCTTATAAAATGTAGAGATAACTCGTCGGTATTTAAGTTCGGAACTAGCCTCACTAGCTGACTTTGACTGCAAGTTTAATGGCTCAATTGTAGTAATAGTGTACTCAACTTAAGTTGACTATGGGTATCATCATCAGGGAAAGGTGTATGCACTCACTACATATTTAGCTACAATGAATCTATTGCTAAGGAAATCATTTTTAAAAGGTTTTATAATTAAACTAACTAATTTAACAAATCAATGTAATTTAGTTAAATTCTTATATTAAGACTATCTTAGTTGACAATTTCATATAGGTAATGAAATACTATGCTTTTCAATTACTTTATCATCTTTATATGTTGTGCGCTATGCCTAATTAGAATAGACAAATTTCTTCAAATCCACTTTAACCTACTATCGCGGCAGAAAAAATTCTAATGTGCAAACTAGAACTCCACCTTTCGATGTGAATAATGTAAGCTCCACATTGCTTTAATGTTCCAAATCTTTAGATTCATAACCAATTAAGTTTACTATCTGTGCCTCCTTAATCAACAACTATCACTCGATCCAAATGATGCTAGAAATGGTTCCATGAAACCAATACCCTATACATAAAATATCTCACTGATACGGATCAGGGTAAGTGGCATTTGATCAGATGACCAAAGTTACCAGTTTTCTGACAGTTAAGATAAGTTTTCATAAACATGTATGAATCTTGAGAAATAGTGGGCCAGTAATACTCTTAAGAACTTTTCTAGCTGTCCGATGACGACCAAAGTGGCCACCACAAGCGTAAGTGTGGCAAAATGCCAAGATGGAAAGAATCTTAGTCTAAGAAACATAACTCCAGATAACCTGGTCGGGGCAAAATTTCTATAAGTATGGGTAATCGTATACATAATATTTAACATCATTCCTAACTTTATTCTTTTGGGCTTTAGAAAGGTGTGGGGAAAGTTATCTAGAAGTGATGTAGTTCACCAAATATGCATACCAGGAAAGATCTTCCATAATAGAATAGATGTACTCATAAGAAAAGTCATCCTTAAGAGGGGTAGGACATTCACTATTCTCAATCATACTGAGATGGTCTGCGACTAGATTCTCTACACCACTTTTATCTTTAATTGTGATGTCAAACTCCTGTAGTATGAGTATCCATCCAATGAGCTTAAGTACAGCTTCCTTTTTACTCTTAAGGTGTTTCAAGGCTGCATTATCAAAGTAAATAATCACCTTAGTTCTCGAAAATATAAGGTTGAAATTTTTCAAATGTGAAGATAACGACTAGGAGTTCCTTCTTGGTAGTAGTGTAGTTCATCTTAGCATCGTCTAGAGTATGAAAAACATAGTAAATAACATGTGAAGCTCTCCTGACTCTCTATCCTAAGACTACACCCACTGCATGATTGTTAGCATCTCATGTAATTTCAAATAGAAGCTCCTAATTGGGGGCTTGAATCACCAGTATATGCTAGTAAGTGAGTCTTTGGATACATCAAATGCATTATTGCATGCCTTATCAAACTCAAAAGGCACTTCTTTTTATAGTAGATGGCAGAGGGGTCGTGCGATCTTTGAAAACTCCTTAATGAAGTGTTAATAAAAATCAGCGTATCTAAGGAAAGATCTAATTTCACGAGCGTTTATAGAGTAGGGTAGTTTCTTGATAACATCACTTTTAGCTTGATCTACCACCGCAGCCCCTCGATGAGACAATGTGTCCCAAAATAAGACCTTAGTCCACCATAAAATGATAGTTTTTGTAGTTTAGACCAAAGTTCTTCTCGATACACCTATTGAGCAACTCAATCAGATTCATGAGACAACTATCAAATGAATCACCATAAATAGTAAAGTCTTCTATAAAAACCACCTCTATGAAATGTATGATGAGATTTAAAAAGATACTCACCATGCACTTTTGAAAGGTGGTAGGTGCATTCCATAACCCAAAGGGCATGCGTTGATAGGTAAAAGTGCCAAACAGACAAGTAAAGGTCATCTTTTCTCGGTCTTCAAGCGCTACTAGTATCTAGTGAAAACCGAAACAACTATTAAGAAAACAGTAATGAGAGGGACCGAGTAGTCTCTCTAACATCTTATCGATGAATGGAAGAGGAAAGTGGTATTTTCTAGTGGAAACATTTAGCTTAATGTAGTTAATACCCACTATCCATTCTGAATATGGGTTAGAACCAACTCACCATGTGAATAGGGGACTACTGTGACTCTCATTTTCTTAAGAACCACTTGGATAACACTTACCCATTTACTATTAAAGATTGGTTAAATCATATAAGCATCAAGGAGCTTCATTATCTCTTTCTTTACGACATCCATCATAGGCAGATTGAGCCTCCTTTAAGCTCCCTTGTTGGCTTTAACCCATCTTCCATATGTATATGATGCAAGCAATTGGAAGGACTCAGACCTTTGATATCTACTATGGTCCCACCTATATCTTGTTTAAACTTTGGGAGTACTCATAAGAGTCTCTCCTCCTCCTATTGAGTAAGTTTGGTTGAGATGATCACATGGTGTATGCCATTATCACAAAAAAACATGTACTTTAGGTGGTCAAGTAATGGTTTCAGCTCAAGTGTAGGAGCTTTAACCAAGGAGGAGGGGAAGCTTGGATTCAATAGTAGGCAACTCCAAATAATAGACTTTGGGGGCAGGGGTTAGAATGAATCCAGTTTAGAAACAACATCGTTGACATTAGTATCGAGGGTTAGAACACTTTAATAGATAAGAGTAGTGTAGAGATGATTCTCTAACTCTACTTGAACTACATCATCACTATTCATGATTAAAGCCTACCCAATGAGCACATCCATACAGTTTATGGTACAAACTATGGAAGACACATCACTAGGGTATCTTATTGTATCATAAATGTTGAACTTGATGACTTCACTGCTGAACTCCATGGTAAGAGATCAATCATCCACATCTATTTCGTTTTCATTGTCTTCTGGAATGGGCATCCAAGTAACATCTATGACGCATTAGAGAATGGCTCCTCCTTTGTATCCAGCATGTAGAAAACAACGAAAACACGAATTCACTTATTCGGACTAAAACATCTTCAAGAACACCAACAAGTCTGACGACTGAATGGTATGCTAACTGAATTACAATACCAATATCCTCTGTTGGGCCTGCATTCAATGTCTCATAAACAGATAATGGCATGAAATTAATGGAAGTGCTGAGGTCCCACATAGCCCTCTGAGTACTTATATCACCTATAACACTAGGCACCAAGAACATCTTAAGATCCTTGTATTTAAGGGAAACCTCTTTTGTAGGATAGGAATGATGATTTCTCCCATTTAGAATTTTTTGTTGCCTTTTAGTTTCCTTTTGTTATGGCATATTTCCTTAAGAAACTTTACATCTTTGGGAACTTTCTTCAAAGCGTCGAGGAGTGGAATATTTATTTCTACTCACCAAAAGGTCTCGAGAATTTCTTTCACTTCTTCCCTTTACTTATCTAGGATCAGTTATTATGGAAAATGAGGTTTGACCTTGAAGGTAGGTGGTGCTTCCTTTTGATTAGTTACTATTTATTTAGGGATAGATGGGATCACTGCTAACTCATGCTTTTCCTCATTTGCCTAGTCTTTGGCATTAGATGGCCCATTGTTCATTTTAGGTCCCTCTAATTCTTTGCCGCTTTTGAGTGTAATTGCCTTAGCACTCGCGTTAGGATTCGAGTAAGGTTGCGATGACAATTCTATCTTATCTTTAAGACATCCCTATTGTTGTACCATTTGGCCTACTTGAACCTTAAGGTTGCAGACTGTCGCATTGGTATCACTAATAGATTCTTAGTATTAGCCTTAAATTGAGCAATATATCACAAAAATTGGCTCTTCAGCCATAAGAGCTTTTATCATATCCTCAAGTGAAGAGGAATTATTGGAAAATGCAGGCAATGGTTGACCTCTAGGGACAAAGGTCTAGAAGTTTTGACTGTGAGGCTCGTAACTGAAGTTTTGGTTGTTCCACACTGTTGCATGATTATTAGTATTCCCAAATAGGGCCCTATATGCCTTGGAATTGATTACCCTCTGGCATTGGCCTCTTCATTTTCTTCAAAAATAGTAGGAGATTCATTAGTTGCATAAGTTATAGCCGCACAGAAGCCACAAGCCTAGACTTGCACTTTGCCGAAAGTGAAAAGCTCTATCATGGAGGTTAGTTTGTCACTTTCTCGGTCAATAAATTTTGAAACTGCTCATGCAGTGAGACTTTTGTATGCGGCATCATGAAATCTCCACAAAGGCGTGATTGATGAGTGATGTCCTCGTATAACGGCCTCATCTGAGCTGCTGTCTTATCTTGAATGTGACCCCCATGTGTGTTATCAATCATGCATCTCTCTATGGGTGTCATGCCAGCATAGAAGAAACGACTTTCTTAGTTTGGCCATGATATGGGCAACTAGCAATCAATCGCTTATAGCAATGCCAATATGCACCAAATAATTCTCTCGCTTTCATTTTGATGCAGCATATGTCCTTGATGTGCTGAACAATTTTATCCTTAAGAAAATGCTCTTTTAAAAACACAGTTATCATTTCATTCCAGGAGTTAATGCAATTAGTCTAAAACTCCTTTAGTAAAGTAGCTGGGTCCTTATTTTTTCTACCATGAAAGGAAAGTAGGATATGGATAAACCTATACCTCAATTCAAAACCTCCTGTATTCTTTAGATAACTAATGCATATGGGTTGTTGTGCCAATATAGCTTGAAGGTCTTTATTGGCGTGCCCCACAGTGACTTGGTGATTTGTAGCTTATGCCATGACTAGAGGATTTTAGCCTTGTTGTTACCTAGGTTGGGATTCCCTATTCAACCTTTAGAATGTTCTCTCGGGTTTAAGATTGAAAGACAACAATAAACCACTCGATTTCGACTAAGTGAGTCTCGAGATCATAAAACTAAGAAAAAGAAAAAGAAACTAAAATCATAATAAAAGACTAAGTCCCTGACGATGGTGTCGATATTTTTTCACGTATCGTTTGTGCAAAATATAACCTGTACTAGTGTTACCAATCCCACTTGGGTGTAGTAGTGGTGAACACGGGGTCGAATCCATATGATTTAGGTTTTACTCTAAGTCAACTAAAAAGGAAATTTAGGGGTTCTTAAAAATTTTAAGAAAATAATTAATTAAAACTACTAGAAATCAAAATTCACAAAAATGAATTCAATGAGAGAAAATACCTAGGTTTATAATCCCACAAATATAAATCAAGATTCAATAGCATGTCATGGTCTTTGATATTTCCTAAAAGATTATTAATTCAATTCCTACTAAATCAACTATAAGAAATCGATATCCGTTCGATATCCTTAATTCCTATAATCTCAATAGTTATGATGTCTGCAACTAACTACTTACTTAGTTAACACATAACCTTAGACATCTGCCAATAAAATTGAACGCATTAATTGCATAAAGTTTCGTGGCAATACTAATCCTAAAGAACTGGATCACGCCCGCTTCCGATTTTACCAAGATTTATTTGCCGCACACTCAAGAACATAAAGGTTTAGACGGAAAACGGGTGAGTGATTGTCACTTGCATTAGTCTAATCGTGCAATTACAGATAAGATTATCTCGATTAACTATTGGGTTTCCACCTAAAAGCATGCAATGGCCATAACAAATACCCTAAGCTTGCACCATAATAATGAAAACAAAATGAATAAAATAGAAAGAATTGAAATAAATTAAATTACAAATAAAAGATCTCACAAATCATGATATTAACCAAGATTCTGGACTTGCTTCACCTCCGAACTAGAAAAAGAGTCCTTAGCCAGACATTGTCTTTACTAAAACAATGAAATTGTAAAGAAAAAAGTCTCCATCAATTCTCTATTCTCCCTTCTTGTTTACCACATCCTAATGACTATTTATACTCCTAAGACCCTTCAAAATACAGTTAGAAACTCTAATTAGTAATCCTAAATGAAATATAATTCCTAAACTTTCTATTTTCGTGTCTCGTCGCCGTTTGTAAATGATCCACGTCGTGTGTGTAAATTTCACAATGCCGCTACTATGCCAATTTTGCCTATATATTTTTCCTTTTAGTGGTCTTGACGATGTCTGTGGATCTGCCTGGTGCTTTTTGTGTTAACCCACAACGTCACCACTGCTCACATAGCGACGATTAGTCTGCTCCTCATTCTCTAATTTCTAAGCATTGCTGACACCTTGTGTTCCTTTCCCACGACATCAAAGGTCATCTCCACAACTTCACTTATGGTTTTATGCTTTTTTTGGCTTTTCATCACGAAATCACTCATTTTTATCTTTTATGGCTTGTAAAATCGAAAACACATAAATATCATCAATTCGAGTTCATTCTGGGATATTTAGACAAATTATACTACTAACTTACTCTATAAATAAGTCAAATTAAGTACTTATCAGTCGTCACAATAAACCTCTCGTAACTTCGAAAATAGTTTGACACATTTTATAACCAATTTCTTAAAACTTAAACCTACAAAGTCCTTTTCATGGATGTGGTCTTCAAAAACACAATGAAATTTCCTTTTGAACACTCCAAAAATGTATGATGCTTGTTAATAAGTCTTTAAACTTGCTATGTTTTAGTGTGACTTTAATGTGTTTTACAAGACTTTATTCCCTATACGTCACTTATCCTATGTTTTTGTATTTTTAGGATTAAAATAAGCAATTTAGAGAAAATGAGCAAAATCATGTCAAAAACAGAGTTGGAAATACTAATTAAGGCCTTGCGGTTTCCAGTGCCTTGACTTTGCACTAAATTCGCCAAGAATCGCTAGAGTTCAAACTTGGATAATTGCAAGAACGATAGTGAATATGATGCGAGGTAACCAATGTTAATAGCCCGAAGTTAAAATCTGGCAAAACTAATGAGAAAACACTCAGCCATCTCTAACGCCTTGGGAGTGAACGTACGATGATGGAAATCACTAGTGCAAATCTGGGATAGAAAGACGAGAAAAATAGAGCATCGCATGGCCTCACTAGATATTCCTAATGCCTTCACAAAATGAACATACGATGCTGGCCTAATCATAAGAATGAAAGTTACCGATTTTGCAGTTATGAAAAGTTATGGAGAAGATTCGCTTCTATCTTGCTACTAGTATAAAAATCCTAGAGAGAAACCCTAAAGGGCATCCAATTACATTTAATTAAGATTACTCATTGTTCTTACTTTTGTTCAAGAGAGCATTGGAAGTTACTGATTATTCCTTTGCGTATAAGTTACCGATTATTCCTTTGCTTGTAAGTTTTCTCATTTAGCAGATTCATTGGTGCTTTTTATCCTTCATTAATAAAGCATTAGTGATTTTATGGCCATGAGTGGCTAATTTGGTTTTATCTACATTAAGGTGACTTGATTCAAAAGATTTAGAGTTCATGATATTTTGTGATTAATGTCTTATTCATTTTGTTTTGAATCATGTAATCTCGACAACATGGTTGTATAAGATCATTCGCTTGCATTATGGTCTAACATTTCGTTTTTTATGGTGGTGTAAGTACATGTGCACTTTGGTCTTAATAGGAACCATATCCAGCAATCTTACCACTACACGGTTAGGGAGATTGCATTGGTGCTAAATAAGATCATGGATTGTTTGCTTTTTAAAAGTTCTAGATACTTTTGAAATATAGGTTGAGTAGCAGTGCACACTAGTGACAGCATAAGGCTGGTGTTCTTATAGAGTTTAATGTTGCTAGGTTGTTAAAAATATACAGAGCACTCAGGATTTGGTAACTTAGTTGGTGGTTGTGTAGCATGTTCCTTCTATTGACATAAGGTGAATAAGGTGATAGGTAAATATGTCAATCGCTATAGTCTACCTTTAAGTGTTATCAAAACAATCTTTTACAATCTATAAATGAACTCCAACATACAATAGTCATGTCATGCCTAGATCTAGAGTCTTTAATTCATTATTAATGGTTAATTTGCCAATCATGTTTTATTTAGTTTTCATCAAAATATCTTTTTCGTTATTCTATTTTAATTTCCTTTCAAAACCACTATTTTAGAACTTAAAGATTTTTCCCAATCCCTATGGAATCTACTTCCCTTACCGATACTACAAATCCATAATAGCCCAATATTTGGCTTTCATTATTAGTGTGTTCAACATCTCATTAATTCTTAGCACCATTTTCGGGGATTGGTGATAACTTATTTTAGGTTTTTGTTGTTTTTATTATGGTCTCAAGTCATCGTCACTCATTATTAATAGATTCTCTAGTTCCCCTTTATCCAAAAATTAACCGATCATATAGGAGTAGGAATAGAAAGAATAGACGAAAAGCATGACAACGAGTAAGGATGAAGGGAAATGAAAGAAACCAAGATTTTCCATTAGTGAAGAATGGTGGAGGCAATAGTAATAGCGAGGATGATATCTAGAGCTTACTCATGTAGAAACAAACCGCAAATCTGTACTATTGTACATTAAATATTCAATCGAGACGAGAGTGTTTGAGCTCAAGTTAGGGCTAATTCATAAGCTACCATGTTTCTATTGGAACGAGAATGAATACCTGCTTAAGTTTTTAACTGATTTCGAGATGGTTGTGGTAGGAATGAAGCCTACCTCCATAAAAAATGACATTGTAAAACTTAAACCTTTCTTTTTGCTTGAAGGATACTGTGCGAGAATGGTTAGGTCATCTTTTAGTCGGATCTATCAAGACTTGGAATGAACTTCATTAGAAAACTTCTAATTAGAAAGTCTTACATGACAGTGTGCAAGGGAAGAATACTTGACATCACGCCGACTATGGCGCGAAGATATATTGAGAAAGTCATGAATCAATCTAATTAGTATGGTCATTCTGAGCACATAGCTAGAAAATTACATGCCCGCAAGGAGAATCAGTTAACTGAAAAAGAAAATCTCTAATATCACAAAGAATGACAATAAGTCTTTGTCTAATTTTTGGAAATGTTTCAAGAGATTGTGTCAAGCATGCCCATAGCATGGATTTACTACGAAATATTTATTAGAAAACTTTTATGATCGTCTCACGTATAATGAGAAAAGTTTACATGACACAGTGTGCGATGGAAGAATACTTGACATCACACCGACTATGGCAAGAAAATATATGAATCAGTCTAAGTAGTACGATCATTATGAGGACATAGTTAGACGAGAAGTGATGGTTTCTTTAGGAGAAAGCATATTGGAAAGTGAAGTTTTTGAGCTGAAGTCATTAATGAAGCAAATTTTGGTGGAGAAGAGCTAGGCCAAGCCTTGCGGGATATATATTGAAACCAATCACTTCACAGATGAATGCCCTCAACCTTTTGTCAACAACAAACAAGTGAATGTTGAGGGATAGTTTTCAGACCTCTATAAGGTCAGTATGGACATTAATCTAAGTACTACAATGGGAGAGAAATGAACAATCATCCTAATTTAAGCTATAGACTGAAGAATCCAAACTTCCAAACTTTTCTCCTTAAGGATATTCATTACCATATACTAAACAGACTCAGCAGCTGGTCAACTCTCAAATAAATGTTCAAGCAAATGATAATAGCTCAGCAGCAGTATAAGGTGAAAACTTAAGCGTCAATCAAAGACTTGCAGTCTAGGATATCGGGCATGTTAGCCTAGATGAGGCATATTAGTAATCAAGGTAAGTTGCTATCTCAACCAATGATGAAGCCCAATGCACATATGAATGTTATTTCAAATGTGAATATGATTTTAGTGGCTAATAACCTAATAATGCTCAAGTCGAAGCTTGCTAGAGCCAGGAGAAAAGAGAAGTTAATTGAAAAAGAGAAAAAAGGAAGAACCGTGGAAAAGAGGATGGAAGCGAGAAGTCTTATCTATAACTCCTTTTCCGCAACGACATTATGCAGGAAGTCTTAAAAAGTAGAGGACTACAAACAATCCTTAAGTGAGAAAAGGCCAATTTGGTAAAAGCTAATGAAAGCGAGTTGATTAAGCCAGAAGCTGAATTCAAAAGCAAGCTGGTTAGAAAAGAAAGTGTCCCTGAGAGGAAAGACGTGAAAAGTGATGAGGTAACTAATAACTTATTATTTAAACATATATGTAACACTATTTCAGTAGTGTATTGAGTATAAATATCCTGAAATGAGCGTAAATTGATAGTATTTATATATTTTCAAGTCTAGAAGGTATAAAGGAGACAAACGAGTGAAATCGTGAAGAGATGAGGCTAAAATGCACAAAAGTAGGTTTAATGCTGGGGCAAACATGCTTAACGCCATGGGAATAGGATAGGCGGCATGGTCACAGTTCGGAAGATTAAGAAGATGAGGAAAATGAGTAGTAGAGCCGACGTAGTTGAGGCGCCGAGAAGGTCAAAATAGGCAATGAGTCTACTAATTGATAAAATCTCCACACAAAGTGGCCGAAGCTATCACGACGCCGTAGGTTTACACACACAATGTCAAATCACTTATGGAAAGTGTTGAGACAAAGAAAATAAAAAGTTAGAGTTCTATTTTGGGTGGAATTGTTTATCTTAGGAGTACAAAAAATGAATTTGAACGTGGTAAATTCACCCGTTACCATAGAGAGCAACCAATTAGCATAATTTTACTTTATTCTTAAGTATTAAGAAGAATTTTGGAGGAAAAGACATTGAAGATTTATGTGTGGTTGTTCGGTATTTTTTTCTTTGATTTAATTGAAGTTATTCGTTCAATCTTTGATTTCAATGAATACCATTATGTCCATGTTTATTTTAATGATGTGTGAGTAGTTCATTAATTTTAAGGATCAATGGATCCTATGGTATGAATGTTATGCTAAAGTAGTTCGAATGAATTTTAAATATAAAAAGTGCAATGGTTAGACTTTGTATTGATTCTAAGCATAATGCTACAAACATCTTGATCATGTGTTTATTGCTATTAAGTTTTAGAAGTTATCATGGCCACTAAAGCTTTTAAGCCGTATATGGACGATACAGCCATAAAATACATAACATCGATAGATAATTATTGATTAGGGAGGCACGGATAGTAAACTTAATTAGTTATGAATCTAAATATTTAGAACTTAAAGCAATGTGGAGCTTAAGTTATTCACACCGATAGGTGGAGTTCTAGTTTGCACATTAGAACCTTTTCCATCATGGCAGTAGGTTGATGTAGATTTGAAGGAAATCTATCTATTCTAGTTAGGCATTGCACACACATAATGAAGATGAAAAAGTGGGTTGAAAAGTATAGTTATTCATTACCTAGGTGAAGTTGTGAACTAAGATATTCTTAATATAAGAGTTTAAAAGTATTAACATTATTTTATAAGAATAGAATAGTTTAGTTTAAAATCAATTAAAAGATAGATTTCTTTAGCAATAGAGTAAATCTGACTAAGAACACTAAGTGCAATACATCTTTTCCTGAGGATGATATCTGTATTCTACATAAGTTGGTCACACTATTACTACAATCAAACCGTTATAATTGCGGCTACACACTCAAGTCTTCTAGCGCTGTTGTTGTCGATTGGTAGCCACTTAAACTTAGTTAGTTTGCAAAATTGCTAACTTTTATTTTAAGTAATTTACTTTCAAGTTTATAAAAACAAAAAAGAAAAAACTAAAATGTTCAAGTTTCAAGTTTTACATCTGTATTTGATCTTTTATGTTTTCTTTTAAGGGAAAATTAGTGCATGCGTAGAAAAGGAGAGAAGGACTTAGTGCATTACGACCCTAAGATAGACATAACCAACATAGGAAAGAAAAAGAAAGGAATTAAGATAGCTGAGGATCAAGCATAAAACCAACGTCGAGGGAATAACAACCCTGAAAGTGATATGGTAGTGTAGAATAGAGTGTGGAGACAGAGAAGTCTTCGTGACTACTTCAAGTTTGAAGTTCAAGAGACTTATAACGAAGTGATAAGGCTTCCAGCCAACACCATCAATTTTTAATTGAGATTGTCTCTAATTAACATGGTGCAGAATAGCTTGTTTAACAGGCTAGCGAATGAAGATCCAGTTGCACATGAAGAGAATTTCTTGGATAAGTGTAACTTCATGCACATTACTAGAGTTACAAATGAGGTGATCAAGATGAGAATCTTTCTATTCTTATTAGGTGGAAAAGCCAAATCTTGGTTCCAAGGACTAAATGCAGAAATATGACCTCATGGGCGGAAATCAATGAAAGATTTCTAGACAAGTTCTTTCCCTCATTGAAGGTCAGTGAAAAGAAACTGGAAATCAATTAATTCAAGCTAGAAAATGCCAAGTCTCTTGGCAGGGCTTGGGAAAGATTCAAGGATATGCTAAGGAGATGTCCAGGATATGGATATGTAAAATGGCTACAACTACAAATTTGCTACTATAGGACAAGTCACAACACCAGAACACTAGTAGATGTCATAATAGGTGGTTCTCTACTAATCAAGGAAGAAGGTGGAGGATTTGTTCTCCTAGATCTTATGTTTCAAAACTCTACAGTCGATACTCATTCCATAGTGATGAAACTGGCATATGTAGATGAGATTGATTTGCAAGCCGCAATCATGCCACAACTATCTAACCTGAACAGTCAAATGGCGACGCTTCAAATAGGACAACAAAGTCCACACGTGCAGGCAATATAACAACTTGTCAATCACCAAACCATTTTTGTTAATTAAATGGACACGCAACATGGAATGAAGTTTGAGGAGATAAACTTTATGAACAAATAGAGCAATAGAAACAACTTCAGATCGAGAGGAATGTCTCCTTGAAGGTTTTATCAAGGATATAATAACAAGCCCAACTTCTTATATAAAAATCTTGATAACATATTGAAGTTACCTTTAAGCTTTGATCAGCAAGTCCAATAAGGGAAGTTAGGGTAAAGCAAAGAGATGGCTTCATTAAAGTTAATAGAGAAATTCTTGGACGCCATCAACATTTGCAATAGGGAATGCCATGAGAAGCATGGAAAAAAGATGGAAAATATGAAGCAAACTTTGAAAAGAATAGACGATTAGAGATAATAATCCATCTAAAATCTGGAGAAATAGATTTATCAGCTAGCCATTGCTTTGAATTTAAGGAAAGAAGGGCAGTTTCTGAGTAACACTATCATAAATCCCAAGGAGAATGTTAGTGTTATCCTTATGATGAATATTATGACAACAAATGAGATAAGGCAAGAGAAAGTGATGTACAAGCTATAAAGAGTCAACACTTTGGCTATGAGGAAGTATGAAGTGATGCATAAGAAAGGAAAGGAAATGAGGCAAGATAAACTTGGAGGATTCAAGCAACAACAGATTAATGTCTTAAAAAGTTAAAAGAAGGAGAAGAAATAATGGAGAGCTAAACAGTAAGATAAAGGACATTCTGAATAAGCACCAAAAGGAAATAGTATCAAGGTGCTTCTAAAGAAGCCGTAACTAAGATTCAAGCTCACACCAAGACTTTAACCAATCTAGAAAAGAGATCTTGAAGATATATGCATACCATTGATCATTAATAGGAATCGATTTAGAAACATCTTATGTGATACATGAGCCTTAGTCAATGTCATGCCAATAAAGGACAAGTTACAAGGTAATTTGAAGATTAATTGTTTCAATACAACAAATTTGAAAGTAGTTGATGGTAAATTGGTACCAACAATCGGGAAAGTCTTGAATGTGCATGTGAAAATGGGTAAATTCACATTCATCGTGGATTTTGAGGTTATGGATCACAAGATAGATGATGATATCTCTATGATACTTGGGCGACTATTCTTGAACACCGCAAATGTAGTCTTGCATATAAGAGAGAAAATAATCATAATGAGTATCAAGGAGGATGATGATGCCAAGAAGATTGCTTTTATTGAAGGGCAAGAAGTAAATCCAAATGGGAGAGATATAATTATTGCATACCTACAATTAGAATATCTCTATTAAGGCTCGAACTAAAAGAACGAAAAGGCATCGGGAAAATAATGTTAAACTAAGTGCTACTGAGAGGCAACCCAGGGGTTTTTAAATCTCAAGTATTTAATTAGTTAGTTAGTTTAGTAGTACAATCCAAAGTTTAAAAGAGAATAAGGTTAAAGGAGTGAATGAAATTATGTATAAATTTTACGCTAATGCTAAGTTTACTAAGAAGGGTGACTATGTGAATGTGAGATGGGTATTTGTCCCTTTCAATGAGGGTTACATAAATAGCATCTATGGGTTACAACACCTGAGTATGGTTGAAGCTGACCAAAGTCTCCCATATGATTTATATGAGAGACCCTATAATTTATACCCTTTCAAAGCCATAGAGAGAAAACATGGGTTGTTCGAGGAAAACAATGACAGGTAATGGGAGCTGAGAATGTGCTGAAGCACATTAAGAAGAGGAGCATGAGAAAAGTTTGTAGAATGTGGCAACACTTTCTGGTTGCTTCATTGTACCCAACCACTCGGAAGGGTGAGAGTAATAAGCCAAAGGTTGTTTTGTTTGTTTGAGATTACAAAGAACTGGGATATCAACGTGGAGGAGATCATATACAAGAACCTGAGGGAGTCTATCATGCCAGAGAAAGAAAAAAAAATTGTTGTTTCTAATTTTGATTACCAAGATGTACTTAAAGGCCGAAATGCAATTGATTCGAGAAGTGAGTTTGATATTAAGGCCCAAGTAATCATAGATTAGGAGTTTATGCTAACAATGAAATCATCTACTAGTTACCAAGACTCTAAATATAAGAGAGAGGGTGGCAAAGGGAACAAACTTGAGGCTAATATGTTAGCCAAAAAATAAAAGGATCAAGCAACGGTAGCAACAACAGTAGCGGAGTTAGCCTAGGAGTTCGAGAACAAAGGATATGGAGAGGATGAGAATAATCAACATGGATTTTCTACGGGATACGAGTATTTAGACCTACTTATAAGAGAGCATGAGTTGGATGGTCTCGAGATTTTCCCACCACCTCCTCCACCATAGGCACTAATACCGATACAAGAAGACTTGACTCAACGACAGCAGAGGCTATGGATTGCTGAGATGAGGAGACAGTATGGAGAGGACAGGGCTCAGTATCATGAAGCTTTAGTGAGATATGAGCAAGACGGACTTAACAGACAATAAAACTTCATGTTATTTGCATATCATTAGAGGGATATAGCTAGATATGAAAGGAGCAGATTGATAAGACCTACTAATAGGTCTTTTGGTTTTTCAGCAACACTGTACTACATGTTTGATCCTGAAGTGTTGCAAAACAAAAGGGTGGAGCATCCTTAACATCATCCTTTACTGGAGCAGATGATGATGATGATGATGATGATGGTGATGATGATGATGATGACGACGATGATGATGATGATGATGATGATGATGATGATGATGATGATGCACATTCCAAAAGTTAGAGTCATAGGATTTCTTTAAACCTTGAGGAGATGAGAGATACATTATACTATTAACTTTGCATTTCAGATATTTTGTAATTTTTATTAGTTATTTAAATTTTATGTTTATGGATCATTATGATCTTGTGTTATTATTATATGTTTGTATTTAGTGTTTTCATATTTCAGGCTTATTTTTAAACCTTGAGGACAATGTTTAATTTAAGTTTGGGATATCAACACAAAACTTTGGGAAACGGTAAAAAAGGATAAAATAAGGATAAACACTGCATGCATGATCGTAAAATTTTTTTTTTTTTTGAAGCAATAAAAGAGGAAAGCATGGTAGTGTATTCTTTTTCCTATTTACATACTATTTGAATGTGTTTATGTCGTATAGATTAGGTTATATATAGGAATATATAATGAATAAGTAATTCATTTGCAAAGTTCATACCTTTAATTGAGGATGAGTAAGATACAAGTGTCTTATTAATGTGAAACTCAAGGGAGTACTATTAAATTTTTGAAGAAAATGAGAAATGTAGCAAACAACAGTGTAGTTTCATGATTAGAAACCTAGAGTTAGGGAAGACCACGAACTTGAAACAAAAGCAAGGAAAATACTAGAACATTTTTTGTGGAAAAAGTTATATCTCTAAGGAATTCTATAATAAGTGTGAATCTTACTTGATAATAAAAAGTAAGTAAAGACTTAGTGCTAAGAGAAAAAGAAATAGGCATGGTTTATAATGAAAAAGCTGGAGTTAAAACTTACTTGCTAGAGTGAAAGTGAGAAGTGCTAACAAGAGTTTAAAAATAAGAAAATAGAGAGTCCAACATGTTCTACAGGAAAAGGAGTCGAGAACTTGATGGTTGGAAAAAGAGAAAAAAAAGGAATCCACAGGAAAAGGAGCAAGGACAATTAGAATATATAAGGAAAAAGGAAAATAAAAATAAAAGAGAGATAAAATTAATGAAAGAAAGGTGAGATTAAAACTCTTCAAATAAAAGATTTAGCTTGAGTACAAGTAGCTTAATTGAGTTGAGTTTATTTCCAACTATATTAAGTCCTATAGACTCTTAAAGTGCTGAAGTCTACAAAACTAGCATGATCTATGCTTAATTGTGAATTCCTGAGCTTAATGAGAAATTATGAGATTTTAAACTTATTACTTGAGTGTCGAGGTAAAATAAACTTGTGAGTATTGATGATTTTGGTTGTGAATTACTTCGATGTTTCGAAAGTAAATTGTATGTGTTGTTAAAGCAACACGTTTTGAAAAATAAAGGTTTTTGCAAAATAAAAGCTCGAGTGGATTGTTAATTAAAACTTATTTGAATTAAAGGATGCTCCATAAATGATGTGAAACGAATATGAACTTTAGTAGAAGTAGTAGTAATAACACTTAGTAAAATATACTTTTGCTTGGGACGTGCAAAATCCTAAGTTTATGGGTATTTTATAAGTGATTATATAGGTTTATGTATAGCACTAGTTTAGTAGTATGTTTAGTATAAATATCACAGAATGAAAAATTGATGGTATTTATGTATTTTTAGGTATACAAGGTACAAAAGAGACAAACGAGTGAATTCGTGAAGAAACGAGGCTAAAATGCATAAAAGTAGGTTCGAGATCGTGGGAAGAGGCTAGACGGCACAGACACATTGTGGAGGACTAAGAATAGGCAAAAAACATAATAGCAAAGCTGGGGCAATGGCGATGCCATCAGTCTTAAGGGACAACGCTAGTGAGGTTAAAGCAGGGCACCAAGTCTTCTAAATGAAAAAAATTGCACACAAAGTGGTCGAAGCTATTAAGGCTCTGTGAGTTTAAACACACAATGTCGGATCACTTACAGACAATGCTGAGACAAAGAAAATAGAAAATTAGAGTTCTATTTCGGGTAGAATTATTTATTAGAATTTCTAATTGTTTTTTAAAGTATCTTAGCAGTATAAATAAGTATTATAACGTGGTAAACTCACCCATTACTATAGAGAGCGACCAATTAACATAGTTTTAATTTATTCTTGAAAATTAAGAAGAAGTTTGGAGGAGATTACGTTAAAGACTCATGTGTGGTTGTTCAATAATGTTTTTTTTTTTAATTTAATAGAAAGTTATTCATTCAATCTCTGATTTCAATGAATACCAATATGTGATGTTTATTTTAATGATGTGTGAATAATTCATTAATAATAAGGATCAATAGATCCTATGGTATGAATGCTATGCTTAAGTAGTTTGAATGGATTTTAAATATAAAAGTGCAATAGTTAGGATTTGTATTGATTATGAGCGTAATGCTACAAACATCTTGATCATGTGTTTGTTGATATTAGGTTTTAGATGTTATCATGTCCATTGAAGCTTTTAAGCCGATATGAACGGTACAACCATAAAATACATAACATCGATAGATAGTTATTGATTAGGGAGCCACAGATAGTAAACTTAATTGGTTATGAATCTAAAGATTTGGAACTTAAATCAATATAGAGCTTACATTATTCACAATGATAGGTGGAGTTCTAGTTTGTATATTAGAATCTTTTTCGTTACGACAATTGGTTGAAATGGATTTGAAGGGAATCTTTCTTTTCTAATTATGCATTCCATACATATAAATAAGATGAAGAAGTGAGTTGAAAAACATAGTTATTCAATACCTAGGTAAAGTTGTAAACTAAGATATTCTTAATATAAGAGTTTAAAAGTATTAACATTTTTTTAGAATAGAATAGTTTTGTTTAAAATTAATTAAAAACTGGATTTCCTTAGCAATAGAGTATATCTGACTAAGAACACTAAATGTAATACACCTTTACTTGAGGATGATATTCGTAATCAACGTCACTTGGTTACACTATTACTACAATCGAGTCGTCATACTTGTAGTTATGCATTAGTAACAATTTCATGACAGAAGGTAACTTAAGTGCTCCAGAGAAATAATTTGACCCAGGCATATGTAGAATTCCATGCATAATATGAGACATTTTAGTAGAAAATGCCATGTTTGACTTAGGTGCATCAGTGAACATCATATCATCATCGTTGTGTTCCTCATTGCATGATTATAAGTTGAAAGACACTAACATTCTCATTCCCTTAGAAGATGGATCTTCAATCTAACCCATTGAAATGTTGGAGGACGTTATAATACGCATCAAGGACCTAGTTTTTCCTGTGGACTTCTACATTATTAAAATGCAAGACACATTAGTGTCTAACATGATTCATGTTCTTTTAGGAAAACTGTTTATGAAACGGCCAAGACTAAGATTGATGTCTTTGATGGTTATGTTTCTTTGGAATATGATGATAGAGTAGTTACTTTTTCTATTCCTAATTAAATGAGCTTGCCCCTTAATATTTAACAAGTTAATAATTAGACATGTTTTATAGTGTAATTTATGTTAATTTTAGATATAAATGATGATATTACACTAGGTGTTTTCTTGTTTTTGTGATTTCAAGATTTAATTAGAAAAACGAAGAAATGGAAGAAAAGAGGAAGAAAAGTGAAACAGTTAACTGTAGAAGAAGTCTAGCTATTAACCAACTATTTTAATTTACACGAAAATCTCCACCTAAATCGGCAGTAGAGGAGTGCCAACGAATTATCAGTTAATTTGAAAATATACTAGGAATCATCAGCTGAATAGGTGGAGCCCAAAGAGTTAAATCCAATGATTAACTCAGCGATTTATGCATAAGTGGAATCTCTAACAAATCGCTGAGGTCGGTAACAAGTTTTTTAGATAAAAACAAAGAATCTGTATTTATCTATGATTGGCACACTTAGGGAAACTATAAATAGGACCTTAAGCTTCAAAACTACGCTCTTCTTTTGGCCTTCTATCCTTAAAAGTTTAGTTTTTTTAAGTTTACGTGTAAAGCTATATTGGAGCTTTGATTTATTTAAGAGATATTTATTTATTTAATTATATCTTTCAATTATATTATTGTGTTATTCATTTCTAATATGGGTGGGTAGTTTTTAACCTAAACAAACCTTAGACATGTATATACTTCGGATTGCATGTTAGTTATAATTATGGAATATAATACTTAATTCTTTAAATCTGTTCATACACATCAATCACAGATTTAATAAGTTATTTTTGTGTATTACAACTAATGATTCTTTATATTGAGTGCATAATGGCCAATATGTTTCTTATTATATACTATATAAATCTATGTCTATGATTATTGACAACAATTATAAAAGGAATAACTAAAATTAATCTATAAGGCTATACTCCCAAGTAGATGTTCTAAGTTATTTATTAATTAGAACATTCCGATTAATATTTGATTTAGGTATATTTAAAATGATAAGAATATGGCTTAATTTCCATTGAATTTAGCAAAATCGGTGGCTTGCTAAACGCTATCAACCTATTATGAATTAGGATTTAATGATTCAAGATTTCATGTAATATAATTATAACAATGTTATAAAGTAATGTTATGTTCTAGTATTTGAATACAATCCAAGTATATTACATTTTTTAGTGGGGGTTTATTTATATGTTTATTTAGATATTTCATTTATATTGATTTATTGATTTATTTAATTTTTTTTGAATTGCATTATATCAGTTAAATTAAAGCAAATTAAATCCGGTGAAACTTTAGAGTAGCCTTATTTTAAGATATTTGTAAAAACCCTGTGGAGACCAAATCTCATTTACCACTTCTACAAATAATAAAACAATATGAGAAATTATTGTGCACGCTCGACATGTGTCAATTTTTGGCACCGTTACTGGGGATTTTTAAAATAATATCTTTGAAACCTTCTTGTTGAATGTCATATAATATGGCTGAATACGAAGAGGAATTGACTTTTAGGCAATCTGATAGGAATGTCACAGCTTATGAACCTATGTATATAACTTTTGCAATAGAATTTATGGAATTTGAAATGAAGTTCGGACTCATAAATTGTTTACCGTGTTTCAATTGTGAAGATAATGAAGATGCTCAAAATTTTATTAGGGAGTTTGCACACAAAGTAAGTACGTTAAAACTTAAGGATATGGATATAGATTATGGTAAATTAAATAATTTTCCTTATGTATTAAAAGGCCAAGCTTTAGACTAGTTATTTTACCTCGCACGGCGCTGCTTATGGCGCCAAAACTAGAAACCCCAAACAGGGTTTCTTCTTCTTCACCGGCTTGTGCGACAACTTCTCGACAGTTTAATAACCTCAACAACCACTTTATATTCACCAGGGGTCCCTTATTACAGGGTCATTTCCATTATAACTTACGTACCATCATCAAACCAATTCATCATCTCCAACAACAATAGCCAACACAACGTAACAATTACCTTCAACGACAACAACAACAACCTAACAAAACAACAAATCAACATACCTTCATCATTATCGCCTCCATCGTGGATCTCATCCATAGGTTCTCATTATCTCTATCAATTTCGATTCCTCTGTATCTCTCGTTCAATTTTGATTTTGATAGATCATGCAGTGCTTTGTGCTTGAGATAAATATTAGATTTTCTCAAGATTCGTATCGCATGAATCTCGAAGTAGATCTTATGGTTTACTTCTTTTATTTTATATTTTGATCTTTCTCGATATATGTGTTGTGTATCTCGAGGTCGATCTTTGTGGTTATTAGCAAATCAGTAAAACCTGTATCGCCTCCTGATCGACTTATTATTGATTAATTATATTAATTTTCTCGAGATATGTATCGCGTACCTCAAGGTAGATCTTGTGGTTTTATAACTAACCATATAATTACCTCCATGCACCACTTGATTGCCATGAAGATGTGCTTACACACATTTCAAGGCATGACTAATCCATCCACACTCCAACGTTTTACACCTCTAACTTGCACTATTCATATCCTCGATGCTTGCGCTACGTATTTCTCGAGGCGAATCTAAGATTTAACATTAAATCTGATTTAAAATATAGGGTTCATTTCTTATATATTAATATATAACTATATATATAACTTTGTATTACACACCTATAAATTCACCATGAGTGCCAATGACCACTCTTAGGCGCGCATATTATTGTACATCCCATGTGTGTCATCTACAACCTCGCGTGTCACTAGTCGTTGACCCATTTACTATTTATTTATTTATTTCCCAATATATATGTACGCCTATAACTTCATCGTGTACGTCAACAAGTTCACTCGGCGTGCACGCTACCCCTCGACTCCTATGCATCACCTTTGACCCACACATGGTATTAGGTATTCCATAATTAATCAATTATTTGATTAATTCCAATTATTTTTCCAATGAATACAAATTTTCACTCCAATCGAACACAATACAATTACGCCATCACACTCACTCGTTATTCGAGACAAACTGTTATATTAGAATTCGAATTAACACTAATCACCTGCTTAAGGTAACGAGTCGTTATAGTTTTCAAGTTTAAGACAATTTTGTCCTCGTAATTAAAAGAAACACGTACAAGTTACCAGTAGTTCTGAAGAGAAATGAAATATGGTCTTTTATTTATAACTCTTATTTCCCGATTATCTCTTCTTTTTCATAGCACAACTATTTTATTGTAATCCAAATCTATAAAGCCCTTCCATAGATGAGACTCTCAAAAGCACAATGAGTTTTTCTTTTGAATTCTTCAACAATCTATGATGCTTGACTCCTCAGCATCTTTACTTTAACCAAGTTGTATATTACCTAGCAAGCCATACTCTTTATTTGTAGTTCTTCACTATTTTTTTTTTTTTTGCAATAACATCATTCTGTAATCCACCAGATTACCATTTTCATTAAAGAACTCCCGCGAAGAAATCTATTCTTTCAGTAGTTAAACATTATGAGAAGCAAGCTCAAGATATATATTCTTTAGAACTAGGATTAGCAGCTTAGTTTCTTCATCAACACGAAGAAAAATATATTGTAATGAGATTGAGAATGGTTTAAAACTATATCAATAACTTCTTCCACCATTAGAAGCAAGCCTCATATCTCCATCCAAAAGATTTAAACACTGCACCACCATTTCATCTCACATCTCTAAATACATATACCTTGCTTAATCCATCAAAAGAATAACATATCCTCATCGACGAGAATTTGTAGACTTGATCAATCTATGAATTATAACTTCCATTATATTATGGTGACTTCAAAATCTAGTTAATTTCATAACATAACCCCAAGTTATGTTATCCTTCTACCATCTAATATAAACAAAAATTTATTTAACACTTCATGTTTTTATTATCCAGTCTCAACCTACTGAATAACTCTCATATTTCTTTATAAATTCAATAACATATATCCTTACCTCAAATAATCCAAAATCTTCTCGTATACCTTAATATGATGACATTGCATGTATAACTAATATAAAGAGATCCTTGAGATTGTCAAATTAATCCTTGCATAATATCTTTCCATAACTAGAATTTCATTTTAGAATCTGATGTATCTAGCACAATTTCTCTTGATAGTCTAATCTTGATATTAATTTCGAATAGCCAAATCCGAGCGTATCAATTTGGTCCAATTAGACTTCTAAGTCACCATATCACCCAATTAATCAAACTCTTGGCCCAGTGACACGTGTCGAGCGCACACAATAGTTTTGTGTATTTTTTATTATTTGTAGTAATGGTAAATAATATATCGTCTCCACATGAATTTTACAAATTTCTAAGGAAAGTATTTTTTTGTTTTTCTTAATTTAGTTAATTTAACTAAATAGGAATTAAAATACCAAATAACTGAAAACTATAACTATTAAATTAATTAACCAAACTAGCTAAACTAATTCAAACAATTCAATGCAAACTAAATTAAACAAAATTCAAATTCAATATAATGTAAATATCTAAACAAACATCTAAATAAACCACCCACTAAACAATGTAATATACTTGGATTGCATTCAAACACTAGAACATAACATCACTTCATAACCTAGTTATAATTATATCACATGAAATCTCAGAATTATTAAATCCTAATTCATAGTAGGTTGATAGCCTTTAGCAAACCATCAATTTTCTTATATTCAATGGAAAATAAGCCAAATCCTTATCATTATAGATCTATCTATTAGATAAAATGCAATAAAATAAAAATGTGATATCATTAAAACTCAACTAGAATCATGCCTTGGAATGGCCTGAAATTAATTCACTATTATTAATGACGTGGTTGCAGATGGGGTTAACAGCTCAAACGCTCGTGGGGCCCGCATTTAGGCTTGCGCGCACCTGGAGTTAGGTAAATGGTTATTTTTGTATTTTGAATTGTTAATTTGCGAAGTTTATATTGAAATAGAGTAAATGACATCGCAATGTGTGATTATATTACATTTGACGTGCGAGATTGTATGTAAAGTATTCGCCTCGATATGCGAGTGGACGTGGGTACCGGGTAATTTAACCGACTTAACACTGGGACGGGGAAACAATACACATAAAATGAATAAAAAGGGTTAAATAATAATATGGAACATATATTTGGTAGTTAAGGATATGGTAGTACGTGTATGTCGCGGTTTGGGACGCAAAATCGGGCGTCAAATCACCCGAAATATCATTTTTTGAGTTAAATACAAGGGTGAGTGTGCTATTGGTGTCACAATTAGAGTCATTAGAGGTTGGAAGTAGAGCAAATAAGGTTCATTCGATGGCCTTGGGATGTGTAAATGAGATGAGATGCAAAATCATCTATATAAGTCAAAATTGACTTATTTTCCACCATCTTTTCTCTCTCTAATCCTTCTAATCCTAGATTGGAGATAAGGAAACAAGGGTTTGAGTGATCAAACTTGGTGATTCAAGGAGCTTGGAGGGGTGAAATCATCAAAAGCAAGGTGAAAATCACAAACACCTCAACTTTCTTTATCTTTTGATCTCAATTTTAAAGGTGTTGGTGATTGTTTGGTTGTTGTTTTGACGATTTTGTATTGTTTTAAAGTTCAATTATTTGGTGTTCTGGTTGTTGTTGATTTGGTTGGATTGTTTAAAAACATAGAGTTTTAGCAGTTTTGTTGTTCAAAATGCGATTAGCGTGCTTGTGACGTCACCTAGTGCACTAATGTTCTTCCCGATGAAGAACCTATAACTACATGGGAATCAGCGCGCTTATTCCCAGACTTAGTGCGTTAGATTCTACTATTTTGAAATTATGTTTGTTAGGTGACTTAAAACACATCCAAATGACTAAGAATCAATTATAAATGGAAATATGTCATTTTAGGCGGTAATTTGGCATATGTGAGACTAGGCGAAATCGGATCAGGGGGTTATTGATGAGAAACAAAGTGCGGTTTAAGGTTTGTAATATCCCAACTAAAATTTCTTGAGCAATACTTTATTTTGCTTTTGAATTCATATTATGTCCTTCATTACTCTATTTTTGGTTTGATATAATGGGCGGACGTTGAGGCTCCCTTCTGTGCCATTTTTGTGTATACGTCTACTAGGCCATAGCACGTGTGCCATCTCGATGAATAAAACTACCCGAGAGTCGTGTTGGGCACGTGTGGGTGGGGTCGTAGGTTCTACTTTGACTACCTAACAAATCTAGATTCTGGCCTTATTCAAGTGCTACTCGCCGACAGTTGTCAGTTAGGAGTCCAAAGTGTGGCGCTAGTCTGACCCTAGGTTCTAATAACATATACACTTTGAGCTTTCACTATTAGTTATGTATGCGATGAGCATAGTTGCATGTTTATATTACCACATGTTTATTTAATAGTTTTGTTTAAACTCCAGTATTTTCCTTCTGTATTGGTCACTTAATTTCCTTGGGAATACTCACTTTGGACTTGTCATATGTCTTTTGTGATGGCTTGAGTACAGATCCTAGTCCGTGTTGTGGCAAGGGCAAGCTATCAAAATATTTGTGAATCAGAAACATATAGCTAGGCTTGTAATTTTGCATATATCTATTTCGTTTTATTTTGGGATTTAGGATTGTGAGATAGCTCAGGACTCTATACTATTGATATTTTGATACATTGAGGTACATATTGATATACGATGGTATATGGGTTTTCCATCGTAGGTATCAGAGTTAGTTGCATGACTTTAATGTTTTATATATTGTTTGTCATGTTAAAAAACTTCCGCTGTGATTTATTTAGATTTAAAATGATCTTAGAAGATGACTTGAGTTTAGTACCAATTTAAATAGTAAATTGTTGTAATTTGAGGTTAATAATGATTAAATGGTAGATAAGTTGGGATGTACGACACAGCTGGCATTTGTAGACTAGGTTGTGGCCCCGCATCGGCCCCTTGGCGGCCCATTTGGAAAACGAGCTGTTACATTTTGGTATCAGAGCAAAGGTTAGTGAACCTTGAGGAATTAAAAGTTAACTTCGATACAATTAAATTTGTGGTATAACTTGAGGATAAACCTGATGAATAAGCCGTATATGTGGAAACCCAAAGGAATTGTTTAGAGTCCTAGTTGGGAAGAGAGGTAAGGTGGGTAGAAATCAGGGGATATACGTGTTATGTTTGTATTATATATACGTTATACATATATTGGTATTGAGGCTGATTGGATGCACATTCTTAAATGCAAGTACAGATAGACGGACAACCATTAGATATTACTAAGCCTGAGGTCAGAGATACCAGCTATCCGACGAGATCGACCTTGACATTGAAGTCGTTAGCGCGGACTATAGATGATAGCTTCGCGACGCTTATACAAATGATGAGAGCTCGGGATGCTCGGGAGACTACAACAGCTTCGAGTACATCTTTGGTTGCACTGATGATGACTACACAGGCAGTCGTAGCTCCTACTACGGCCAAGGTTCAGGTGCAGGCGGGAGTATTCGAGACATTGGCTGAGAGCGCTATATCTGCAATAGTACCAGTGGAGGTTGTAGTGGTGCTTACACCTGCTACTAACGAGCAACCAGCAGTGGCATCGACTTTTGGGAGCCAAATAACATTAGAGGATAAAAAGATGAAGGACTTTCATAAGTTCTCGCCAGGATGTTTTTATGGGGGCAGAGATCCAGAGGTAGCCGGGAGGTGGTTGTTATCTCATGAGTAGCTACATGATTTGCTTCGGGTCAAGGAGATTAATCGGCTGAGGTTATCGAGTTTATGTTTGAGAGCCAATGCTGCGATATGGTGGACTACTTACACCACGACTCATCCTGTCGTTGCTACTTGTGCAGAGTTTCGAACGTTGTTTATGGATGAGTATATACTTATGGGGGTTAGAGTCCGCTCGAGAGGGGAGTTTTTGTCATTGGTGCAGGGTGATATGTCGGTTACGTATACATGAAGAGGTACTGATATCTACTATTATACTTCACGGACATAGCTGGTACCAATCGACTAGATATATATTATTTTATCTGAGGTTTGGATGAGAGGATTGCGAGCATAGTGGTATCTAGTGGAGCTCGTACTCTGGATGAGATTTATGATAGGTGCCTCGCACACGAGACATACCTGATTCAGATGGCCAGTCGATTAGACATTCAAGATGTGCTGTAGAGTCAACAAAGTCAGCCAGTATCAGGTTCTCGATTTGATCAAAGGCTGAAGAGACAAAATAGAGACCAGGACTGACAAAGATAGGCCAAAGACCTCGCCAAAGTGATTGGCAATCTGATCAGGGTCACAAAGGAGACACAGATCATCGTGATGATAGAGATCGATGTAATGATTGTCAGTTGGAATATTCCACAACTTCTACACTTGTTGATCAACCTAGGCGGCAAAGGCAAGATAAAGGTCCGAGAGGCCAGAGTCGAGGCCAAAGTTAGACACAGAGTCAAAGGAGTTCTGGAAAATCAAAGACTTACACATATTACCGATGCAGTTAGGTGGGGCATATTGTGGCAGATTATACCAGAACAGTACCACTACCACTATAGATGAAACAAGCCAGAGATTGGTCTGCAGCATTTAGGGTCATGCCTCTGGACAAGGAGACGACCATACAACTAATTGAGGGTATGTTATTTGTCTATGGTATTTCTATGCATATTATTATGCACACTGTCTTTTATTTCTTAACTTATGGTAGGAGAGTTAGGGTTACCTACATAGACCTTAGATACATATCTTGTTCTAAACACATCAGCTGGGGATAAGATCTACCCTAACCAGATATGCCAGAATTGTTTTGTAGAGATTAAGGGACCAGTTACCGGCTGATTTGAGAGTGTTAGAGTATTTGGAGTTCGACGCGATGTTCGGTATGGATTGATTATCATCTTATCACACATAGATCGTCTGTTTTAGTAAGATTATGACGTTTGACATCGAAGGGATTCCAAGGTTTACATTCGTCGGATTTGTGGCTGCATTACCTATTACACGAGGCAGATTAGCAATGTCGTAAGAGATGGAGGCGTATGCGGCTATAGTTTAGCCGGAGCATAAGACAATGTTAAAGGTTGAGGATGTCCCTATTGTCTGCGAGTTATTAGATATATTCCCTGACGATTTGCCAGGATTTCCACCATCGAGAGCTATAGATTTTATCATTAAGCTAATTCTGGGGAATCAGCCAATCTACAGCATATCGTATAGGATGTCAACATTGGAGCACGAGGAGTTAAGGACCCAGTTAGACGACTTACTGCAGAAGGGTTGTATTCCTCCTAGCATGTCACCTTGGGGAGCTCCGGTTCTTCTTGTAAAGAATCGGGACGATTCGATGCGGATATGTGTGGACTATCGGAAGTTAAATTAGGTGATGATTCGGAATCGTTACCCAATTCAGAAGATTGACGACCTATTCGATCAGTTGGTTGGGGTCAAGTTCTTCTTGAAGATCGACTTACGATCGAGATACCATCAGTTCAAGATTCGAGAGGTGAGTGCAGAGAAAATCACATTTAGTATGTGTTACAACCTATTTGAGTTTACAGTCATGTCGTTTGGGCTGACTAATGGACCGACGATATTTATGGATTTGATGCGTAGGGTGTCGAGGCCATATCTTGATTGATACGTCATTGTTTTCATCGATGACATTATGATTTATAGTAAGACTCATGTGGAGCACGAAAGGCATCTTAAAGATGTGTTGGGAACATTAAGAGAGCACATATTATATGCCAAGTTCAACAAGTGTGCATTGTGGCTTAGTGAGGTGAAGTTCTCTGGCCATGTCATCAGTGATTAGGGTATTCAGTTGATGGTGACAAGATTGAGGCGATTATTGATTAGAAGACACACGAGTCTGTATATGACATCCAAAGTTTCTTGGGTTTAGCAAAAGATATTACAGGCGCTTTATGCAAGACTTCTCGATGATTGCAGCACCGTTGACGAGGCAGTTTAAGAAGGATGTTAGATTTGAATGGCCATAAGAGTATGAGGATGCTTTTTGGGAGTTGAAGTGGAAGTTGACTCTGATGCCAGTTTTGGCCTTACCTATAGAAAGTAAAGGGTTTTTAGTTTATACCGATGCATTAGGCACTAGGTTGGGTGGCATGTTGATGTAGGATGGACACCTAGTGGCCTATTTATCCTGACAATGGAGACCTCATGAAATGAATTATCCAGTGCACGACTTGGAGCTTGTGGTGGTCGTATTTCCATTAAAGGCATAGAGGCATTACTTGTATGGTAAGAGGTTCATTTTGTACATAGACCACTAGAGTTTGATGTACCTGTTCACTCAGAGGGAGTTGAACATGTGACGGTGGCGATGGCTCGAGTTACTGAAGGGCTATGACTTCGCTATCGGGTAAGGCGAATGTTGTAGGTTAGGCACTGAGCAAGAGCGACATCGAGAGCTAGACAATATTGCGGCATATGACACAGGAGCACGGGTTGCTTGAGGCAACATCAATGTCGTGCTTGATAGAGGCTATTACTGAGTTACATATTTGTTGTCAGATAAGAGTTCCTACAGTGTCTCTAAAGCTAGTTGCTGAGTTGTAGAAAGCTGATGATCGATATTTGCGGATCAGTGAACTGTCTTAGGATCCGGGGTGCACTGAGTGGTCTGAAGGGTTAGACGGGTGTTTGAGACATAGGGGTTGATTGTGGATACTAAGGGTATCGGAGCTCAAGGACAACATTATCAAGGACGCACACCGATCGGGATATACAGTTCATCCTAGCTCGGCCAAGATGTATCATGATCTACGGAGATGGTTTTGGTAGCCAGGGATGAAGGCTGACGTGGGTAGATACGTCCGGAGTTGTCATATTTGCCAGCAAGTGAAGGCTGAACACGGGAGACTAACCGGGTTGCTACAACCACTGTCCATTCCTCAATGGAAGTGGGAACATGTGACCATGGACTTCGTTCGTGGCCTACCTCAAACGATGAGGAGACACGATGCGATTTGGGTGGTTATCGACAAGTCGACGAAGTCAGCACATTTTATACCGATTGCCATGAGATATTTGCTATATAATCGAGTACTATCTTCGAGAGAGATATTGTCAGATTGCATGGTATGCCGGTCTCCATTGTTTCCAACAGAGATCCGAGGTTTACATCGAGACTATGGGAGAGTATACAAGAATGACTTGGCACTCATTTATAGTTTAGCACTGCGTACCATCCTCGGACTGACAGGCAGCGAAAGTGATTGATTCAGATTCTCGAGGATATTCTCAAGGCGTTTATACTACAGTTTGGTGGATCGTGGGAAGATTATCTGCTTTTGTGTAAGTTTTCCTACAACAACAGCTATCAAGCGAGTATCGAAATGTCAGCGTTAGATGCACTTTATGGTAGGCCCTGTAGGTCACCAGCATGTTGGGCGGCTCTGAAGGATACAACATCTATAGGACCCGAGGTTGTTGCTGACCATACGAAGAAGGTAAGGCAGATCAGGCAGAGACTTCAGGCTCCTCAGGATAGGCAGTAGAAATATGCAGAAAAATACCTTGAGGGTCTGAGCTACGAGCTTGGAGACTTAGTGTATTTGAAAGTTTCACCCTGGAAGGGTCATCAAAGGTTTGGTATTAAGGGGAAACTAGCACCAAGGTTCATTGGGCAGTTCAAAGTTGAGGAACGCGTCAGTAGAGTGGCATACCATCTAGAGTTGCCACCGCAGTTGGCAGGGGTACACCCAGTGTTTCATACTCCATGTTGAGGCTAGCTAAGTCGGGACCGGGGCCTATAGTTGATATACTTTAGATTGAGGTTCGACTCGACGTGTCATACGAGGAGTAGCTTATTAAGATTATGGATAGGACTCGGATTTTGAGGAATAAAGAGATCTCGAAAGTGTTGGTACGATGGCATCATCAGGAGACCAAGGGACTCACCTGGGAGCTTAAGTCTACTATGCGACGCCGGTATCCCCACTTATTTGTCGGTAACTATTTAAGTTTAATTTAAATTTTGAGAAGAGATTTCACCGAGTTGGGGAGAACTGTAACGACCTGAAATTAATTCTCTGTTAATGATGTGGTTGTAGACGAGGTTGACAGGTCAAACGCTCATGGGAACCATAGTTAGGCTCATGCATACCTAGAGTTAGGTAAATGGTTATTTTTGTATGCTAAATTGTTAATTTGTGATGTTTATATTGAAATAGAGTAAATAACATCGCAATGTATGATTATATTACATTTGACTTGCGAGACTATGTGTTAAGTATTCGCCTTGATATGCGTGTCGACCCAGGTATAGGGTAGTTTAACCAACTTAACACTAGGCTGGGGGAAACAATACACATAATAAAATGGGTTAAATAATAATATGCAATGTATATTTGGTAGTTAGGGACATGCTAGTATGCGTATGTCGAGGTTTGGGACGCGAAATCGGGCATCGGAACACTATAAACACCAATTTTTGAGTTAAATACAAGGGTAAGTGTGCCATCAATGTCACAATTGGGGTCGTTAGAGGTTGGAAGTGGTGCAAATAAGCTTCATTTAATGGCATTGGGATGTGTAAGTGAGATGAGATGCAAAGTCATCTATATAAGTCAAAATTGACTCATTTTCCACCACCTTTTCTCTCTCTTATCATTCTAATCCGAGATTGGAGACAGGAAACAAGGGTTTGAGTGATCAAACTCGGTGATTCAAGGAGCTTAGAGGGGTGAAATCATCAAAAACAAGGTGAGAACTACAAACACCTCAACTTTCTCTATCTTTCGATCTCAATTTTAGAGATGTAGGTGATTGTTTGGCGGTTGTTGGGTTGTTGTTTTGACGATTTTGCATTGCTTTAAAGTTCTGTTGTTGTTGGTGTTGTTGTTGTTGTTGGTTTGGTGGGGTTGTTTAAAAACCTAGAATTTTCAGCAGTTTTGCTGTCAAGAACGCGATTAGTGCGCTAATGACATCACCTAGCACGCTAATGTTCTTCCTAATGAAGAACATATAGCTTCCTGGGAATCATCGTGCTTATTCCCAGACCCAACGCGTTAGATTATGCTATTTTGACATTATGTTTGTTAAGAGACTTAAAACACATCCAAATGACTAAAAATCAATTATAAATTGAAATAGGTCATTTCAAGCAGTAATTTGGGATATCTAGGACTAGGTGGAGTCGAATCGGGGGTTATAACGAGACACGAAGTGCGGTTTAAGGTGTGTAGTATTCCAACTAAGATTTCTTGAGCAGTACTTTATTTAGCTTTTGAATTCATATTCTGTCCTTCATCACTCTATTCTTGGTATGATATAATGGACGGACGTTGAGGCTCTCCCTCCATGCCATTTCTGTTTATATGTCTACTAGGCTATAGCACATGTGGCATCTCGGTGAATAGGGTTACCTGATAGTCATGTCGAGCACGTGTAGGTGCGTCATAAGTTCCACGCCGACCACCTAGCTGATTTAGATACTGGCCTTGTTTGAGTGCTACTCGCCTGTAGTAGTATGTTGGGAGTCTAAAGTATGGCGCTAGTCTGACCCTAGTCTCTAGGAACACACACACTTTGAGCTTTCACTATTACTCATGCATGCGGTGAGCACAATTGCCTGTTTATATTTCTGCATGTTTATTTAATAATGTTTAAATTCCAATATTTTCCTTTCGTATTGCTCACTTAATTTCCTTGGGAATACTTACTCTGGACTCGCCATCTGTCTTTTGTGATGGCTTGAGTGCAGATCGTAGTACGAGCTATATATATCCCTAAGGCTTCAAAGTTAAAGGCCTTTTAATTACTTTTTAGCCCTTGATTGCTCTTGGGAGCCATTGATTAGTTTTAGACTATTTTTAATTAAGCTTAATTTAGTTTTATCGTTCCTGCTTTTGAAGACACTTTGGATATTTCAGTATTCAATAAAATGTATTTTCATTATTGTCTTTTATTTTCTTTATTGCAATGTTTATTTTGAAAATGCTTCAGTAGTTAATTAATTTAAATAAAGTCCGAACATGAACTTAAACTGTTTTGCATGGTAATCATAATGAAGAATAATTTGTACTTAATGTTGGACTAAGTGGTTAGTCATTCACATTCCGACCGAGATTTTGATGGAAACAAACAAGGTGAAAATGTACTAATCAAGTATTTCAGTTTGTGTTAAAGGATGCAATGCAACACATCAGGAGTACTCAAGAAATATGGAGAGATTGTTGGAATAAGTGATGCAATACAACACCTCAGGGTACTCAAGAAGTACAAGTTCAAGACTCGGCATAAATGAAGAAATGAAGAAGAAAGTTCAAGCCGCAATTTGTAATATCAATGTAAGGTATACAAATTCTTTCACGCAAGCCAAATGCATTAGTTCATGCATACATCAAGTTTTCTAAAATCATTTTTCAAAGGTATAAGTTTACTTCATGTTTCAAAGTGGAATTTAAACACATAACTAGGTCTATGAGTTTAAACAATGTGAAAACTTTGTGTGAATGGTCATTTGCATATTAGAGTTCATTACAAATGTTTTCGAAAAAGAAAAACTCGTTTTTCAAAGGTATTCAAAAAGAAAAGCCCCTAAGACATTATGAAATCATGAATTTCCGTTTTCGGGATTTGTAAAAATATCCGGACCACCCAAATAGGCTTAACGACTCATAATAAACATGTATAACTTGTTATATAAGGGTTGGTTAGGTCCCGGACGAGTTTAAGGGTCGCTAACACAAAGGGATAAATTAATTATTTTGAGGTCCCTGCAGTTAGCGCGCTAATAATATCATTAGCGCGCTAAGAGAAGAGTTAGCACGCTAATTCCAGTATTAGCGCGCTAATTGCACTCTGCCTGCAATTTTTGACTTTTGGAAATCAAGCTTTGAATTTGAATTTTTGATTTCCTGGATTCCTAGAACGGCTATAAACGGTCATATTGGAATTCCTACCACTATAAAACCACCACAAACTTGGTTTTAAAATAAGAAGAAGATCTACACTCAAAAAACAAAAGATCTACATAGAAGAAATCTGATTTTGTGTAGAAGCAAAAGAGAGATCTTTGAGGCTGTTCTTAAGCTCACAAATCCAACAAATTTGAGGCTTTCAAAAGGAGTTCAAGAATCACTCCAGAGCTGATCTCTTCTATCATTCTCTTGGTTGTAAGAAAATCCTAGATCTAAAATCTTACTTGCGCTTAATCTACATATTTTGTGTATTTGATTTGAAGATCATTTTGTTGTGTGTTTAAACACCTTCTTCTCTGGTTTTTGTATTTAAATTTACATTATCAAACTCTGAGATTGATTTGAACAAAAGTGTTGCACCTAAACTTGATTCTTGCTAAACTTTTGTTCTTAGACTCGAAATCGGTTTCACACAAATATATTAAGTTTTTGAAATGATTTCAGATTTGGAATTTGTAACAACATCTTCTCTGGGTTTTTGTACTTAAATTTATATTATCAAACTCTGAGATTGATTTGAACAAAAGTGATTGCACTTAAACTTGATTCTTGCTAAACTTTTGTTCTTAGACTCGAAATCGGTTTCACACAAATATATTAAGTTTTTGAAACGATTTCAGATTTGGAATTTGCAACAACATCAGTAACATATTTGCATATTCCATTTATACTCACACTTGCATGCACAAGAGTTAGGCTCTAGGTGGCTTGCTTGTGTTTGAATTTGATACCACTTTTGTTGTAAAGTGTATCTTTGTATTTCCAACAAAATTGTTGTATTTGAATCATTGTAAGACTTAGTGGAATCTAAGTCGAAAGGGAAAATCCTAGTTGCGGCTAGGTGGGTAAAATCCGTTGAGGCTAGGTGGGAAAAATCCTAGTTGCGGCTAGGTGAGAAAAATCCTAGTTGAGGCTAGGTGGGGAAAATCCTAGTTGCGGCTAGGTGGGAAAAATCCTAGTTGAGGCTAGGTGGGAAAAATCCTAGTTGAGGCTAGGTGGGAAAAATCCTAGTTGCGGCTAGGTGGGAAAAATCCTAGTTGAGGCTAGGTGGGAAAAATCCTAGTTGCGGCTAGGTGGGAAAATCCTAGGTGATGCTTAGGTTGTAACACTTATTGGTAATATAAGTGGGGTTGAAATCCTAACCGAGGAGGTTAGGTAGTGGATGTAGATCGTTGGATCGAACCACTATAAATCGCGTGTCATTTTATATTTCCTGCATTTCTTTTACTTGCATCGCTTATATATATATATACATCATAATTGTAAATTGCGCATAAAATTTCAAAAAGGGCAATAACTACTCGGTAACCCAATTCACCCCCCCTCTTGGGTGACCTTCACTTAATACTTTAAACTTAATCGCATACGTCAATTCATGGTTTCAATAGATTTGTTTTTGCATATGACAATTGCATGTATAATCTAGAATGTGTATTATGATGTTTAGGTTCTGAATCTAATATAAAGTATTAACTACGATTAATTTAAAAGGTCTTTTACGATTTACATATCTTAGGTCAATTGTGTTCTAAGTTCGATATTGATATGGCTGATTTCGATAATGTTTGCTCATTAGTAAGAAGTTTTTAGAGTGTAATGCTTTTTTGTTTCTATTAGTTATCTTTGAGCTTTCGAAGAACTAATAGTGATAAGATTAGAATATGACTTCTCCATTGATATAAGAAAACTGATGGCTTGATAAAGGCTATCAATCTTGCTTATAATTTAGGTTTAATGATTCAATAAATCTTCATAATATGCTGATACTATGATTATGACTTTACTTTAACTAATATATTCGGATTCAAAAATGGTTTATGTTTCATTGTTTTAGGTATGTTTTTAGATGTTTGTTTCATATTGATTTGGTTTGAATTGAATTTTGAATATTTAGTATTATTGATTTGTGTTTTTTAAGTTTAATTAGTTTAATTAGTTTAATAGTTGTGTTAATTGTTTTAGTTTGATTAGATAATTTTGATTCCCGTTTTAATTAAGTTAAAGTAAAATAAATAAATCCATTGGAAAACAATTTTTCATAGGAAGTTTGCAAAATCCCTATGGACATGATCTCACTTACCATTACTACAAATATTAATAATATACGGGAAACTTATTGTACATGTTCGACATGTGTCACTACTATGCAATAATCTTTATTGATCCTGAACCATTAGAGCGTTAACTGTGCTGAAACATTGAAATTCCGACACTATAATTTCTAGGTTTCCTTTAGGAATTTGCTTCCTTTATCACCTCGGGCCTTCACTTTCCATCGCCAAATGTCCGACGCATCCTTCAGAAAATAACAACACCTTACATTTCGATATTATCATGAAAGCAAAAAAAAATCACTATATTTAACATATAAATATCTTGTCCATGTTAAGAACACCTCTAATTTTCAATTGATCATAACTTTATGATTTCAAATTTGATTTTCGAAGAAAAAGATAAGAAATGTGAATATGGAATTAATTTTTTGTAAAAATTTCATTTTTAAATTAGAACTTAAGAAAATAAGAACCATAGTGAAACCCCCTTTTTGGCCAAAAACTTTAAGACTAGAAATGGGGACTTAGGATTGAAATTGGAGCATAAATTAGCTCATTAAAAATGAAAAAGACTTTAATTTCATTATCAAACAAAAGCTTTATGATTCAAGACTCAACTTCACACAAATTGGTTAAAGAAATGAAACATAAAGCATACTTAGGTTTCTTGTCGAATTCCTTATGCTCGATTATTGTTTTATTCTCGAAATCCACTCCTTTGAACCCTTAGTTGGGAGAACTTTAGCCACCCAGAACATTTGTCTACAATTTTTTTGTCTAAGTTAATTGTGAGCTTAGATGTGCATGGAGAGTACCCGATATCAATACTTATAGTTTTCTTTGTTTGATCTTGGCAACATATCTCATGTTTTATTCTTATCTAGATGCACATCCAATGATCTTATTCATCCCATCATTCTCCACTGTTTTCCTTTCTAATGCCAAACCACACTTTATTATGAAATCCCACCAACGCATGAATATTGAGGCAAGGTCTATGATCAATAATTAAAGTGTTTAGCTTAGGTCCTTGATTTGATAAGATTCATACCATAGGTTAAAAAAACTAGATTTTTGGTCAAACTAATGTATAAAGTTAAAAATGGACACTTACCATATTACATCTCCACTCGGGTCCCACGCTTGCATGCATCTCGAGGCATGTCTATACTCACGTGACGACACTTCAAATAAGGAGATAAAATGATTTAGTAATCTAAACACATAAATACACAAAAAAATCACTACACAAAAAACACAATATATCTCAGCCCCGCGCTAAGGTTAAATTGCATATCTATCGACGGGTCCCACGTCACAGATCGGTGATCCTGATTAGGGTAAAATAAATGTTAGAAACTTGAGCTATTACAAAATAACTAAGATTGACTAAATGGAACTAAGTAGGCTTTGTATATAGAAATGAGACGTCTAAATAATTGGTGACTTCAAGAAATGGCACGAATGAATTTCTTTAGTCAAGGTAAAAACTGCAATAGTTATGCATGACTAAAAGTCTAATTACTCTGTACTAGTATCACGATTAATTCATAGTGTAGAAGGCTGGTGTGATGTATCCACATGTCTTTGAATATCGGGATGACTTGGTGATCGATGATCAATATAATAAAGTATGTAATGTTTCATTAAAATCAATTGAAAGCTTAAGCATAAACGAATGAATTGTCTAGAAATTCTCACATGTTTGTGGAAATATAAATTCTAAAGTAGTGAGTCCCAATAAGACTTAAGATATCAAGCAATAAGGTTTATAGAACCAAATATGTCTTCACAAGAATTTGACAAGAATAGGTTTGCTCAAATGATTGAAATTTTGATTAAGTTAGTTTGACGCGTGTCGAACGGGTACATTAAAATACTTCTTCTCAATTTACTCTTAGTTTTGCAATAGTGGTAAGCGAGATCATCTCCACGGAGATTTAGTGATTCCATAGGATTTTTTAAGGTTTTTCAAAATTAACTAACTAAACTACTCTTAAATTATTAATAACAATAATAAAATGAATTTAAGCAAACGATTAACTAAAATAAATTAAATCAAAGAAACTAATATACTTAAGCAATTAAATAATAGAATATAATAGAACTAAAGAAAACTTAGGCAAATAACATTGAACACCACCAATCACATTAAATAGAAAGTTTAATTAGTAGTACTAAGAGTTTTATGGGGAGTCTTTTTAAGTAAGCTATATTAATTTAGAATGTTTAAAACTACCTAATTCTCTTTTTAGCAGTAGTAGACTCACGGGTCTCTATCAATATTCTAATTTCATCTATAGTCCTTTGAACACTCTAGAGATCTAATAGTGAAACCGCGTTACGCTCTTGAAAACACCTACTACTAAATAATAACTACGAAAGTCGTGTTACTTGAACTACATTTTAAGTTCACCTAAAACTTCTCAAAGAGGGGTCATTACCTTCGATGGTTTTAGTTACTTCATATTTAGACTCTTCACATAATTACAGATGCAAATGATCTAACTAGAAATCAATTCTATCAATTTCTAACACATTCACGTCTATGGCATAAATATCAAAGATAAGGGATTATAATTCAAGTAAATAATCTATTCAAACTATGAATTTAAGAATACAAAAACTACTTACATATTTTAACATCAAACCTCATAAACTATGCATGGAATCGGGTTAGTTCATCCTTTGTCTAGACTATTAAACTACTCACACAAACTCATGGGAAATATATTAAATACTTGCAAAACACTAATGAAAAAAACATCTTTATTAACTTTTTCCTTCCAATAATGAATTCTCTAAAGCAATGTATCTAAATATGTAAATAATAATGAACATGTGTTATAATTCGAAGCCCTATCCTAAATATATTAATCAAAGTCAAATTCCTAATATTTATATTTATATTTATATTTACAATAATGAACATGTGTTATATTTATATTTATCCTAATCCTTATATTTATATTTATAGTTTTAAGTTATTAAAGAAGCTAGTCCATTCACATCGTCGGCGAGATGTGAAAAAACATAAGCAGGGTTCCCATACAGAGGACGAGTATGGATAAGAAGATATTTTAAAACTAACACGAAAAAAACAAAAGATCATAGATAATGAGACTATATCCTTAAGACAAGATAAAAATAGAAAATGAAAACAAACATAAATGGGATAAAAAGTTTATTTAGAAACTTGGAACATAGGAACGCTTACAGAAAAATCAATAGAGTTAGTAAATACTATGATTAAAAGGAGAGTCAATATTGCTTGCCTTCAAGAGACAAAATGGGTGCAAGGAAAGAGTAGAGAAATATGAAACATAATGTTTAATTTGTGGTACTTTGGTATAGATAGAAAATGCAATGGAATAGAAATTCTTATGGATAATAATTGTAAGGATCAGGTCGTAAAGGCTAAGAAAATGGGAAATAGATTGATTATAGTTAAACTCATTATTGGAGACAAAAAGATTAACATACTTACCAACTATGCACCATAAATAAGATCAAACAAAAACATCAAACCAAAATTTCGAGATGATATGGATGGATTTATGTAAGGTATACAATTAGATGAAATTTTTTTTATTGGAGAATATTTAAATGGACATATGGGGATGGGTTTGAGATAGCTCATGGAGGTTTTGGTTACTATAACAAAAATGAAGAACAAGAATCAATCTTAGAATTTGCTTCAACCTACGATCTTGTCTTAGCAAATACTAGTTCTAGGAAAATGGGCTCACACATGATTGCTTTTAGAATGAGTGAAATATACTTCTTAACAAGAAAAATATATAGAAAAATATATAGAGACTGCAAAGTAATAACTGATGAAAGGCTTATTTCCCTACATAAGTTAGTAGTACTTGATATTAAGCTAAAATGATGAATTAATAGGAATAAATAAGACAAAAACCTTGGAATATAGTGGTGGAACCTAAGAAATAGTAAACGAGTAGAGTTCAGAGAAAAACTACTGAATGAAGATATTTGGAATCTTGATTTAGATGCTAATAAAATGTGGCTAGAACTGCATAAAGAGAGTAGCATCAAATGTGTTAGGTATATATAAAGGCTTGGGACCACCAAAGAAGAAAATATGGTATTGGAATGAGGATGTCCAAAGAGTAATTAAGACTAAAAGAAAAATGTATAGGAAAATACCTAAGTGACGGATGAAAATGCATACAATTAATATAGATGAGCTACAAAAAAAGCTAAAAAAGTAGTTAGTCAAGTTAAAAATAAATTTCATGGAAGATCTATATACAAGGTTAGGTAATAAAAATGATGCGGAATATATTTATAAGCTAGCCAAATTAATAGATAAAAAATAAGACGTAAGTCTTGTAAAATGTATTAAGGATGAAAATCATAATGTGTTAACACGCGAAGATGATATTAAGGGGAGATGGATAAGCTACTTCCATACTGTAATTAGTGATGACCAATTTGATATCATAGTATATGAAAACCCATACTAAGAGAAAAATGTAAACTATGCACATAATATTAGAATTCCAGAGGTTAAAGAGGCATTGAAAATGATGAAAATAGGGATGCTTAAGAGGAATTATGAACAAAATTTTATAATCAAAACGGATGCCAATGGATTGGAGAAGAAGCACACCTGTACCAATCTTGAAAAATAAAGGAGACATTCGATATGTTTCAAACTACCAAGAATTAAACTTTTGAGTCATACTATGAAACTTTAGGAGAGGATAATTGGCACTAGGCTAAGAAGAGAAACAACAATATCAGAGAATCAATTTGGATTCATGTTGATAAGTGATTATTTAGACTTATATATAAGTTTAATTTAATAGTATATTTGTATAAATATCCCAAAAAGAAATCAAATTGATTCTATTTATGTATTTTTAGGTACACAAGGAATAAAGGAGACGAATGAGTAAATTCACGAAGAAACATTTCTAAAATAAACTAAAAAGAGGTTAACGTCGTGGCAAGGATGGTCGACGATGTGGGGAGATGAAGGCACACTGCGGGAGATGAAAGCAAAGTGTTGTGGCTGAACGAGAGAAGAAAAAGTCAGTCAAGATAATTAAATCTGTTATATTGTCATGGGTGATAAGGGACGGTGTCGGGAGAAGACACGCAAGGCGCCAAGTCTACTAAATGAGAGAATTTCACACAAAGTGACCAAAGCTATCACACCGTCGTGGCTTTGTACCCAAAAAGCCGAGCTATTTACGGACATCGCCAAGACTGAAGAAAATAGAAAGTTAAAGTTCTATTTTAGGTGAAATTTTCCACTAGGGTTTCTATTTATTTTCAAATGTATTTTAGGAGCATAAATAGTATTGGGACGAGGTAAACATTTTCACCCATTAGTAACCATTATCACAGATTAGCATAGTTTACTTTATTCTTGAGCATTAAGAAGATTTGTAGAAGAGAAGACATTGGAGACTCACATGTGGTGATTCATGTATTTTTTATTGATTTAATGTAAGTTATATAATGATATCAGTGATTTCAATGAAGACATCTATGTGCAAGTTTGTTTCAATGAAGTGTGAGTTGTTCATTAATCTTAGGGATAAATGGATCCTATGATATGAATGCTATGCTATAAACATGAATGATTATAAAGTCAAAGTGTAATGGTTATAATTTATATTGAATCTGAGCGTAATGCTACGAACATCTTATTACATGTTTGTTGATATTAGGTTTTAGAAGTTATCATGGACATTGAAGCTTTTAAGCCAGATATGGATGGTATAACCAAAAAATATACAACATTTATTGATAGTTGTTGATTAGGAAGGCACGAATTGTAAACATCATTGGTTATGAATCTAAAGATTTGGAACTTAAAGCAATATGGAATTTACATTATTCATGCTGATAGGTGAAACTCTAATTTACAAAGTAGAATCTTTTCTATTACAACAGTGGGTAGATGTGGATTTGAAGGAAATCTGTCTATTCTCATTACGCATTGCACACATATAATAAAGAAGAAGAAAGTGAGTTGGAAAACATAGTCTTTCATTACCTAGGTGAAATTATGAACTAAGATATTCTTTATATAAGAGTTTAAAAGTAATTTATATTGTTTTGTTAGATTAGAGTAGTTTACTTATAAAAACCAAATTAAAAGGATTTCTTTAGCAATAAAGTAATTTTGACTAAGTACTACTAAGTGCATACACCTTTCCCTAATGACGACATCCATAATCAACGTTAGTTGATCACACTATTACTATAATCGAGCCGTTATGCTTACGACCATGTGATCAAGTTTTTTGCATCGTTGGCGAGGATAAGTAGGCACTTAGAGTTAGTTTGAAAAGTTGCAAAATTTTATTGTAAGTAATTTTATTTCAATTTTATAAAAACGAAAAGAAAAAAATAAAAGATTTGAGTTTCAAGTTTGACATCTGCACTTTATCTTTTGTGTTTTATTTTAAGGGATAATTAGTGCATGCGTAGCAAAAGAGAGAAAAACTTAGCGTTTTACGAACCAGAGATTGACAAAACCAATAAACGAAGGAAAAAGAAAGGAATTAAGATAGCTGAGGGTCAAGCACAAAACTAATAATAGGCTGAGGGAATAAACAACGCGAATGTGATATGGTAGTGCAAGACAGAGTGCAAGGAAAAAGATATCTCATGACTACTTCAAGCCATAAGTTCAAGAGACTTACAACAGAGTGATAAGGCCTCCAGACAACACCACCCAATTCAAATCGAGACAATCGCTAATTAACATGGTGCAAAATAGCTTGTTCAACGAGATAACTAATGAAGATCCAATTTCATATGTAGAGAATCTCTTGAAAAAGTGCGACACCATGCACAATACCAGAATTACAAAGGAGGTGATTAGGATGAGACTTTTCCCAGGGTAGAAAAACCAAATCCTGTTGCTGGGAGTATGAACTCATGGGCAAAAATCAATTTAATATATTTAGACAAGCTTTTTCCCCAAGTAAAAGTCAGTGAAAGGAAACTAGAAATCAATTAATTCGAGCAAGAAGATGCTGAGTCTCTTGGCAAGGCTTGGGAAAGATTTAAGGAGATGATAAGGAGATGTCTAACGCATGGATACGTGAAATGGGCACAACTCAATATTTTCTACTATGGGATGAACCACAACACCAAAACACTAGTAGATGCAGCAACATGTGGGTATCTACTAACCAAGGATTAGGATGGAGCATTGGATATCCTAGACCTTATGTCTCAAAACTTTACAGCTGGTAATATTTTCATAGTGAAGAAACTGACGGTCATACATGAGATTGATTCGCAAGATGCAATCATGGCATAATTATTCAACTTAAGAAGTCAAATAGCGAAGTCTCAAATGGGACAACAAGGTCTACAAGTGCATGCGATACAGTAACTTGTTAATCAGCAAGCCATGGTTGTTAATAAAATGGAAATGCAACAAGGAATGAAGTATGAGGACATCAACTTCGTGAGAAACAAAGGGCATGAAAACAACTTCAGGCTGAAAGGAATGGCTCCTTAAAGGTTTTATCAAGGATACAAAAATAAAAATAAACCCAGCTTCTCGTATGGAAATCCTTATAATTAATTGAACTTACCTCCAGGCTTAAATCAACAAGTCCAATAACGGAAACCAGGGCAGAGCGAAGAGATGACTTCATTGAAGTCAATTGAAAGACTCTTCCATACCATAGACATGAGCGATAAGGAACTCCATGAAAAGCACAAGAAAGAAATAAAAGATGTGAAACAAACTATGAAAAAGATGGATGAAGAGAGATCACAACCCATCAAGAAGTTGGAGATATATATTGGTCAGTTAGCCATTGCCTTGAATTCAAGGAAGGAAAGATAGTTTCCGAGAGACACTATCACAAATCCTAAGATGAATGTTAGTATCATTCACATGATGAGCACTATGTCAATAAATTAGCAAAAACAAGAGTAAGTAATTTACAAGCCAGAAAGAATCAACACTTTGGCTATGAGGAAACAAGAAGTGATGCATAAGAACGCAATGAAAGTGAGGCAAGATGAACTTGAAGGATTCAAGCAACAATGGATCAATGCCAAGAAAAATAAATAGGGAAAGAAACAATGGAACGCTAAGAAACAAGATGACGGACCTTCTGAAGAAGCATTGAAAGGAAATAATATCAAGGTTATTCCAAACAAGCCGGAACCAAAGTTTAAGTTCATATCGAGACTTCAACTAATGAAAAGGAGAAATCCTGAAGACATATACATACTAATAAGCATTGATTGGCACTAGTTTAGAAATGTCTTATGCGATACAGAAGCCTCAGTTAATGTCATGCAAATAATGGACATGTTACATGTTAATTTGAATATCAATTATCCTGAAACAACAAATTTGCAAGTAGTTGATGAAAACTTGGTACCAACTAGAAGGAGAATCTTGAATGTGCATTTGAAAGCTAGTATATCCATATTCATCGTGGATTCGGAGGTTATGTCAAAATATGGATGATAATATGTCTATGATACTTAGGCGACCATTCTTGAACACTGCCGATGCAACATTGTACACAAGGAAGAAAAAGATCACAATGAGTATCGAGAAGGAGGATGATGATGTTGAGAAGATTGTCTATGTTTATGGGCAAGAAGTACATCCAAAGAAGAATGATGTTATTATTGCTGATCTACAAATGAAGTATCTCAATTTAGATTCGTAGTAAATGAGCGAAAAGGCATCCGGCTAATGATGTTAAACTAAGTGATATTGGGAGGCAGCCCATGGTTTTTAATTTTCAACTTTTTTAAATTTCAGTCAGTTATTTATTTAATTTAGTTAGTACAAATCATGCAATATATTTTTCTAACTTCTAGAGATTTGCGGAAAATGTGCGGGAGAAGTCTCAACATGTGTAAAAGATGCATAAAGTGTTAATGAGTTATAGGGATATTTTTATTATTATGTTTATGTTTTAGTGTTTTCATGTTTCAGGCTTATTTTTAATCCTTGAGGACAAGGTTTGGTTTACATTTGAGGGCATCAACACTACACAATGGGAAGTAGTATAAAATGATGAAATAAGGATAAACACTGCAGCTATGATCGTTAAAATCTTAATTTTGAAGTAGTTAAAGAGGAAAACATGGTATTGTATTATTTTTTTCATTTACTTACTATTTGAACGTGTTTAGGTTGTATAAATTGGGTAATATAAAGTAATATGCAATGAATAAGTTATTCATTTGCCTGTTCGTGCCTTTAACTGAGGATGACTAAGAGTACAAGTGCCTTGTTAACATGAAACTCAAGAGAGTGTTTTTAAATTTTTGAAAAAAATATGAAATGTAGCAACAACGGTATGATTTCAAGATTAGAAACCTGGAGTTAGGGAAAACGATGAACTTGAAACAAAAACATGGAGAATTCTAGAATACTTATTGTGGAAAAAGCTATATCTCTAAGGAATTGTACAATAAGTGTGAATCTTACTTGATTATAAAAAACAAATAGACTTAGTGCAAAGAAGGGATGAAATAGACATGATGCTTCGTATAAAAGTTGGAGTTAACTTGCTTAATAGAGCGACAGTGAGAAGTGCTAACAAGAATTTTAAAAAGAAAGATAAAAGAGAGAGTCCTAAATGTTTTATAGGAAATGGAGTGGAGAATTTGATGGTTGGAAAAAATGAGGAAAAATGGAATCCTTACAAAAAGAAGCAAGGACCGTGCAATTAGATTATGAGGAGAAAAAGAAAAGAAAAGAGAGAAAAAATAAGAAAAGAAAATGGAAGTTAGAATAAAATTGTTCAAATAAAAGATTTAGCTTGAGTACTAGTAGCTTAATTGAGTTAAGTCTTGTTTCCAACTATGTTAAGTCCTATAGACTCTCAAAGTGCTAAAGTCTAACAAAATTAATTTGATCTATGCTTATTTGTGAATTTCTGAGATTAATGAGAAATCATGTGATTGTACACTTGCTACTTGAGTGTCGTGGTGAAACAAATTTGTAAGTAGTAATGGTTTTGTTTGTGATCTATTTTAGAGTTTTGAAAGTGAACTGCATGTGTTGTTAATGCTACATGTCTTGAAAACATAAATGGTGACACCAGGGGAAGACGAGCAGGGCGTCGAGTCAACTAAACCAGAAAATTGTACACAAAGTGGCTGAAGCTGTCACGGTGTCGTGTTTTTGTACATACAACATCAAACCACTTACAAACAACATCGAGACTCAATAAAATAGAAAGTTAGAGTTCGATTTTGGGTGAAATTGTCTATTAAGGTTTCTAATTATTTTCGAATATTTTTTAAGTGTACAAATAGGTATAAGAACGTGATAAACATTTACATTACCACCCATTAACAACCATTATCATATATAAGCATAGGTTTAGTTAATTCTTGAGTATTAAAGAGATTTGTGGAAAAGAAGACATTGAAGACTCACATTTGGTGATTCGGGTATTGTTCGTATTGATTTAACTAAAGTTATTTATTTATATCTCTAATCTTAATGAATACCACTACGTGTATATTTGTTTCAATGCAATGTGAGTAGTTCATTAATCTTAAGGATCAATGGATCCTTTGGTTCGAGTGCTATGCTATAAGCATGAATAGATTATAAAGTTCAACAATGCAATGGCTAGGATTTGTATTGATTTTGAACATAATGCTACGAACATCTTGATAACGTGTTTGTTGATATTAGGTTTTAGAAGTTATCATGGCCATTAAAGCTTTTTAAGCTAGATATGGATGGTACAATGATAAAATATACAACATCGATAGATAGTTGTTGATTAAGGAGACACGATTAGTAAAATTAATTGGTAACAAATCTAAAGATTTGGAACTTAAAGCAATGTGTAGCTTATGTTATTGACACAGATAGGAGGAATTCTAGTTTGCACATAAGAATATTTTCTATCACGATAGTGGATTGAAGTGGATTTAAAGAAAATTTGCAATTCTAATTAGGCATTGCACACAAATAATAAAGATGAACAAAGTGAATTGGAAAGCATAATATTTCATTACCTAGACAAAGTTGTGAACTAAGATATTCTTAATATAAGAGTTTAAAAATAATTTAAATTGTTTTATTCAGTTAGAGTAATTTAGTTATAAAAAGTAAATTCAAAAGGATTTCCTTAGCAATAGAAAGTTTTGACTAGGTACTACTAAGTGCATACACCTTTTCTTGAGGATGATCTCCGTAATCAATGTAAGTTGGTCACAGTATTACTACAATCGATCCATTATTATTGTGGCCATGCAATCACATGCCTAGGAGGTCAACTATGTAGGAGATTTTCTTTGTAAGCAGATTGTTCAAAAAATATAGAGAAAAGAAAAAAATTTCTTCATATGGTATTTGTAGATTAAAAAACATATAATAGGGTTCCTTGGTACGTTATTTTGTGCATTCTAAAAAGAAAAAGAGTGTATGATAGATACATAGACACTATTAAGGATATAAATGAGGTAGTTGTAAAAAGTATAAAGACATTTGGAGGAACTACAAAAGGATCGTCTTTAAGCCCATATCTCTTCAGTCTAGTAATGGATGAACTAACTGTTAGATTTTAGGGTTCAAAACGTAGGAAGAATTTTAAATTTTTATTTCAAAAATCCCAACAGGATCCAAATACTAGTTCTATTAAACTGATTGATTTAAACTAAATCGTACCTTAATCGCAAGTTCCCTTCTTTGTGTTGATCGATCAGTAAGGCCCTGCTAGAGACAAACGTTTTGTATTAGAAATTCACACATGAATGGCGGCTGAGATTTCAAGTGCTAGCACGAGAAAGAACACGAAAACAATTTTTTTATTGTCCCTAAAACTCAAGAACGACTAAAAACAAAAATTGTTTTCTCCAAAATGAACATTAGATTCCAACCATAATTTTATCCATAATGTTAATTAACATAACATGCCTTTTAATACAACCCTTATATAAAGTCGGCAAAATGAATTACCATTATACCCTGCTTAAAGAGGTATTATATGTCGGATCATATGGACTTTTATGTTACAAATTTTATCATAAAAGTTCGTTGTTCCGAGTTATTTAAAATCTCGCAAAATAATTCTTTGTATGTGACCCAATAGGTTCATGCAACGTTAGTAGTGAACCAAAACCTATTTCGGTACCCAAGTCATAAGCGGTCTCTAGAAATGCATTATGACTACCAAAATTGCACGAAGATCAAAATCGATACAAACTAATTAATAGTGTATATGATATCCTTTTATCGTATGATATCCTTTGATCAAACATAATGCATAGAAAAGTCACTCTTGACGTTTAATCGTACTAGTCTCGATCTCTTGGTAGACTGAAAATATCCAAGTGACATTGATCATATCAATTCACATGGACTTGGACATTATATGTCTATTATATCAAGGGATCTACTGATACCTCTCTATAAAAAAATGACAAATTCTATCTCGATTACACAACTTTACACATTATTCACATAGTAACCAATCACAATCTTTATAATCATCTAGTTAAAGATACGTTCGATTATGCCGAATCACTATGATCATAATGTTGAAGTTTCTGGTTATCTTAAGTGAGAGGGCTCAATGATATACCTATCATGAGTAACAACTTGACTTAATCCATGTGGTGTTCTTATAGCGGGTCGGTCCAATACCATGTTCCATAACATGCACTCACGATCTTGATTTGTATTCTTATATGTATTATCATCATATGACCATCAATTAAGACTTATAATAATCTTAATTCATTATAGTTCCTAGTATAATAAGCTACTAGGGACGTTTAGGATATTTCAGTAAACATTCATGGATCATATTATAATGTAAACATGCAAACCAATTACAATAATGAACAACAAATGTAATCCTCCATTTTATTGACAAAAATAATACAAGAAACAATGTTCATAAGATTGACACAGGGCACGTGCCTCAACATTTCCCACTTGCACTAGGGCTAATAATCCATGTGTCTAATGCCTAATAGCCTAACATGACCACATGCTTTGCCTCTTGAAGAGCCTTTGTCCATGGATCTGCAATATTGTCTTATATAGGAACTCTGCAAATCTTCACTTCTCCTCTCTCAATGATTTCTCTGATGAGATGAAAGCCTTTTAGTATATGTTTGGATCGATGGTGTGATCTAGGTTCCTTAGCTTGTGCTATCACTGCGTTGTTGTTGCAATACAAGTAAACGAAGTAAGCAATACTGAAGCACACCTAGTTTAGAGATGAACTTTTTAAATCCAAATTGCATATTTAGCCACATCAGAAGCTATATTGTACTCAAATTCTGTCTTGAAATCTGCCACACTTTCTTGCTTTAAACTTTTCTAGCTTACTTCGTACCCATTCAAAATAAACTAATATCTAGATCGCGATCTTAAGTAGGTTAGTTTGAAAACTTGCACCTGTTTAACTATTTACAATAAGCTCATCTTCCAAACTTCTATAGACCAAGAACACTTATTTAGTCCTTCTCAAGTATTTAAGAATTTTCTTTATTTCTATCTAGTAAATCTTATCGGGATCTGACTGATATCTGCTTGACGCCCTCAGAGCATATGGTACATCAGGTCGAGTGCATAACAGGGCATACATTATCGATCTAATACTTGATGCATATTAAATCATATTCATGTGTTCTCGCTCATCATCAGGTCGAGTGCATAGTATTAAAACCCCTTTACATCCGATGGTCTTACCCCTTTTAGGTAAATCAACCAAGGTCTAAACTTGGTTATCATATATGGATTGCATCTCACAGTTCATGGCATTAAGCCATTTATCAGACTCAAGGCTAGACACAACCTCCTGATAAGTAATAGGCTCATTTTGATCCTTAAGCAATACCTCACTACTATCGGTAACAAGAAACCCATATCTCTTATGGCCTGTTTGGTTCACATTTTAGTGAATCCTAACACATGGGATTAGTTAGTGATGGGACTAACATATGGGTTTAGATAGTTTAGTCCCATTTGTGTATCTTGTTTGGTTAGGAGTTTTAAGGTTGGGATTAAATAAGGTTGTACATGTACATTTACCAAAATACCCTTAGATAAATAACACCAAAAATCCCCCCATTTCACACATTTCTCGTCTCCTCCAATGCTTCAACGTGACCTAAAGACCGCTGCTTGAATCACTGGTACTGAGAAACTCCCAAGCAGACTCAGTTGATCCAACATTTTTTCTGCATCTCGAAGAGAACCATCTGCATTCAAAGCAATCAAATCCAAAGCATGCGACTCGACATCCATGTTCTCATTGGCACAAAGCTTCTTCAATCTGGTTACTATATCAGTCTCTTTGATCTTGTTGAATATGTACTTCGGGAGGTGCAACAGAAAGGCCTTTAAACAGATATCTCACTCTCTCCATGCCTTTCTTACTGGTAGCTTCGACCTCTCTTAGTTCCATGCTCCTACCATAGACAAAATCAACGCAATCCCTATAGGAACCACATGGCTTAGTTTCCTCAGTAGTCATGCAATTCAAGGCAGCAACACAATCCCTACAGGAACCACATGGCTTTCTTACTGGTTCGATTTCGAGAACGAAGAAGAAGAGAAAATAGGGACTTGGCGAGAGTTGTTGTGATTTGGTTAATGTGAGGGGTAAAGTGGTAATCTCCACTTTCAGTTACAATGGATTAGCAAATCCCACCAAAAATGGTGGTATTATTTAATCCACTACCATGCCTCTTAACTAATCCGCTGGCCTAGTTAATCCTCCAAGCAAACAGCGGATTAACTAGTCCAGTGTGGCTAATCCGGGCTAATCCCACGAACCAAGCAGGCCATTAGGCTTATATCTTATCCTAACTAACCTTCGTGCTCATTGTGATACTTATGGAGGCTCAACTAGTTCAGAACTTTGTTGATCGCCCACTAGCGATTCAATGTTCATTTGTAGTTCTTGAACTTCTTCAAGACTTACTTTATTCCCACTGGTATCTTTTAAAATAAATTTCTTGTCCATTAAAGTACTATACCGAGAAACAAAGGCTTTATTCTTAGTGGGATGACAAAAGTAGTATCATGTAGTTTCCTTAAGATAACCAACAAATTTAAGCCTGAAAACCCCAAATCTTTAGAAAAGACAAGCTAGGTTTCTTCCCATACCATATCTCATATTGTGTTATATCAACCACTTTAGAAGGAATTCAATTTAATGTAAACGTGGTAGTTTCTAAGGCATAGCCCCAAAAAGATATAGGTAGATTTGCATTACTTATCATAGATCCAACCATATCAAATAAAGTCCAATTTCTCATTTATGAAACACCATTATATTGTGGAGTTACAGGTGGGGTTAGCTATGAGACAATCCCATAGTTTTTAAGATGATCATCGAGTTTTTTGCTCAAATATTCACCACCTTAAATAAATGGTTTTACCAAAGTTGATTTTGTACTTCATTTTGAAACGTATGAAACATTTCAAATGACTTTGCTTTATGCTACATGAGATATACATAACCATATCTACTAAAATCATCAGTAAAAGTAATAAAGTACAGATAACCTCCTCTAGCCATAATACTTATAGGACCATATACATTAGTATGTATTAAAACAAATAAAGCAGTGGCCCTTTCACTGTGTCCAGTAAGGGACTCTTAGTTATTTTGCACAACTATTAAGGCTCACATGTTTCGTATGATTCAAAGTCAAATGAATCTAAAAATCCATCCTTATGGAGCTTAGTAATGCGTTTGTCATTTATGTGGCCAAGACGACAATGTCATAGGTAGGTATGATTCAAATAATTTGACTTGAATTTCTTTGTATTTATGTTAAAAATTGGAGTATATGTGGACTTTTTCATGTAAAGAATATAAAGATCATCATATAAATCAACATTTGCCTAAATTATGCCTTTACGAGAGATGGAGCATTTATTATTCGCAATAATGAAATTAAAACCATTCAAATCCAAACATTAAACTGAAATGATGTTTTTGCTTAAAGCAAGGACATAATATTAATTATTTAAACATAAAACAAGCCCACTAAAAAGAACTAAATCATAACATCCCACAGCTATGGTAGCAACTCTTGCTCCATTTCCTACACATTGGACTATCTACTTTTTCTTAAACTTTCTACTTTTTGTGAGCCCCTACACATTAATACAAATATGAGATCTACATATGGTATCCACTACCTTGGAATCACTAGTAGATAAGTGAATATCAATAACAAAAATACCTGAAATGCAATCTCACTAACCTTATTTTTTTAAGATCTTCCAAGTAAAGGTCACAATTTTTAAAGTAACGACTAGGAGCATCGCAAAAATGACGATTGTAGCACCCCTATCCCGATTGGGGCCATACTCAATGTGAAACCTTAATTAAGCCCCAATAACATAGTCAGACTTAACTAGAACCATCAGCCTCTTTGTCAATACCTGATAAACTCAACCTGTGTATTTATATCGAATAAACAAATTAAAGTAATATGTAGTGGAAAATTTAAACCTTTTCAATACATTTCAATATACGATAATATAGAGTTACCAAAACCTAAAACCTTGATTAAAATCTCCCAACCCTATTTATATACAACAAAATATGTCATACAGAGTATATAAGTACATGAAGGCTCATTACGTTGTGGAGAAGATACAAAAATCCTAAATGTTCTCCTTTCCCTTAGCCGAAGTGCAGGGTTGCGAACCTAAAATATTGAATTTAGGTGAGCACTCCAACTTGCTCAATAAGTAAGGATTAACATTAAACATCGACATTCCATATAGTAATCAAGGATATCATGTAATAACAACATGCACCAATGATATCTAACAAGAATATGGAAATCATATAAATTCAATAGATAACCGATGTAAAGCAAATATCATGAACTATTACACTGTGATCCCTATTTACTTTATAACACTAGGTTCGATTACCCGCCAACATCATTAATGTGATTACTAGTCCAACATATTGGCTGATATGTTATCTAGCCTATCTATTAATGCCTAATGGTTCTATCCCTAACCCTCTAGTGTAAACGTAACCCACGCAACCTATAAACTGGGTAGGAAGTTACATATAGGCCGAGAAGGTAATCCATCTCCTATATAACCCGGTCTCAGTTCTAGGAACTTACTATCGTGAATCACAGTAAACACCATTTTCCATTTATTGAAAACCATCATAGTGTACATAGTTCCCCATTCCATTTCACACACTATATGAACTACGTATACTAAATAGCCAGGTAAAATTGATAAATAAGCGAATCCGTACTTACCTCGATCTAGGTTTTTCGTCCAATTTCCAAACTTTCTCGGCTAATAAACTCTTTTCTAGGTAGCCAACACCTATCATACACCAATTATAGTTAATATAGATCCATTATACTCTAATTAGAACCTTTAATCCCTAAGTCCCTTAGAAATCCTCTTGAAATCACAACATACTTTCTGGTTTCTAGGGTAGGAACACGCTCCTTCAGTGGGTGGGGCGCGCTCCATCAACTGGGCTCATCCCAATTGATGAAGGGAGCGCAGTCCCCTAAGAGGTGGAACGCGCTCCACCCTGTACCGTCAAACCAGACGTATATGGAAGCAGCCACTGTCCTCCACCAAATCATCAAAAATCCACAAAACAATTATATAAACCTCCAAAATCGATCAATAATATCCTTAAATGAGGTCATACACAAAAACCAACCATCAAAACTCCTAATTCATCAAGTTTCTATCATTCTTATTGATTTTGAAGTCAACAAACACAAGAACAAATCATACCAAAATGATGCTCTCGGGTTGTTGATTTGATTAAGCACTTCAATCACGATCGATTTGACTCCCTGGACACTGTTTCTCGATTAGAAATCAAACCTCTAAACCTTCTTTTTCTCATCTGATAGAAACGAATTAAGGAGACAAACATGAGTTTGATATATATATATATATATATATATGAAGTTTTCTCAAGATACGCCCCGTGCCATCTCGAGACTGATCGAGCAATTAAAGCATTAAAGTGACATACCTTATTGTGACACTAAACTTGACTCATCAATCACTCACTCTCTGTCTGAGATGATCAAAGAATCATATATTTCAAATGTTCTTTTATTTGCCTATATATATTCAATAACATATATATATTGTATTATTCACTAATAAACTCATCGAACGTGCCTACACTTGTCTTTAAGCGTGCATATTCATGCCACGTCTCCTTCATCACACATGGTGTCTCGGTAAATAATTGTTTATTGGGTATTTTCCATGTTATAAGTTTGTATATAATCCATAATTATATCAAACATATTTTTATTTTTATTTAACAATCCAAACAAACAATACATCATGCAAACGCACGTATAGGCTAATCAAGGTACACTGAACTTAATTATGAGACTAACTCGAATTAATTATAATTTAGATTAGTAATAATAACCAGCTTAAGGTAACATGTCATTACAATTGTTACCTTCCTTTTCTTTCTCTTTATGGTGTTGGGAAGTAGAAGTAGCCTTGGGCTTGACTTGTTCCACAGGCTTTGTAATAGGCATTACATCCTTGACAACTACAACTTTGCCCTTGGCCTTCTTCTTCTTCTTCTTCTTCTTTTTCATGGGCTTTCCTTTTTGGACCATGGAGCATTAGTAGAGGGTTTCTTAATATTCTATTCGGCAGTCTTAAGCATCGAATGCAACCTTAAAAGGATTTCTCCATGTTATTCATATTATAGTTCATCAAAAACTATGAGTAACTATTTGGCATAATGCATGCAACATTTGTTGAGTTTTTCACATGCTTAGAATGTGCATCCTTCACAACTATAGTGACATTAGCTGGTGGTTCATTAGGGATATGATCATTCAGGACATACAACTTGCGTTCATGCTTAAGAACAATTCTCAAGTTTTTGAACCCGTCAAGAGCGTTTTCCCTTAATAACTTATCCTTCTTAAAAAAGGATCGTAGTGATAAAGGATTAGTGTGACTTGAAGAGGCCATTGATCTACAACAAAGATTATCCAAAGTTTATTTTAGTATAGAAGAATAGAATCCCGCTAAATTAATAACCCTCTTAAAATACTCTATTAATTTAGGGCTAAAATCCATATTTCAACTTGTTCTAAGACAGTTGTGGCATGAAATAGAACTAGAATATTTAGGTAGGTAGCTTTTACGAATTACATCTTATGTAACTTTTAGTCATGCTATGAGATTATTATATCCTATATCTCGGCATGTTTTATCTCATTTTGTGCCTAAAGCCCAAAACTCTTTTGATAGCTTTATTAAGTCCAACCATTTTAAACATTAGGGTAATTCCTACCTAACTTAGCTCACTAAGACAACATTTCATACACCCAGCTATGATTGGAACTATATTCTTGTGATCGAGGCCTTAACAAGTGTTTGGAATTTAGGTGATCGATTTGTGAGCAGTGGTACCGCTCAGCAGAAAGGGGTACATAGGCCAGCAACCCATTTTTTCAAACAATGGATTCCAGTTTCAAAAAATGAAATCCGCCTAAGATATCTCATGATCTCAATCAATCTAATTAACCAAAATAACCCCTTATTTTAAGTCCAAAATATTATTATTTAAACATTTTAATTAACCCAGGCCCACCTCTAACAACAATATCTTATTCTAATCCAATTATAATTCTAGATATCTTAAATCCCAATTTATCTCAATTATGGTTTAAACCTTATCTAATAGGATTCTTATCCATTTCGAATTTATTATATATCTATCCTATGTTATAAGAATTACAAGTATTATCTAATTAGATGTTTATCTCCTATCCTATAAGAATATAAAACCATAATAAATACTAACAGAAAAATATAATGAGATATATGATCTAAACTAATTTCGATTCTTATTGATACAACTCATGCAATTGACTCAAGAAACAAAATGCAGAATATGTATTCAACACCACAATCATATTAAATTAATCGTATTGATCTAAACGTGATTTCTACCATGAAGACATACATAATTATGGAACTAAAATACAAACTATGTATTCAACACTAGAATTACATTAAATTAGTCATATTAACCTAAATATGATATCTACCTTGCGCACATACAAAAATATATCAATAAATAGCAATGCATACATTAATCAAATTATCCTCATAATTAACAAACGAATCATGATAACAATTATAATAGAACCTATATTTATATCAAATATACATCTGACAAAATGCTTTCATCAATATATCACAAATTTAACTCAAAAGACATACTTCCGATCTAATGGAACAAAATCGAAGGCTCTGATACTATTATTGGGTTTTGGAGTTCAAAACGTAGCAGAATGTCAAATTCTTATTTCGAAAACCACAACAAGATCAAATCGTAGTTCCATTAAACTGATTGATTGAAACTAAACCTCTTAATTGCAATTTTTCTTCTCTTTGTTGATTGATATGTAAGACACTACTAGAGGTGAGCATTCTCTATTAGAAATCCATATACAAATAGCAGCTGAGATTCTGAGTGCTAGCTCGAGAAAAAACACGAAATCTTTTTTCCGTTCTCCTTAAATCTCAAGAATAACTAATAATGAAACTCATTTTCTCCAAAATGGAAATTAGATTCCAACCCTAATATCATCCGCAACATTAATTCACTTAACATGCCTATTTATATAACCCTTGTGTAAAGTCGGCTAAGCTAATTACCATTACACCTTTACTTATATAGGTATTAATATGTCACATCATAAGGAATTTTATGTTACAAATTTCATCATATAAAATTCATTATTCCGAGTTATTTAAAATCTAGCAAAATCATTCTTTATGTGCAACCCAATAGGTTCATGCAATGTTGGTAGTGAGCCGAAATCTCTTGTGGTACACAAGTCAAAAGTGTTTTCTAGCAAGGCATTATGACTACCCAAGTTGCACGAAGACCAAGATCGAAACAACCTAATTAATAGTGTACGTAATATCCTTTGATCAAATATAAAGCACGAAAAAGTCACCCTTGATGTTTAATTGTATTAGTCTCGACCTCTTGGTATAGTGAAAACATCCAAGTGACATTAATCATATCAATTTATATGGACTTGGCCATGATCATTCTCTCATATTGAGGGATCCACTGACATCTTCTCTACACAAGAGAAACAAATTATATCTCGATTACCAAACCTTCACAAATTATTCATATAGTAACCAATTACAATCTTTGTAATTATCTGGTTAAAGACAACTTTTGATTGTGTCAAATCACTATGATTGTAATGTTGAAGTCTCTGGTAATTTCAAGTTAGAGGACTAAAAGATATACCTATCATGAGTAACACCTATAACTTAACCCATGTGGTTTTCTCATAGCAGGTTGGTCCAGTACCATATTCCATAACATGCACTAATGATCTTGATTCATATCCTTATATGTATGATCATAATATAACCATCAATCAAGAGTCATACTAGTTTTAATTCATTATGGTTCCCAGTATAATAAGTGACTAAGGACATTAAAGATAATTCTGCAAACATCCATAAATCTTATTATAATGTAAACATGCAAACTAATTGCAATAATGAATAACAAATGTAATCCTACATTTTACTAACCAATAAAATACTAGAAACGATGTTCATAAGATTAGCCTAGGGCACATGCCCTAACACTAATTAGACATATTCAAGCTGATATATCATGATGTATGTTATTTACATATGATATTGTCTTAGTGGACAAAACAAATGATAGAGGGAATAGGAAATTAGAACTTTAGAGGAATACGTTAGAGTCTAAAGGCTTTAAGTTGAGTAGGACGAAGATTGAATACATGTACTGTGAGCTTAGAAATACTAGACATTGAGATGATTGAGTGGTAACATTCGGGGAAGTAGAAGTTCTTAAGGTAAACCAATTTAGATATCTGGGATCGATTATACAAAATGATGATAATATTAAGAATGATGTCACACATAGAACTCATGCAGCATGGAAGAAATGTAGTTCAACATGTGTGATTTGTGATCGAAATGTTCTTACTAAGTAAGAAAGAAAGTTTTATAGGACCCCAATTAGACCAGCTATGCTCTATATTAATGAATGTTGGGCAGTAAAACAATAACAACTCTATAAAATGAACATAGTAGAAATGAGGATGCTTAAGTGGATGTGTGGTAAAACTCATAAAGATAGAATAAATAACATAAAAATTCAAAGGCAAGTAGGAGTACCGCCAACTGTCACTAAGATTAAGGAAGGGTGGTTGTTGTAGTTTAGTCATTAGTAAAGACGGCCTGCAAATGCCCCACTAGAAAACTTGAGTAAATAGAAACGGAAGAAATTCGATGAGATGTGGGTAGACCAAAGTTAAATTGGATGAGGTGTAGGTTGACTAAAGTTAGCTTACCATTAATTGCAATTAATCAAGCACAATGAAAGATTTTGATCCATATTATCGAGCACAATTAATTTGGAACTAATGCTTTGTTTTTTTTTGTTTTCGTATCTAAAAAATCGTTACGGTCCTTATCGTTTTGCCAGCGTTGTGAGTTTGTACGCAAATCATTATCAAAATCGTCGGGTCTATAATTTTGTAAACTCATTTTTTTCTTTAGCGTTGTTCGATGTTTTGCTCTTGACTCTTAAATTGTTGTCCACGTCGCTAAACTTCTAAATTAACTTTCTCTATGGCCATCAATTTATGTGGTGTTTTCAAGTCATTCTTCACTTTTCTATCACTTCACTACAATTTTTTGCTGCCGATTTAACTAATGTTGTTAGTTCTTTTTTCATTTCAGTGGCATAACACTAGGCTTCTTCTTTACTTAATCGAATTCTTCTCATTTCAACTTCTATTTCTTCCATTTCACCAACCTTCCTTAATATAACCTAAAATCACATAAATAATAGAAAATCCAGTGTAATATAGTTCTTTATACTAAAAATAATCATAAAATATGCCATAAAACATTGTTTAACTATTGACATATAAAAAACCCCAAACTCAGTACTTTGCATGTCCCGAGCAAAGGAATATCTATAACTTATAGTATTTTATTCTATACATTCATTCCTAATTAATATTTATAATAATTTAACTTAAACAGAAGTGACTAACAATCGAAATAAGTTACCCACATGAAAATAAAAACTTATGTAGAACTAAACGAATTTAGGAATAATTCTCAATCATGACTCAACCTTTTTATGAAATACACCTTAGAACCTAAAGTTCAATCAATACCAAGGCTAGTCAGCTATATAGGCTTTCTTAATATCAACAGTCAAGGCTTAAGCTTACGATGTCTTTTAAATGAGCAAATTCATACAATATAAAATCCCATAGGAAAGAATTTCTAAATCAATCTCCACTATCGAAAACTTGACCACAACCAAAGTTAATAGGACTTTACCTAGGTTATTAATTGCATAGGCTAATCTCCAAACAAAATAAGATAATAAGTATTCAAAACACTGGGATAAACTATAACTTTAATCTTTATAATAACTAATGAGATCATTATAGCAAGGATTCCCTTCTTTGTTATTAGAAGAGATTTTGCATTCCTTCAGGATTATTTTATGTGGGACTCTCTATTAATGAATATATTTTGTACGCATCATGAATTCACCCTTCTATTTATTTTTTAGCTTCATTCATTTTTAGGGTATATATATTCTCTCATTTCTTTTCCTTTTTCTTTGAGTTATTTTTTCTAAACAATAAGTCTAAGCATATATAGTTATTCAGATCAAGTAAAGGAATACATAAAGTCTTTCGGCCATATGTTAAACAATTGGTCCAAAGAAATATAAGTCAAATTAGGCTCAAATTAGCTAACTAATGATACTTCATTTCAGATTGGATAAAAAACTAATTCGGCTAAAATAACAAACAAGGCCTAAATAACCTTTAATTGTGGTATCAATTTTATATTTCCATCTTAACTCATTAATAACTTTGTTATAGGAGTCCAGAGATTTTCTTTATTCAACTTATGTTGTTTCAATTTTTTACCCACTTAATTTCATTTCTAATACAAGGTAATCAATCTCTTTAAACTCATCTAGTGCATACATAATCTAGGTAAGTCAATATTTCCTTCAAATGAAAATGAAAATAAAGTAACATTACCTCATATTGTTGAGAAATTCTAACCCTATATCTTGTTTTTTAACTTATCCTTTCTCTTACTTCACTTATACCTGAATACCCCCAAACTCATTCCAAACCTTGTCATTGAGGTTTAAGAATTAAGTCGAGTTTCACAAAACAAAACAAAAAAAACAAAATACCTGTGAAGCATATAATAAATATAAGGTAAAACTCTAAAAAGATATAATAGAAATTAATTAAAACTTGATTCATGTGATAACAAAGTCATAATAAAAATTCAAAACATCAGCTTAAATCTAACATGACAATGAGTTAATGAGAAATTTGAGAATTTCATGAACTTGATTAGGCTACTGATTAAATATTTTTGGGCTTTAGTCTGAGATGGGACCCACACATGTAATACAAAAGATCCTAAGCCAATTTTATTTTCGTGTGTTATCATGTTGATAAGTCGTCATTTGTACTATATTTTAGAGTGATTTTACAGCTAATTTCATGAATTTTATCATAATTTATGTTGTTAAATCATTATTTTTTTTGTTTTCGGGTCAAAAATAGGCTTTTCTATAAACATGAGTGATTTCCTCAAAAATTTAGTCAAATGCTGAAAATAGGCATGGTGCCTAGGTAGCAATCTTTATACAAAGCCAAATCGCCAAGTAATCGTTGGATCAAACTTGGATGGATTGCATGAAGTTCACTACAAACCCTCTGAGAAAAGCCTTTTGAAGACCTAGGAGAAAGATAAACCTTAGCACTTTCATTGCAATTTCATTTGTACATTCGTCGCTGGCTAATTGCTTGGTTCGACTTAAAATAGAATTAGGTATAAAAAGAGTGTCGTAGCGATGTTGCAGCGATTTCTCAACGATGTGGTAATGTGAATGTACGGAGCTAGAAAGATTCAAATAATGTTAATTTCTAATTCAATTGTTTCTCTAGATTTCTATTTAGAACTTATTATATCTTACTTCTACTATAAATAGGAGACCTAAAAACAATGAAAAATATATAGAATTCCAGAGAGGAAGACTTTTGTGCTGGGTTTTAATTTTGAATTCTTGTGCGAAGATGACTTGTTGCGATTCAACCATTCGATCTTTATAAGTTTTTATTTCATTTTTATATTTTACATTCTGATTTATTGATTGAATAAATTCCATAGTTGCCTTTTTGATAATGAGTGGCTAATTTCTACTATCTAGGCCAGAATGCTTGAGTTCTATGGATTTATAGGATTCTGGAGGTTTATGCAATTCAATTCTTAATTTGTATGTTGTTGGTTTTTATATTGTTAATTGTATCACTTTTCTGAGGTTTTTCATTACGGTTTTAAGCCTTAAGTTTCCCCTTTTTACTATGTAAGTGCACATGCAAGACGATTACGATTAGAAACTATTGCTAATGATCTTACCACTTCTTGAGAAGGGGATCACGTCAGGTGGCAAGTAGGGCCTTATTTTTTTGCAATCGATGTGCCTCTATGTTTTTAGGATATGAGATGGATGCTAATGGTTTGTAATTCCACACTTGAAAAGTGGAATACTTGATACTAGATCTCGCTCATAATAGGTGTTCTCACGGTTCATTAATGTTGCTAGTTTGTTGAAAGCCTACGACATATCTGGTGGCTTTGCAAGTCTAGTTAATATGTGGTTGTGTTGCACGTTCCCTCAACTTACATCAGGAGAATGAAGTGATGAGAGTCACTATAATCCTATCTATGAGAATAAGTACAAGGATAAACATTCGATAAACAGGCGATCAAATCCGTTCCCCAGAATATCAATTCATGCATTTTCTATAGTCTTTTATTTATTGATTTCAATTTTCAAGTGTTTTATTTTGCTTGCATTTAACTTCCTAGCATAATGTAGTTTATTGTTCTTGAAAACCAATGTTTCTTTCCCAAAACCTAAAAAAGAACATCCCAATCCCTGTGGGTTCGACCTTGCATTTGCCTCACTATAAATCAATTGTGGTCAGTGAAATTGGGACTATTTTTTGTAGTGTTCGATGCGACATCAATATTCAGTGCAGTTGCCGAGGATTGGTGCTAATTGTTTTCTTTTAGGTTTTTACTTTTGTTATATGGTTACAGGTCACTGACATTCACTTTCTGCAAATTCGTTGATTCCTTACAAACTAAAAATTGATCAGACTTACCAAAAAAGGAACATAACTATAGAGGACAATGTGATAAATTAGAACCCTTATGTTATGTAGGCTACTAGGCAGAACAACCAGCAGAACGCAGGGCGAGAGCCAAGGCAGGAAAGGGAGCTCATTTTTAAGGAAGCAAACTAATACCAAGGAGGCTCATTACCATTATGTATTGAGTATCTGGCTGCCACTGGTCTGTTCGAGTTGAAGTCATGATTAATATATAAGCTACATGACTTTCACTAAAGAAAGAATTAGGATCCTCTGAAGTTTCTCACATAGTTTAAGATGGTGGTAGAAGGCATGAAGCCTGCTACAATTGATGTCGATCTAGTGAGATTGAAGGCATTTCCTTTCTGACTCAAGCATGCTTCACATGACTGGCAAATCCACTTACTGGCTGGTTACATTAGAAACTAGAATAAGCTACATTTTAAGTTTCAAGATGACTATAAGCCAGCCAGGAGGATCACTCAACTCAAAAGGGAGATATGCTACATTATCATGAAGGATGATGAGTCATTGTCATAATACTGGGATAGATTCAAATTATTGTGCCAGGCATGTCCTCAGTATGATCTCAGCATAAAATCTCTGATGGAAAACTTCTATGAAGGGCTTACATACAATGAGAAAAGGCTTCTTGATATAGTGTGCAATGGTAGTTTATTTAATATCACACCAACTGTGGCTAAGGGATATATAGAAAAGGTAACCAACCAAGCTAAACAGTATGGATCGACTAACCGGAGACGAGGGGCTATGGTATCTTCAGGGTAGAGTTGACTTGAGAACGAGTTATATAAGCTCAATTCTATGGTCAAATAAATGATGGTAGAGAAGGGTAAAGCGAAAGCTTACGGCATTTGCCCCGAGCTGAGTCACTTTACAGACAAGTGACCTCAACTCTTTGAGGAAACTGTAGAGGTAAATGTAGTATAACAGTTTCCAGTATGGCAATTTGGGTAGCAAAGTAATTTCTATGAAGGAAGGACATAAATCCAAACTTTGACTATACTGCCAGAAATCAGAAGTACCTGAGTTTTGTGCTTAAGGGACATCATTGCCGGTAGCCTACAGAGCCAGCCTTCTCATATACAAGGACTGTGAAATCTGAGAATTTTATAAACTTGATTAGGTGACTAATTAAGTAATTTCATAGTTTATTTGAAGTTTAAGTATCCAAGGTGGGACCCATGCATTATGGACCAAAGATCATAAGGTATATTTTCATTTTGTGTGTTATGTGGTTAGTGTGTTTATTATATTGTATTTTTCCACGAAGTTGGGATACGTTGAGGTGTATTCTCATTTTTTCATACTTAGGGTTGCAAGTGTGTGTTTGAAGGGCACGAGTGAAAATAACTTATTAGTTGTGCAAAAATTAATTAATCAATTATTAATCCTCACGTGAAGATTTTGCCTCGCCTTATGCGCAAGTTGGGTTTAGTGGAATTGTAAAATGAGAATGAAGTAAGTGCAAGACCTTACCTCGAGTTTGATATAAGTTGGTGGTGGTTGAGGTTGAGATTGCATCCAAATTGATGTAAATTTGTCTAAGTATGGCAAAAAAATTGGTCCAAAAAACTTTTATGTTGTAAATAAATTTAATATATTTGGGGTTTTTGTGTGACCAAAACTTATTTTATGGAAGTTTTACAAAGATTAACTGTTTTATCAATAGTTTGGTTAAATTTGGTAAAATATCGGGTTGAAAACTAGCGCTGGAAGCCAAAACGCATCATATTAAAGATTTCGAGAATTAATAAATAAAAAGAAATTAAGCTCCAAATAAGCAGCTGAAGGTTTGTATATGAAATTATAAAGAAAAACAAATGAAATCAAGTCTCATTTTAAAACGCTCAGCTCCTATCCCTCTCAACTCGTGTTTGCGCTCACGAAACTCCATACGTCTGATTTTTGCCCAGTTTCTCTCTATAAAACTATAGAACATCGTGAAAGGCTCATTTTGTAGTGCTTCTTTTCGAGTTTTGAGGATTTAATTAGGAAAATATGTATTTAGAGAAGTTTTTCATTTCAAAATAAATAAAGTTCACCTAGTTGATAGCCATATTAGAAAATTCATAACTTCGCTGACAGTGATCGGATTTGAATGTTTTTGGAGTCTATGGAAAGTAGGACAAGAGTACTACAAGTTCCTTCTAAGTCATAATGACGAATATTAAGGTTTTCAAGGTAAAAAAGTTACCCCAAATTTGCTAGTTGAATGCCAATTGAAATAGTTTTATAAATTAATATTTTTGGAAACTTTTCTTAACCATACTTTGGCTACAGTTTCATTTGGTTTTGTGATTTGATTTCACTTAAAGCTTAACCCATAATATAATTGAGTAAGAAAGTAAGCTATTGAAACCATTTTTAAGGTGATATGAGATTCCGAGAACCCTGAAAAGCTCAAAGTTGGTTAGCTGTTTGTAAACCCTCCAGTAGTCTTTAATATTTATGGAATTTATCTTTATACTTGCATTTATATTTAGTCTGCATTGTATTTCGCATCATTCTTTGTCATGCATTCATGTCATTCTATATGATGGCTTGTTAGTGCTACAGTTTACGAGCGGGACTCGAGGCTTGGGTTCCTGACCAGATAGACTGGAACATAAAAAACTCAAGGCACGTAAGTTTTTTGGTGAGCATGCATCGATGGAATGGGATGTGGTTAGAGTGTGGTTGGCTATTTCCCTAAGCCAGCAGTAGTAGTACTTAGCATCTATTTCCCTAAGTTTAGTAGTAGATGCGGACAATTGAGCCGACATGTCTTGCTTAAAAATCCACTCCACATCGCATAACATTTGCATTTCATGAACTGTTAGTACCGTTTCTATACTATATTTGGAAGTCAACAACCGAGTATAGTTAAGAAACAGGAAGAGAGGGACTCACATTGTTATATAAATTTCTTATTATTTGAAAATGCAGTTACATGTCGGACTAACATTTGCAGGAGTACTAAGCAGTGTATGAGTTTCATTATGTGACATCTTCGAGTTGTTTTTGATGGTGTTAGATTTCAATGAAGACAAGGAAGAACGGAAAAGACTCGAAGACTCTGGAGATTGTTTCTCAAATAAAAAAGTTAATTCTCGTTGCAAATTGTTTATATATATTGTTTAGGGCTTTTGGGTGAGTGTAGGATGTGAAATACTCTTGAACATATTATGAAAGTTTCCTAAGTTAGATCAAATAACTTGAATTTGATATATAAAATGAACTATGAGGAGTTGTGAGTCCTTCTTGGCCTCTCCTCATTCTGCTGTCTATTAGATGAATTTTCCGGCAGGCCACTTTTAGGGGAGGTGCTGCCAAAATTTATACAAAATATGGGGAGTGATCTGTATCATTTTCCAATTTGCCGTAATAATACAAATCAAGAATTGAGTTTCATTTAGGATATAAATTAGGATTTGGAGCATTATTAAGGATTGAAATCAAAATTATTTTGAGGTTGATGTCAATTGAATGAATTAGATGCCTAATTAGAGGAATTAGGTTAATTCAGGGCTTAGTGAGATGGGCCTTGATAGGGGCCCACCTTAGAGGGGCTGATGAAGTAGTTGATCCTATCATGGTAGCAGTACGAGGCTAGGACTGAGGCTTCGATAAAGAAATTGTTGGCTAGGTTATCTAATAAGTCAGCACAGGTAGGTCAAGCAAGTAACTAAGGAAAGTTTTTGTCCTAGCCAACCTCGAACCTTAATACCCAAGTGAATGTTATTTCACATATCAATGCATCATTTGTGACAAAGGAAACTAAGAGGAGTACTAATAGAGGAGGATCAATTAATACCATCCAGCATAGGGCCCCATTTCTTCAGAGATTCTATTCGGAGAGGTATCCATTCATTACCAAGGACCAATCTAAGGAATATGTGGAAGCCAAGACACGGTTGAAGGAGAAGGAGATAACTTAGCCAGAGATCGAAGAATCTTGCGAGTCATTTAACATCACAAGATGTTTTAGATAGGAAGAGGAGAATATCCTAGCAAGTAATAGAGATACACCACATAAACGTGGTGATCACGATAAATTTAACATTACTTGCACAGTAAGAGGTTTGCATGTAGAAGAGATGATGTTTGACTTACGTACACCCGTAAATATAATGTCATCGTATGTTTTCTTATCCATTCATGATCATGCTTTGAAGTGTTTTGACATAACCATCCATTTAGCAGATAGATCTTTAATCCGATCAATTGATATGTTGGAAGATGTGACTAATCGCTTCGAGGACCTAGAATTTTTTTTCTAGTTTCTGTGTCATCAACATGAATGACAATTCAGTGTCTAAACTTATTTCAATTATCTTAGGGACACCTTCTATGAAAACGACCATAGCTAAAATTAATGTGTTTAGTAGTAATGTTTCACTATACCAATATGATTGGGTAGTTCACTTTGTTGTTCCTGATTGTTTGGACTTACCCTCTAATGTTTCCACTATATATATAGTTTTTTCCCTTACTAGTAATGATTTGCAAGGAATTTTTGAATCCTTCATAAACCATTTATAGAAGATGGCCGAGAGAGAGTAAAAAGATTCGAGAGGAGGCAGGAAAATGGGGTCAGCTTACCTGAAAATTAAAATTTGACACAAAATTACCAACCTATGGAGATTTACAATGCGAGACCGAAGGCAGAGCCATAAGCATACATCCATATCTCATGCATTTTTGGGAAAGTGAGCCTGATGGTGCATTCAACAAATCAATGACATAGGAGCATTTGAGAACATCATTTCTATGAAACACTTGGAGACGGCTGAGTTGGAAATCATTAAGCGCACCTTGTACACGATTGCTTTTCTAGCAAATAGTGTACCTACCAAGATCTATGGTGTTGCGAGGAAAGTACTTATGAGACCTGGAGAACTGGAGTTTTTGGTGAACTTCTCAGTCATTGAAGAAGGACTTCGTGAGAGCAACACGGTGTTGCTTGAGATGTTGTCCCTATACACAAACAAAGCCAACATTGATGTCTATAATGAAAATGTCACATTGAGAATAGGTGACAAAGAGTTGTTTTACAACAATGGCAAGTTGTGCATGAATAAGGAGCTAAGAATTATCATACGTTGAAAAATGTCATTATCACCAACTAAGGAAAAGAAGCCACTAATTAATGTGATTGAATAGGAATCTGAATAGTCCAAGGAAGTAGTAACGACAAGCCATTGACTTTAAACACTGAAACTTTGTGGGAGGCAACCCATATTCATTCATTTGCTTCCTTAGCAATTTTGCATGAACTTGGTTCAATTACTTTGAGTTTAAATAAACTATGGATTTGAATAAGTTCATTTGTGTTGATTTAAATAGAGGAATTAAAGTTTGATGGAATTTGTTGCATATACTTCTAAATTTTGCAGAGACATGATGATTGATTAGAGATTTGTGGAATATTTTGTGCGCACTAAAGTCTGAATGAATTTTGGAAAAATAATTTAGGGCATGTATAATTTAGTTTGATGTTCTGCATGATATCATTTGCATATATAGGGAGGTGCGCACACTGAAAATTCTTTACGAATAAACCTATTTTCTCAAAGCTAGCTATGTAGCAAGCCATATAATTGTATATAAGGTGTTGTGACACTGCTTAGGAAATATACCAATTTTAATATTCTATTTTTAGACCCAGCGATTTCTCAACGATGTCTAAGTGTGTGTAGGGTGCTAACGAGGCGCTGATGGGAAATCTTGGAAATTTCAAAATTACCAGCGATTTGGCAAGCGATTTTCCAGTGTCATCATGTTCATACGTATGGCATTGTGGTCGATTTTCAATTTTTTAAAAAGGACAAACCCTTTCTTTGTCCCTACTCATACTGACTTAACACCTTCCTGCCGCCCCCACCATCTAAAATCCATCCTTTAGCCACAAAATCGCCTACTTTTGAGCTCCAATATCACCTTATTTTGATTCTCCATTAAGTGGAGACTATTATAAGCCATGAAACCACGAGTTTGGTGAGTTCCTTTATGAAGCCGCGAGTTAGGGCTTAACATTTTTTAGCTTTCAAAGCATAAATAAGGTCCTACAAGCTCCCCTGAGCTGTTGGGAACTCATTCCTAAGTAGGTAACGCCTCGATCCTTGCAATTTTATGTGATTCTTATTAGGGTTTTATTCGGCTAATTCCAACAAGGAGGTCCTACAAGGATTAAGCGCATAATCAACACAATTTCTAATCATTGCACTTTTCAACTTTAAAATCCACTCCCGACTACTTTAGCATATCATTCATACCATAGGATCCATTGATCCCTAAGATTAATGAACTTCTCACACTTTATTGAAATAAACATGCACATAATGGTATTCATTGCAATCAGAGATTAAACAAATAACTTCAATTAAATCAAAGAAAATAATAACAAACAAGCACACGTGAGTCTTCAATGTCTTCTCTTCCACAATTCTTCTTAATACCCAAGAACGAAGTTAAACTATGTTAATCTATGATAATTGGTTGCTCTCTATGGTGGTGTATATGTTTACAATGTTCCAATACCTATTTATACTTCTAAAACACTTTTGAAAACAATGAGAAACCTTAGTAAAAAGTTCCACATGAAATAAAGCTCTAACTTTCTATTTTCTTTAGTCTCGGTGCTGTCCAAAAGTAAACTGATGTTGTATGTGTAATGTCACGACGGTGTGACACATTCGACCACTTGTGTGTAATTTTCCTCATTCAGTAGACTTTGTGTTCTGTGTAGGCCTCCCCGGCGCCGTCCCCATTGACCGACGGCGTCGCCACTGCGCTGGCTTTGTTGTCCTCCTTTTCTTCTTTTCTTGGTCCTTCACTCCTTCCCCATACTTTCTAGCCTCTTCCCACTGCATCAAGCCTATGTGCTGAGATGTCAACCTTACTTTTGTGCATTTTAAGGTTTATTTCTTCACAAAATCACTCATTCGTCTTCTTTATAACTCGTATACATGAAAATACATAAATACAATCAATTTAAACTTATTTTAGGATATTTATACTAAATATACTACTTAACCAGTCCTATATATTAGTTCAAATATTCACTTAACAAATACCCCCAAACTTAGAACTTTGCATGTCCTGAAGAAAAGTGTATTTTACTAAGTATTCTTACTACTACTACTACTACTATTACTACTACTACTACGACTACTACTACTACTACTACTACTACTACTACTACTACTACTACTACTACTACTACTACTACTACTACTACTACTACTACTGCTGCTATCTACTACTACTACTACTACTACTACTACTACTACTACTACTACTACTACTACTACTACTACTACTACTACTACTACTACTACTACTACTACTACTACTACTACTACTACTACTACTACTACTACTACTACTACTACTACTACTACTACTACTACTACTACTACTACTACTACTTATAGTTCTTACTCATTTTACATAGCTCTTGGAGTATCCTTTAAATCAAATAAGTTCAAGTTAATAATCCACTCAAGTATTCTTACTACTACTACTACTACTACTACTACTACTACTACTACTACTACTACTACTACTACTACTACTACTACTACTACTACTACTACTACTACTACTACTACTACTACTACTACTACTACTACTACTACTACTACTACTACGCTGCTATCGCTACTACTACTACTACTACTACTACTACTACTACTACTACTACTACTACTACTACTACTACTACTACTACTACTACTACTACTACTACTACTACTACTACTACTGCTGCTGCTGCTGCTGCTCCTCCTCCTCCTCCTCCTCCTACTACTACTACTACTTATAGTTCTCATTAAGCTCAAGTACTCAACAAACAAACATATATCATATTGGTTTGTATACTTTAGCACTTCAAGAGTTAATTGGACGTAATATAGTTGGAAATAAAACTTAACTCAACTAAGCTTCTTGTACTCGAGCAAAGTCTTTTATTTGAAGAGTTTTAATCTAACTTCCACCTTTCTTTTCATTATTCTTATCTCTATTTTCTTTCTTTTCTCCTCATATATTTTAGTTGCATGGTCCCTGGTTTTTTTCTTATGGGTTCCATTTTTCCTTAATTTTTTTAAACTATCAAGTTCTTTGCTCATTTTCCTGTAGAACTTGTGGGACTCTCTATTTTTTATGAAAAAAAATCTTGTTAGCACTTCTCATTTTCACTCTATCAAACAACTTTTAACTCCAATGTTTTCATTAAACATCATGCTTATCTCTTCCGTTCTTAGTACTAAGTCTTTATTTACTTTTTATATTCAAGTAATATTCATACTTATCATAGAATTTCTTAGAGATCTAACTTTTTTCATAATAAGTGTTCCACTATTCTCCTTGCTTTTATTTCAAGTTCATGGTCTTCCTTAACTTTAGGTTTCTAATCATGAAATCATACCGTTGTTTGCTACATTTTTCATTTTCTTCAAAAACATGATAATGCTCTCTTGAGTTTTATATCACCAAGAAACTTGTATTCTTACTCATCCTCAATTATAGGCATGAACTTTGCGAATGAATTACTTATTCATTACATATTGCTATATATAACTTAATGTATACATCCTAAACACATTCAAATAGTAACTAACTGGAAAAAAAGAATACACTACCATGCTTTCCTCTTTAACTACTTCAAAAATAAAGTTTTATGATCATACCTGCAGTTCTTATCCTTATTTCATCATTTCTTGCTACTTTCCATAGTGTTGTGTTGATACCCCCTAACTTAAACAAAACCTTGTTCTCAAGGTTTAAGAATAAGGCTGAAACATTAAAACACTAAATACAAACATATAATAACACAAGATAATAATAATGCATAAAATTTAAACAAATAAATAAGTTAGAAAATATCCCAAATATAAAAATAATTAGTACAAATGTATCGCTCACCTCCCTAAGCCTAAAGAATTCTTAAGACTCTGACTTCAAGGCTGCGCATTATCATCACCCTCAACATCATCCAATCCAGTAAAAGATGGTGTCAAAGGACGGTCCATCCTTCTGCTTTGCATCACATTTGGATCAAACATATAGTTTGGTGCTGCTTGGAAGCTCATAGACCTTGTAGTTGGTCTCATCCATCTGCTCCTCTCATATCTACCTACGTCCCTCTAATGATTTCGCTATAGGTTCAGTTGGTCTTTCTTATATCTTATCAAGGCTGCATGATACGAAGCCTTGTTCTCTCTGTATTGTCTCCTCATCTCAGCAATCTATAGCCTCAACTACTATGGAGTCAAGTCCTCTAATGGTGGTACCGGTGCCTGTAGTAGAGGAGTGGTGGGAAAAATTTAAGGACCATCTAAGTCTTGCTTTTCTATAAGTGGGTCTACAAACTAGTTGTCCTCAGAAAATCCTTAAACGTGATCCTCGTCCTCTCTATATCCTTCGTTCTCCAACTCTTGAGGCAACTCAACTACTGCTAGTGCTGCTATTGCGTGATCCTCTTACTCATTGGCCAACAACTCTGCCTCAAGTCCGTTCCCCTTGGCTCTTTACCGCTCATCCTTGGAGTCTTGGTAACCAGTTAGTGATTTCAATGTGAGCATAAACTCCTCATCTATGGTTGGTTAGGCCTTAATATCAAATTCTTCATCTTAAAGTAGTCACACTCTAGCCTTCAAGCACACCAGGTGACAAAAATTAGAAACAAAAATTTGTTGTCTTTCTCTAACATGATGGATTCCCTTATGTTTTTGTAGATGATTTCTCCCACAATGATATCCCCATACCTTGTAATCTCATACAAACAAACCGCATTTGGCTTATTGATCTTGCCCTGCTGAGTGGTCAGGTATAATGAAGCAACAAGAAAATTTTGTCACATTCTATAAACTTTCCTAAGACTCCCTTCCTAATGTGCTTCGACACATTCTCAACTCCAATTACCCATCCTCGTTATCTTAGGATGACCAATACTCTTTTTATGGCTTTAAAGGGTATAGGTTATAAGGTCTTTCATATAAATTATTTGAGAAACACAATGAGGCTGTCACCATACTCATATGGTCTAACCCATATATGCTATTAATAGAATGCAAGCTCATTAAAAAGGACAAATACTCCTCTCACTTTTACTAGGTCACCCTTCTTAGCAAACTTTATATTGGCGTAAAATTCATAAATAATTTCACTCTCTCCGTGAACCAAGTTCTCTCTATAATCTTGAGTGAATTGCTTCCAACCTTGTTATCTAATGAAATCATTTACTCTATCATCATACTTAATCAAAAAAATTAATTCCTCTTTCGTGAATTAATTCTCTAGGCTCATTGATATTGTATCTATCCTTAGCCTCTCTACTAATATAGTACTTAGACTTAAAAGGTCTCGATTCTCCCTCATGTTGGGTTATGGGGTTCATACGTAGTGGAAAATTCAAAAAGATTATTGAAAAATACCAACAGGATCGAAAATAAGTTCCTTTAAACTAGATCTACAAAAGTAAACCATATCTTAATCCATGATTTTCTTTTTGATTGTTCGATCTCTGAGAGGTTCAAGCACACATCCACTATTAAAAGTCCACACACAAACGGTGACCACAATTTGGAGTGCTAGCCCCAAGAGAGATAGAAAACATTTTTTCCCTCCTAAAATTCAGAGAACTTGAGATTTGCAAAAACAAAAAATCTTATTTCATTTTATGGTTTCAACCTCTATTTATATGTGTAGATTAGCCATCACTCAAAATCCTATTCATAATACAACAATTGTATTAAGGTAGTTTAAGTAAATCACACTTATGCCACTATTAAAAAGTTATCATATAACAAATTGCTTGGGCTTTTATTTCATGAATTTTATCATATAAAACTCATTACTCTGGAAAAATTGAAATTAGACAAAGCAATACTTTGTGTGCGACCCAATAAGTTTATGCAACGTTGGCAGTGAACCAAAATTATTTTAGTACATATATCATAAGCGACCTCTAGCAAAGCATTATGACTACCCAAGTTACATAAATATCAAAATCGATACAACCTAATTAATAACATTTATCGTATTCTTTTGTCGTGCGATATCCTATGATTAAATATAAGGCATGGAAAGTCACCCTTAATGTTCAATCGTACTAGTCACAATCTTTAGTTAGACTGAAAACATCCAAACAACATTGATCATATCAATTCATTTGGACTTGGCCATTTAATAGTCTAACATATCGAAAGATCCACTGATACATCTTTATATGAAAGGGACAAATTCTATCATGATTACACACATTCACATGTTCTTCATAGGTAATGAATCACAATCTTTATAATCATTCAATTAAAGACAATGTTTGATTATGTCAAATTACCATGTTTCTAATATTGAGGTATATGGACTAATGATATAACTATCATAAGTAACGCCTACGACTTAATCCATGTGGCGTTCTCATAGCGGGTTGGTCCAGTACCATGTTCCCATAATAAGTACTCATTATCTCAATTCATATCCCTATACCCATGATCATGACATGAACATCTATCAAGATTCACACTGTCACGGCCCAAATCCTTAACCCTATTTTAATTCCTTAATCAGGATCATTGACGTGAGACCTACACTGTGATACGTGCACCGACCGAGGCACGTGGCCGAGGTATATCATATTTTTATATTGATGTGTGCCTAGTGTTATATATTGTGTAGACATACTAAGTCGGTTTGTACAATTGTAGGCGTCGAGACGAGAGCGGGGACATACCTCGAGTGGCATGCGAGCCGGGGAACCGGGTAGTTAACATTTTGGTAAGTATTATTTAATACCAATATGAAATAAGGAATTACTTATAAGCCTATGGTTGTGTTTGTTAATGTAAATCAAATTAAAGGCCTATAGTTGAGTAAATTAAATGGAAAGCATAAGATTGGTCTAAAGATGCACATTGGCACATCTAGGAACTAGGTGAGTAATGAAATGGTGTCACTTGAGGTTGAGTTAGTGGGATATATGAAAAAGGTGGACCATTAGATATTCATAGGGATACATAAATCCATGAAGATTAAGGGCTAGGAAGGAACATCACCTTAATATATATTATTAGTGATCAAACAACATGCAAACCAAATCACTCATTCATTTTTGTTGGAGAAGAAGAAGGAATTGCTGGAGAGGAGTGAATCATCAAGTTGTTGAAGGAATCCATTAGAGTTGGTGAGAATTTCTCAAGCTAGTGTACTACATCAACTAGGTAAACTTCCTTTTAGTTGAAATTAGAACAAGTTCTGGTTTTAGGCTAATTTCAGATAGTAGATGATTGAATATTTGTAATTAATTTATATATTCGGATTGCTCATTTCAAGCTGATAATCTAGCTATATTGAAGTTCTTAATTTGATTTTGAAATCATAAAGATATGAATTTTTGAAGTTGCAACACCAACACTAGAATTCTGTATGTTGTACTAGGAATCAACTTGGGTAATTTGGTCATTTAGTATGTTGTATCTGGATATATGTTCTTCCTCGTGACCAAAAATCACATTTTTAGGAGCTATAGATTGGGAGAAATAGGTTTTCTAAATCCGCTGGTCGGATTAAATCCCAATTAGACCTATGTCTAGTAAAATCATGATATCTCCTTCATTTTAAATCAGCATTTTGCAAACTAAACCTTTTAGGAAAGCTAAGAGAGAGACCAAAAATAATTGTAGTAGTAGAGGATTTCGATATTTTAACCATTTCATGCCTAAAAACTACGTTAAAGTGTAGGACTGAAATTGAAACTTAATTTAGTCTTTAGGGACTGATTTAGGAAGATTGATTTAAAGTCCATTGAACCAATTTAAATACACAATAAAAACCACTAAATTGAGCTTAAACCCACTATATTTGAACTAATGAGACACCAAACTCAGGAACCTAGGTAAAGGGTACGGGAGTGCGAATACAAGATTTGAAGTATCGGGACGTCGGTAAAGCTAAGACTTTACTTTGTTGTTGTGAGTATACCCAATGGCAACTTTACTTAGCATTTAAGTTCTATTAATTGTTGTCCTCGCATAGTCCTTTTAACTATTTTGCCTTTGTATTCTTATATCATGTGTTCTTTGTGTCTATGCTCACTTGATGAGTCTAGTTTGCATGATATCCATTCATTTGATTTGATTCATTGATTCTATCCCATGCTATGTTTATTCTTGTTGTTTTAAATGTGCATTGAATGATAAATAGCATGCTATTAGGCTAGTGAATATCTTATAAATGTTTAAGAGGACTTGTATTCCTTATTTATTTAGGTGTGTAGATGTGCATATGCTTTGACAATCCATACTTGGTATTTCTTGAAGTTTAAAAAGTAGTTTTCGCATTTAAGTCCTGTACTTGATAGAGGTGTGAGCGAATCACGGGGTTAGAGTCTCTGGGGATGTCGGCACATGTTACCTGACACTTTATGACACTCCCTGAGGTGGTCTACACACCGGGGTTAAAGTCATTGGCAACACTTGGGTTAGAGTCCCTTGTGCTATATGATTATTGAGTCGGAGTGATACGTTTCACTACAGACCGGACCTAAATCACCATTACTTAGCCCAGTTTCAGTATCACTTGTTTTACTCTGGTATTTACTCGCAAATTGGTTTATTTCTCAGTTTTCCCATTTATATGCTTTTCAATACCATTTGAATATTTGGAAATGCAAAATAAACTTGTCATCGGGGATTACTGTTTTATTCTTGTACTCACCATCCTTTTTATGACGGTGGGTGCAGAGCCGTCTACTAGCAAGCCTAACAAGGAGAAGATCGCCGATTATCCCTGAGCCCGCGGCGCTTCACTACATCGATTGTAGGTCTTCTTTTGGTGTTTTGATCGTATATGTTATATATGTCTTTCAAATACTATTTGGGTTGTATATTGGGTTGAGCGTTAGTTTCCCCCACTTTACTTAGACTATTTTACTGTTTCACTGCATTTTGAGGACTTTATATATATATATGATGTCATTTCCTGGTTTTCCACACTTTGGATTTTATAAATGGCTTTCGCATAATCTACTAATTGCTTTCGCAAAACCAATAAGACTTCTGCTAAATAATTAATTTAATAAAAAGCTTTAATTAACTATAGATTTTAGAAACTAGTAGGACTAGTGTATTACTTATCCCGAACACGAGAAAAGAGATGTTTAGATTGTAAAGGCTGACTAATATGTAGTTGAGTCCTGCGTGGATAGGATTAGGGCTCAATTACGGGATTAGGCCGGGCGGTGCCCTAGATTCAAGAAAGGGGCCGTCACAGTTGGTATCAGAGCCTATGTATTATAACCTTAGGGATAAATAAGAAAAACGCGAACTAGTATAAAACACAAACCTTAGAAGTGGAAACCAGATGATCCTTGCCTAGGAATTATTTTGTTGGGAATTGAGTGAAGGTGAAATGGGGATTTCTTATATGTACGTGTTAGTTTCTGTATGTATATATACGCGTTATGCCATTTAGCAGCTGATTCGCGTTTGCTATCCACTTGAAGACACTAATAAGGGATTCGAACGAGGCTGGAGACACCCGAGCTAGCGACAGTTAGCCTCCACCATTTCAAGGGACAGTTTTTATAGGATATCTGACCGGACGACTACTTAGGAGCGACATATCGCCGATTTCATCGCTTACATGTCGGCGCAAATACTGCACTGGTTTCGACTGCCCCCGTCACCACAGCTACTACTACAACACCCCGACCACGAGACGTAACACTACGAGAGTTCGGCTTGCATCCAGTGGAGAGATAAAGACTCTAGTAGCATTATACGCTATAGCAGAGAATCAGGGACCCAGACTAGAGGAGATACTGATTGTTTGAGGCTTCCCTAATATCTTACTTGAGGATTTACCTAAATTACCGCCACCATGAGAGGTAGACTTCATCATCGACCTAATACAGGGTACTAGATCGATCGTGATACTATTGTACCGCAAGGCCCCGAATGAATTAGAGGAGTTGAGGACTCAACCTAAAGATTTGGGGGAGAAGGTATTCATTACACCTTTGATTTCAACTTGGGGAGTGCTAGTTCTGTTTGTGAATAAGAAAGACGGCAGTCTGAGACTATGCATCGACTACAGACAGTTGAATAAAGTGACATCCAAAAACAAGTACCCGGTTCCGTAGATATACGACTTATTTGATTAGCTGAGATAAGCACAGTTTTTCTCCAAGATAGACCTGAGATTGGGGTATCATTAGCTCAGGATCAGGGATGAGGATAGGTCCAAAATAGCGTTCAGTACCAGATACGGACACTACAAGTTCACGGTCATGCCATTCGGGCTGACAACACCCCCGCTGTGTTCATAGATTTAATGCATCGAATACTTAGACCATATCTTGACCGCTTTGTAATAGTCTTCATCGACAACATCTTGATCTACTCGAGGGCACGTTAGGATCACGAGCAGCACCTCAGAGAGATGTTGCAGACATTGAGGGAACACCAACTTTTCGCTAAGCTCAACAAGTGTGAATTATGGCTTGCAGAGCTCATGTTGTTGGGGCACGTTGTTGGAGCAGCAGGGATTGTAGTAGATCCGGCCAAGATTCAGACGATCACAGATTGGCCGACACCAACATTAGTACTGGAGATCAGGAGCTTTCTGGGGTTAGCAGGATATTACCATAGATTCATGAAAGATTTCTCAAAGATTGCTTCACCAATGACGAGGCTGGCACAGAAGGATGTTGTTTATGAGTGGACTGAGAAGTGTGAGGTTGCATTTACTCAGTTGAAGAGATCATTAACTACCGCGCCAGTGTTAGTACTGCTAGAGGTTGTACAAGGATTTATACTGTACACAGATGCTTCTCATACAGGTCTAGTTTGTGTGTTAATGTAGGGGCAGCAGTGTCGTGGCATACGCATCGAGACAGTTAAAGATACATGAGAATAATTACACCACGCATGATCTAGAGTTGGCAACGATTGTATTTGCGCTGAAGACTTAGAGATACCTTCTCTATGGAGAGAGATTCATACTCTTCACTGATCATAAGAGTCTGAAATATCTCTTCACAGAAAAAATTGAATATGAGACAACGCAGATGGTTGGAGTTCTTGAAGGACTACAACTTTTCCTTAGAGTATCACTAGGAAAAGCGAACATAGTTGCAGATGCGCTAAGTAGGAGACCGTGTAGAGATGCTGAGGTGGTCAGATGACACATGATGGATGAGTATGGATTACTCGAGGCAGCGGCGACAACATGTCCGACAGAGGCTCCTACCAATTCTCAGGTGATGATTTGCGCACAGATGATTCTACAGACCGTGTCTACACAGCGAGTGTCCAAAAGATCGACCGATTGTACTCGAGATTCAACGAGTTAGCACAGAGTGCAGAGTGTACAGAATGGGCAGAGATGACTGATTAGTGTCCGAGATACCGGGGCAGGTTGTGGATACCCGATGTGCTGGAGCTGAGAGATGAGATTCTTCAGGAGTCGCACCATTCCAAATTTATCGTACATCCAGGCATGACTAAAATGTACCACGACATGAGGAGGCATTTCTGATGGCCTGGGATGAAGGCAGACGTGCCTAGATTCATCAGGAATTGTGGTTTCTATCAGCAAGTAGAGTCCGAGCATCGCAGACGTGGGGGATTACTACAGCCGCTTCCTATTCCTCAATGGAAGTGGGAAGACATCTCTATGGGTTTTGTCAGAGGACTACCGAGGACTGCGAGGAGACATGACTCAATATGGGTGATAGCTGCCAGACTGACGAAGTCTGCTCATTTCCTGCCAGTGGCATCACATTACACGTTCGATCAGCTGAGTGTACTGTTTGAGAGAGAGATTATAAGGCCGCACTGGGTACTATTAACGATCACGTCAGATTAAGATGCTACGTATACATCCAGGATGTGGCGGAGTATGCAAGAGTAGTACGGTACGCGCCTACAGTTCAGTACGGCTTTCCACCTAGACCGACGGGCAGACTGAAAGATTGATTCAGGTCCTCGAGGACATGTTGCGGGCATGCGTCTTGGAGTTTGGCGGATCTTAGGCGGAGTACTTACTGTTATGTGAGTTCACTTATAATAACAGTTATCAAGGTAGCATTGAGATAGCGCCATTTGAGGCTTTGTATGGCAGACCGTGTCGCTCGCCATCATGTTGGGCTGAGCCAGAGGATCGGGAGATAGTGGGGCTTGAAATTGTTGTTGACCACACAGAAAAGGTCAAACTGATTCGTCAGAGACTCAGAGGAGCACATGAGAGGCAGAAGAGATATGCAGATAAGTATCGCGGTGATCTTGCATATTCTGAGGGAGCCTTTGTCTATTTAAAGGTTTCCTCTAGGAACAGTCTTCAAAGATTTGGGATGAAATGCGAGCTTGCACCGAGGTACATCGGGCCTTTCATGATTAAGAAACGAGATAAGAAAGTGGCATATGAGCTTGAATTGCTTCCATAGATGTCAGGGGTCCATCCAGTGTTCCACATTTCGATGCTTTGACTTGCCGAGTCGAATGCAGGCGTGCGACTGACAGTTGACTTGAGTCAGATCGACCCGAGCGAGGACATCTCTTACGAGGAACAACCCATTCAGATCCTCGATTGAAAGGTACAGCAGTTGAGGATCAAGTCCATCCCGAAGGTACTCGTCAAGTGGCAGTTCCACGATGATGAGGAACTCACTTGGGAGCGGGAGGACTACATGCGAGATAGATTCCCGTACCTGTTCGAGTCAGGTAGAACCATGACTTAAACTTAATTTCGAGGACAATATTTTATTTTGTTGGGAATATTTGTCACCGCTCAAATCTTTAACCCCGTTTTAATTCCTAAATCAGGATCATCGACCCATGACGTGGGACCTACACTGTGATACGTGCACCGATCGAGGCATGTGGCCGAGGTATATCGTATTTTTGTATTGATGTGTGCCTAGTGTTATATATTGTGTAGACTTACTAAGTCGGTTTATATAGTTGTAGGCGTCGAGACGAGAGCGAGGACACGCCTCGAGTAGCGTGCGAGCCAGGGAACCGGGTAGTTAACATTTTGGTAAGTCTTATTTAATACTAATATGAAATAGGGAATTAATTATAAGCCTATGGTTGTGTTTGCTAATGTAAATCAAATTAAAGGCCTATAGTTGAGTAAATTAAATGGAAAGCATAAGATTGGTCTAGAGATGCACATTGGCACATCTAGGAATTAGGTGAGTAATGAAATGGTGTCAATTGAGGTTGAGTTAGTGGGAGTTAATGGGATATATGACAAAGGTGGACCATTAAATATTCATAGGGATACATAAATCCATGAAGATTAAGGGCTAGGAAAGAACATCACCTTAATATATATTATTAGTGATCAAACAACATGCAAACTAAATGACTCGTTCATTTTTGCTGGAGAAGAAGAAGGAATTGCTGGAGAGGAGTGAATCATCAAGGTGTTAAAGGAATCCATTAGAGTTGGTGAGAATTTCTCAAGCTAGGGTACTACATCAACAAGGTAAACTTCCTTTTTGTTGAAATTAGAACAAGTTCTGGTTTTAGGCTAATTTCAGATAGTAGATGATTGAATATTTGTAATTAATTTATATATTCGGATTGCTCATTTCAAGTTGATAATCTAGCTATATTGAAGTTCTTAATTTGATTTTTAAATCATAAAGATATGAATTTTTGAAGTTGCAACACCAACACTAGAATTCTGTATGTTGTACTAGGAATCAACTTGGGTAATTTGGTCATAATCTACCCATTTTAGATCCAAATGGATCCAAACCAGTGGCATGTGAAAGCTTATTTAAAGATGAATAACTTTTCTTACCTGAAGGTTTTTTTATTCAAATGTTCCTATGTCCAAAAGTGCTCTACAATTAGGTACTGGATTTAAAAGGAAAGTTTTGAAACTGAAGCTTTTAAGGGCATAACTCCATAAATACGCATCCAAATGAGCTGACCATTTAGTATGTTGTATCTGGATATATGTTCTTCCTCGTGACCAAAAATCACATTTTTAGGAGCTATAGATTGGGAGAAATAGGTTTTCTAAATCCGCTGGTCAGATTAAATCCTAATTAGACCTATGTCTAGTAAAATCATGATATCTCCTTCATTTTAAATCAGAATTTTGCAAACTAAACCTTTCAGGAAAGCAAAGAGAGAGACCAACAATAATCGTAGTAGTGAAGGATTTCAATATTTTAACCATTTCATGCCTAAAAACTACGTTAAAGTGTAGGACTGAAATTGAAACTTAATTTAGTCTTTAGGGACTGATTTAGGAAGATTGATTTAAAGTACATTGAACCAATTTAAATACACAATAAAAACCACAAAATTGAGCTTAAACCCATATGTTTGAACTAATGAGACACCAAACTCGGGAACCTAGGTAAAGGGTACGGGAGTGCGAATACAAGATTTAAAGTATCGGGACGCAGGTAAAGCTAGGACTTTACTTTGTTGTTGTGAGTATACCCAATGGCAACTTTACTTAGCATTACATTTCTATTAATTGTTGTCCTTGCATAGTCCTTTTGACTATTTTGCTTTTGTATTCTTATATCATGTGTTCTTTGTGTCTATGCTCACTTGATGAGTCTAGTTTGCATGATATCCATTCATTTGATTTGATTCATTGATTCTATCCCATGCTATGTTTATTCTTGTTATTTTAAATGTGCATTGAATAAAAAATAGCATGCTATTAGGCTAGTGAATATCTTATAAATGTTTAAGAGGACTTGTATTCCTTATTTGTTTAGGAGTGTAGATGTGCCTATGCCTTGACAATCCATACTTGGTATTTCTTGAAATTTAAAAAATAGTTTTCGCATTTAGGTCCTGTACTCGATAGAGGTGTGCGCGAATCACAAGGTTAGAGTCCTCGGGATGTCCGCACATGTTACCTGACACTTTATGACACTCGGGGTTAGAGTCCCTGAGGTGGTCTACACACCCGGGTTAGAGTCCCTGGTAACACTTGGGTTAGAGTCCCTTGTGCCATATGATTATTGAGTCGGAGTGACATGTTTCACTGCCGACCGGACCTAAATCACCACTACTTAGCCTAGTGTCAGTATCACTTGTTTAACTCTGGTATTTACTCACATATGGTTTATTTTTCAGTTTTCCCATTTATATGCTTTCAAATACCATTTGAATATTTGGAAATGCAAATTGAACTTGTCATCAGGGATTTCTGTTTTATTCTTATACTCGCCGTCTTTTTTATGACGGTGGGTGTAGAGCCGTCTACCAGTAGGCCAGGCAAGGAGAAGATCGACGATTATCCCTGAGCCCGTGGCGCGTCACTGCACCAATTGTAGGTCTTCTTTTGATATTTTGATTGTATATGTTATATGTCTTTCAAATACTATTTATGTTGTATATTGGGTTGAGCGTTAGTTTCCCCGACTTGACTTAGACTATTTTACTGTTTCATTGCATTTTTAGGACTTTATATATATATGATGTCATTTCCTGGTTTTCCACACTTAGGATTTTATAAATGGCTTCCGCGTAATCTACTAATTGCTTCCGCATAACCAATAAGACTTATGTTAAATAATTAATTTAATAAAAAGTTTTAATTAATTCTAGATATTATAAACTAGTAGGACTGGTGTATTACTTATCCTGAACACCAGAAAAGAGGCATTTAGATTGTAAAGGCTGATTAATACATAGTTGAGTCCTGCGTGGATAGGATCAAGGCTTAATTACGAGATTAGGCCGGGCGGTGCCCTAAATTTAGGAGAGGGGCTATCACACACACTAGTCTTGATTCATTATAGTTCCTAGTATAATGACCGACTAGGGACATTTATGATATTTCAACAAATACCCATTGATATTACTATAAGGTAAACATGCAATCACCCTATAATAAAATAGCAAATGAAAATATCAATTTTATTAGCTAAAATCATAAGATAAATAATGTTAGTAGATTGACCTAGGGCACGTGCCCCAACATCTCCCACTTGCACTAGGACTAATCATTTATGTATCTAATACCTAATGAGCTAACATGAACATTATGTTTTGCTTGTGGAAAAGCTTTCGTCGAAGGATATACAACATTGTCTTCTATAGGAACTCTACAAATCTTCATGTCTCCCCTCTCAATGATTTCTCGAATGAGATGAAAACGTCAAAGTATATGTTTGGATCGGTGGTCTAATCTTGGTTCCTTGGCCTGTATTATCGCCCCATTGTTGTCATAATACAATCAAATGGGGTTAGCTATACTCGAAATCATACCGAATTCAGAGATGAAATTTTTGATCTAAACTACCTCTTTAGCCGCATCAGACACTACAATATATTTAGATTTTAATGTAGAATCTACCACAGTGTCTTGCTTCAAAATTTTCCCACTCACTATGCCTCTATTCTAACTAAACACATATCCAGACTGTGATCTAAAGTCATCTATACTAGTTTGAAATCTTTTCTTACTTTCACAATAGTTAAGGAATTATTCTTTCCAACTAAGTAAAGGTTTATTGGCTAATTTCCTATTTCTTCCTTTAATTGTGACATAAGTTCATTTCATTATATATATATTTATATATTTGTCTAATAATATTTGAACAAAACATTCTTAGAAATCTGTCTTGTTTGTCTTGCACTTTCGTTTTGATCTTCTACCCATTTTTATGTCTAACAAAAAATAATCAGTCCCTGTAAACTCTTCCAATGCATACACAATCTAGGTAAGTGAAATAGGGTATAACAGTTCCTTTCTATCATAAAGTTTCTATTTTCATATGTTATATGTATATTACTTCTATTTGAATCCAAATTATATTCGATTCGTATTTTCCTAACTAAATAAAATAAAATGAAGAAATATTACTTATATCTTCAAATACTTGAAAAGATTTAATCAATTTTGACTGTTAAGTAAATAGATTCTACCTCTCAAGTCTTTCGTACTTCACTTCTTTATACTTCAATTCACCCAAATACCCCTAAACTCAATCCTAACATTATCCTTAAGTTTAAAAATTATGTTAGGTTTCCAATAAAACAAATATACCTTGTGAAGCATAAATGAACTATATAAAATAAAAAAGAACTAATTTTCATATGAGCAAGTTTTCCATAAACAAAGGAATCATGGCAAAAATAAATTACCTTGCATCATCAATAACAATAATGTATTGCCATCACATCAAACATAATTACAATCAAACCATGATATTACATTATCATAAATTACCGTATCACATTACAGATCATTACCTCATACAAGATCACTTAGAGATAAATAAATCAGAGAAAAAATTGATCAAAATCATCATCCAGAAGTTGCATCATCACCACTGTCCCGTTGGTCATTTTGTTGAAATTGATAAATTGTTGTAGGATCATAGAGTCTGTAGTCTAGTCCGATCTCTGAGATTCTATCCGAGAAGACTCATCGATTTGCCAATTTCAATTGGGTACATGGTACAAGAGTTTTTGTTCCTCTTCTTTGAATTATTCTAGTCATTATTCTTTCAAAACCATGCAAGCTCCTTACTATTTCCCTTTGGCTTTGAAACATAAAACCTTGATTTCTTGAAGTTTGTATCTACTTTCGCAGAATAAAACCCATTATGGACAACTCCATCTAATTTGTGTATGTGGTAGTATAATCCTTAGCAAGTAGTGTTGAACTATGATTCAATCTTTCATTATAGGCAACATCTTGCATTTCATCTAAAACTCTTTTACTTTCTACTCGTATTTGTCTTCCCTCTTTAGTCTCTCTTCTAAGTATCTATGTTCTCTCTCTTTCATCCTCTGAATCTACGTAGCATTTCATCTTATGACCTACCATAGGAATTCGGTCTTCTCTACAAAATTCGGTGGTCATAGGAAAAGATAATCCTTCATTTTTTTTCATTGTCATAAAATTTCCAATCGCATTATACATGACCTTGCCAACATCAATGTAACCTAACCCTTGAAAAATATGATACAACAAAGGCACTAAGTAATTCACAACTTCATAACATTGAAAGCTCGGTTGTAGGCTTGCTTTGATAAAGTAGTTCCATGCTTTTATGATTTTTCTAAAATTCTTTGTTTGAATGTGCTTGGGATACCTATACTTATCTGAAATAAGTTCGTCTCATAGGATTGCTTCTAATTCACTCCTAATCATTTCATGTGTAAATCCATGCTTAAATCCATACTCTGGCTTTGGGTAATCATTATATTCTCTTCTATGAAATTCCAACAATCTGAAATACTGATTTATTCTTTCAGGAGAATTATCCACTGGCCTTCTTCTAACCATAGATATAGTTTTATTCTCATTTCCAAGACCATTAGTATAAAATTATCGAACCAAAATCTCACAACTCGTCTCTTTAAGAATATCTTCACAATCATCATGATTATAGTCCTTAGTTCATAATCCCCAGTTCCTTTCCCTTATTATAATCTAAATCCTTGATCCATACTTCAATTCATTATTTACATTGAATCCCCTCTCTGGGATCACTATCTATTTTTTTCTTATATCGCTCTTCATTCTAGCAAGAGTTTTAGCATTAATTAAGTCATCCACATTATAAGTAACTTTTGGATTCTCCTCAACTCCCTCTATTTTCGAATCATCACTATACTTTATTGGCGAACTAGGTTATTTTTATGGTCTAACTCTAGGAGTATTAATTGAAACTCTCATTGGCCTAATTGATGTAGGTGGCACTTTGGATTTAGTTTTGGGTGTTTTACCATCAATGCAATTTTTTTCTCCTCCCTCGAACTTCTACCTCTTCTACTTCCGAAAAAAAAATTTCAAGTCAAATTACATAAGTCTAAATAGAATTTTAAATGTGTTAATCATTCAAAACCATTTATTGAAAACGATTCAGTAGAATTCAAAATAACTTTACTTAATCAAGGAGAATTTCATTTCAAAATCTAGTTTGAAAACAATCGAAAACTTAAAAGAATCGGCTTCGAAGTTGTTACTCATTATGAACTTATATTCGGAGTTTCAAATCTTTCATAACGTGAAACATTCTTACGATAAACTAAAGTCTTTCTAAAACAAAACACACCTTCAAACTCATTTGAAACATAATTCCAAACCAATGGCATTTAAAAATCTTTGAATCGAATTTTTTTTTGCTTTTTACACAACAAATCATTATATTCACTAATTGTATTATATTGCAATCAATTAAAAACTTCAAATAATTCATCATAAACCAAAAAAGTTTAATTTAAAAAGCTAGGTTTTCACCTTGATCACCTTCTTGAGAGTGAATCCCTCTAAATAAAAGCTCTTGAACTCCTCTAAAACTCTCTTCCAAGCTTCTACTCAAAATTCCCTTGCTTAAGCCTTAGTATGGCTCTACACTCTCAAACTCGCTCGCTTTTTAGTTGAATGAAACAAGATTGAGATAATAACCACTTAAATACACTAAAATCTAGCTTAGAAAGGTTAAATTTAGGCAAAAGTTTTATTTTTCAATTAAATGGGTGCAATGGTTAGTGTGTATGCATTGAGTTATGTATGGCGAGTTGGAGTTTTGTTTTAAAAACTTAGAATCGGGCCCAACAAATCAAGGTTGATGTCAATTTGCAGGTCATTTGCGACTTAAATCGATGAAAATAAGACTCCATGCCACACTGATTTTCTCAACAAATCCCATTTATATGGTCGATTCACTGCTGAATTGCTACACTTAGATTTATCTTTAAATTATTTATAATAGTAACCTATTTTTTACGCGATTTGTAGTGCAAAGTCTCATCGCTCTAGATTCACTGGACAATAAACACTGTTTTTCCAAATTTAATTCATAATTATCATTTATTTCACTTATAATAATCAATATAAAGGTAGAATTAACTAAAAATTCAAAAACTTGAGTAAGATACGCAACTAACTGTTATAAAAAAACTAATAATTTTGTTACTTTATTAATTAAATACAAATTATATAAATTGCATAAAGGTCATAATATATTTGCAAAAATTACATAGCAACTCGATCATCCTTGTAGCATCCCCTATCATAATTTGGCCGATACTCAGCCTCAAACCCTAATTAAGCTCCAATACACCAGCCAGACTTAACTAGAGCCATTAGCCTCACCATCATCACTTGATAAATACAATTGTATATCAAATATCAACATGAAACAAATATTAAATTTTGCAGAAATTAAAAACTTTTCTCGATATTATACACAATATATAAAACCAAATCAAATCAGAATAAATCTCGGTTAGACAAAACCTACCAACCATTATGACAATACAAAACTGTAATTCAATACGAATATATAAAAAAGGGAAAAATAATTACATCGAAGAGAAGATCAAGACTCATAAACCTCTCTGTCCCATAGTCGTAGTGCTCATTGGTATTCTTGAAATATTAATTGGGATGAGCAATCCAACTTGGTTAATAAGTACGAGTTCATATAAATATCAACAATCCTATAATAATTAAGAAAAATATGTAGTAACAATATGAACCAATCATAGCTAGCAGGATACAATAAATCATATAAATCTAATAGATAAAAAGGTACAAGTCATATAGTAAATTGCCATTAGACTGTGATTTTGTCGATTTTATAAAATTAGGGTCAACTACCTATCAGCTATAGTGACACCATAATATGACTAGCATATTGCACAACGTGTTGTCTGACCACTTCTCATTGCCTAAATAGTTCTATCCTAAACCCTTTAAGCGAATTTGTAATCCTTGCATCATATTAAGTAAAGTGGGATTTAACATATGGGCCAAGAACCAAACTCGTATCTTATACAACCTATTCTCAACTTTTGGGTTTACTCTCGCTAGTTATATCATACATTATTTTCCTTTTTCATGAAAACATATCATAGCGTACATAGTTCTCATTCAAGTCCATAATGTAACAACTTGTTACCTTAAGCAGGTGATTAGTGCTAATTCGATTGTTAATTAAACCGATTTAGACTCGTGGTTAAGCCTAACTTATCTTGATTAGCATGTGTGTGGAGTTATCTGTTGTTTTATGTTTGTATGGCATGTATTAGTATTTATGGAAATGATTGTAATTAATTAGCCCATAATTGATGAATTTTGGGATGCCTAATACCATATGTGGGTCTAGAGTGATGCATATAGATTGTATAATAGTATGTAAACTCGAGTAAGCTCATTGGTGCGCATGAAAAAATGATTAACGCATTAATATAGGCGTAAATATATAAATTATACTCATATATATATATATATATATATATTAACAATAATTAATAAATTGGTTGGCGCATAATGACACACGGGGTCAAGGGTGACACGCATAGGATGTACAATAATGTGCACTCTCGAGGGTGATTATTGGCGTGCACAATGAATCTATAAGTGCGAAAATAAATAGTTATCTATTTATTTATATATATAAATATATAAATGAATCCTAAAGTTTAAATCAAATCAAGTATACATTAGATTCGCTTCGATACACGCATAGAGTGAGCATCAAGTAAGTGAATGATTGGTGTTTTGGAGAGATTATCCATGCCTCAAGATGTGTGCGATCACATCTCAAGAATAATCAATGTATATATGTAGGCATGTGTTGAGAATGGTGTCATATTATGTACTTACACATTCATTTATGTTCTTAAGATTGGCCTTAAAATTCATTTGTATGAATCTTGAGGAAATATTACATTATCATAAATGAATAGAACACTGCTTCACACAATCTTGTTTCGATAGTGGAGGAAAAAATGAAATTGTTAGAGAGAAGGATGAGAGATGGACCAGCGAGATCGATGAAGGTAAGGTTGGTTAATTTGTTGTGTTATTAGGATTGTTTGCTACCGTTATTGCTTGGCTATTGATGTTGTAGTTGTTCATTGGCTTGTTGTTAATGGTGGAGATGGATGGGAGGCTCGGACCCGAGGATGGAAACTACGTAGGAGCCGTATCCCCTCCCAAAAGTGCCATGGGGTTGGGGCTAACCCCCACCTAGTGAACGAATCATTTGAAATAAAAATTATAAAAACATTTGGAATTATTTGATATACAGAACTGAGGAGTAGGAAAGAGTCATGCCCTGAATCGGAGAGATTTGGCTCGGTTGAGCTGAACCTGGTTCGGCTTGGTTCAAGTCCAAACCCCTTTCCAAATAAAAAAAAAAGAAAGAAAATGCTTGAAAATAAGTGAAAATTCAAAAAAATAATATTCTAACCAAATAAATAGAAATTTATGAGTTTTTATGAAAAATGAAGAATTCAATATTTGTGCGAGATTTTATATCCAGATTTTTACCTCATAAAGCGTGAAATGGTCAAAATAACAACAACAACAACAACAACATAGCCTCAATCTCAGATTAACTGGGGTCGGCTACATGGATCAAACTTTTCCATTGTGCTCAAGTGAAATTGTCAAAATAAATGGAAAAACTAAAAATAACTCTCAAGGTTCCAAATTTAAATGGGACAGGTTTAAGGGTTTTAAACCAATGGTATTGTACTAAAATTGATTTCAAATTATTGGTTTTAGGTTCTAGATCCACATGCAACGGTTTGAGCATTTCAAAAATCGTGTAAGTTAGTATAAAGTTAGGAATGCTCGGTACGGGTAACTCGTATTTCTTATCAACTATGAAACGTAATCAGTTTATTTAGTTCATATGGCTTTATGGACTGGGAATGGGGCAATGTATCGTGGCTTGATGTATTTGTTTTAAATGTGAGAATCCTCAGAAGTGTTGATAAGGCGGATCGGGACTGTGGGATATAAAGGTACGCTGAAAAATGGATTCTACTTTTTGTCCTAAGAAAAGGAAAAGCTTAGCATGGAAATGGATTTCGCCCTTTCATCCTCAGTAGGCCGAAGTTTTACCTTAGACATTCACTGTCCATTTAGGCTTCGTGGCTTAGTTACACGTTAATACATGGATAAAATCACATGATGCCCAACATGGGGGTTCTATGGATCATATTATTGGGGTTAGATGAGAGTATAACTATCTAGTTATTAATAGTGGATAACTGATTACATTTAAATCCACTGGCAGAACCCTATGTCGGTCAACATGTGGATTCTGCAGACATATTCTTATGTAAAACAAAAGTATAATTCTAAAATGAAAATCAAAATACAAGTGACAAGTACAGTTGCAATTGACTTTTGAACATGCACTCAGTTATGTATTGTTATATCATTTTTAATGCATGAGTAGATATGCTTTGGATCCATATTGCTATTCATTTAGTCAATAATAGTAGTTGATAACTGCTATGTTTACGAGCATCACTTACTTAGCATATTGGAGAGCTCATTCCCCAATTAACATTTCATGTTATCGATGTGTGCTTTGACTCTGAGATGGAGAAGATTATGAGTTTATACTCTTCTTTATGGTGAACTAATTTCCCTATTGTGTACATATTATATTGAAATGCCATTTTGCAATAAACAAGGTTAGGATATGATTTGACTACTGAGGTTTATGTCAATTTTAGTATATCTTGTGTTTTAATAAAAAAAGTTTTCAATCCGCTGCATTTTCAGTTATTTATTCAATATATGATATATTGTATTATGTTCATTAGGTATGAAGAATGGCTATACCATTACTCTAATTGAGTCCAACTAGTGTATCAGGGCTTAAATAGGGTTTTAGGTCTAGTTTCTCCCTAAATGGAAATGGGGATACTACAGTCAGTATCATAGATGGTTAGAGCTTGTTTCGAGTAATAGCTTTGATATAATTTGACATGAGAGCCAAGACTTATAAAGTTTTGTCTCATTATTTTGAGATTTGCTAGAACCAAGGAATGACTCTGATACATTTTAGTATTAAAACCTGAATTCATTACCTATAAGCTGAATAAAATTCTAGGTTCACTAACTTGTAGATTGGTTCTTAGGTTATTGATAATCTAGAAGTTAATAAATGGTTTTTATTGATTTTTTGGGAGGGTAATGAAAGATAAAAGCTTTAGTTATGATATTTGTTGAGTTTTATTATATCTATGTGATAGATATACATAACATGTCTTTCCTAAATGGTAGTAAGATGTTTTGTATTCATCAATGTCTCAGTAATTGAGAAACTATTGAGGATTGGGGTTTGTAGAGACCTAAATCTCAATAGTAATAGAAAAAGGAAATACATAAGAAATATTATAAAGAGAAAAAGTAAATTTTCTTCAATATAATGGTTTCTAAAAGTATTTATTCTCACCGATATTGTTGGATTAATAATAGTCAGTGTAGAAGGATCGATTGAACTTGGACTTTAAGACATATATTAGGAGACTAGATTAAAAATAAAACAGTGACGGTTTGAAGGACCCACATGTAAGGAAAGGAAACATGAGATTACCAGATTGATGTGTAGATCAATGCTATGATATAAGATAATGATCTTAGTGGAGAAATTGCACTAAAAGTGAAGATTCACAGAGAAAGATAAAAGTTGAAGGATTATGAAAAATTCGTGTTGTTAGTTAACTTTATCTTATCTATTAGACTTCTATCACTTTTATGGTGATTTTATATGGAAACATAATGTTAAAAACTCGTATAGTTCAAACTAGAATATGACAGTAAATTAGTGATATGTCCTAATTCGATCTTTTAGATTGGTATAGTCTAATAAGGGAGAATGAGTTGTTAATGAATTTGAGGATCTTGATAATCCAAGGAATAATGAGTGGGTAAGAAGTATATAAAGAGGTTAGTATTAATTGATACTCTTAACTGAATAAATCTCTAAATTTTTACCAATGGTGATTCATAGAAACAAAGCTATCATTTGAGATTCAATGGTTTGAACTTATTTTAGAATAGTGGTGAGTTTATGGTAAGAATTCAAGATTGATGAATGAAAGTTGTGATACCAAAAGTTTCAAAAAAATTCGTTTATTAGATTTTCTTGGAGTTTTGCCATAATTTAAGATTTGAATCATCAATTACTTGATTTCTGTAGTTAAACCAATGATCAATTCCATTTTACTTAGTGCATTATAGAAATAATATGAGTTTGAGAACTCAACTCGAGTGATGAATTAATTTAAATTAAGTCAATAGTGAATATTAAAATTTGGGTCTATTAAATGAAACCAATTGTTCTTAAAGGTTGGTTGAGATCTAGTTTTCATTAAATAAAAAATTAGAATTACGAGTATATGAATATAATTTCAGGCAATAGCTTGTTCATATTGAAAATCATGGTAAAAACCATGCAAACTAACTGGAGCTTATTCTATGTTCATAAATGGAAAACGTAGAGTTATTGAACTTTATTGGAATAAGATTATCATTATGTTATCAATGATAATATAAAAAGGTTTAAGACTTGAAAAAAGGCATAAGCATTATCGCAGAGTTATATGAGCCCTGACGATAAATTGGGTTACAACAAAGATTGCAAGTGCAAATACTAAGCTTCAAATATAAATCACTATAATGTGTGTTGAATAATAATTGCAAGTTAATATATTTGACTAAGATTGAGACATTTAGAGAATTGTCTTATATTTAACACAAAAATAAAGTTTCATGAAATAATTAAATGATACAAACAACTTATGCAAATATTTGTAGTACTGTTGGCTTGTATGTTCAATTAACCTAAATTTGGGATTGAGATGAGTAATAAATAATGCAAGGATGCCTTGAAAGGAAATTGAAATGTAGTTTGACTACAATAAATGCTTTGGTATACTAGGAATATGAAAAAAGTTAAAGGTTTAACTTAATACTTTATTTCAGGTGGCTGCGTGTTGACACAACAAAACAAGAGATTGTAATTTATACTATTATATAGTTCATGAAAGTTTGAGAGGAACTATGGTTCAATAACTTCTTTGGTAGTTGTATCAAATAATTTAAGACATCATTTGTAGAATAGAAGCTTGAAATGCATTTCAAACAATGAATGGAATGAATTGCAAAGAAAAATCCTAGAGCTGTGATTAAAAGTTATAAAATATGGGTGTAGATCCCAAATTATTTGCGAATCTATTCAAACAAATAGGTTGCACAGATTCACTCATTTATCGTAGGGTTTGAAATATATAAATACCCATGTGAAAGGATTTCGAAGAGTCTTTTAATTATTCCTAATATTATAAAATCTTAGAGAAATTACTATAAAACAAGTGAGAAGTATGACAACCAACGAATTAGTATGAAGATTGAATTAGAGATCTTTAAGCTAAAAGAGTTTGAAGAGTAAAGTTGTCGAAGCGAAAGCAATTAGAGGTTAAGTGAGTAACCTAAATCCCTGAATATAATGAATTCACTATGACAACTCGCCCATAAGAACTGATTGATGTTATCAATACTTTGACTGGAGAAAAAAACACTAATTGTAATACTTCTTGGTATTATCTTTTGAGAGAGATGTCTAACAACCATGATGAAATGAAACCCTACAGGCACATTATCAACTGAGTTATTAGAATTGATAATTATAAATCTATTCTTTGATGTTCTGACTAGGACATAACTAAGTGTATAATTAATTGGGTAGTGGTTAAGAAGTCTAATTGGAACTATTTGATATATTAAGAATTGGTTATTAATGGCTAGTGTCCTTATTAGACTATCTAGTAAAATTATGTTATATCCATTAGTTGCTGAAATGAGAATCCCGATTCTGGAAGGATATTAAACAAGAGTTATTTTAATGACCTCATGCATCTTGTTATTGTGTTTATATAGGAAATTTCATATCGAATTGAGGTACATGATGTAGAGTGTGCATTGTCTAAGATAATGATTAGTGTTGTTGAAATTACAAAGAGATATGAGATTTATTCAGTAGGTTAAGTCTGAAAAATGAGAGCCTGAATAGGTGAATTCTCACCTATATTTGATGGTAAAAATAAAAAATAATTGTAAATTATGAAACAAAGCATGATCTTGGTGTCAACATAATGATGTATAAGTTGTGGTTGATAGATTTACATAAGTCTGCACTTTCTTGTCAGTGTTGATAGTGTATCTGAAATGCTTGGAAGTGGGATATGGTAAGGCACGGTTAACCAAGAGTGAAAGTTCACACTTTATCATCAGTAACCCTAAATCACCTTTAGCATTCACTGTCCATTCAAAACATAAATTTCTAAGCTTGTGTCTTGAAAATATATGACATCTGATAGAGAATAGATTCTTTTATGTGTGCTCTCTGATAATAAAGGTAATTCGGTGGATTACATCCTTGGATGATAAAGCTAAATATGCTCAATTTTATTATATTGATGAACATAAGTAAGATTGGAGATATGGCTTTTACAGAAAATGTAATAGTTAAGAGCTACGTAGAGAAGGTATCGTAGATTATGTGATTTATAACTATAACTAGGTTAAGATAAAAGATTGAGGAGATAAGTATCATAAATTATTAGAGAATTCAAAAGAAAAATTCATTGTGTTTTTGAAAGTCTCATATATGAAAGGGCTTTGTAGATCCGGATTACAGTAAAATAGTTGTGTCATGAAAAAGAAAAGATAAGCAGGGAATGGGAGTAATAAACGGAAGAGCAAGTTCTATTTCTCTTTGGAACTATTGGTAACTTGTAGGTTTCCTTTAATTTTAAGGATGTAATTGTCTTAAATGGGGAGACTATAACGACCTATTAACTTAAGCAGGTGATTAGTGTTAATCCAGAAGTTAATTAACCTAATTTAGACTCGTGGTTAAGCCCGACTTGTCTCGATTATCATGTGCATGGATTTGCGAGCTGTTTTGTGTTTGTATGGCATGTATTAGTATTTATGGAAATGAATGAAGTTAATTAGCCTATAATTAATGAATTTTACGATGCTTAATACAGTGTATGGGTCTGCGGTAACACATATAGGTTGTACAATACTGTGTGCTTCGAGTAAGCTTGTTGGCATGCACAACGAAATGATAAATGCAATAATATAGGCATATATAAATAGATATATAATTAATACATTGGTGTGCACCTAGTGACGCGCGGGGTCATAGGTGACACACGAGAGACGTATAATAGCGTACACGCTCGAAGGTGGTCGTTGGCGCGTGCATAACGAATTTATATAATGAATCTAAAAGTTTAAATCAAGTTAAAATATACATTAGATTCACCTCGAAATATGCATGGCGTAAGCATCGAGGAAGTAAATGGAGTGGACGATTGTAATTTTGGAGATATTATCCATGCCTCAAGTTGCACCCGATCACATCTCAAGGATAATTAATGTGTATGTGTAGTTATGTGTAACAATTGGTGTGAAATTAAGTAGTGACACTTTCATTTTTGTTCTTAGGATAGGCCTCGAGATTTTTTTGTATGAATGTCGAGTGATTATTATATTTATCCTTAATGAACAGAACACTGCCTTATACAATTTCGCTTTGACAGTGGAGAGAAAAATGAGATCGTCGGAGAGAAGGAAGAGAGATGGACCAACGAGATCGATGAAGGTAAGGTTGGTTAAGTTATTGTGTTGTTAGGATTGTTTGTTGTTGTTGTTTTTGTTGTTTTTGTTGTTGTTGTTGTTGTTGTTGTTGTTGTTGTTGTTGTTGTTGTTGTTTTTGTTGTTTTTGTTGCGGTTGTTGTTGTTGTTTTTGATGTTGTTCATTGAGTTGTTGTTAATGATGGAGATGGATGGGAGGCTCGGACCCGAGGAAGGAAACACCATTGTAGCCATCTCCCCTCCCAAGAGTGCCCTGGGGTTAGGGCCAGACCCAACCCCAACCCCAGTGAATGAATCAAGTAAGATAAAAAATTAATTGGAATTGTTTGTTATATAGAAAAAAGGAAGAAGAAGAATGGGTTGCGCCCCTAAACCAGGTCGGTTCCGCTCAGTTGATTCAAACCTGGTTCGACCCTATTCAAGCACAAATCCCTTTCCAAAAAAGAGAAAGAAAAAGCTAGGAAATAAGAAAAAATCTTGAAAAATAATATTTTGACCAAATAAATAAAAATAGAGGAATTTCTATGAAAAATGAAGAATTCGGGATTCATACGATTTTTTATAGGGCTTTTACCTTGTAACGAATTAACATTGTCAAAATAAATGGAAAAATTTAAAAATAATTTTGGAGGTTCTTTATTAAAATCGGACAAGTTTAAGGGTTTTTAGCCAAGGTATTAGACTTAAATGGATGTTAAATAATTAGTTTTAGGTCTGATCGACGGTTAAAGGATTGAGGATATTGGGAATCATTTAATTCAGTATAATATTAGGAAAGCTCGGCATAGGTAAGTAGGACTTGTATTCTTATCAACTATGCAACGTAATTAGTATATTTAGTTCACATAGCATTATGGACCGAGAGTGGGGCAATGTATCATGACTTGACTATATTTGTTTGCAAATGTGAAAATCCTTGAAAGTGTCGATAAGGCAGACCAAGATTGAGGAATGTGAAGATATACTGGGAAATGGATTTCACCCTTTATCCTAATAAAATGAAAATGTTAGCGTGGAAATAGATTCTACCCTTACTTCCTCTGTAGGCTGGAGTTTTACCTTAGTCATTCACTATCCTTTTGGGGTTGGTAGCTCAGTTACATTTGACTACACTGATAGAATCATATGATGACCAATATGAGGGTTCTGTAGATCGTAATCTTGGGGTAAGATGAGAGTCTAACTCTCAAGTTATTAAGAATTTATAGTTGGATTACATTTGAATCCACTAGCAGAACCATATGTTAATCAACATGGGGATTTTGCATACGTTTGCTTATGTAAGACAAGAGTATAACTTTAAAATAAAAATAAAAACACAAGTCACAAGTACAGTTGCAATTGAACTTTGAACTTGCATTCAGGTATCTATTATTATATGATTTTTAATGCATGAATAGATATGCTTTTGATTCATAATGCTATTTATTTATTCATTGATAGTAGTCGGCAATTGATATGTTTACGAGCATCACTTACTGAGCAAATTGGTGCGCTCATTCCCTAATTAATGTTTTAGGTTATCGATGTGTGCTTCGACTCATAAATGAAGAAAATTAAGAGTTTATAGTCTTCTCCATGGTGAATTAATTTCCCTTTTGTGTATATATTATATTAAACTATTGTGTCAAAATATGATTTTACTACCGAGGTTTATGCCGTTTTAGTATATCTTGTTTTTTAATCGAGAAATTTTTAATTCCGCTGCTTTTTCAATTATTTATTTGATATACGATATATTGTCTTTTGCTTATCAGTATGAAGGACGACTTTACTGTTACTCTAATCGAGTTTGACTAGTGTACCGAGGCTTAATTAGGGTTTTAGGTCAGCTATCATGCTAAACGAGATAAAGGACACTACACATAAACTATATGAACTAAATGTATTACACAACCAGGCAAAGTTTAAAATTAAACAAATCCATACTTACCTTGGTTAACTTTCTTTTCCCAACTTTCCAGGTCACTCAACCTTTTATAGTATTTAAGAACTTATCATAAACCCTTTGAGGTTATTATATATTTAATATCTCACATTTAAAACCTTTAAAGTAGTCTCAATTAAATTTGGAACCAATTTTCCAATTTTTTGGTTTGATACAACCAGTTCATGTTTTTCAATGTGAAAAACCTGCATTATAAAGTCCTAAAAGAATCCTAATTTCTTTTCTTTTTATAGAAATCCACAATTTCTATTTATTTGTCTCAAAAATATAATTTATCTAGTTTTTTTTCCATTTCAATTGAACTTAACCTAATTCGGTCTGGTTCAAGGGATTGAATCCCCTTCTGCTTCCTCCTCTGTTAGTGATCTGAATCATCGAAATCATTTTTTCTTTATTATTCGATGGGGTTGGTTTTGCCCAATCGAAGGGCACTTTTGGGGTGAGGAGACAACTCCCCTGCCATTTCATTCGTCGGACGAAGTGTTATTCGGTTCGTCTGAGCCTCCCTTCCAAACTTCATATCCTTTATTGATATAACCAACATCAACAACAGTAGATAATGCAACAACAATGAACACAACTTCGCCTTCTCATCGCCCCCATTGTCGATTTATTTCCCATCCTTGAGGTCTCTCTATCTTAGTTTTGATATCTTTCTCTCCCTTCAATTTCAAAATTATGAAGCGATGGTGAGACGGTGTTATCTTTGTTTGGGATAAATATTAGATTTCTTTGAGATTGGTATCACACAAATCTAAAGTATCATTCCTTAAATGACACCAAGTTAAAACTCATTCATAATACTTGCACATTGATTCTTCTTGAGATGTGGTTGCACACATATTGAGGCAGTGATAATCTCTCTAAAATCAACAATCGTCCATTATTCACTTCCTCGATGCTTATGCTACGCGCATCTCGAGGTGAATCCAAGATTCAACATTTAATTTGATTTTATCTATAAGATTCATTTCTTATATATCTATACATATATAACTATATATATAAATATATATACAACTTTATATTTTGCGCCTATAAATTCAACATGCGTGCCAACGACCACCCTCAGGCATGCACACTATTGTACGTTACACACATGTTACCCTCGACCCAACGTGTCACTAAGTGCCCATCAAGTTACTACTTCTTTTCAATATATATACATGAGATTCTAAAATGGTGACTTTTTTAAATCATCATGGATGGTGATTTAAAATCCTCACCATAGGATTTAGAACTAATGGTGAATATGAAAGCTACATTTATGACTTCTAAATATGTGCGCAAGTTCCAAGAATGCATATTCAACATTGGATTTAAATGCAATGGTCAAAATTTAAAATCACCTTTTATGGTGATTTTTCACAATCACCATGGTAGAACTACCATATATTTGTGTTTATATTCATGCGTTTGTAATTATCGTCGTACGCGTCGAGTACACTCTGGCGTGCTCACTACCTCACGACTCATGTGCGTCACCCATGACCAGCACACGGTATTAAACGTCCCATAATTTTCTAATTAATCAGTTTTAGGCCAATTAATCCAATTATTCTTCATAATTAACAACATAATCTATACGAACACCAAACGACACGCAACTCCATGCATATACTAATCAAGACAAACTAGGTTTAACCACGAGCCTAACTCGAGTTAATTAATTTTTGAATTAACGTTAATCACCAAGTTAAAGACATGAGTCATTACATTCTCCCCAACTTAAGAAATTTCGTCCTTAGAATTAAAGTTAATCGACTACTTGTAACTTTGAAGATATAAGTTATTTCCTCATTTCCTAAGTTAATTCATTAACCTTTATATTTTCGAATCTACATCGCCCTTTCATAAGTGAGAAGTTCAAAAGAATACATATATCTTTCTGTATATTTCAACCTATGATATTTGTCAACCTATTCTTCTCATTCATCTAAGTTGTAGTTGCATAATAATAGTCTGCAAACAACTTTATTTGTAGTTCTAAATTACTCAGGCTCCAATTAACTTGTATCTTTATTTTTTGTCTAATCCAGTTGATGATGAAGTTAAGCATACAAGCTTCTAAGGGAAACGCCCCATCATTTATAGCTTGATAATAACTCACACGAAAAAATATATTTTTCTAGTAATTACCATATTAAAATTCACAAGCTCGAAAACTATACTCTAGATCAAAGATTAGATGTATATATATTTTGTTAAGATTGAGAAAGGTCACTCCACGCTATTATACCCCACTTAGAAGTAAACTTTTGGTTCCTCACCGAAATAATAATCCTGGTTCTCTATAAACTCTAAACTTTTTCTACACACATATATCTTGCTTATTCTTCCACAAGAAATAAACCACGATACTGGTAAGAAGTTCGTAAATAAAATCAGTCCTACGACTATAACATCAACAACCTTCAGTTTTCACTACAACTTAGATTAATCCATCATAAATTTTTAAGCATGAAATCTCATTTATATAGGATAAGAATAATATAACCCTCCAAGATAACAACACTCAGCCTCCACTTGCTGATATATCTCATATAGCTTTATAAAAATGTCACTTTCGGTTTTCTTTCTAGGTCACCAAAAACCCATTCCCATCACAATGACATTGGTTTTCGCCTGAATGAATATTTTAAAGAAATCAATAAGATTCCCATTACATTCTTGCCTTACTTTTTTATTTGAGTTTTAAGAAATTTCTTTACATGCTAAATGTTATGATTAGAGATTATCTATATAAAATATCAATAACTAGTGGTAAAACGTCTATCTACTAGATAATCTCAACCAATTTCTCTAATAATTCACTACTCAATTAATCATCATTAACTCAACTCCAATTTGAGCTCTAAAGAACATACTTGTAATTACCATTTCAAACAGCTCACCTGATGATGTGCCAACGCAGGACTTCAATTGATCACCATTACATACCTCACTCAATAGATATTACCGAGTAGCTTTTATCAAAACAATGTTCAATGTCCTTTCATATTCAAAGCATTGCTAACACAATCACATTTAATGAGTGATGCTTTAGAGTGAGTTCCTAACATTTACGAAATCTAGGTTTTCTATCTCATCTTCACTTCTTTCACCTTGACAAGTACACTTATTCAAACTTCCATAGTTTAAAACTCATTATTTTAACTTTACACCAATCCACTAGTTTTTATATTTCTAAGTTGTCTTTTAATTATTCTTTTACGATTCTCAAATATTTAAGAATGATTAAAAGACTCTCCACAAACCTTTCCTTTTGAATACATTCATATTTCAAACTCCTATCGTGCAAAACACCTTTTAATCCTCTGGTTTTACAAGTGATGTCCTTACATATTTGGTACAACTACATAAATAGCTATCTCAAGAATATCAATATCCAATAGTTCTTCTCAAATATCTTGAACTATATATATAGATAGAAGTATAAACTATAATTTTGCTTTATTATGTCAACATACATTTTTACCTGAATAAGAAGTCTTAGGATGAAACTCTAACTTCTTCTACAATTCCTGTACAATCAAGAAAATATTGTAGTCAAACTATACTTCCAATTTCCTCCAAGGTATCCTTGTATCTAATTTTAACTTACACCAATCTCATACTTGAGTTAACTGAATAAATAACACAAGGATACTAGAGATCTCAGGATCAACCGTTTGTATTATTCAATTATTTTATGATTACATTATTCCTTTACATTTATGTTGAATATAGAAAATCTCTAATGGTCTCAATCCCAATCAAATCCCTCGATTTGCAATTAATATTCAACACTCATACAAATAATTTACCTTTAAAACTTAGCACTTGCACTTGCAAAATTAGGTATAAACTAATTTATCATCACGACTTATAACTTTTTACGGTAATGCTCACGCACTTTCAAATTTTTTAAAAAATTATATTATTATCTATTAAATGATAACAACTTAATTAAAATAGGGTTCCAAAAACTCTACAACATTCATTCATGAATATAGCATGAGTTCTAGTAAGTTCTAGTGGTTTCCACTATCCACTTAAAGTGATCCAACATTTGCCTAAAATCATCTTTATATATCCTTAACTTTGATCATACCGCGATGATAACCAAATCTCAACAAACTCTTGAGAACAAATGAGTTCACCTTATTAATAGAATGAGTTGTCAATCCTGTGTAATGAATATTCATTCCAACTTACATTATTGTTTTTATTCCTTAAATCCTCATATTCATTGATAACTCATTCTCCTCAACTTAGATTATAACACTCAAAAACATTAGACTTGGATATCTTACCAGTTCATTGCTATGTTTCGGATTGAACTATCTTCATATTTTACCAATTTCAAATTCTCAATTTCATCTTTAATTTTTCAACAATATGCTTGTCATTCCAATATTAAATCTGGAATTTCTACTTCATAAAAAATTATGAAGGATAAATACATTAGTGGTTTCCTAACCTCAAATAGGTTCTTATAATTAACCACTAACTTATTTACTAAATAACTTTTATTATTACTCAACTAGTCTCAATAATAGTGTTAAATCCCATCTCAAATTCGTTACCATCTTTGAGTTCCACCTCAAGTCATTAAGTATCCCATCGCTTCATAAATTCAATTCTCATGATGCATGTCTCATAGTCTAGATCAAATAGATACTTATTCAGTTACTTATTTGTCTAATAATATCAACGAGAATAAACACCACTGAAAACATTAATAAAAAAAAGATTAATTTCAACTATATAATTTTTTATGTCTTTCCTTTTTCAAGTTCCTTGATGTTAAGATTCTCTTGAACTCCTACCATCAAAACTTTCTCATATTGTTAGAAATTTATGGACATGAACCATTAAATTATCATTTAGGAAAAATACATAACACTTATATCTACCGTGTAGATATAATAAAATATAACAAATAACATATCTCAATCTTTTATCTTATAGTTACCCAAAAAATCACGATAAAACCATTTATCATGTCCTAAGTTTATTTATTGACTTAAGATTATACTTCAAGTATGTAAACAATGGATTTGATACCAAATATAGCATCTCATATACCAATAAGGGCGATACTCAACCTGAAACCCTAATTAAGCCCTGGTACACTAGCCAAACTTAACTAGAGCCAACAACATCACCATCAACACATGATAAATACAATTATATATCAAATATCGACATAAAACAAATTATAATTATAGTGCAAATTAAAAGCTTTTCTTGATATTATACACGATATACAAAACCAAATCGAACCGGAATAAATCTCGGTTATACAAAACCTCCCAACCCTTATGATATTACAAAGTTGTAATTCAATAAAAATATATAAACAAGGGAAAAATCATTGCATCAAAGTGAATATCAAGACTCATAAACCTTTTATGTCCCATAGTTTTAGTGTTTGTCAGTATTTCTAAAATGTTAATTAGGATGAGCAATCCAACTTGCTCAGTAAGTACAAATTCACAAAACCATCAACAATCTATATAATAATCAAGAAAGATATGCAGTAAAAATATGAGCCAATCATAGTTAGCAGGGTACAAGAAATTAAAAATCCAACAGATAAACTGATGCAACTCATACAGTCAATGGCTATTAGGCTGAGATTTTCTCCATTTAATAAACTTATGGTGTTGTCTGACCACTTGTCACTATCCAAATGGTTCTATTCTAAACCTTTTTAGTGAATGGGTATTCATCACAACCTATTTACTTGTGTAGGATCTAACATATAGGCTGGGAATCAAACTCATATCTTATACAACCTATTCTCAACTTCGGGGTTTACTCTTGCTGATCACATCATACAATGATTTCCTTATTATGAAAACATATCACAGTGTACATAGCTCCCATCCAAGTACATAAAGTATACGTACATAGCCAGGCAAAGTTAATAAGAATCCATACTTCCTTAGTTAAGTTTCAATTCTTGACTTTTTGGGTCACTCAACCTTTTTCAGTGTTTAAGAACCTATCACAAACCATTTGAGGTCATTATATGTTTAATACCTCATATTTGAAACCCCCTAAACTGGTCCCAATTAAATATAGAACCAATTTGCTAATTTTTAGGTTAAATACAACCATTTCACGTTTTGCAACGTGAAAACCCCAATATAAAGTCTCAAAAGAATCCCAATTTCTTTATTTTTTTATAGAAATCCATAATTTCTATTTATTTGACCCAAAACATAACTTTTTTATTTTTTTCCCATTTTTGGAATTTTTCCTGAATTCCAGCCCCTTTGTTATTTGTGAAGAGGGGTTTTACCCCTAAATCAGATCGGTCTGATTCAATTGAACTATACCAAGTTTAGTCTAGTCTAAAGGATCAAATCCCCTTCTTCTTCCTCCTCTATTTGTGTTGTACATTATTGAAATAATTTTTTTTCTTTATTCGCTAGGGTTGGGTTTGACCCAACCAGAAGACATTTTTAGGGAGAGGAGACAGCTCTTCCTGCAATGTTGTTCCCCTCCCTTTCCAACTTCATCTCCTTTATTGATACCACCAACATCAACAATTGCAATAAACAATGCAATAATGAAAAACCAAAAACAACGAACACATCCTCACTTTCTCAACGCCTCCATCATTGGTCTCTTTCCCAACCACTAGGTCTCTCTATCTCAATTTCTATATCTCTCTTTCTCTCCCTTCAATTTTGAAACAATGAAGTGATGGTGAGGCGGTGGTATCTCTATTTAGGATAAATATTAGATTTCCTCGAGATTCATATCGCTTGAATCTTGACGCAAATATGATGGTTCAGTTTTTTAAATTTTATGATTTGATTTTTCTTAAGATACATATTGTGTATTTTGAGGTTGATTTTTATGGCTATTAATGAGCCCACCACCTCCTGATCGACTTACTTATAATTAAATAGAAAGTTTTTTTGAGATTTGCATGCACGAATCTTGATGACGATCTAAAGAACGTGAACTTAAAATGACACTGCTTAAATGGCACCAAGTTAAACTCATTCATAGTACTTACACATTGATTTTTCTCAAGATGCGGTTGCATGCATATCAAGGCGTGGATAATCTCTGAAAATCAACAATCGTCCACTATTCACCTCATCGATGCTTACACTATGTGTATCTCAAAGTAAATCCAAAATTTAACATTTAATTTGATTTAAACTATAGAATTCATTTCTTATAAATTTATATACAAAATATATATAATTATATGTGCAACTCTGTATTTCGTGCCTATAAATTCATCATGTATACTAACGGCCACCCTTAGGTATGCACACTACATCACATGCATGTCACCGTTAACCCCACTCTTCACTAGGAGCCTATTAATTTATTACTTATTTTCAATATATATTTATACATACAATATATAAATATATTATTCATGAGTTTGTAATCTTCGTCGTGCACGCTAACGAGTACAGCGTGCAAACTACCCTACGACTCATATGCATCACCCTTGATCCACACAAGTTATTAAGCATCCCATAAATTTTCAATTAATTAATAATAGGCCAATTAATCCAATTATTTTTCATAGCTAACAATATAATTCAAACAAGCACCAAATGACATGTAAATCTACGCACACGTTAAGCAAGACAAGCCAGGCTTAACCACGAGTCTAACTCTAGTTAATTAACTTCAAATTAATGTTAATCACCAGGTTAAAGATACAAGTAGTTATAATCCCCTTTATTTGAAGCTACTTTGGAGCTTAAGTTTCAAAAATATTTCCAAAAGAGAGTCAAAAGTTAAGAGATTAAAAACATACTACACTATTAAAATTGAAATAAGGATAGAATATGGGCTGCCTCCCATATAGCGCTTTTGTTTATTGTCATTGGCCTGAATGAACAACTTTAGTATTAAACCATATCTATAAACTTGCATTTAGGATTGTCCACTCTAGTGCCATTCAAGAAAGTAATTGCTTGGCCATTCAATATTAAAAGTGATTGTTTTATTCAAAATATCCATGATTGCTTAAGGATTAGCTAAGAAAAGGCATCCTAAAATCTAAGGAGGATCTTCATGAACAAAGTTTGCAATAACTAAAAAATCGATGGGTAAAATGTACTTGTCTACATAAATTGGTACATTCATAACCACATTTATTGGTTTAATTAGATAACCATTTTGTAAGGGAACTCGTTCAGAAGAAGTTCATTCATCTTCAATTAAGTATATAGAATGAAGTGTATTGGGTTGTGATTTGCATTGGAACTAGTATCACGCTGATCTTTAAAGTACCAAACCCATTTGATTTTTATATTTAAATGTATATCTTCAAGATCATTCAACTTTCAGGACTAAAACTCAATTTTTTCTTTTTCTTATTTTTCTTAACATTAAATTCTTTTGGCTTATTAATACTGACAAGTCAATGATTAAATACATTTTATAGTGTAATTTAGGTTGATTTATATCTAAATGATGATATTATACTAGGTATTCTCTTTTTATGATTCTAGGTTTTAATTAGGAAAATGAAGAAATAGAAAAAATATATTGAGAACCAAATAGTCAACAAAAAAACTACACCAGTGATTAGCCAACAATTTGGAATAACACTAGAAATCGCTACATAAATTGGCAGCTGGAAAATGGCTTGCAAATCCACAACAAATTGGAGAACTAACAAGAAATCGACATCTAAATCGGTGGAGTACAAAGAGATAAACTCAATGACTTACTCAGTGATTTGTGTATAAAATAGGAATCACTGAGAAATTGTTGAGGTCGTTTACTAGTTTTTTTAGATTATTATAAAGAATTTGAGTGTATATAAGATATGTATATATAGGGAGACTATAAAAAAGGATAGATAGCTTTGAAATAACTCTCTTCTCTTCTTTTTTTCTCCTAACTCTTTCTTTTTGCTCTATATTAGTTTTATTGCCTATGTTTGAAGGTACTTTGGAGTTTTGATATATATTAAGGTATTTATTTATTTATTCAGTATCTCTATTATTTATATTTATGTATTGTTTATTTTCAGCATGAGTGAGTAGTCTATCAATCTAAACAAACTCTAAAAATGTAATATATTTTGGATTGCTAGATAGTTATAATTAAGGAGTAATTTGCTTAATGCTTTATATTAGTTCGTATACGTCAATTACGGATTTAACAAGTTGTTTTTGCATATTATAACTAAAAAAGATTAGTATTACATATGTAGTTGCAAATGTGTTATGCAATATTTTTATTCTAATTCTAATTCTATAGTAATTCAAAAAAATTATAGAAGCACTAACTAGGATTAATTTATAGAACATTTTCCTAAGTGGATGTTCTAGGTAATTGTGTTCTAAGTTGTTTGTCATGCAGCTTCAGTAATGTTTTCGTAAGTTTGGCATGATTTTCATTGAGCTTAATGTTATCATATTTCTATGGTGTTACATTTTATTCAACGGGTAGATTTACAATAATAAGAATGTGGCATTTCCAATGAATTTAGAAAAATCGGTGGCTTGCTAAATACTATCAACCTTTTTTATGAATTTTGATTTAATGATTTCAATATTTCTTGTTTATGATTATAACTATAGAGTTAAGTGATATTGTGTTCTAGTGTTTGAAAGCAATCCAAATATATTATATGGTTTAGTGGGGTATTTGTTTAGACGTTTGTCTAAGATATTTGAATTATATTGAATTTTAGTATTGTTTATTTTAGTTTGCATTTGAATTGTTTAGATTAAGTTAGTTAGTTTGATTATTTAAATTAATATTTACAATTTTTAGTTTTTTAGTTTTTTAGTTCCCGTTTAATTAGATTAATTAAATTAATTGAAAAACAAAAATACTTTCCTTTTAGATTTGACAAATCACTGTGGAGATAATATCTCATTTACCACTACTACAAGTTAATAGTAAATATAAGAAATTATTATGAACACTAGACACGTGTCAATTTTTGGAGCCGTTGCCGGGGATCTTTAAATAATTTCTATGGATTTTAGATGTTGTATGGTCTACACACTTCTTCGTGTTAATTCATTAAGATTTTTACATCTGTTTGATATTGAAATTGATAGAAGTTTTAATCGGAGTTTAAGACAACAACTTAGAGAAAATTTAGCTATTAGGATGGAAGACAACAGTGATGATATTAATGACAATGTCATTAATAATAATAATGATAGCATAATTATGAATAATAACAATAATAATAGAGAAAACAAGAAAATCAAAACATTTTAGCATATGAGCTTGTGTGCATAGCATACCCCGATAGATTTCCTAAATTTGAACTTAGATCTGGATTTATTAGTGGCTTACCTGACTTCTATTGTAAAGACAATGAAAACCCATATAATTCATATGGGAATATCAACATAAAGTTAATTGGATGAAACCAAGGATTGTACTTTGGAACAAGTCAAACTTAAGGTTTTTCCTTTTGCAATGAAATATCAAGCACAAGACTAGTTCTTCTATCTCCCACAAGACTTCATAACTAAATGGACTCAAATGTTAGAAGCTTTCCTAGATGAATATATGCCTTCTAGAAAAATTAGTTCCTATAGAAAACAAATCGTAGTCACAAAGATGAAAGACGATAAAATTTTTAATGAATTTTGCAATAAATTCCAAAGATTAATTTCTACTTGTCCACAACATGGATGTACTTAAAGAGCTTTATTAAAATATTTTTATGAAGGACTCAACCATTTTGAAGAAAGACTACTAAATGAAATATGTGGTGGATCTTTATTTGAGACAACACCCTTTAGCAAAAGAAACAATCAATAAAATGGCAAAACAATCTAAGCAATATGGTGAAATGGTTGAATCCTCAAGAAAGAAACTCCACGAAGTGAATAGTAAGAAAAATGATGTTTCCAATGATAAAATTGATGAATAATCTAAGATGGTAAAGCTGTTAGTTAATGATAGATCTAATCAATTTTTTGATCCCCAAGAAACCAATTAATAATAATACTTATTACTCTGAAAGTCCAAATCCAAATCCTAGTTATGGTCCTCAAAACTAAAATTATAACACTTATTGACCAAGAGCTTAGATATAATATGCACTTAATCAGCAACCTCAACAAAACACTCAATCTATGAATCCAAATTAAGAGCATATCTTGCACAACTTTATGAGTCAAAGTCATCAAAACTTTGTGCGGATTTCTCAAAATCCCATTAAGACTGATATTACTATTAATGAAATGAAAAACCAATGAAGTCAAATGAATTTACAAATAAATAGGTTAAATACTCAACAGAATAATCAAGCTAAAGCACCTACTCAAACCAATATTGCTCCTACTAATCAAGCACAAGTTAATGTTATATTTAATGATAAGAAAGAAACACATGTAATTGGTAAGACACTTAAACAAAGTAATAAAAAGAAGGTTCATAAGACTATTGGAGAAAAACATGATGGCTAATGTCATTCATATTAAAGAATAGATGGCTGAACAATTTAAATATACACCTTTTCTTAGAAGACTATACCCGTTATATTTAGGTAGAGTTAAAGCATATAAAAAAATCTTTACAAGAGTCTGAATCAGTTGATAAGGATAAAAAAGATAAATTTTCTAATAATTCGAATAAAGATATGTGTTTAAATTCTTCCATTGAACAACGATTAGTTGATGCTGGGGAGGAAGAAGTTAATGAAGACATTCTTTAATCATTTCGGAAAATAGAAATACATAAACCATTCATGGAATCAATTATGCCATTTTCTAATTATAATGAAGTTTTGAAAGAATTTTCTAAATCAAATGATAAATTTTTATAAGAATCTAAGGAAAACTTAGGATAAAAAATGTCTATATAATGTTAAAAAAATACCTAAAAAATGTTTTAACCCACGAATGTTTGGAATTCCTATCAAAATATAAACCTCTTTAATAGATTTTGCTTTGTGTGGTCTTAGAGCGTCAATAAACGTTATGTCACTTAAGTTATATGAGTCATTAAAAATAGGTTCGTTGACCGATACACCTATTAATTTTACTTTAGCTGACAACACAGTTATTAAACCCAATGGTTAACTAGAAGATATCTTAGTTAAAATAAATGACTAAGTATTTCCCGCTGACTTCTATGTCATGGAAATGGGAGACTTAATATCATTTAAGTCTACATCTATAGTTTTAGGAAGTCCAATGCTTAAAACAACTAAAACAAAGTTAGACATCTTTGAAGGAATAATGCCTATGGAATTTGAAATCAAAATTGTCAATTTTCATTTTAATGATGAAGATATTGATGGAGATTCTGATGAATGTGATAAGGAACAAATTAAGGATAATGAATCCTTAGTATAAATCATCATGAAGCTGAAATATATGGTATTAATGCAATAGCAATGAATGATGAAAATGTAAGACTATGAATGAACAATGCGAAGATACTTCTAATTAAAAGACAATAACCCAAAGATAGAGGGTTAACCAACTGAACAAAGTTCAGAATAATAACATGGAGGAAATTAAATTTATAAAAAATAAGAAAAAGAAAAAGAAGAATCCAGCAAATGTCAAGCTCGATGATCCATGAGATATTTATAAATATATAAACATAAAGATCAAATGGGCTTAGTACTTTAGGGCTTAGTACTTTAAAGTTATTTATGATACGGATTCTATAGCAAACTACATGCCAAATTATTTTTTTGTTCACACTCAATTGGAATTTGATGTATTTGCTTCCGAAAACGTTGCTCTACCAAATGGTTATTTAGTAAAACCAATAGGTATGGTTACTAATGTACCAGTTCAAATTGAAAAGTACATTATTCCCACATGTTTTTTGGTTATGCTACACTTCATCAACAAATACCCTACATTAATCTTAGAATGACCTTTCTTTGCTACTTCGCTAGCTGTCATAGATACTCTAAACAAGACAATTAATTTTTGAGTGCATAGCCGATCTATCACTTTTTGGAATGACACATGAGTAGATAATCCTACACTAAAGTTTAAATAACCAGTTAAGAACTGTATGGTTTAGTCGAGCCAACGACAGTAAACAAAAGCGTTCTATTGGAGGCAACCTATGATCTATCTTTAATTTATGTTTTAATATTAGGATTAATTAGTTATTTTAATATTCTCTCAACTTTTGATTCTTATAATGGAAATATTTTAGGAATTCGATTATGGAATAGTTTCATGTAAGGGGGTTGATCGAGCTAATTTACTTTCGTATTATATTGTTTTATGCATTAGTTCTTATGATTAATTAGTTATTTATGGCAATGAAATAAAGTATTTAATACGTATTTTAGTTAAATTCTGAGATTTTGAATATTTCTACCTTTATGGAATATATATGAGATAATTAAATGAGGCAATCATATCAAATGAAAAAACACTAAAAAAATAGACTAGGAATTTCTCAACAACTCTAATTTGCACTAGAAATCGTTGAGAAAATTGGCAGCGAATTTGAGTCAGCAATATCTAACCGAGTCAAGCTTTTAACTAGAATTCAGTGAATAAATCTTTGAACCACTAAGAATCATTTTCAGCGATTTTCTTAGCAATTTCTCTACAAATCCACTTAAATTCTGATTCGCCGAGAACGAATTCGAGTTTTTAAAAATAGAAACCCTTAATCACCACATTTAAACATTTTACATCCACAAACCATTGCAACCTTTAGTTAACAGATCATTTTTTACTAAACTCAACCTTTCAAAGGTTAATTTTAGTATATTTAAGTGATTCCACCCTCAATCTTCACACATTTAACCTTAAACTTAGTGAGTTTTGTGAGTTTAGAGCCACCTAGGGCTTGAGCAAGGGAGTTCGAATTGGTGCTTGGAAGACTTATAGAGATGCGATCTAAAGTTTAATACTTGAAAGAATCATTTTCAAGAAGGTAATCAATGAAAACCCCAGTCTCTTAACAATTAAAATTTTGGTTTTCCGTCGATTTCTGATTGATTATTAGGAAAGGAACTCAATTTCAAAATTTGTATTTTAAAATGGTTTTAATATCGAACGATTTCTATTATACTAATAGTATGGAAGTGATGTGATGATCATTTATTATTATCGACTTTTTGAACTATTTTTCATATATGGCGAATAGATTTAATTTTATACGCAAACTATTTTGACACTAAGTTTCAAATGAGTTTGGGGATTTTTTGTGAATATTTATCGAGTGATTTAAATTACGTACAAGTTTGTTTTTCCTAATGCTATTTTATCAATAACGTTCATATAAATCTCAAACTCTCAATTTTTAAATGATTTTTTGATGATTTCTCACTCTCAATAGATATGTTGAATTTTACCAAACACTTATTCAAAAAAATTGGTTTTAAATGGTTTTATTGGTTCATTCTTTTACTTACACTATTCCAAATGGTCGGAGGAGGAATGGGTAGAGGTTCAAAAAAGGAGAAAGGAAAAGGAAAGTTAGTAGATGAAAAAAAATCCAAAGTTTATCAAATCCAACCCAAATCAATATATTTCAACACACATAAAATTAGACTGTAAAGAGAACCTACTCCATTCTCAACTTTTTGTTTCAATAATGAGGAAGATTGTGCAGAAGAAGAGGCGAATATAGAGGAACTTAATCAAGAGATACCAATGAAGGACAAAACTTATGAACTAAGGAAATAGAATTTTGTTAATGAGAAGGTCTATGAGAAATTTAGGAATTATATAATCAAGGATAGAAAATTGATCCCTTATAGGGGATTTAATGTGAAGAACGAATTGAAATATAGGCCTAAGATCCTAGACATTATAGAGATAAAGAACAAGGGATTGTTGAGTAGAGACTATAACCACCTCGATTTGGAGGATGTCCCTATTGAAAAGGGTTATGAAGTCTTAGTGAAAGAGTTTTACGTAAATGCATATGGGAATGAGAGCAAGACCGAGTCCCAGGTGCGAGGGAGGACAGTGGATTATTATGCTGTAAGAATAAATGGTATTAAATACTATTAACCCCCACTAAGACACTAAGGGAAGTTTATAGGCAATCTATGGAGATGGATTTAATTTTTGATACGGAGGGGTATCCCAAGCGCAAAACCACTAAATTTTTAAGAAAACCACTAAAGCTTGGTATTATTTCATCATTGCCAACTTACAGTCGAGCCTGCAGTATTATGAGATAGTGAACTACAAGGCCTCCCTACATTACTACATTTTCATGAAAATAGGATACTTGAATATCGGCAATATTATTTATAAATCAATTAGGAGTGACATCACCACTAAGTAGAATGGTGGACTACCTTTCCCTTTGATGATTACGACCTTTTGAAGAGAGGATTAAGTAAACACGACATGGCTTGACATGGATGTGTTACTAGAGAAGACCATCACTTATGAGGTTATATAGAGATATGGAAGAGTGAATGGTTACGAAGATACAAGGATGAGAAATAAAGGGATGGGATAGCAAGAAGAGACACTGAGTAGAGAAGGAAAATCGAAAATGACACGAGGATAATTTTGGAGGAGATGTCAGAGGTTAGAAATGATCCGAACATAGAGTAGCTTGCTAGAAATTATGATAAATTATACATGGATGAATCGAAGTTGGCTTTAATGATCACAATTTTGCACAATCAGATGACTACTCTCTGTAATCAAGAACTAGTGTTTGAGAACCAGATAGCCTTAATAAGGAGCATTCATTAGATAGAGCGTACAATATCTAAGAGAAACAGACGTCGATGAGGCATAGAGGTTCTTGTACCATCTACAAAGATGAAATTACCACTTGGAACCAATCTTCATGTTTTGAAATTACCATATCAGGACTACCATCTCTACGACCCTGTTATGAGCTACCAGTACTAGAGAATTGATCCAGCGGAGGATAATGACGATGCAAATTTCGGATGCCGACATTGATTTCCTTATTTTATTTATTTTCTCTGTATCTGAGTAATACTGTTGAGCTCCTTTATGTAATTCTGGTAGTAGTGATATACTTTGTGTTTCTTGATGATACTTTATATTAATGGTGGTATACTATGTAATGCATTCTATTCAATGCTTAAACATGATATTTAATTCACTTGTTATATAATGGTTATTTTTATTCATTAAATTTTTATGCACTCTATCTTTTTATAATTTTAAATTAACTTAATTTCTTGATCGTCATATTTATTTTTATTTGATCAATTCTTTTATACTGCGCATGATATGTTTATTACGTTCAAAATCGAACTTGTTTTTAAACCTTAAAGACAAGGTTTTGAATGAATTTGTGGGTATTGTAGGTGAAGTATGACATCGATGACAATGAACAGAAAGAAAGATAGAAAAAAGTTCAGAAGTACATTCAATCTGATATTCAAGTAAGTTGATGAAAATTCTAAAATTGCTTCAGAATTCAAGCATGAATTTCATTTTACTTTATAATATAATGGAAGGATAATGAATACATAATAGATCTTCAAATGGAAGTGATATTTTTATTGCCCAAGCGAATTTTATGATAAAAGGAACCAACTTTTATATCCTTTTTAAATAACTTTGCTAGTTGACGTGAACACTAAATTGAACGCCTTGTGTTAGTCTTGATAATAGGTAGAAGATCGAAACAATAGTGCAAGATGAACAAGATAAATTTCTATGAATCTTATGATACAAAAGCTATTAATTAAATTTTTTATAATATATATATAAAAAGTTATAATACCATAATTGAAAAAATAAATGGGTTAGAAACTGATGAATTTCTATAAGTTAGAAAGAATGCTTTCTTCAATTTTAATGGATAGTGAAAAGTGCTTACTAGAGTTTATAAATATGTAAAGAGTCCTATAGATTCAAGAGGAAATGGAGCAAGGAATCTATAGTGGGAAAATGTGAGAATGTCCAAAAGAAATGGAGTGCGGACCCAAAAGTCAATTGAAGAAATACAATAAATAAAAATAAAAGTCCTTGTATTAGTATGAAGTAAAAATATGAAATATGAAATGGTGGATGTTCTTAAAAACTCTTCAAAGAAAAGATTTAACTCGAGTAATTGAAGCTAGAATTGAATGAAGTATTTCTTCATCTAACACGTTTTAAACGATATATTCATTGGTATCTTGGTAAAGTTCTTATTGATTTTGATTGTGGTACTATTATGAAATGTTTTTTTTTTTGAAATTAAGATTAATTTAATGGTTTTTGTGTTTTGAGATTCTATATTAGTCATCGTAAGCTTGATGCTTGTCATTGGAGATTAAGAAAACCAATATTGCATGTAAACATTGGTTATGAACTTTATGTTTTAAATGATGTTACGTTAGGTGGTTGAGTAATCATTAAGGGATATTTCATTTTGACTAAATAATTTTATTCTATCATAATTTCATTTACTTGTGGGGAATTTGTTTTCATTTGAAGGTCACTTCTTCTTTTAAAAATTATTATGTTATCTTAAGTTAAGATGAATCGGATTGAAATCAGTCTATAAAGAATGAAAAAAGAATATAATTGAGAGTATTCCTTTCCTCGAACAACAAAGTGCAGAATTTGGGGGTATTTGACAAGTTGATAATTATACATATTTTATACTGTAATTTAGGATGATTTTATATATAAATGATGATATTACACTAGGTATTCTCTTATTTTTGTGATTTCAAGTTTTAATTAGGAAAATGAAGAAATGGATGAAAATAGAAAGCAAAACAAAACAGTAAACTAGAAAACTACACCAGCGATTAGCCAACAATTTGGAAGAACGCTAGGAATCGCTACACAAATCGGCAATAGGAAAATGGCAAGCAAATCCATAGCAAATTAAAAAATGAACTAGAAATTGCCAACTCAATCAGTGGAGTACATAGAGCTAAAATCAATGATTTACTAAGCAATTTGTGTATAAGTTAGGAATCACTGAGATCAGTTATGATTTTTTTAGATTATTATGAAGAATTTGAGTCTATCTAAGATATGTATGTATAAGTAGACTATAAAAAAGTCAGAAAGCTTCAAAATAGCTCTATTCTCTTCTTCTTTTCTCCTAACTCTTTCTTTTTGCTCTGTAATAGTTTTATTGTCTATGTTTGAAGATAACTTAGAGTTTTGAATTATATAAATTTATTTATTTATTTATTCAGTATTTCTATTATTTATATTTATGCATTGTTCATTTCCAACATAAGTGAGTAGTCTATCAATTTAAACAAATCCTATACATGTAATATATTTTGGATTGCTAGATAGTTATAATCATGGAATCATATGTTTAATGCTTTAAATCAATTCATACACAACAATAATGGATTTAACAAGTTCTTTTTACATATTACAACTAAAGAAAATTAATATTACATGCGTAGTTGCAAATTTAGTATATAACAATTTCATTTTGATTCTATGTATATAGAAGTAGTAACTAGAATTAATCTATAGGGCATTTCCCGAGCGGATGTTATAGGTGATTGTGTTCTAAGTAGTTTATTATGTTGCTTCGGTAATATTGGTCTAGATTATACATGATTTTCATTGAACTTAGTGCTATTGTATTTTTATAGTGTTACTTTGTATCCAATGGGTGGATTTACAATGATAAAAATGAGGCATTTTCATTGAATTTAGGAGAATCAATGGCTGGCTAAAGGCTATCAACTTATTATGAATTAAGATTTAATGATTTCAATATTCCATGTTTATGATTATAACTATATACTGAATTGATATTATGTTCTAGTATTTGAAAGCAATCCATATATATTATATTATTTGACGGGGGTTTATTTAGATGTTTGTTTAAGATATTTGAATTATATCGAATTCTAGTATTTTTTTATTTTAGTTTGCATTTGAATTGTTTAGATTAAGTTAGTTAGTTTGATTATTTAAATTAATATGTACAGTTTTTAGTTATTTAATATTCTAATTCGCATTCAATTAGATTAGCTAAATTAATCAAAACAAGATAAAAATATTTTCCATTGAGATTTGAAAAATCCTTGTGGAGGCGGTATCTCATTTACCACTACTACAAGTTAATAGTAAATACAAGAAATTATTTTGTACACTCAAAAAATGTCAAATACTCTCCCCATTCTCTGGTTTCTTAAATCTCCATTTGTTAGTTACTTTTTTTCCTTTGGAGTGTTTTTTACTTGTTCTTTCTTTGAAACTTCTTTTTTCAATTTCCATTTGTATGCATTAATGTCATATATTTTACAGCTTATACTATCATAATAATTAAGTTCTAAAGAATCATTATCATTAGTTTCTTTATCAAGTAATTCATCAGAATCATCATAATTATGCTCATCATTAAATTTGAACTTGACAATTTGTCTTTAAAATCCACAGACACCATCTCTTCAAAGATATCTAACTTAATTTTAGTTATCTTAAGAAAATGTCTTCCTAATAATAAAGGTCGAGAAGTAGGTGATATTGAATCTCAAATTTTCATGACATAAAACTCAGCCAGAAATACTAAGTCATTTATTTTCACTAAAACATTTTCTATTAATCCATATGATTTAATAACAGTATTATTAGCTAAAGTCAGATTAATAGGTGTATTAATCAACAATCCTATTTTCGATGATTTATATAATTTAAGTAATATCACATTAATCAATGCTCCGAGATCACACATAGTAAATTTAATAGAAGAAGTTCCTAGTGTGACAAGTATTCCAAACATTACTGAATAGGAACACTTCTCAGGAATTTCTTTCTTATTAAAGCATACACCTTTTACCCTACTTTTCTTTAGATTTCTCTGAAAGTTATCTATATATTTAGAGAGTTCTTTCAAAACTTCGTCATAACTCGATAATTGCATAATCGATTGCATCAAAGGTTTATTAATTTCCATTTTCCAAAATGCTTCAAGAATGTCTTCATTAATTTCTTCCTTTTTATCATCAGTTAATCGTTGTGGAATGGGACAAATAGAATACATATATTCATTTAACTTGTCAGGAATCTTAAAATATTTTTCTTTATTATTTATTTTAGAAGTTTGTAATGACTTTTCATAAGCTTCAACTCTAGCTAAATACCATGTGTACAATCTATCATAAAAATGTGTATATTTCAATTATTCAACTATATATTTTCAAGTAGGAATGACAATAGCCATCATATCTTTTTTTTTTCTTCTATTATTTTCTATATGTTCTTTTTCCTTATACTTCTCTCAAGTACCTTTTATGGTATATGTGTCTCTTTTTCATCATCACAAAATAAAGCGCTAACTTGGGCTTAATTAGTAGAAGTAATAGTCTGAGAAGATGCTTTAGTTTGATTACTTAGTCTATTAATTTGTAGGTTCATTTGACTTAATTTATTTTCAACTCATTAATAGATGTATCAGTTTTAACTTGATTTTGAGAAATTTGTGCAAAGTTTTGATGACTTTAAGGCATAAAATTATGCAATATTTGCTCTCAATTTTTTTGCTTAAGTTGAAACATTTGTTGAGATTGCTAAATTTGTGCGGATTGTGTATGTGCTCTTTGTCTATAAGTGGTATAATTTGGATTTTGTGGACCATAGCTAATATTTGAATGTTTTTTTTCAGTATAGTAACTATTGTTATTATATTGATTCCTTGGAGGACTAGAATATTGGTTCATAATTGCATTAACCTTTTAGGTATTATGTTCATATAAAGTAAGGCACACATCCTACGGATGTGTAACTTCATTACAGAATCCATATGATTTTACTTGGTTTGGTCAAACTTTAATAACAACTTAAGCATGCTAGATAATTCATCAACTTTTTCGTCATATGTACTACTTCCTTTATTAACAACTTAATAAAGTTTCTTCCATGATGTCTCATTATTTTCACCATATTGCTTTGATTGTTTAGCCATTTTATTAATAGCTTCTTTTGCTAATGTGGGTGTTACATCGAGTAAAGATCCAAAACGTAAGGCATCTAATAACCTTTGTTCAAAATATTTGAGTCCTTCATAGAAGTATTCCAATAACGTTATTTGTGTATATCCATGTTGTGGGCAAGAAGAAGTTAATCTTTGAAATCTATCCTAAAATTCATTAAAGTTTTCATCATCTTTCATTTTTGCAACTGTGATTTGTCTCCTATAGGAACTAATCTTTCTTGTAGGCACGTATTGATCTAAAAAAGCTTCTAGCATCTGAGCTCATGAACTTATTAAATCTTAAGGAAGATAAAACAACCAGTCTAGTGCTTAATCTTTTAGTGCGAAAAAACCTTAAGTTTTACTTGTTTTAAAGTACTATATTTATGTTTCATCCCATTGACTTTGTATTGGTATTCCCTTATAAATTTCTAGGGGTCTTCATTATCTTTACCATAAATTTAGGTAAGGCACTACTAAATCTAGATCCTATTTCAAATTCAGGAAATCCTATAGGATAGGCAATGTATATTGGCTCGTAAGCTAAGATATTTTGATTGGCTTGCCTAAAAGTAAGTTCTCCATTATCATTATTATCATTATTGTTAATGATAGTATTATTATTTTCATTTTCTTCCATTATGGTACCTTGGTGTTCCTTACGTTGTTGTTGTTTAAAATTACGATTGAAAGAACTATCCTTTTTAGGATCGAACGGATATAGAGATCATGTGGAATTATAACAATGAAATGTATAAACCATACAACATCTATAACTTCAAAAAATTATGTAAGGGTCCCCAACAATGGCACCGAAAATTGACATTGATCGAACGTGCAAAATAAGGTTTCTCGTATATCCTTATTATTTGTAGTAGTAGCGTTTAGTTTAACATTATTAGTCCGACTCATTTTCGCTCATTTAATATAAGTCTAAATTGAGATACTTCATTTGTAAATAGGAGATAATAATATCATTCCCATTTGAATGTACTTATTGATCATCAACAAATACAATCTTCTCAGTATCATCATCTTCCTCGATACTCATTGTAATATTTTTCTTCCTTGTGTGCAATGCTGCATTAACAGTGTTTAAGAATGGTTGCCCAAGTATCATAGACACACCATCATCCATATTGTGATCCATAACCTCAAAATCTGTGATGGATGTGAATCTACCTATTTTCACATGCACATTCAAGACTCTTCTTATAGTTGGTACCAAGTTGCCATCAACTACTTGCAAATTCATTGTATCGGGACAATTGATCTTCAAATCGTCATGTAACATGTCCATTATTTTCATGACATTTACTAAGGCTCTCATATTGTATAAGGAATTTCTAAGTCGGTGCCCATCAATGATTTTTGGCATGCATTTCTCAAGGATCTTTCCTCTTGATTAGTTGAAGTCTAGGAGTGAACTTAGATTTTGGTTCCGGCTTCCTTGGAACAATCTTGATACTATTTCCTTACAATTCTTCTTCAAAAGGTGCTTCATCTTTTTTTCTTAGCTCTCTATTATTTTTTCTCCTTATTTTGACTTTTCAAGGCATTGATCCATTTTTTCTTGAATAATTCGAGTTCATCTTGCCTCACTTCCGATTTATAAAACAACTTAACCCTTTGGGTATTTACTTTAAGCGTCTTACCATTATTGGTTACTAACTCTATCACTCTATAAGGTAAAGTAGAAAAGACCTTGAATGGTCCTAACCATCATGATCTTAATTTTCCCAGAAACAATTTCAAATGTGAATAACAAGACTAGTTGTATTGGCTCAATGGATCGATATTTAGTCCTTTTGTCATGCCATTGTCTTAATTTATTTTTGTATAACTTAGCATTTTCATACGCATCCAATCTAAACTCATCCAATTTCATCACTTAAAGTAATCTAGCTTTTCTTGCAGCTTAAAAATCCATGTTGAGCTTTTTAATAGCCCAATATGTTTATGCTCTAACTCTAATGGAAAGTGACATGCTTTTCCATACACCAACCGATTTGGAGATGTGTCAATTGGTGTTTTAAATGTCATCCTGTATGCCCGCAATTCTTGTTCAAGATAGAATGCCCAATCTTTTCTCTTTGTGGTAATAGCTTTTTCCAAGATCTGTTTCACTTCTCTATTGCTTACTTCAACTTGTCTATTTGATTGAGGATGGTAGGCAAGCGAGGTTATATGCCTAACCCCATATTTCTTTAGAAATGTGTTCAAGGCTCTGTGCAGTGCTGCGACCACTCATATCTAACTAATGCTCTTGGTGTTCTGATTTGATAGAAGATACTTTTCTTTATGAATTCAATGACCACTTTGGCATCATTAGTTGTGGTTTCTATCAATTCCACCCATTTAGAGACATAATCCAATGCCAAAAATACGTATTTTTTTCTTTTTGAGGTCAGGAATGGCCTCATGAAATCTATTCCTCATACTAGAAAAGTGGTTTCCTTCAACTTCTTGAAAAGTGGTTTGTAGGAACTCCCGCCTACTAGAAATATTTTATGTTCTTTGTCATTCATTTCAAGTTTTCACCAAAATATTTGAATCTTTAAATAGATTTTGCCAATTGAATCTACATTTTAACATTTAGCTGTTGTTTTTGGTACTCCAAAGTGTCTCCTATATCGTGATAAGTGACATCATTCTAGAATGCCGTCAAATTCCTTCTTTGCTATACATCGTCAAATTAACCCATCATTGCACTTTTTGAATAGACATGGCTCATCCTAAAAGTACAAATTCACATCACTTATGAATTTCTTTCTTGCTCCACTTGTTAAATCTGGAAGGAACACAATGCATGCCATATAGTTAACATAGTATGTGAACCATGGTGCATCTTATTGAACCTCTACCTTGTGTATTTATTCTAATTTGTATTTTCTTTAGCTTCTTGACTACTATCGTATTAACTTTTTTTTGCTTTTACATCACTGGCTCTTGTCTTGGCTCATTATTTGTCGTAGTGCTCATCACGTGAACAACACTAACATTCTCCTTGGGATTTGCGATAATGTTACTCGAAAAACGTCTTTCTTTCATTGAATTCAATGCAATGCTAACTGAAGAATCTATCTATCCAGGTTCTTGATGGATTATGATATCTTATCGTCTAGTCTCTCCATTTTTCATCTCTTTCTCGTGCTTCTAATGACATTCCATATTGCCCATGCATATGGTGTGCAAGAGTTTCTTAGTTGTCTTCAATGAAGTTGTCTCTTCGCTTTGCTCTATTTGCTTGTTAGACTTGTTGATTGAAGCCCGAAGGTAACTTCACCGCATTATCAAGATTTTCATATGAGAAGTTAGGATTTTTATTGTTGTATCCTTAATAATACCTTTAAGGAGCCATTCCTCTTGGCCCGAAGTTCTTTCCATAGCCTTAGTTCTTCACGAAGTTGATGTCCTCAAACTCCATTCCTTGTTACATGTCCATTTGATTAACTACCATGGTTTAGTGATTAACAGGTTGCTATATCGCCTGCACTTCTGGACCTTGTTGTCCCATTTGAAATTTTACCATTCTACTGCTCAGGTTGGATAATTGTTCCATGATCACAGCTTATGAATCAATCTCATATATGTCTGTTGGTTTCATTATAGTGGAATGATTACCAGCTGTAAAGTTTTGAAACATAAGATCTAGGAGATTCAATGCTCCATCCTCATCCTTGGTTAGTAGAAAACCACCCACTGCGACATCTACTAGTGTTTTGGTGTTGTGGTTCATCCATAATAGAAAATCTGGAGTCATGTCCATTTCACGTATCTATGTCGGGAAATCTCCTCAACATTTCCTTGAATATTTCCTAAACCTCTCCAAGATGCTCTACTTCCAGCTTGAATTGATTGATTTCCAATTTCCTTTCGCTGACTTCACATGGGAAAAAACTTGTCTAAAAATCTTTCATTGATTTTTTTCCCATTAGATCATAGTCTTTGCGTTCAGTCCTCGGAAATAGAATTTTTTTTTCGCATAATGAGGATGGGAAAATTTTCATCGTGATCACCTCCTTTGTAACTCTGATAATGTGCATAGTGTCGCATTTCTCCAAGAAATTCTCTACATGTGCAACTTGATCTTCATTAGCTAGCTTATCGAACAAGTTATTTTGCACCATGTTAATTAGAGATGGTTTTAGTTCGAACTCAGTGGTGATGCTGAAAGCCTCATAACTTTGTTGTAAGTATCTTGAACTTTCGGCTTGAAATATTCATGAAGTCATCTTTGTCCTCGAACTCTGTCTTGCACTACCAGATCTCCTTCGGGTTGGTTATTCCCTCAGTATTGTTGTTTGTTTCGTGCTTGATCTTTAACTATTTTAATTCCTTTGTTGGTTCCGTTAATCTCAGGTTTGTAAGGCACTAAGTCCTTCTTTCATTTGCTACACATGCACTAATTCTCCTTTAAATGAAAACATAAAAGATCAAGTGGAGATGTCAAAATTGAAACTTAAACCTTTTGTTTTTTTTTCTTTTTGTTCTTATAACTTGAAAGTAAATTACTTAAAATAAAACTTATCGACTTTTCAAACTAAGTCTAAGGGCTACCTATCCCCAGCAAAAGCATCAAAAACTTTATGATATAGACGTAAGTATAACGACTCGATTGTAGTAATAGCGTGACCAACTTACGTTGATTACATATATCATCTTCACGGAAAGGCATATGCAATCATTAGTACATAGTCAAAATCACTCTATCGCTAAGGAAATCTATTTTAATTTGTTTTTTATAACTTAACTACTCTAATCTAACAAAACAATGTAAATTACCTTTAAAATCTTATATTAAGAATATTTTAGTTCACAACTTCACCTGAATAATGGAATACTATACTTTTCAACTCACTTTGTCATCTTGATTATTTATATGCAATGTCTAATTAGAATAGATAGATTTTCTTCAAATCCACTTCAACCCACTATCATGAAGGAAAAGATTCTAATGTGCAAACTAGAATTCCACCTATCGGTGTGAATAGCGTAAGTTGCACATTGCTTTAAGTTCTAAATCTTTACATTCATAACCAATTAAGTTTACTATCTGTATATCTTTAATCCACAACTATCTATTAATATTGCATATTTTACGGTTGTATCGTCCATATCCAGCTTTAAAGCTTCAATGGTCATGATAACTTCTAAAACCTGATATTAATAAACGTTTTATCAAGATGTTCATAGCATTATGCTCAGAATCAACACAAATTCTAATCATTGCACTTTTTAACTGTATAATATATACATGTTTATAGCATAGTATTCATACCATATGATCTATTGATCCTTAATATTAAAAAACTACTCACACTTATTTGAAACAAACATGCACAAAGTGATATTCATTTAAATCAGAGATATAATTAAACAACTTCAATTATATCAATAAAAACAATACCCGAATCAACACACGTGAGTCTTCAATGTCTTATCTTCTACGAATCTTTTTAATACTTAAGAATAAAGCAAACTTATGCTAATCTATAATAATGGTTTCTAATAGGTGGTAATGTATATGTTTACCGTGTTCTAATACCTATTTATATTCCTTAACAAGTTTGAAAACAATTAGAAACCCTAATAAATAATTTAACCTGAAATAGAACTCTAACTTTCCATTTTCATTAATCTCGGTGTTGTTTGTAAGTGGTTCGACCCTATATGTACAAAGTCACAATGTCATGATAGCTTCGACCACTTTGTGTGCAATTTCCTCATTTAGTAGACTCGGCGCTCTATGTGTCTTCCCACGGCGTCGTCCCTTATCACCCACGGTGTCGTGATAGCTTCTACTATCCTAACTTACTTTTTCTTCTCTATTTGAGCCTTGGCGATGTGCCTTTATCTCCCGCGTTGTTCCTTCATACCCCCATAGCATTAACCATCCTTGCTACGATATCAACATCTATTCTGTATATTTTAGCTCCATTTATTCGCGAATTCACTCCTTTGTCTCTTTTATGCCTTGTGTACCTAAACATACATAAAGACCATCAATTTGATCTTATTTCAAGATATTTATACTAATTATGCTACTAAATTAAACCTATATATGTCTCACTTATCAATGTGTATAGTGTTGGGGCATATTCCCTAGGTCAATCCATTAACTGTCTTTTTGAGTACTTTTAGTTAATAAAATAGAGGATTTCATTTGCTATTTATTATAATTAACTTGCATGTTTACATTATAATAAGATCCATGGGTATTTATAGAAATATCCTAAATGTCCCTAGTCGATCATTATATTGGGAACTATAATGAATTAAGACTAGTGTGGGTCTGGATTGATGATCATATAATGATTATACGTATAGGGATATGAATCAAGATCACGAGGACTTGTTAGGGAACAAAGTACTGGACCGATCCGCTATGAGAACATCACATGGATTAAGTCATAGTTGTTTCTCATGATAGGTATATTTTTCAGTCCTCTGACTTGAGATTATCAGAGACTTCAACATTAGGAACATAGTGATTTGACACTATCAAACGTCGTCTTTAACCGGACGATTATAAAGGTTGTGATCGGTTATTGTGTGAGCAATGTGATGAAGTTATGTAATCGAGATAGAATTTGTCCCTCTCATATAAAGAGAGATATCTAGTGGATCCCTCGATGTGTTAGACTATTAAAAGACCTAGTCAATGTGAATTGATATTGATCAATGTCACTTGGATGTTTTCAGTCTACCTAGAGATCGAGACTAGTACGATTGAACATGTTGGATATCAATTCCATGCCTTATGTTTGATCAAAAGGATATCGTGTGACAAAAGGATGTTATGTACATTATTGATTAGGTTGTATCGATTTGATATTCGTACAACTTGGGTAGTCATAATGTCTTGCAAGAGGCCGCTTATGACTTATATACTAAAATGTGTTTTGGTACACTGCCAACGTTGTATGAGCCTATTGGGTCGCACACTAAGAATGGTTTTGCGAGATTTTGAGATGGTTCAGAAAAACTAATTTTATATGATAAAATTCATGACGGAAACATCCTTGTGGTGTATTACACTTATACTTCTTTAAGTAGGGGTATATGTGTAATTTACTTAACCGTCTATATACAAGGGTTGTATAAATAGACGCTTTAAGTTAGAATACACGTACGAAAGATTAAAAGACCGAAACTCTATTTTCGTTTTAGAAACGACTTAGGGTTTTTTGGTATGCTCTGGATCGTTTTAGAGAGAAACAAAAGGTTTGGTATTCTCTCGAAGCTAACACTTCGAATCTCGGTCGCCGTTCGTGTGTGGACTATTGGTAGAGGGCGTTCGTCGTTGGCAGCGCCTTAGAGATCGATGAACTTTCAGAAAAGTATATTGCAACTGAGGTATGATTAAGTTTTTCATGGTTTAAACGTTTTTAATGGAATTAGATTTGGATCTTGTTGGGGTTTTTGTCAAAATTGTTTTGTAATCTCCGCTGCGCATGAACCCCAAAACCCAACATATAGGTAGCATAGATTAGGTTACATATAAAAGAATAGTAATAAATGAATAAAGTAAATCATTTGCAAAGTTCATGCCTTTAATTAAGGATGAGTAAGAATACAAGTATCTAGTTGATATGAAACTCAAGAAAATGTTATCATTTTTTCGAAAAAAAAAAAAGAGTAGCAAACAATGGCATAATTTTATGGTTATAAATTTAAAGTTTGGGAATACCATGAACTTGAAACCAAAGCAAAAAGAATACTAAAACACTTCTTTTGGAATAAGTCAAATTTCTAAGGAATTCTATAATAAAGATGAATCTAACTTAAGTATAAAGGAAATAAAAACTTAGTACTAAAAGGGGAAGGGATAGGCATGGTGTTTAATGGAAACTTAGAGTTAAAAAACTGATTAATAAAGTGAAAGTGAGAAGTGCAAACAAGAGTTTTGAAAAAAAAATATATAGTCCCACAAGTTCAACATGAAAGGAGCAAAGAACTTGGTTGGAAAAAGTGAGAAAGATAGAATCTAAAGGAAAAGGAGCAGAGATCGTACAACTAAAAAATATACGAAGAGAAGAAAAAAGAACAACATATAAATAAAGAAAGGAGGAAGTAAAAATAAAAACTCTTCCAGTGACAAAATTTAGCTCAAGCAGAAATAACTTAGTCGGGTTAAGTTTTCCTTTCAACTATATGAAGTCTTAAGGACTCTTGAAGTATTAAAGTCTACAAAAATAGTATGATCTATGCTTATTTATAAATTCTTGAACTTAATGAGAAATCATGATATTGTACACTTGCTACTAGAGTGTCGAGATGAAATAAACTTGTGAGTAGTGATGATTTTGGTTGTGAAGTACTTTTGAGTTTTGAAAGTGAATTATATGTGTTGTTAAAGCTACTTGTTTTGAAAGTATTAGTTTTTACAAAGAAAAACTCTTGAGTGGGTTATTAACTTGAACTTATTTGAATTAAAAGACACTATATGAATAATGTAAAATGAGTAAGGACTATAAGTAGTATTAGTAAGCGTACTTAGTAGAATACACATTTGCTTGGGACATGCAAAATTTTATGTTTGAGGGTATTTGATCAGTGTTTTATTATACTTATATACAAAACTATTTTAGTAATATAATAGGCCTAAGTATTTTCGAATGAGCTCTAATTGATTCTATTTATGATGAAATAAGGAGAAAAAGTGCAAAATCGCACTTGACGTCATGGCATACACACTTAACACCATGGGATGTAAGCACTAGGTGTAGGTAAGGCGTGGGCAAGGCATGGAGCCCAAGGAAGAGACGTAGTGCACTTGACGCTGTGGCAACATTGTGGGATAACACACACACTGCCGAACATTTATACAGGGGGTGTTGAACCTACTGTGAGGAGAAAATACAAATACAAAGTTGACGTTGTGGTGGCACTATAAATTCACATATAAAGCGTGGATAACTTGCATTTAGCACCGAGAAAGAAAAATATAAAGTTTTGGAATTCTAGTTCATTTAGAATTGTTAATTACGGTTTCTAAATATATTTTAAGGAGTTTAGGAGTATAATAGATATTAGAACGTGGTAAACTCAAAGTTTATGAGCCACCATAATAGATTATCATAGATTAACATAGTTACGAGTATTGAGAGTAGTTTGGAAAGAAAAGACATTGAAGAATCATATTTTGCAATTCAATATTTGTTTCATTGATTCAATTAAAGATAATATTTAGTTTAATTTATGATTTCAATAATTTTTATGAATTGTAAAATGTTGACTTCAATGATGAGTGGGTATTTTATTTATCTTGGGGATCGGTGGATCTTATAGTATGAATACTATGTGAAAGAAAGTATTAATGGATTATAATGTTAAGTAGTGCAATGATTAGAATTTGTGTTAATTATATGCGTAATGCTATGAACATCTTGATCATCTGTTTGTTGATTAAGGAAGGGTTTTAGAAGTTACCATGGCCTTTGGAGCTTTTAAGCTGGGTACGAACAATACAACTGTAAAACATATAATATAAATGAATAGTTGTTGATTAGGGAGGCATGGGTAGTAAACTTAAGTGTTTATGAGTCTAAAGATTTGGAACTTAATGCTATGTGAGACTTACGTTATTCACACCGATAGGTGGAGTACTAATTCGCACATTAAGAATTTTTTCATGAAGATAGTGAGTTGAAGTGAACATTAATGAAATCTATCTATTCTAATTAAGCATTGCACACACATGATGAGGATGAAATAAATATAAGAGGGAAGCATAGTAATTCATTACCTAGGACAAGTTGCGAACTAAGAGTATTCTCAATATAAGAGTACAATTTAATTTACATTGTTTTACAGAATATAATAGTTTAGTTTAAACCAAATGAAACATACTTTCTTAACAATTTAGTGAACTTAACTAAGTGAATTGTGTCCAGATAAACCTTTCAAAAGTAACGATATTTGTAATCAACCTTTGTTCGTCACATTATAATTGCAATTGAACTATTATACTTGCGATTACGATCATTTCGTGAATTATTTGATGTTTTAAGGATAGATTTTATGGGACCTTTTTCACCATCTAATGAAAATATTACATTTTATTAGCCGTAGACAATGTATCTAAGTAGGTAGAAGCTATAGCCACCAAATCTAATGATTCTAATATTGTCCTTAAATCAATGATTTTTATTGTTTTTATAGCATCTAGAACATCGATTAGCGAAAAAGGTTCACACTTTTGCACTAGAATTGTCGCTACTCTACTTTACAAATACAATGTTACATATAGAACATCTACTGATTATCACCCACAAACTAGTGGCCAAGTCGAAACCTCAAATAAAGAAATTAAATCAACTTTAGAAAAATGGTATGTCTAACACGTAAGGATTGGAGTCTTTGTTTAGAATATGCATTATGGGCATATAGAAATGCATTTAAGACACTCGTAGAAATGACACCGTATAGACTAGTATTCGGCAAAGCTTGCCATTTACTAGTAGAACTAGAACATAAGGCATACTGGGCAATCAAGACATGTAATGTGAATTTTGATAATACAGAAAAACAACATAAACTTAGTATCCTAGAGTTAGAAGAATTAAGAAATGATGCGTATGAAAGTGTTTTTATTTATAAAAATAAAACTAAAGCATTTCATGACATAAATTGAATATTTAGAATTTTGAAGGAGAATAAAAGGTTTTACTCTTTCATTCACATCTTAAATTATTTCATATAAAAATTCATTAAAGAAGGACATGACCTTTTGTAGTCACACATATATTTCCACATGGTGTTGTAGAAGTAAAAAATAGAGAAACAAGGAGAATCAATAAAATTAATGGTCATAGACTAAAACCTTATAATGAAAATTTTTTCTCACAAGATATGGATATCATTAACTTTTACCCAGTGGACAACTCATTAGATAAATTAAACAACATTGAGGAGCATATCGTAACCATTAACTTTAATGAAACAATCAAGCTGTTGATGGTTAAAACACCTTGAAGGAAAAATAATAAGAAATCACAAAAAGAGACACAACCCGCTAGAGATCTGTATGAGTATAATAGGGATGACTCAGATTATGAGGGGTTTGTTGAGAATGGAAATCCTGCCAAAATCTTTATAGAGGATCCTGAGCAAACCTACCTTAACATAAAAATCAATGATATGTCCTTCTACAGAGTTCAACTCGATATTGGAACTGATATGAATCTTATGCCTGAATATTGATTTCTTTTAACAAACTTGAGAATTCATTGCAAACCTCCTATTATGGTGTCAAAGACAAACACCACTTGTACATTCGCATTAGGAGTATCGAAGAATGTGCATATACGATTGGGTAGGTTCTCCATAATTACAAATTTTCTATTCATGCCAACACTTACCTCGGATGATCATATATTATTACAAAAATCGTTCTTATCTAATGTCAGAGCTACCACCAACGTACGTGAGCGCATAGTTACTCTAAGGACATTTGATGGAGTAATATCACTAAAAAATGGGAGAGAACTTCACGACAATATAGAAGAAATGAAATTTAATGTCGGTCATGAGATCATTGACGACATAAGTTTTTGAAACCCTAGTAAAGACACTCTAACGAGGAACCACTCGAAGCAAAGATTGATTTGATCACATTCAATGAAGATTGATTGTTCTATTAGTCAAGCAAATGACTTCACACAACATTGCTCTTAGGGTGGCAGACCATATTTGTTATTTCTTTAACTTATCTCGATTTTTAGTAGGATACCTAGCTTTAGTTTAGCTTGTTTTTATTCTCTCTCCTTTTGACTCTCTTTTGGATTTACTTTCGAAAGTCACACTCCGGAGTAGCTTCAAATAGAAGGGATGATCGAGTTTTTTTTTCTTTATTTTTATGGCCTTTATGCAAGTTCGCATTATAAACTTGCTTATTTGTTTATTTATATATTTAATTAATAAAATTATAAGTTAGATACATATCCTGAACAAATCTATGAAATATTTGAGTTTTTTTCAATCAATCTTACCCTTACATTCACCCTTAGAAAGGATACATAAGTTACTCATGAAAAAAAAATTGCATAAACAACAAAAATGAGGCCTGACAACTCCCATCGATTCCAAATAAAACTGGGAATCTCTAGTATAATCGATGGCCGAACACATGGAATTTTAATGTAAATTTGGAGTTCAGCAATTCCCAGATATTCACCATAACACAAAAATCGCTATCCAAATTGGTGAAAACAACAACTTACTTTGTACAAATATTCCCAGTGATTCCCAGCGATTCCACTTACACAGGAATCGATGGGCACGATTCTTGGATTTTAAAACAGAAACCCCATATTGCCATACACACACCACCTCATTCACACCTCCAAATCATTGTATCATTTCAAGTGATTCTCACCTCTATATAGCTTCATTTAACACCAAAAACATCAAATTTGAGATAGTAGAGCTAAGGTAGGGTTTAGGGAATTCAAACTTAGAACTTGAAATAACAAGTTAGGGGAGTTCAAGAATGCATATCTTGAGAGATTCACTCTCAATAAGGTAAACCATCACAACCTTAGCCCTTTATTTTAATAAGAATCTAATTTTTGTTGGATTTGTGAAAATTCTTCAATTCATTTCAAAAAAAATTGACGAACTCTATTTTGATACATCGAATGAGTTATTTTTAATCGAGTATTGCAATAGTAGTAAGTGTTGGTTTACAAATTCCATGAAACAAATAGAGATTTCGGAAGAGTATTCAAAAATATTAAAGCTTAAGCTTGTCACAAATTGAAGGTGTGATTTGTGAGTTTTTGAAAGACCATTTAATAGATTTATTCTCATATTCCTGACTCCCGTGATTTTCAAGTAAGTTTTGTAAAAAAAATCCAGTTTTTATTCATAATATTTTTGAATTTCTCGACAACAACTAAATTTTCGAAAAATTACCTACCTTAAGTCCATTTTTCGATTAAATACAGGATTTTGGTTTACCAATTCATATTAGTAAGTTGATCATTATGACGAGAGAAGGTAGTGGGAGTGGTAGGAGTAGTGCACAAGAGAAAGGAAAAAGTATTATAAAAGAACCTAAGAGAACACTTACTCCACCTAGTTCTGATGAGGATTCTGACCAACTAGACCTAAACTCACAAATCTCGTATGATTCCATGAGATTTGTTAGTCCTCAAGTGCAAAATAGATATTTTCAAGATATGGTCATTATACCCGAGAGAGGACTACAAATCTAAAATGTAAACAAATATGAAGAGAGAGTCATGAGCATCATACGGGAAAAAGAGTGGGAACACCTTCTTAGGGATTATGAAGGTAGGTTAGAGAGAGGATCCTTGGAGTTACTTTGCAAATTCTACGCGGATGAATATATGAATGGAAACCGTAAAAAATTGATAGTTCAAGGAAACACGATTGATATTTCACCCAAGGCACTGAACAAGCACAACGAACTTCCAGAGTTTAGAATTATAGGGGATTCCGACTATCCCAACATACATTATATCCCTACAGAAGTTTACCCATACAAAAAAGTCAAAAAGCCTTAAAAGTAATTCCCAAATGGGAATTTGCTCTTGATACATTTGGTCATTTGAAGTTCATTGAAATCACCAATTTTAGGAGAATCAACAATTATTGGAGCTACATCCGAACGGATGCCTATACCCCACTAAGCAACATTCCAAAGTGAAGTACCATAGAGTCGTTCTACTCTATCACATCGTTATGAAGATTAGGTATATCGACAATGGATACATAATATATGAAACAATGAGGCATACAATAATGACTATGAAGCATGAAGGCATGTCATTCTCAGTTTTAATTAGTCAGCTATATATGAGGGACAAGGTTGGTTCAATTGAGATGAATTTCGATGTGCTACCTCAAAGGACTATCACAAATGCTTTAATTAAGAGGATGAGATATGTGAATGGATATAACAATTTGGAGGAAGAAAAGGAAACTAACAAGATAAGGTGGTCCACAATTGAAGACTGGACTATTAGGCATAGAACCCATGCAAGCACACAAGAAGAAATGAAATGAGCAGCGAGTCTGATGGTTCAAATACATGTTCCGGTGGAAAAAAATAGTTCTACATCTATAGAAAGATCTAAAAGGAAATTTTTTTTCAAATCCTTATTTTTAGCTTTTCGATGCAATTAGAAGCAAATCTTGAGGTACAATGAGATGTTAGAAGCAAATAAAAGAATTCTGGCATGCCACCATTTCAAGTCTGAGAGGAGGATGGAACGTTTATCAGATCATAGGATGAACATTGATGTTCCTTTCATGCAGTCGAGATTATCATCGAGAGTTTATAACCCGGCTGATAATTACACTTCCTAACCTACTGCACCAAGGACTGAAGACGAAGCTAAAAAAAGCGATGAGGAATTTACTTCTGCACATAGTACTTTGTAATTCTTCAATATTTGCTTGTATGTGTGGAATGTCAACTCTTTTTGAACTTTAATAAAAAAACGAATGCTTTACTCCACTGTGTATCTCTTTTATATGACGTTACTTTTAAAAGCAATTTATATTTCATATTCAATTCTTTTATGCTTCATAAGATATATTTGTTTCATTTTGAAAAACCCGATTTTATTTTTTAAATCTTGAGGACAAGGTTTGGAATGAGTTTGAGGGTATGTGGGTAAAGTGAACTGTAAAGAAGACAAGTAAGGAAAACTCGAGAGGTAGAATTTATTTGACTGAGGTTTTTTCAAATTGTCAACAATTCATGTAACATTTCTTTATTTTCATTTATTTTAGTTGGAAATATGAATTGAATATAATTTGGATATAAATGGAAGTGATATTCTTATTACTCATGAAAATTGAAATTTTATAATGGAAATAAATTGATATACCCTATCCGACTTAACCTAGGTTGTGTATACACTAAAGGAGTTTAGAGAAGATTGATTGCTTTATGTTAGACATTATAATGAGTAGAAGATCGAAACGATAGTGCACGATAAATAAGACAGATTACTAACAATCTTGTCATACAAGAGTTATTGGTCAAGTTCTTATACATATATATATATATATATATACATATATATATCATATATATATATATATATATATATATATATATATATATATATATATATATATATATATCATATATATAAAAGCACGAATACCAAATTTTTGAGTGGTAATGAAATTTACTTCTTTGCCCATATATATCTATCATATTTATTTCTTTCCCCATATATATCTATGATATATATAAAAGAAACTATATATCTGTCATATATATTTATCTATATACGCTACCTCTTCAACATCTTGAACATTGTCTCTTCAAATCGATCAACAACTCAGCGACTCTCATACCTCTTCAAATTGATCAACAACTCAACTAATCAATGACTTTCTTTCCTCTTCAAATCATTCATTCCCTGCTTTCCTTCATCGACTCATTCGTTGCTTTCCTTTGCTCTTCGATTCAAATGTGAGTTAATCCACATTTCTTCTCCAATTCTTTTTTTTTCGGAGAGGTTCGATTCAAATGTGAGGTAATCATTTGGTCTATATGGTTCAATTTGATTCATGGTTTTTGAAAGAAATTTGGGTCTAATCCACCCTTGATTCAATGTTGAATTTAACACCAAAAGCCCTCTTTCATTTGGTCTATACGGTTCAATTTTATAAATAATTTACTTCATGACAAGGGGCACCCATCTTTTTTGCAACTGTGCTTTTATGATACTTATCATGAAGTGCAAAACCGAATGCATTGCTCTGATGGGATGAAAGAGACAATTTTGGCAAGGTTAATTAGTATGCTTGCGAAAAATCTATATGCAAGTTTTCCGCACTTTACAAAATAAGGAAGATTTAGAAGATCATGTTGTTCGATTAGTTTCAAGTGTTAGTCGCCTTCTACTTATTGTTTTTCATGTTTTTTTATTAATTGTAGTGGTTCTTTTCAATTTTGGTTAATTAACTAAAATTAATTCCCGCGAGCGAAGTAAGCGGGACAATCGTGCGTAGCACGTATTGAAACTAATATATATATATATATTGAAAACATTAATGCCACAATTCAGAAGAAAAATAGGAAATTAGCCAATAAACTTTACTTAGTTGAAAAAAATACTTTCTTGACTATAATGAAAGTAAGAAGAGCAAAAATGAGTTTTTAAAGAAAAAATAAAGTGGCCCATGATTGTAACTGTAAGTATAACGGCTCAATTATAGTAATAACGTAATCAACAATGGCTGATTATGAATATCATTCCACTATGAAAGGTGTATATGTTATGGCGACCCAAAAATCCTAAATTAGTAATGTACTTGAATTACGAACCTTTAGTGATCCTAAGTCACGACAAGTAGTTGTGGACTATTGACGTGCTAGAAGAGTTAATAAAATAATTTTATTTGTTATTGATGTGCTACTATACGATACATATTATCACAAATAGATCAACAAAATTATATCGAGTTGGCGTGTTGACGAGACCTTAAACTATTAATTTAAATTGTAATTGGCTAAATAAAGGTCTAGACAAAGTTGTGTGTGCTAAGCGTGTCAATGTTGGAGTCATCAAGTGATCAGGACAGAGATTGAGGTCTGACGGTAAATTAGTAGTATCTACCCTTGATCTTCAGCATTGCATCACTCGAGGAAAGGATAAAGAAGTGGGATTAGTTCTCACTTGCACAAACTAGATCAAATTAATAAAAAGGGTTAAAACCCAATTTCATTTCAACACACACAACACACAAAAACGAAAACAAACGAGAGAGAAGAGACAACGATAATGGATGAGGAGGTCAGGGCTAGCAGGCGAGGACGGCGACAACGTTGACAGCTGGCACGGATGCGGCGCTCTAGCAAGTGCAGACGACGGCAGCGGAAGGGTCCGGCCAAAGTAGACCGGGGGGGGGGGGGGGGGGGGGGGCGAACGAACTAGCAAGACGCGACGCTGGCGAGGGGCAGCGGCAGGCCAACAGACCAGGGCGGTGACGCGGACGGCCAGCCGGCAACAAGCCATGGAGAGATCAGCGGCAGGGGTGCGGTGAACGGTGTGGCGCGACGATGCGGTGGCGGCTTTGATGGCGGCGACGGTTGGTCACGATGAGAAGAAAAGGAAGAAAGGAAAAAGAGATCCCTTGCTAGACATATGATTTCAAAGGAAAATTAGTTTTGAAACCCTCCATTGAAGGTACAGTGAAACTCTAACCATCTTGATTAATGCATTACAACATGGACTTGTCGATAAGAGCTAGTCGATGCACAAAGTGTTCAATGAACTATAGTCTGGCTTTGAAAAGGGATTCTAAATTGGTAAATTTATATTTAAATAATTCTTATGGATGGATCGATCTAGTTGCCATGGTTTGTAGAAATTCCAGAAAAGGCTTATTCATCTACCAACGATTTGAACTTGTTTTCGAAAGGGTTCTTATACTTGGTAAATAGCATTAGTGAATAGTGCACTTTAGGCGTTTGACTAAATTATTAAGAGAGAAACTTCACTTGTTTCTCTTAATAAAATGTGAGGAAGAACATGAGTTTGAGTCGTGAAGATTCTTTATCAAGTTTGACTCCTACTATTTAACAAATCGAGTTTCCTTAGCATTATTTTAAGGTCTTGGAATGATTGGTACTTGTTCGCATTGGTTTCGATAAAACCATTTTAAATTGCTACTAAGTAAATAATTCTTCACATATGAGTCGTAGTCTCGTTGAAATATGTTTTAGTCGCATTTATCGAACGTGGTTCTAATTCATCTTCTTTTATGGAATTTGAGACTAAGTCGAAGCATGAAAAAAACTTTGATTGATTTCTTGAAATATGAACTTAATTAGTTAAGTCATGAATTTTCGACTAACAATTGTGATTTGGGAATTCTAAGTCGAACTTGACCCGTATGAGGTGATTTGAACCTTTTTAATTGTGATTAGTCGATCGCATTTGATTTATGTTGGAAAACCAAGTTTTAAGGGATTTTCCTTGTTTTGCTTCACCGAATGGTTGTTTTACTCGAATCGTTGTTCCCGATTTGAAAAAATGATTTTAAAGTCAGGAATAACGTAATTAACATTACTAGGGAAAAGGATGAGTCCATAAATTGTCTAAGTTAGTCTAAACAAATACTAAGTGAGTCTAAACAATATGTGTTATACTTATACACTTGTAGATACGGGACAAGGACTTAGCTAGGTAATTTGACGTATGAAATGGCTTAGGTAAATGCGGCAAGCGAGGTAAGTGAGGTTTGCTCTATTATCAATCAAGTCATGCTAGTAGATATGCTAGGATTTTACTTCAGTAATAGTTTACGAATTACTTGGAACCCGTCTTGAAATCTTTCATTGAGATGCTTCTTATCATGTCCTTTCTTGTTACTCTATTCTCTTGAATGCCTGTGGAACTGATATAACGTGAATGATTGAACTGTTACCTCAGACTAGAGGGCTTGAGGAAGCTAGTGATTTCCTTATGCTATGACTCTGCGAAGCCTTTGGCTTAGACTTATGAACTCCACGCTGTCTGATCCACAGTGTTGGGGGAAGGATAAGCTAAGTTGGGACAATAAGTGCTCAAACTTGTGATCCCCATGCTGTCTAACCTGCAGTATTGAGGGAATGATAAGCAAAGACCTATTGCTCGAATAGGACAATAGGTACTCAAACTTGTGAACCTCATGTTGTATAAACCCTAGTAGGGGGGGAAGGATAACCTAGGGCCTATTGTCAGAATAGGACAATAGGTAATTAGACTTGTGAACCTCATGTTGTCTTACTTGCAACATTAGGGATAAGGATAAGCTATTGCATGGTGCCTGATTGGACATATCATTTCCCATTCCCCTTGACTCTAAGGCATTCATTATCATCGTTGATCATTGTTGAATTATCTTGTTTGGCATTGTTCTTTTATCTTGCTATATACTATTATGCTTGTTTATATTAATCTTGAATGCCAAAAACGTGAAATGTGGAAATCTAGTTGGAACTTCAAATATACTAGGTATTACTTGGATGATTGATAGTAGAGTGGATTACCACTTTACTGAGCTCATTGATTTTTTTGTTACCCCACTTCTCTCTCCAGGTACCTCGATTGGTGCGATAGGATTGCGAAAAGGAATGAGTAGGAGAAGACATGAAGCCTTCGCATTTGCATATGAAATGGTTGTATTTATATGAATAATTTTCATATTTAAACATCTATAATGCAAGGGGTTGACTCGGGTACTTAGTTGTGGTGAAATTAGTTGTAGAATTAAATGTTAGACTTAGAAATGATGTACGTAGGTGAGTAGACCTTATTGCGATTGGATATACTTTGCATATGTTTTGGAAGAACTTTTAGAAGTGTTTTGGGATTTTGGATAGCTCAAAATACAAAGAAATTTTTGTCGAAATTTTGTAGGAAATGTAGAGTTAGAATAATTAAAAAAAAAGTTGACTTAATAGGCCTTGAACTAATTTCGCAAAATATTTAATTGGCCTAAGAAATAGTTAGTCAATACTTATAAGTTATTTTGCAGGTTAAGGCTTACAAAGTTGTCACTTAACTTTGCTCGACATTTGAGAGGGTTAAATGGCGGTTTAGGCCGGATGACCTTAGGTTGGTAATTGGGGTCATCACATAAGTGCTTCTTCAAGTTTACTATATTGTTAAGATCTCTTTTTATTCAATCTAAATTAAAACTAATCTATGCTTTAAAATTAATTTAACTCAAGTTGTACTCTTATATTGAAAAAACTCTATGTTCACAACTTCACATATGTAATGAATTACTATGCTTCCCATATTTAACTTCATATTTCTTATTTGTGTGCAATGCATAATTAGAATAAAATATTTTTTTTAATATTCACTTGAACACACTATCATGGTGAAAATGATCTTAATGCACAAACTAGAACTCCACGTATCGGTGTGTATAATATAAGTTTCAAAAAGCATTCAGTATCAAATATTTATACTCATAAATAATTAAGTTTACTATCCATGTCTTCCTAATCAACAATTGTTTATCAATGTTATATATTTTACGGTTGTGTTGTTTATATGCGGCTAAAAAGGTCCACGGCCATAGTAAATTCTAACACCACAAATCAATAAACATGTAATCAAGATGTTCATAGCATTAAACATAAAATCAAACACAAATTCTAATTGTTGCACGTCTAAAACATTATAATCAATTTATAACTTTTCATAGTATTCATACCATATGATCTATTGATCCTTAAGATAAATAGACTACTCACTCATCATTGAAATCAACATCAAACAATTTATAAACATTATTGAAATAAGAGATTAAACGAAATAATACCATAAGTTACTTTAATGAAACAAAGATTGAATTGCAAATAAGAGCCTTTAATGTCTTCTCCTTCAAAAGCTCTTTTCAATACTCAAAACTAATATAAACTATGATAATTTATTCTAAAAATACGATAAAGTATGGTAATGTATCTTATTCTATATGTTTGCTAAGTCTTAATACATATTTATACTCTCTAGACTACTAGAAGTATAATTAAAAACTATAAATAACAATTCCAAACATAATAGAATTCCAAGATTTTCTACTTTTATGTCTTGATGTTGTTTGTAAGTGATCAACGTCATCCGTGTTAAGAGACCGCGCCACCATTGCGCCATGTCTTTTCTCTATTTTTCCTTCTAAGTGCACTTGACTCTGCATGTATTACATTTTAATGTTGTATGTGTTGAGCCATAGCCCTTTAACTGTGTTACCATCACTAAATTGCTTCTTCTGATCTCCGTGTTGTCCATTCATTCCCCCACGAAGCCAACTGCTGCTCCCATGGCATCAACTGGTCTTGTCACGATGTCAACTTTGATTCTGTGTTTTTTCTTCTATTTTCTTCATGGAATCCTTTCTTTGTCTCTTTTATGCCTTGTAATCCTGAAAACACATAAATACAATCAATTAGAGCTCATTTCGGAATATTGAGACTAATTATACAACTAAACTAGGCTTATATATTAGTGTAATTAAGTACTTATTAAATACCCTTAAACATAAGACTTTGCATGTCTCGAACAAAAGTATATTCTAATAAGAACGCATACTAATACTACTTATAGTCCTTTACTCATATTACATAGTTCACGGAGTATCTTATAATTCAAATAAGTTTCAAATTAATAATCCACTTAGGAGTTTTTATTTATAGAAACTAATACTTTTAAAACATGTAGCTTTAACAACAACTATAATTCACTTTCGTAACTTAAAAGTAGTTCACAACTAAGGCCATCACTACTTGCATGTTTACTTCACCTTGACACTTAGGCAGCAAGTTTACAATCTCATAATTTCACATTGAGATCAAGAGTTCACAAATAAGTATAGATCATACTATTTTTATAGACTTTAATACTGAAAAAGTCCATAAGACTTCATATAATTAGAAGGAAAACTTAATTCATCTAAGTTACTTGTACTGAAGCTAAATCTTTCTATTTTAAGTGTTTTCATTTGACTTCCACCTTTCTTTCTTTCTTTATATATATGTATATATATATATATATATCTTTTCTTTCTTTTTTATATTTTTTAGTTATAAGGTCCATGTTCATTTTCTTTTGGATTCCGCTTTTCTCACTTTTTCCAACCATTAAGTTCTTTGCTCCTTTTCTTGTAAAACTTTTGGGACTCTCTATTTTTTATTTAAAACTCTTGTTAGTACTTATCACTTTCACTTTTATTAATCAAGTTTTAAATCCAACTTTTCATTAAACACCATGGATATCTCTTTTTTTTTTTTAGTACTAAGTCTTTATTTATTTTATACTCAAGTAAGATTGATATTTATTGTAGAATTCTAAAGATCTAACTTTTTCCACAAAAAGTGTTCTGGTATTCTTTCTGCTTTAGTTTCAAGTTCATGGTCTTCTATAACTCTATATTTGTAATTTGAAATTATAAAATAATAATATTTTCCTGAGTTTCATATCAACAAGACACTTGTATTCTTACTCATCCTCAATTTAAAGGCATGAACTTTTTAAATGAATCACTTTATTCATTTATTACTATACTATGATATATAATCTAATCTATACTACATATATACTTGCTTCTATCTATAAAATAAGAATTTACGATCATACTTGCAGTTTTTATCCTTAATTCATCATTTCTTACCACTATCCATAGTGTCGATGCTCTCAAACTTAAACCAAACTTTGTCCTCAAGGTTTAAAAATAAGAATAGAAAAAAAATAGTAAACAACACAAACATATATAATATAATTTGATAACTACAAAACAATAAACATAAAATTGCATAAAAATGAAGCTTAACTAATTACTATAGTGTTAAATATCTCAAATTAAACTATCAATATTAATGTATCTCTTATCTCCCCAAGATCGAGAAAAATCTTAGGACTTAAACTTTAGGACGACGCATCATCATCATCATCATCATCATCATCATCCTCATCATCATCATGATCACAAATTAAAATATCAATACTAATGTATCTCTTATCTCCCCAATATCGAGAGAAATATTAAGACTTAGACTTTAGGACGGACATCATCATCATCATCATCATCATCATCATCATCATCATCATCATCATCTACAATAAAAGAAGGTGTCAAGGGACGCTCCACTATTCTGTTATGTACCACTTTAGGATCAAACACGTAGTTCGATGCCTCTGGATATCTGATATACCTGTCAGTAGGTCTCTTACCTCTACTCCTCTGATATCTTGCTACATCTTTTTGATGATTTGCAAATAGCATAAATCCTCTCTCTCCATTCAACCTGTCCTAAATCATTCTTTGTCTATCTTGCTCATATCTCAACAAGGCTTGCGTGTAGTGTTCTCTATCCTCTTTATATTGCCTCAGCATTTCAGCATTTCATAGTCTCTATTGTCGTGGAGTCAAATTCTCTAGGGCTGGTATTGGTGCCTATGGTGGAGGTAGTGGTGGGAAAACTTCAGGACCATACAAATCCTCCTCCTCTCTATATCCTCAATTCCATATCTTTTTGGCAAACTTTGCTACTGTTGCTTCTATTATTGTTTGATCCTCAGCTTCCTTGGCTAATAACGCGGCACCAACTCTATCATTCTTTGCTATCTCTCTCATCTTCAAAGTCCTTTTATCCATTGGGTAATTTGAAGGTCAACATAAACTCCTCATCAATTACTCATTGGGCTTATATAAAATTCTTCATCTTTGATAAATATCACTACATCCTTCAAACACATATGGGTTATGAGGATTGGAAACAACAACTTATTGTCTCTCTTTATCAAGATTAACTTCCTCAAATTCTTGTAAGTGATTTCCCTGGAGTTCCATGGAGGTACTGACTTGGAGACAGTGGAGAAATTCATAAAGAGTCATGAAAAGATTCATGGTATTCTGGCTACTTAGGAACACTTGAGAGCTTTCATTTCCTCGACATAATTATTTAGAGAGGCAAATGGTTGGTGGACCAACTTGGTAGCAACTTGAGAGGGTGCCCAATGATTGGCAGAGATTAAAAAGTGATTGAAGTTGAAGTATTTTTATTAAATCTTAAATTATACACATTTTATAGTGCATTTTTGTATGTTTTATGAGGTAAAGTTTCTAGAATATGGTCCTAATAGCTTATATCTATTTCTTTCATGTTTTTAACGTGTCTAACTCAAACCAAGGTGAAAACGGTGTAAAATGCATATATAATAGTCATATGTTTGATTTACATTGAAAAACGTGTTGCACGGATCCCAAAGTAGTGTAGCAGGGCCCATAAGACTGATGTGGCATGTTATGATGTGATGATATGTAATTGGAATATATGAAAAAATAGAGTAAAAAATGAGTAAAGTGAAGGATATGATCAAGTGGAAGTGGTACGCAAAGAATCATAAAAAATGAAGGAAAAATATGATTTTTAACTAGCGATTCCTGATGATTCCCAACGATTCTTGATGTGCAAGAATCGCTGGTGAAATCGGTGGACACAAAAAAAGACTAGAGAGCTATGTTTTATGGATTTACCCAGTGACTCCTAATGTGTGGGAATCACAAGGAATCGCTAGACCCGATTTTGTGGATTTAAAATAACTACGAGTTGTTTGAGTTAATTTGAGATGTTTACTACCTAAAACACTATAAATAAGAATCCTAGGATTTGGAATTAGTTGCTTGAGAAGCCTTAGAAGCCTTTGATTGCTCTTGAAGACATTAATTATTGCTTTCATATTCACTAGTTTTATGAAGTTTTAGTTTGGATTTATTGTTCATTGCTATTCATTGTTTTTGAAGATTCAAGTATTTTATTAAGAGGTATCTTCAACTATGTTTTGTCTTTATATTATTGCAATGTTATTTTATGATTAAGAGTGAGTAGTTAGTTGATTTAAAAAAAGTTCGAACATGAACTATATCCATTTTGTAATGTAGTTACGATGAGATGAATGTGTGCTTAATGTTTTAAACCAATCGTATTCTTTTATTCAATGTTTTAATAGATTGTTATTAACAGATTACAATCATAGGTCTAGGCATTGTATGTATAGTTACAAATATGTATGTGATGTCTTGATTCATTATCTAATTAAAGTAGTAACTAGGATTGTATGAAAGGCAAACACCGTTTAGATGTCCTAAGTCAATTTGAGAATTAAATTTAATGTTGAAGTGGCTTTCTAAAGGTGTTAGATTTTTTTAGTTTGAAGTTTTCATAAAGTGTAATGTGGTTTTATTTCGTAAAGTTAATGTCTTTGTGTATTCAAAGATGTTAGCTCAATAAATTAGTACGTGAATTTTCTACTTGTATAAGGAGAACAAATGGATGACTAAAGACTATTTACTTATAATTAGAGTTTAACGATCCCATTTACCACTACTACAAATTTAAAAGTATAATGAATGTGGGAGATTTATTGCATACGTTCAAGATGTGTAAATTTTTGGCCCTGTTGTCGAGGACTGAGTTTAGTTTTCTTTGGTTTTTCTTTATTTTTATTTTCATTTTCTCGATCTAGATACTTATCTGTAACTTTTTACAAGATTACTTCATGACCTCCTACTTTAACTATCTTGATAAATATGAAGACTCAAACTATAAAAGTGTGAAAGAGGTAGGTAATTCTATTGATGAACATAAATTTTCTAATTGGTGTTTTAACATGAAACATGTTAGACCTTGTATTTTTTGAGTTTATTCACATCTTGTGGATGTTTGTCCAATCTATGCAGATGATGATGAATATATGAGTTAAAAGCTATGTCCGCCTGTTCCTTTAAATAAAAAATGTTTACTATCACTATGAAATGAGCTGAAATTTCATAAGGAGGCTTCATAACAATTTGAGACACGAAAGGAACGGTTCAATGCTTGGTTATTAGAAATGAAAATACAAGGAAAGATTGGTGAATTGCTTGGAGATGAGACCTTGAGTGAAGCTTCAAGTTAAGATATGGTTGAGCCAACACTAGAAGATGATGACCTAAGCGAAGAAAAAAGGAACCGGATGAAAAGCATGAACCGAATTGCATGTTAGATCTCTACGATTGCAGAATCAATGAAGAAAAAGTCGAAAAGTTAGTTAATTTATAACACATTCATGAAATCTCAAATGAAGCATATGAAGAAAGCAAAGAAGATCAACCTCTAGTGATGATGAATCCACCTCATGTTTCATGCATACTTATAGAATATGCAACGGAGATGGAACAAAATGGGCAATTGAAAATTTTGTGGTGTTGACAACTATGTGTTAGAAGATGAACTCGAAACTGCGAAGGAGGCCATGCTTATTTCATTTCCCTATGGTGCAGTGACTACATTTGTTCGTGACTACTCCAAAGTAATGGGTGTTACATGATCTTTCAGACTAAGTCTAGCCGATGACTTAAAATAAAGACACTTGTTCGATGGCAACTCAGCTTTATTTTATCTATTTAATGCATTTATTTCTAGTTTAGCTAAGCTTAGTTTAGTTTAGTTTAGTTTACTTTATTTCAGTTATTCAATCCTTTTAACTAATCTCGAACTCCATCTATTAATTTTCACAGGTTAAAGAGTCTTGAGATGATGAAGGAAGGAGAGAATACCTTGTTTTAGGTGTTAGATTTGACTTTCAATTAAATTTTAATTAGCATGATTTGAGTTGTTATTTGTAGGAAGTTGATTATTTGCTAGGATGTATGTGTTTTGAAACTTCGTTGGAAATAAGAAAAGCTAAGTGTTTTGAGACTTCGTTGGAAATAAGAAAAGCTAACTTAAATTGTCGCATTAATGACATGTCTTTAAGTAGAACTCGAAAGACTAGATTTTATTTTCACTATTTTGTTGATTTTACCCTTAGTTGAAAATTTTCGAGCTTGAAAAATGTTGTTGAAACTTGTAAGTCAATTCCTTCATTTATCAATTCATACTCTTATTGTGTTATGCTTTCAAAGTTCGTAAAGCAAAAGTTCAAAAATACATTTTATTTTCTCACTTTTTGACTTTAATTAGGAGTTTAGTTTAGTTTAGTGTAGTATGGTTTTATCCTTTCGCTTTTTGACTCTTGTATTGGAAGTGTTTTCGGATTTAAATTTCATGGTAATTTCAATTAAAGGGGAGTGATCAAGTTGTTTTTGCTTATATGACCTTTATGCAAGTCCCATTATTTACTTGCTTATTTATATGCTTGTTTATTTATTTAATAGTAAAAGTATTTAGTTTGTTACATGTCTCACTCAAACTTTCAGATTTTTAGCCAATTCTACCTTAATATGATTTTTATGAATGATGTATAAGTTAATTATAAGATAAATAGCAAAAATAGTAAAAATAGGCTTAGCGATTCCTATCAATATGGAATAACATTGGGAATCGCAATAAAAATCAGTAGCAGTATATAACAAGTTTAAAACAAAACCTCCAAATCGCCATACAACACAAACTCCTCCATAAACCAAATCATTACAAACCTTCACCTAAATTTCAATTTCTTGCCTAGATTCATTCATCATAAGCTCAATCTCATATTATTTAAGTTATTCTAACCTCAACCTAGTCTTATTCAAACAATTTTTTTTTTTATTTTTGAGGTGTTGTTCTAAACTAGGGTTTTCAAGAATTTGACCTAGAGCTTGGAAAAATGGTTTAGAGAAGTTCAAGAGTTGCGATTACATTGATCGTCGGTTTACAAATTCATAAATTTCAAAATTTTGGTATATTTACACGAATTTGGAATTGATTTGAAAATTGAGTTTAAAATGAGTTTAGGGATTTGGTTATTATTTTGTTTTAATTTACTTTATTTTTGAAAAGAGTACGATTTATTGCACAATTTCTTTATAATATTTAGAAAATCGATTTTAAATTTATATTTAGTTATCGCTTTGACGTCAATTTTATTTTACGTTTACAACGAATTTCAAGCTAGTTTTCCAAATGGATTTCTCTTTTTAAAATAAAGTCTTGAATTTTACTAAATTATTTTTGAAAATGTTGTTTCTATCATTTACATGTTTCTTTAGTTCTTGGACTTGCAAATTATAAAATTTGAAGAAGTGGCAGGAGGAGGTAGAGGTAGAAGCTCTCGAGAGAAGAAAGGGAAGGCACAATTAGTAGATAAACCCAAACAAAAATTCAAATTCCCAAGCACACTAATTAGGCCAATGGCGATTTTGATAAATAACCCCCGAACTAGAGCAGCGAGAGAACCTTCTCTACCTTTAAGTTTTCTTGATAAGTCAGAATGAGATAATGAGATTGAGGAGACACCTAGAATCCAATTCTCACCCCACAACCAACATATGTCGGGCGTGTACAATAATTTCTCTTTTTATATTATACTTTAATTATTTTCTAGTAATGGCAAGTCGGAATAGTATCCACTAGGATTTATCAAACCTCTATAGGAAAAATGGCTTTTACAGGTTTTTATTGTTTTTATCATTATTTTATTTATAATAATAATTAAATTAACCAATAAATAACTACAATATAATATTACTTAACTAGCCATGTTATCTTAATTAACTATTACAATCCATTTTCACAATCGATAGAATAGAATAAATTCAAAAATAAATAAATATCTAACTAAATATCAAGAACGATGAAACATGAACTCATTTTTCATTCCAAATATGCAAATCCAATCAATTTATAGTCCTGAGCATACTTTATAAAGTAAGATAAATCATTAAACTCAAATTATAAGTAAGTAAACAACCTTTAGCTAATTATTTGTTCTCCTTATACTGGTGGAAAACCAAGTTCAAATTTTATTTACCCAACCCCTCTATGTAAATAAAGATAATAACTTCACGCAATAAAACCGCATTAAACTTTATGAGAACTTCGAGCTACTAAATCTAATATTTTTAGAAAGCCACTTGAACACTAGATTTAGATCATAAACTCACCTAGGATATTTAAGTGGTGTATGCCTTTCAAACAATTCTAGTTACTACTTTAAATAGATAATGAAACCATATATCACAATACACATTCTAGACTATCCATGCAATAAAAAGATCATGATTAAAATTGATAGATATTAACCTATTAAATAAGTGAGTCAGAGAATACAATTGGTTTAAAGCACTAAGCACATATTCAGCTCATCCCAACTATTTTATAAAATGGATCTAGTTCTCCTATAGACTTTGTTTCGATCAAACAAACTACTCAGTCGTAATCATAAGTAACATTCCAATAATATAAATAAAAGACATAATTGAAAATATCTCTAAATTAAATTACTTGAATCTTCAAAAGCAATGAAATAATATACAATGCATGTAAACTACGTAGACTATGGATCTAAGAGCAACCATGGCTTCTAGGGCTTCAAAGTACAATCAAGGGAAATTAATTATGTAACCTTAGGTTAGTGTTTATAATATTCTAAGTATTAAACATCCCAAAAAACCTCTAACAACTCGTAGTTTTCTAAAATTCCTATAATCTTACTTGCGATTCCTAGCGATTTTGGTGTGATATGAATTGCTAGAATATCCATAATATTGAGTTCTCTTGTCTTTTTTATGTCCTTCGATTTGGCAAGCAATTAAGTGCCTCCAAGAATCTCTGAGAATCGCTTGTCCATAATTCCATATTTTCTTTGCTTCCTTAATGATAATTCTTCATATACTTCTTCCACTTGATTAATTCATTCGTAATCTTCCATTTTTCCTTCACTCCTTCATATTCTCCATTTATTTCCTGAAATCTCAAAAATCAAGAGAAAACCTTGTGTAATATATATCTTTACATCTAAAATTGTTCTAAAATGAACTATAAAACATTTCTAATTATTGACTTATCATATACCGCCAAATTTAAAACTTTGCCTTCCCGAGCAAAGGAATACTCTCAATCATATTCTCTTTTTTCACTCGTTCTAATTTAACAATTATATAATCATATTCTTAAACAAAAATGATCTTAAAATAAAAAACATATTACCTTCATAAAAATAGGAATCATGATACAATCGAATGAACTAAAGAACACCCTTTTAGTTTTTAATTCTAAACCTCCTAATTGTGCAATACACCTCAAAATTCAATGTTAAATCAATTACCAAGGTCATGGCACTACATAGGTTTTCTCAATCTTCATTGACAAGCATCAAGCTTACGATAACAATATAGAATCTCAAGATAGAAAAATACTAAATCAATCTCATTTTCAAATAATAATTAAAATATTACCACTATCAAAGTTGATAAGAAATTTTATTTACCAATAATCATCTTTTCATATTCATTTTTTGGAATAAAAAGATATACTTCTTTTAACTTAGCTATAAGTACTTGGGCTAAATCTTTTATTTGAAGAGTTTTCCTAAACTTCCTTAATTTTTTGTATCTCTCTTTCTTTCTTCTTCAATAATATATTTGCATTATTCTTTATATTGTATTCATACGGTTCCCTACTCCATTTCCTTTGGAATCCATTATTTTTTTTACAGAAATCATTCCTCATCTTTTTTTCGACCACTACATTACTTGCTCCATTTCCATCGGAATTAGTGAGTTTCTCTATTTTTCTTTTAAAAAATCTTGTTTGCTCTTTCCACTTTCACTACAGTCAACGAAGTACTCTTCCCAACTAAGTAAAGTTTATTGGCTATTTCCAATATTTCTCCTCAGTTATGGCATCAACTTTCAATACATGTATATATATGCATATATATATATATATATGTATACATTTAAAATTGATCAATAATCTTTATATAACAAGATTCTTGAAATCTGTCTTGTTCATCTTATACTATTGTTTTGATTCTCTACCCATTATTATGTCTAACACAAAGTAATCAATCTCTTCTAAACTCCTCTACTCTATACACATTCTAGGTGAAGTCAAATAGGCTATAACAATTCTTTTCTATCATAAAGTCTTATTTTCACAATTAATAAAAATATCATATCCATTTAAATCCAAATTATATTCAATTCATATTCCTAACTAAATAAAGTAAAATGAAATGGAAAAATATTACCTGTATTATGGAAAACATGAAAAACTCAGTCAACTTTGGATAAATAAATGGATTCTACCTCTCATTTATTTCATACTTCGCATCTTCATACTTCACTAAACCTAATACCCCCAGACTTATTCCAAACTTTGTCTCAAGGTTGAAAAATTAAGTCGGGTTTTCTAACAAAATTAAAAATACCTTTTTAAGCATAAACAAATAAATTGAATAATTACTAACATAACATAAGAATGAATTGAATAAATATAGACAGTTCAAACATATAGAAGGATCATTGCATAGAATTGAATTTAACACATCAAACCATTTCATTGTATTGAAGCGTGAAATCTTACCAAAGAAAATATATTAAGGTGGGAATATATACTACATCAATCAAATCATAAGATTACAAACAAAGATCTTTAATGAATAACACTTGGGAAAAGATTTACTAGATAAGAAAAAAATCTCAGAACTGTTGTCTAGACGTCAACTCATCAGCGTTATCCCCATGATCAGGTTGTTGGGACTGATAGCTCATCTCGGGGTCATAGAATATGTAGTTTACTCTCTCCACCATGTTATCTTCAATAAAGACTCATTGGCTGGGCTTCCTCGGTTGGAGTGATAGAACGTGAATGTTGGCTCCCCCGCCATGAGTCATTTTGGTCTTGTATTGCTCTTATCCATAGATGCTTTGGGCAATCTCGCGTTGATTTTAGAACATGAACTCTTGATGTCTCAGATTTCTCATCTAATTATGCAAGATTTTTTGTATCATGGACATTTATGTGTCCTTGGCATATATAATCATAGTTGCAAGTATAACGACTCTACTGTACTAATAATGTGACTAATTTATGTTGAAAGTGATATCGTCCTCTGGAAAAGATGTATGCACTCGCTACATACTTAGCTACAATTACTCAATTGCTAAGGAAATCATTTTAATTGATTTTATAACTAAATTAAACTAATCTATACTAACAAATCAACACAAATTATGGAAACTCTTATATTAAGACTATCTTAGTTCACAAATTCACCTTGGTAATTAAATACTATGCTTTTCAACTCACGTTATCATCTTTATTATGTCTGTGTAATGCCTAATTAGAATTGACAAGTTTCCATTAAATCCACTTTAACCCATTCTCGTAATGGAAAAGATTCTAATATGCAAATTAGATTTTCACCAATCGATATGAATGAATTAAGCTCCACATTGCATTCATCTTCCAAATTTTTAGATTCATAACAAATTAAGTTGCTATCCACATTACATTCATGTTCCCTAATCCAGCTTAAAAGCTTCAATTAAATGATTACTTCTAAAACCTAATATCAACATAAACGTGATCAAAGTGTTTGTAGTATTACACTCATAATCGATACGAATGCTCACCACACTTTTTATTCATTCTAAACTATTTATTTTTATTGCATAGCATTCATACCATAGGATCTATTGATCCTTAAGATTAATAGACTAGTCACACTTTATCGAAACAAACATGCACTTAGTGGTAATTGGTGTGTTTACCATGTTCTCCTATCAGTGCGACTTACTTAAACTCCACATTGCGTTAATGTTTGAGATCTTTAGACTACTCACACTTCATTTATATAGCATAGCATTCAATAAAAAATACCTGAATCACCACATGTGAGTCTTTAATGTAATCTCTCAACAAATGTTCTTAATACTAAAAAATAAAGTAAACCTATGCTAAACTATGTTAATGGTGGCTAATCTATGGTAATTGGTGTGTTTACCATGCTCTCCTATCTATTTATACACCCAAAACAAGTTTAAAAACAATTAGAAATCCTACATGACAATTTCACCCCAAATAGAACTCTACTTTCTATTTTCTTCTCTTCTCAGCTCTGTCACTTTAGTCTTGACACTCTGTGTACATTCCCATGGTGCTACTAATGCATTGGTCTCTTTGTGTAAAAATTCTCCATTCAGTTGTCTTAGCTTTGTCCTTGTCTTTCCCCGATGCCATCCTTTGACCTCAACGGGGCCATGACTGCACCAACCATCATGACCAACTTTTCTTACTTATGTTGCTCTCTTACGATGCGCTTATGTCTATGACGGCGCCAACACTGCTTAGCCACGATGCCAAAGCTACTTTGGTGTGTTTTAGCTCTGCTTCTTCTTGAATTCACTCATTTCCTTCCTTTATGCCTTACGCACCTGAAAAAAAATAAAGATCATCAATTTAAGCTCATGTAAGGATATTTATACTAAATATACTACTAAGCTAAACTTATATATAAGTCTAAATAATCACTTATCAAATACCTTCAAACTTTGAATCTTGCACATCTCGAGCAAAAGTGTATTTTTACTAAGTATCCTAACTACTCCTATTACCTAGTTCACATTTATTTTATATTATTCATGGATTATCCTATACTTCAACTAAGTTTCAAGTTAATAAACAACTCAAGAGTTTTTCTTTTCAAAAACTATATTTTCAAGATATGTAGCATGAACAACACATATAATTCACTTTCGAAACACCAAAAAAGATCACAACTATAACCATCACTTCTCACAAGTTTGTTTCATAAAGTAGCAAGTGTATAATCTGATGATCACTCGTTAAGCTTAGGAATTCACAAATAAGCATAGATAAAACTAATCTTTGACATACTTTAGCACTTCAAGAGTCCATAGGACTTTATATTGTTGGAACAAAAACTTAACTCAAACAAGCTACTAGCACTCGAGCTAAATCTTCTATTTGAAGAGTTTTATTTGAACTACCGCCTTTTTTTCTTTATTTTTTTCTCTTTTCTTTTCTTGTTCTTCTTTTATTTTTACATTTGCATGGTCCCTGCTCCTTTTCCTACGAACTCTATTTTTCCTCTTTTTTTCCAACCATCAGGTTATGTGCTCCATTTCTTATAGAATTTGTAGGACTCTTTATTTTTTAGTTTTATTATTTTAAACTCTTGTTAGCACTTCTCACTTTCACTCCATCAAGCAAGTTAGTTCCAAATTCTTCATTAAAAAGGCCTATTTCTTCCTTTCTTTGCACCAAGTCTTTATTTACTTATTATACTTAAGTAATATTTACACTTATGATATAATTCATTAGAGATCTAACTTTTTTCACAAGAACTATTCTAGTATTCTTTTTGCTTTTGTTTCAAATTCATGGTGTTCCTTAACTCTAGGTTTCTAATCATGAAATTATACCGTTGTTTGCTACATTTTTTTTTCTTGAAAAATTTATAAACATTCTTTTAAGTTTCATATCAACAAGACACTGGTATTTTACTCATCCCCAATTAAAGGCATGAACATGCAAATAAATTACTTGTTAATTACATATTACAATATATAACCTATGATATAATACCTAGACTTTCAAATAGCAAATAAATAAAATAGAAATACAATACCATACTTTCATCTTTAACTGCTTCAAAAATAAAATTTAAATGATCATACTTGCAATGTTTATCCTTATTTCATCATTTTCTTACAACATCCCATAGTGTAGTATAATGTTGATGCTCCCAAACTTAAACCAAACTTCTCCTCAAGGTTTAAAATGAGCTTGAAACATGAAAACACTAAAATACAAATATATAATAATAACAACAACAACAACAATAATAATAATAATAATAATAATAATAATAATAATAATAATAATAATAATAATAATAATAATAATAATAATAATAATAATAATATCCTTATAACTCATTGTTACTTTATGAATCTTTCGCATATGTTACAACTCTTTGGTTTATTTACCAAAAATTTAAAAGTTAGGAAACTATATCATGTGGATTTTACTAACTAAACAAAATGAATAACTATGGCAATTCAAAAACAAGAAATTTAAAAGCCCGTGGGCTACCTTCAAGTAGTGCATTAGACTAATGCCTTTTCGTTCATTTAATTCGAGTCTAAATCGAGACAATCCAATACTTTTGATGTTTGAAATAGTTGCTTGCCCATCAATACCATTTACCGGCTTTCATGTATCACATTCTTTAGGAGGTAACCTAGATAGATGAGTTGCATCCAAATTTTCACTTCATTTCTTATCTTTAATTTCCAATTCGAATTATTTCATTAATAACTCTCATCTAATTAACCTTAATTTGGCAACCTTCTTTGCAAACAAGTAATGGATTGCTACATGATCAGTACATACAATGACTTTTGATCCGACTATGTACGCCCTAAACTTGTCACACGCAAACACTACTGCTAATATCTCATTTTCTGTGATAGTATAATTTTTTCTTGTGCTTGATCCAATGTTTTACTTGCTTAGTATATGGCTCTGAACATTCAATCACTCCATTGGCCTAACACTGCTCCTACCGTATAGTCACTTGCATTACACATTCTTTTAAATTTAGATTCCTAATATTGTACCACCATTATTGGTGTCGAGATCAAAGCTACTTTTAGGCTCTCAAATGCTTGTATGCATGCAAGACTCATTTCAAATAGAACGATTTTTCCAACAATGTACACAATGATTTAATGATTTTTGAGAAACCCTAAATAAACCTTATGTAGAAACCCGCATGACCTAAAAAACATCTTATATCTCTGATGTTTATCAGTATAGGAAGTTTCTCAATTGGCTCTATTTTTGCTCTATCTACCTCTAATCCATGAGATGACACTCTATGTCCCAAAACAACTCATTCTCGAACCATAAAGTGACAATTTTCCCAATTAAGTTCTAAGTTTGTGTCTTGACATTTTTAACACCAAGAACAAATCTTGCAAGAATACTCCGAAAGATGTCCTAAATAAAAAAAGTCATCCATAAATACCTCCATGAAATCTTTGACCATATAAAAGAAAATGGCCATCATATATCTTTGAAAATTTGCTAGTGCATTGCATAATCCAAATGACATCCATCAAAATGCAAATGTTCCATATGGACAAGTAAATGTCATTTTCTCCTAATCTTCTGGTGCTATAGCAATTTGATCATATATTGAGTACCCATATAGGAAACAATTATATTCATATCCTTTTAATCTATCCAACATCTGATCAATGAATGGTAAGGGGAAGTTATCTTTTCTTGTATCCTCATTTCGCTTTCGATAATCAATGCAAACTCCTCAATCGGTTATTGTTCTACCGGATAGGGTTTCCCCATTTTCAGTTTGAATAATGGTCATTCCACCTTTTTTAGTATTACATGCATTAGTGAAACCTACGAAATACTTGAAATATCATTGATGATTCCGACGTTCAACCATTTTAAGATTTCCTTCTTTACCACTTCTTTCATTACTAAATTTAACCACCTCTAAGCTTCAACTAATTTTTTTTTTATTTTGTTCCATTAAGATCTCATGCATGCATACCATTAGACTTATTCTTTTTAAGTCTTTGATTGTCCATCCCAACACTGATTTATTAACTCTCAAAACTCACATCAATCTTTCTTCCTCTAGCACTGTCAACACTGCTAAAATGATCAAAAGATATGTTAAATCTTCTCTTAAATATACGTAACTCTAATACTCTGGTAAAGGCTTTAATTCTATTATTAGTTCAAAAATTGCACTTTCCACTCCCATTTCTAATTTCTCAAAACCTTTATGAAACTTTAGGAGTACTATTAGTGATAGAGCATTTACTACCTCCTATAATTCACCCTTAAATGCATAACTTGTGGTTATGCTTTGGACTAGACACTGCTCCAACGGGTCATCTAACATATACTTCTAGGCTATTTCAGAAACATAGTCAGAAACTACATCTCAGACTTTGATATTTTTATAATGCTTTCCCTAACTCGGAATTTTCAAGGTATTGTAGATATTGAATAAGACTCCTCGTTATTTACCCGTAACCTTAATTCTCCTTTTTGAATGTCTATTAATGCTCATGCAATTGCTAGGAAATGCCTCCCTAAGTTTAATGGCACCTCGAAATCTTCTTCCATATTTAGTACTATAAAGTCATTTGGGAAAATGAATTTATGCACTTTTCCCAATACATATTAAATCTCTACTTTTGGATAAGTCACTGATTGATTTGCTCATTGCTACATGATATTTGTCGACTTTACTTCTTCCAAACCTAATTTCTTGAATACAGACGAAGGCATCAAATTTATGCTTACTCCCAAATCACATAAAACCTTTTCAAACAAGTGTACTCCTATTATGCATGGAATGGAAAAGCTTCTTGGGTCCTTTAACTTGGGCGGTAACTTCATTTGTAAATTATCACTGCATTGTTCTGTCCAATTCACTGTTTCATAATCTAATCATTTCCACAAACTTCTTGAATCGTTCACGATCTTTCTATTTTAGGAATCACTGAGGCTATGGTATAGGTGGATTGATTAGTGGTGGATTGTAAGGAAATATAACTCTCCATAGTACCTCATCTTTTCTCTGCCTATCTCACCCTGCTTTCATTTGAGTCGATTATGATTCTTCTATTGGTATAAGTTCTTTTTGGGTACCTATGTTAATTTCTAATTATTTTGTATCCTTCTAGTACTGTTCATCAATTTCCTTCCTTTTGTTGTTTGATGTATCTTTTAGTTGCACTAGATCATTAGTCGTTCTTCCACTTCTTAATCAGATTGCAAGTGCACTTTTTATATGATTAATGCATATGTTACTTAGAAATTGTTCTTCCTTCTTTGAATTCAAGGCAACGACGAACATACCAATCTGTTTCACCAGGTTTTTGATAGATTGTGATCTCTTATCATCCATTCTCTTCATAGCTTACTTCACTTCTTCTATATCTTTCTCGTGCTTCTTATGGCGTTCCTTACTGCTCATGTCCATGGTGTGCAAGAGTTTCTTAATTGACTTCAATGAAGTCATCTTTTCATTAAGCCCTACTTCACCAGTTGACTTGTTGATCGAAGCCTAGAGGTAATTTCAGTGCATTATCAGCATTTCCATATGAGAAGTGGAGGTTGTTGTTTTATCTTTGATAAAACCTTTTAGGAGCCACTCCTCTCTGTCTGAAATTTTCATAGCTCTGGTTGTTCACGAAGTTGACTTCTTCACATTCCTTTCCTATTGTATGTCCATTTGATTAACCACAATAGGTCAGTGACTAAAGGGTTTTTGTATCAATTGCACTTATGGACCTTGTTGTCTCATTTGAAGTCTCGCCATTCGATTGCTCAAAGTTGTATAGTTATGCCATAATCGCAGCTTGCAAATCAATCTCCTATACACTTATTGGTTTTCTTACTATGGAGTTATTAACAGTTGTAGAGTGTTGTGACATAAGATTTAGGAGATCCAATGCTCCATCCCCATCTTTGGTTATTAAAGAACCACCTTCTTCGGCAGCTACTACTGTTCTCATGATGTGGTTTATCCCATAGTTGAAAATCGAGAGTTGCGCTCATTTCACGAATCCATGCCATGGACATCTCCTCAACATCTCCTTGAGTCTTCCCCAAGCCTTGCTAAGAGACTCGACATCTTCTTGCTTGAATTAATTGATTTCCAACTTCCTTTCACTGACCTTCAGTAGGGGAAATAACATATTTGAAAATCTTTCATTGATTTCTACACATAAGGTCATTCTCAATGTTTTCAGTCCTTAGAACCATGATTTGGCTATTCCACCCAATGGGAATGGGAAAAGTCTAATCCTGATCATCTCTTTTGTAATTCCGGTAATGTGTAGGGTGTCACACTTCTCTAAGAAATTCTCAACATTGGCATCTGGTTCTTCATTAGCTAGCCCGTTGAATAAGCTATTTTGCACCGTGTGATCAGAGACGATCTTAGTTCGACCTCAGTGGTGTTGGCTTGAAGCATCGTTACTCCGTTTTAAGTCTCTTGAACTTATGGCATGAAATAGTCACGAAGACATCTCTGTCCTCGCACTCTGTCCTGCACTACTAGATCACCTTTAGGTTGGTTAATCCATCGGCCCTGTTGTTGGTTTTGTGCTTGATCCTTAACCATCTTGGTTCCTTTATGTTTCTTTCCTTTATTGTTTGTTTCAATCTTTAAGGCACTAAGTCTTTCTTTCATTTGCTATGCATGCACTAATTTTCTCAAAAAAGAAAGCACAAAAGATCAAGTGAAGAAAGTTAAACTTGAAACTTTCATTTTTTTATTTTTTTATAAACTTGAAAATAAAGTACTTAAAATAAAACTCAACAATTTTTCAAACTAGTTAAGTCTAAGCGGCTACCTATCCTCGACAATGGCGCCAAAAACTTGGTTGTAACTATAAGTATAATGACTAAATTTTAGTAATAATGTGACCAACTTACATTGATTATATATATCGTCCTAAGGGAAAGGTGTTTGAAATCAGTATGTACCTAGCTAAGATTACTAAATTGCTAAGGAAATCATTTTTTAATTAGTTCATAACTAAACTAAATTAATCTAACAAATCAATGCAAATTACTTTAACTCTTATATTAAGACTATTTTAGTTGGCAACTTCATCTAGTTAATGAAATATTATGCTTTTCAACTCATTTTATCATATTTATTATGTGTGTGCAATGTCTAATTAGAATAAATAGATTTCCTTCATTTACACGTTAGCCCCCTATAATGATGGAAAATATTCAAATGTGCAAACTAGAACTCCACCTATCAGTGTGAATAATGTAAGCTTCACATTGCTTTAATGTTCCAAATCTTTAAATTCATAACCAATTAAGTTTATTATCCGTGCCTCCATAATCAACAACTATCACTTGATATTGTATATTTTACAATTGTACCATCCATATCCAACTTAAAAGCTTCAATGGCTATGATATCTTCTAAAACTTAATATCAATAAAAATGTGATCAAGATGTTCATTGCATTACACTCAGAATCAATACAAATTCTAACCCTTACACTTTTCATTAATTCTAGTCTATTTATGCTTATAATATAGCAATCATACCATTGAATCCATTGATCCATAATATTAATAGATTACTCAAATTTAACTAAAACAAATTACACATAGTAGTATTCATTGAGATTAGAGATATAAAAGAATAATTACTATTCAATCAATGCAAACAACACCCGAATCACCACACGCGAGTCTTCAATGAATTCTATGTTAAGGCATGTGCCCTTAGTCAATTCATTAATTGTCTTTATGAATACTTTTAGTTAATTAAATATAGGATTTCATTTGCTGTTTATTATAATTAATTTACACATTTACATTATAATAAGATCCATGGGTATTTGCAGAAATATCCTAAATGTCCCTAGTCGATCATTATACTGGGAACTATAATGAATTAAGACTATTGTGAAACTTGATTGATGATCATATGATGATTATACGTATAGGGATACAAATCAAGATCACGAATACTTGTTAGGGAACAAAGTACTGGAATGACCTGCTATGAGAACATCACATGGATTAAGTCATAGTTGTTTCTCATAATAGGTATATTTTTCAGTCCTCTGACTTGAGATTACCAGAGACTTCAACATTAAGAACACAGTGATTCGACACAATCAAACGTTATCTTTAACTGGAAGATTATAAAGGTTGTGATTGGTTATTGTGTGAGCAATGTGATGAAGTTGTATAATCGAGATAGAATTTGTCCCTCTCATATAAAGAGAGATATCCAGTGGATCCCTCGATGCGTTAGACTGTTAAAAGGCCTAGTCTAAGTGAATTGATATTGATCAATGTCACTTGGATGTTTTTAGTCTACCTAGAGATCGAGACTAGTATGGTTGAACATGTTGGATGACAATTTCATGCCTTATGTTTGATCAAAAGGATATCGTGTGACAAAAAGATGTTGTATACACTATTGATTAGATTATATCGATTTGATATTCGTACAACTTGGGTAGTCATAATGTCTTGCTAGAGGCTGCTTATGACTTGTATACCAAAATGAGTTTTGGTACGCTGCCAACGTTATATGAGCCTATTAGGTTACACAGTAAGAATGGTTTTGCGAGATTTTAAGATGGTTCGGAAAAATGAAATTTATATGATAAAATTCATGACAGAAACATCCTTGTCGTGTATTAAACCTATACTTCTTTAAGTAGGGGTATATGTGTAATTTACTTAACCCTCTATATACAAGTGTTGTATAAATAGACACTTTAAGTTAGAACACATGGATGAAATTTTAGGGCCGAAACTCTATTTTTGTTTAGAAACGAATTAGGGTTTTCTGGTACGCTCTGGATCGTTTTGGAGAGAAACAAAAAGGTTTAGTATTCTCTTGAAGGTAGCACTTCAAATCTCGACCGCCGATCGTGTGTGGATTGCTGGTAGAGGGTGTTCGTCATTGGCAGCGCCTTAGAGATCGATTAACCTTCAGAAAGGTACTTTGCGACCGAGGTATGATTAAGTTTTCTTGGTTTAAACGTTTTAATGGAATTAGATTCGGATCCTGTAGGGTTTTTATCGAAATTGTTTTGTAATCTCCGCTACGTATGAACCCCAAAACCCAACATTCTCTGCATAGATCTTCTTAATACTCAAGAATAAAGTAAACCTATGCTAAACTATGTTAATGGTAGCTAATCTATGGTAATTGGAATGTTTACCACATTCTCCTATCTATTTAAAATCACTAAACACATTTGAAAATAATTAAAAACCTTACTCGACATATTCACCATAAATAGAACACTATTTTCTATTTTCTTCTCTTCTCGGCACTGTCGCTTAAGTCGCGGCTACAACACCGCCACTGCGCTGGTCTCTTTGTGTGTGAGTTCTTCATTTAGTGGTGTTGGCATTATCCCAGTTTTTCCCCGATGCCACCCCTTGGCCTCCACGACGCCATGAATGCGCTAACCATCATGACTAACTTTTCTTCTTTGCCTTATTATCCCACACTGTGCCTTCTTTTACTGCACTTTTCCTATGTCTCACATAGCTCCAACACTACTTAGCCACGATGCTAAACCTACTTTTGTATGTTTTTGCTTCGTTTCTTCTCGGATGCACTCATTTCCTTCCTTTATGCCTTGCGTATTTGAAAATACATATACACAATAAATTTAAGTCATTTAAAGATATTTATACTAAATATATAACTAAAGTAAACCTATATATAAGTCTAAATAATCACTTATCAATCTACGCTAGTTGAGTCCTCTGTAGGTGGCTTTGTGATTTGATTAGTCTACTCATTGTACGCTGCAGTCTAAGTTTCCTCTAAGTTCCTTCGATTGTCTGCCCGTACTCTTTTTCTCTCTACGGGTTCTCTCTTTTGTATTGTGATGCGCATCAAACACCTCGATAATAAACTCAAACTTAATTTGTTACCAAATGCTAATTATAACTGGTTTGTAGCAATGGTAAGCGCGAGTGTCAATCCACAAGGATTGGTAATACAATTTTAGTCGAGAACAAGAATTTTAAAAGAGAAATTAAACTAATTACATTAGCTAACATGAGAGCAAAAGAACCAACAATTATCTAACTATAACGAAAATAATAACTAATCTAATTATCTAAGAAGGAAAGTAAGTAACCTAAGACAAGTTGTGTAAATTCCTAGGTTGGTAAAATCAAGTTCAACTTAAGATAAAAAATTTGGTCATTAATTCTACAAAGAATTGTTTTGTTTAATTTCAATAGACTAACTATAGAGCTTTGAAGAATACGTAAAACTTTTCGATTTCCTAATTTTGTTAAGAGACTCTCTAAAAATATACAACCCTAGGTAGAGCAACCATTGAATTTTGCACATTCGCCACATTAAGAATCATGAAACCATAAGCCCTAGAGAACCAAGCCACGAAGCACCCTCGATTTAGCCTAGACCCTCTTGTTATGCGACATAGACCAAAAGGGAGAATACAAATTGGATTATCTGCTTGCTCCTTGGTGTTTAATTCTCAACACAATTATGGATGCAAAAAAAATTAAACTAGTAATATATTTAAATAAAAAAGAATGCATTTGCAACTATGTAATCAATAATCCAAACCAAAGTAATCAAAGAATAATAAGAGTGATATCAAGACATAACTAAAATCTCACATTAAAAAAAGTAGAACCTTACAAATCCTATGGTGATGTTAAGCTTCCCTTGAGAAATCCCAATCCTAGGCCATGAGGCTTAGTGCTTTATGGCCTTATAAATCTGTATACAAAGCATAAAAATGGAGAGAAAGAGAAAAATGATAGTTTTTGGATAGGAGAGAAAAAAATGTGTAATGAATAGTTAAAATGGGGGGAGGGGGAGAGAATGGATAATACGTAGATCAAAAAAATTTGGTGAGGCCCCTTGATTTTTCATTCCTGGTGTGTCTTTAGATGAGTGAGAAAACCTAACTTGACAAATTGGTTGATAGAGAATTTAATTTGCCCAATATATGGATAGAGAGTGCCACATTTCGCAGTGTTAGGAGCTTGAGAAAACTCTAAAATCTTATGTTTTCTCTCATTTTATCCCTGCCTTAGTGAAAATGATGAGGATTGTGATCGCGGAGGATGATTTGTGGTGGTTGTTTTTTGTTGTAAGGATAACACGCTATTCAAGGTGGATCTTAATTGATAGCAAAGTTACACGGGCTTAGGATTGCACGAATCGTGGATGGCCGGTTGATAAATGTGCCTAAGCCAATCTTATGGTTGAGGAAACTGGATATGAGGCTCAATGCGTGACTCAAAGAGGATCGTGAAAATAGGATAGTTGCGCCATGATGGAGAGTTTCGAGTTTTACGCCTATGAAGATTGATGTTTTCTGATGAAGGAGAAAAGCTTATGCATTGCTCGAGGTAGATTTAGGGGTTGCTGGAGATGTACGGGAGGTGGGTGAACATGAGTGCGTGAGAGGGGAACTAACTATGGGCCTACACTAACAATTTATTTCATTTAATCTTAGCTTGACGTGAATCTCGATGAAATCTAAATGTTAGTAGAGCAGCAGTGTCTCTCTCCTTATGTCTCACTCTCTTTGTATCATATTGTGTATCTCTTGACTGTTCCTCATTTTCATCAATTTTGCAATGCATTTCTTAAGGTAAATCAAAGGGTTGTTGAACATCCCCATATTCAAACTATATTTGGCCTATTTTTCTTGAAATTTCTTGAACTTTAAGCACTCCAATCTTTTGGCACATAAACCAACCACCATCGTAGCATCATGTGGGACCCGACTATCTCGAGATGTGTGCTAGCACTCTTTATGAGGCAAGTCATCAAAAGCACTTCAAAAATACCCCACTTTTATTCTTTTTAATCAACATGGCCTAAAAACATCAAATGAACAACAATAAGTATTTATTAACTAAAAACGAACACTTTGGGCATTAAAATAAAGAAAAACACACACACACACACACAAATAATGTACAATATTGACTTAAAATGTGGTGTTTGTCTTTTATTCATCCTCTGAGTTAATGTATCCTAATACCTTCTCGTTCTTCTTAATGACATCGTTAGTGATGGTCTTGTCTAGAAATACGTCTAATTCGACTCCCTAATTAGAACTTGATTGCTTGCAAAACTCTGACACGTGTTAAGTGTGCATACTAATTTTTGTATTTTATTATTACCTTGTAGTAGTGGTAAATGAGATATCGCCTTCACATGGATTTTTAAAATCTCAAAGGAATGTAGTTTTTTCTTGTTTTTATTAATATAGTTAATCTAATTAAACAGAAATTAAAATATTAAATAACTAACAACTACGGTTACTAACTTAAATGACAAAACTAACTAAATTTATCTAAACAATTCAAATTCAAACTAAACTAAACAATATTCAAATTAAATTCAATATAAATAAACAAACATCTAAATAAAACCCCACTAAACAATATAATTTATATTTGGATTACTTTCAAATGCTAGAACATAATATTACTTCATACTATAGTCACAAAACATGGAATCTTAAAATGATTAAACCCTACTTCATAATAGATTGATAGCCTTTAGCTAGCCACCGATTTTCCTTAATTCAATGAAAATGCCACATTCTTAACATTGTAAATCTATCCATCGGATAAAATGCAACACCATAAAAATACGATAGCATTAAGTTTAATGAAAGTCATGCCTAGTCTAACAAAATATTACCGAAGCTGCATAATAAAAAAAAACTTAGAACGCAATTTCTTAGAACATCCACTTGGGAAATGCCCAATAAATTAATCATAGTTACTATTTCTATAATTGTTGCCTATAAATAAACATGATTCAGAATCATAATACCACATAAGACATTTGCAACTATGCATGCAATAATAATCTCCTTTTTGTTGTAATACACAAAAATTACTTGCTAATTCCATGATTGATGTGTCTGAATAGATTTAAAGCATTATGCACGTGATTCCTTAATTATAACTATTTATCAATCCAAAATATATTACATTGTCTAGAGTTTGTTTAAATTGATAGACTACCCATTCATGCTAGAAATAAACAATGCATAAATATAATTAAAAGACATACTGAATGAACAATTACCTTAATATAAAAAAGCTCCAAAGTATCTTCAAACATAGACAATAAAACCCATATAGAGCAAAGGGAAAGGAAAAGAAAGAATTATGAGAGTTATTTCAATGCTCTCTGGTTTTTTTATAGTCTCCTACATATACATATCTTAGATGAACTCAAATTCTACTTACTAATCAAAGAAACTCGTAACCAACCTTAGCGATTTCCAACATATACAAAAATTGCAAAGTAAGTAATGTGTTTGGCTCTTAGTGCTCCACCATGTCAGCTGGCAATTTATAGTTCATTCTCCAATTCCCTGTGGATTCGTTGGTCTTCTTCTACTACCGATTTAGATGGCGATCCTTAGTATTATTTCAAATAATCGGCTAATCGCAAGTGTGTTTTTCTAGTTGGCTATTTTGCTTTTATTTCTCTTTTCTTCCATTTCTTTATTTTCCTATTTAAAAACTGAAATCATAACAACAAGAGAATACATAGTGTAAACGTTTAAACCAAGAAAACTTAATCATACCTCGGTTGCAAAATACCTTTCTGAAGGTTGATCGATCTCTAAGGCACTGCCAATTATGAACGCCCTCTACCAGCAGTCCATACAAGAACGGCGGTCGAGATTCGAAGTGCTAGCTTCAAGAGAATACCAAACCTTTTTGTTTCTCTCCAAAATGATCTAGAGCGTACCAAAAAACCCTAATTCCTTTTTAAATGAAAATAGAGTTTCGGCCCTAAAATTCTCATCCGTGTGTTCTAACTTAAAGTGTCTATTTATACAACCCTTGTATATAGACGATTAAGTAAATTACACATATACCTCTACTTAAAGAAGTATAAGTGTAATACACCATAAGGGCGTTTATGTCATGAATTTTATCATATAAAATTCATTTTTCTAAACCATCTTAAAATCTCGCAAAATCGTTCTTAGTGTGCGACCCAATAGGGTCATACAACGTTCGCAGTGTACCAAAACACATTTTGGTATACAAGTCATAAGCGGCCTCTAGCAAGACATTATGACTACCCAAGCTGTACAAATATCAAATCGATACAACTTAATCAATAGTGTATACAACATCCTTTTGTCACACGATATCCTTTTGATCAAACATAAGGCATGGAATTGTCATGCAACATGTTCAATCGTACTAGTCTCGGTCTCTAGGTAGACCGAAAACATCCAAGTGACATTGATCAATATCAATTCACTTAGACTAGGCCTTTTAACAGTCTAACACATCGAGGGATCCACTGGATATCTCTCTTTATATGAGAGGGACAAATTCTATCTCGATTGCGCAACTTCATTACATTGCTCACACAATAACCAATCACAACCTTTATAATCGTCAGGTTAAAAACAACGTTTGATTGTGTCAAATCACTGTGTTCCTAATGTTGAATTCTTTGGTAATCTCAAGTCAGAGGATTGAAAAATATACCCATCATGAAAAACGACTATGACTTAATCCATGTGATGTTCTCATAGCGGGTCATTCCAGTACTTTGTTCCCTAACAAGTATTCGTGATCTTGATTTGTATCCCTATACGTATAATCATCATATGATCATCAATCAAGACTCACACAAGTCTTAATTTATTATAGTTCGAAGTATAATGATCGACTAGGGACATTTATGATATTTTTGCAAATACCCATGGATCTTATTATAATGTAAACATGTAAATTAATTATAATAAACAACAAATGAAATCCTCTATTTTATTAACTAAAAGTATTCATAAAGGTAGTTAATGGATTGGCATAGGGCACATGCCCCAACATCTCCCACTTGCGCGAGGGCCAATCATACATGCATCTAATGCCAAATGATCTAACATGACCATCATGTTTTGCGTGTGGAAGGGCTTTTGTTAATGGATCCGCAACGTTGTCTTCAGTAGGTACTCTGCAAATCTTTACGTCTCCCCTCTCAATAATTTCTCTGATGAGATGAAAACGCCTGAGTATATGTTTGGATCTATGGTGTGATCTAGGTTCCTCGGCTTGTGCTATTGCCTCGTTATTGTCACAATACAAACAAATAGGGTTAGCAATACTTGGAACCACACCTAGTTCAGAAATAAACTTTTTGATCCAAATTGCCTCCTTTCTGCATCAGATGCTGCAATATACTATGCTTCTGTTGTAGAATATGCCACGGTCTCTTACTTCGAACTTTTCCAGCTTACTACACCCCCATTCAAAGTAAACACATATCTAAACTGCGATCTAAAAACACCTATATCAGTTTGAAAACTTGCATCTGTGTAACCATTTACAACTAGATCATTTTCAAAACCTCCATAGACCAAGAACACTTCCTTAGTCATTTTTAAGTATTTAAGAATGTTCTTTACTGCTATCAAGTGACTCTCACCAGGACCTGACTGATATCTGCTTGTAGTGGTCAAAGCATATGATACATATGGTCGAGTGCATAGCATGGTATACATGATAGATCCAATAGCTAATGCATATGGAATCTTATTCATACGGTCTCGCTTATCATTTGTCTTAGGATATTGAATCTTACTGAGACTTATGCCATGAGACATTGGCAACAATCCTCTTTTAGAGTCTTGCAAACTGAACCTATTTAACACCTTATCTATGTAAGCACTTTGACTTAGACCGATTAGCCTCTTAGATCTATTCCTATAGATCTTTATCCCCAGGATATAGGCTGCATCTCCTAAGTCTTTCATTGAGAAACACTTCCCTAACCAAGACTTGACATGCTGCAATGTTGGGATGTCATTTCCGATAAGTAATATATCATCAACATACAGTACCAGAAAAATAACTACATTCCTACTAACCTTCTTGTATACACAAGGCTCATCTTCGTTCTTAATAAAACAAAAAATCCTTGATTGCTCCGTCAAAATGAAGATTCCAACTCCGAGAAGCTTGCTTTAATCCATAAATGGATCTTTGAAGCTTGCATACCTTTCTAGAATTCTCAGGATGTACAAAACCTTCAGGTTGTGTCATATACACGTCCTGAAGCAGTTTTCCATTAAGAAAGACTATTTTTACATCCAATTGCCATATCTCACAATCATAATATGTAGCAATGACAATTAAAATTCTTATGGATTTAAGCATGGCTACTGGCGAGAAATTTCATCATAATGAACACCTTGAGTCTGCCTGAAACCTTTTGCTACAAGTCTTGCTTTTAAAGTATGCACTTTGCCATCCATGTCAGTTTTCTTCTTGAAAACCCATTTACATCCAATAGTATTACCACCTTCAGGTAAATCTACTAAGTTCCAAACTTTATCATACATGGATTGCATCTTAGAGTTCATGGCACTTAGCCATTAATCTGAGTCTGGTCCAAACATAGCCTTCTGATAAGTGGTGGGCTCATTTTGATCCATAAGCAACACATCATGACTATCAATAATGAGGAATCCGAATCTCTCTGGCTCATGTCTTACCCTACTATATTTATGTAGGCCTTGTGTCACTTGTGGAGGTTCAACTGGTTCAGAACGTTGTTAAACTTCCAGTAGCGGTTTAATGTTTATCTGTGATTCTTGAACTTCTTCAAGATTTATTTCTCTCCCAAGTAGTGTCTTTTGAAATAAACTGGTTTTCCATAAAGGCACCATACCGAGCAACAAACATTTGTTCTCAACGGGATTATAAAAGTAATATCATTTTGTTTCCTTAGGATACCACACAAATAAGCATTCATCCCAAAAGGATAATGGAAGATCTGCGTGACTCATCATAGATCGAACCATATCTAATAAGGTTCAATTTCTCCTTTTAGAAACTCCATTCCATTGTGGAGTTGCTGGTGGAGTCAATTGTGAGACAATCCCATAATTTGTAAGATGATCATCAAATTCTAGGCTTAGATATTCACCACCTCGATCTGACCGAAGTGTTTTGATAGTTTTACCAAGTTGATTCTACACTTCATTTTGAAACATTTGAAACATCTCAAATGATTCAGCTTTATGTTTCATTAGATATACATAACCATATCTGCTGAAATCATTTATAAATGTAATGAAATACTGATAACCTCCTCTAGCCATTGTTTTTATAGGACCGCATACATCAGTATGTATTAGACCTAATAAATCACTTGCCCTTTCACTGTGTCCAGTAAAGGGACTAGTCATTTTGCCTAGTAAACAATATACACATGTTTCATATGTTTCTAAGTCAAATGAATCTAGAAGTCTAACTTTATGGAGCTTCATTATGCGTTGCTCGTCTATGTGAACAAGATGACAATGCCAAAGATAGGCTTGATTCAAATCATTTTACTTGAATCTATTTGTATTTATGTTAAAGACTGGAGTATTAGTGGACCTTTTCATGCTTAAAATATAAAGAATATCACACAAATTAGCATTTGCATAAAATATACCGTTACGAGAAATGGAACATCTATTATTCGCAATAATAAAATCAAAACCATCCATATCCAAGCATGAAACAGAAATGATGTTTATGCTCAATGCAAGCACAAAATAACAATTATTTAAAGTTAAAATAAGTCCACTAGGTAAGACTAAGTCATATGATCCAACAGCCATGGCAGCAACTCTTGCTCCATTCCATACGCTGAGGATGACTTCTCCTTTCTTCAACTTTCTACTTCTGGTGAGTCCCTGCACATTTACACAAATGTGAGATCCACATCTCATATCTAATACCCAGGAATCACTAGCAGATAAATTAATTTTAATAACATAAATACCTATAGTAGTAGTCGCACTACCTTTTTCTTCTTTAGATCTTCCAGATCGAGTTTGCAATTTCTGAACCAATGTCCAGGTGCATGACATAAATGTCAATTTCCTTCCTTTCTTTTAGGTGTTTTGAAGCAGGAATAGGCTGGGGCTTGACTTGTTCCACAGGATTTGCGATGGTGCAGCCGTAGCCTTGACAACTTTAGCCTTGCCTTTACCTTTCTTCTTCATTCCCTTTCCCTTTTGGACCTTCAACACATTACTATAGGGTTTCATGATATTTTGTTCAACGATTTTGAGCATGAAATGCAACTCTGAAATTGATTTCTCCATATTATTCATATTGTAGTTCATCACAAATTACGAGTAACTCTCCAGTAATGAATTCAGGATCAAATCCGTAGGCAACTCTTGGCTTATAGGAAATCCGAGTCTATCAAGCTGGTTAACATAGCCCTTCATCTTCAGAACATAAAGACTAACTGATGCACCCTCAGTCATCTTGCAAGAATGTGGGTTTTTGACCGTCTTGAACCTTTCTTGTCGAGCTTACTGTTAGAACATTTCCTTCAACATTATAGCCATGTCGTAAGCTTCCATTAGTTCGATGTGCTTCTGAAGTTCAGGAACCATAGTTGTCGGCATAATACATGCAACTTCAATAGAATTGTTAACATGCTTATTATACGGATCTTTCACAGCTTTCGTAGCATTGGCTGGTGGGTCCTCAGGGATTGAAGCATCCAGGACACACAACTTGCGTTCATGCTTAAGAACAATTCTCAAGTTTCTGAACCAGTCAAGAAACTTAGTCCCAGATAGCTTATCCTTCTCAAGGATGGATCACAGTGATAGGGTATTATTGTTACTTGAAGAGGCCATTGATCTACAATAAAGATTATGCAAAGTTTATTTTAGTATAGAGGAATAGACTCCCACTAAATTAACAATCCTCCTAAAACATATTGTTTATTTAGGGGACTAAAATCCATATTTCACCTAATTCTCTGACAGCTACGGCATGAAACACAAAACTAGATTATTTAGGTAGGTAACAGTTACCAATTACATCTTATGTAATTTTAGATACTTTTGTAAGATACGGGACATCTTATGTCTTATCATGTTTTTATCTCATCAAGTGCCTAAAGCTCAAAACTGTTTTGATAGCTTTATTAAGTCGGACCATTTTAAACATTTAGATAACCCTTATCCAACTTGTCTCACCAAGATAACACAATACACCCAGCTATAGCTGAAACTGTATCGGTGTGATCGATGCCTTGACAAGTGTTTAAAATGGATGGCATAAGACTTAAAATTTAATAGAGGGATTTTATTCGGTTTTAGGATTTTATGTAAACAATGAAATATCATATATTTTATTGATTTGTTAAATCACTAAACAGTTTGGAAATTTTTATATTGTTCACTAATAAAATAATTTTCGTGCGCTAGGATTAGTTAGACGCGGTCCAGCTGGCCGGTCAGCGGGCGGTGGTTCCGCTGATTTTATTATCCGAAATTAAGTCAATTAAAACATTTTAATTAACCGAGCCCACATCTAACTAATCATCTTATCCTAATCCAATTAGGACTTAAGATATTTGAATCCTAGCATATCACTAATAACAAAATTCTCGATATTTATCTCCTATCTAATAGGGATAACGAAACTGATTTTGCTAATATCTCCTAATCTAATCTATTATCTATCTCTTATCAAATAGAAACTTCATAACAGAATAGATATAGCGAGATAAATAAATAATTTTGAAAAATAATTATTTGCAATTTCGGTCCTCATCCAAGTAATCACAAACATGTAATTGAATCATGAACTACTATCCCAATCGAACTTAATCATATTAGTTTCAAATTAATATTAAGACTTATACAATTTAAGAAACTTAAAACAATGTAACCTAAATATCCATACTGAATTACAGAGATTTCATCCATGCATCAATACACAAAAAATAAAGATTATACCTAATGGTGTCATGGATCATAGAACTCGAAATTCAATTCATTAAAATTATTCGAATTAACCTAACATGGTTACTTGCATGTACGAAACTGATTTCAATTAAATCATGAATATATTTATCATATACAAAAAACAAGATTATAAATCTCACAAAAAACTAATGTATATCACATATGCATCAACTATTAACATGTTTTCAATCATATATCATGTATATATCAGAAGAAAACATGCAATGAATTTAATGGAATCGAACTCGATGGCTCTGATACCACTATTGGGTCTTGGGGTTCATACGCAGCGGAGATTACAAAAGTTTTTTGAAAAAAACCTCAACAGGATCCGAATCTAATTCCATAAAAAATGCTTAAACCAAGAAAGCTTAATCATACCTTGGTTGCAAAATACCTTTTTGAAGGTTAATCGATCTCTAAGGCGCTGCGAACAACGAACGCCCAATACCAGCAGTCCACACACGAACGATAGTCGAGATTCGAAGTGATAGCTTCAAGAGAATACCAAACCTTTTTGTTTCTCTCTAAAACGATCCAGAGCGTACCAGGAAACCCTAATTCCTTTTTAAACGAAAATAGAGTTTCGGCCGTAAAATTTGCATCCATGTGTTCTAACTTAAAGCGTCTATTTATACAACCCTTGTATATAGACGGTTAAGTAAATTACACATATACCCCTACTTAAAGAAATATAAGTGTAATACATCACAAGGACGTTTTTGTCATGAATTTTATCATATAATATTTATTTTTTCGAACGATCTTAAAATCTCGCAAAACCATTCTTAGTGCGCGACCCAATAGGCTCATACAACGTTGGCGGCATACCAAAACACATTTTTGTATACAAGTCATAAGCGACCTCTAGCAAGACATTATGACTACCCAAGTTGTACAAATATCAAATCGATACAACCTAATCAATAGTGTATACAACATCCTTTTGTCACACGATATCCTTTTGATCAAACATAAAGCATAGAATTGTCATCCAACATGTTCAATCGTACAAGTCTCAATCTCTAGGTAGACTGAAAACATCCAAGTGACATTGATCAATATCAATTCACTTAGACTAGGCCTTTTAACAGTCTAACACATCAAGGGATCCATTGGATATCTCTCTTTATATGAGAGGGACAAATTCTATCTCGATTACACAACTTCATCACATTGCTCACACAATAACCAATCACAGCCTTTAAAATTGTTCGATTAAAGACAACGTTTGATCATGTCAAATCATTATGTTCCTAATGTTAAAGTCTCTGGTAATCTCAAGTCAGAGGACTGAAAAATATACCTATCATGAGAAACAACTATGACTTAATTCATGTGATGTTCTCATAGCGGGTCATTCCAGTACTTTGTTCCCTAACAAGTATTCGTGATCTTGATTCGTATCCCTATACGTGTAATCATCATATGATCATCAATCAAGACTCACACTAGTCTTAATTCATTATAGTTCCCAGTATAATGATCGAACATTTAGGATATTTCTGCAAATACCCATGGATCTTATTATAATGTAAACATGTAAATTAATTATAATAAACAACAAATGAAATCCTCTATTTTATTAACTAAAAGTATTCATAAAGAAATTTAAGAAGCAAGTACATCCAATTCCAATTGTGTGTGAAGGAAAAAATACATTAACATGTAGTTTGCTATAGAACGTGTATCACATATAACTTTAAAGTACCAAGCCCATTTGAAATTTATGTTTATATATATATATAAACTTGTCTTTTTATTTAGAGAATTATTTGAAAACTTCATAATAATTAGAAAATCGCATAATTGATGTCACCAATGGTTTATTGATTTCCATTTTTCTAAATGATTCAAGAATGTTTTCATTGATTTCTTTCTCTCTAGCATTAGCTAATCATTATAGAACAGTAGAATACGAACACATATCTTCATTCAAAATTATCATAAATGTTATCATTTTTATCTTTATAAATTAATTCAGACTTTTGTAAAGATTCTTCATATGCTTCAACTCTGGCTAAATTCTACTGGTACAACCTTCCAAGAAAAGGTGTATATTTCAATTGTTCAGCCATCCATTCGCTAGTAGAAATGATATTAGCCATCATTTCTTCTATTTCTTCTTCTTCGTCAATAGTCTTTTGAACCTTCTTTTTATTACTTTGTTTAGGTGTCTTGCCAATTATAGTTGTTTCTTTCTTATCACTGAATATAGCATTAACTTTTGCTTAATTAGTAGGAGCAACATTGGCTTGAGTGGGTGCTTTAACTTGACAACTTTGTTAAGTACTCAACCTATTTATTTGTAAATTTATTTGAATTAATTGGTTTTTAAGTTCATTAATGTTACTGTCAATCTTAATTTGATTTTGAGAAATCTATATAAAGTTATGATGACTTTGAATCATAAAGTTATATGGTATTTGCTCTAAATTAGGACTCATAGATTTAGTGTTTTGTTGAGGCTATTGATTAGGTACAAGTTGTATCTGAGCTCTTGGTCTATGAGTGTTATAATTCTGATTTTAAACACCATAACTAAGATTTTGATTCGGTCTTTGAGGATAATAAGTATTATCAACATATTGATTTCTTAGGGGACCGAAAAATTGATTCATCATTGCATTAAACTCTTCAATATTTCCTTCCTGTAGAGTAAGACACGCATCCGTAGGATGTGTAACCTCATTACAGAATCTGTAAGCCTTAACTTGATTAGATCTATCATTTATTAACAGTTTAACCATCTTAGATAATTCATCTATTTTATCTTCTGTGGCATTATTTTTCTTACTATCCACTTCATAGAGTTTCTTTCTTGAAGATTCAACTTTTTCACCATATCGTTTAGATTATTTTTCCATTTTATTAATTGTTGTTTTTGCTAGAATAGGTGTTGTTTCAAATAAAGATCCACCATATACTATATCCAGAAGTCTTTGTTCAACGTGATTGAGTCCTTCATAAAAATATTCTAATAAAGCTTTTCTAGTGTATCCATGTTGTAGAAAAGAAGAAATTAGTCTTTAAATCTATCCTAAAATTCATTAAAGTTTTGATCATCTTTCATATTAGCAATTGTGATTTTCTTTCTATAAGAACTAATTTTTCTAGTAAGCATATATTCATCTAGGAAAGCTTTTAACATTTGAGTCAATTTAGTTATCGAATCTTGTGGAAAGTAGAACAACCAGTCTTGGAATTGATCTTTCAATGTAAAAGGAAAATCCTTAAGTTTGACTTGCTCTAAAGTTCCTTTTTTCAGTTCATTTCACTAACTTTGTGGCTATTCTCCCTTACAAATTTCTCTATGTGGATCTTCATTTTCTTTACCATAGAAGTTAGCTAAGGTACTAATAAATCTAGATTTATGTTGAAATTCAAGAAATCCAACGGGGTACGCAATATACATAGGCTCATATGATGTAACATCTTGATTGGCTTATCTAAAAGTGAGTTCTCTATTATTATTGATAAATCTATTATCATTATTAGTATTAATGAAATTTTCATTAATCTCATTATTATTTTCTTCCATCCTATTAACTTAGTTTTCCTTAGTTGTTGTTGTCTTAAACTCCTATTAAAAGTTCTATCGGTTTAAGGACCAAATGGATGTAAAGATCTTGTTGAATTAACACAACGAAGTGTGTAGACCATACAACATCTAGAATCCTTTCAAATTATCTAAAGATCCTTAAGCGTTCACAATAATCTTTCATTTTTTACTATTAACTTGTAGTAGTGGTAAATGGGATATCGTATCCACAGGAATTTCTGAAATCTCGAAGGAAAGTAATTTTTTCTTTTTTTATTAATTTAGTTAACCTAATTAAATGGAAATTAAAATATTAAATAACTAACAACTATGACCACTAAGTTAAATGACCAAACTAACTAAATTAATCTAAACAATTCAAATTCAAACTAAACTAAACAATATTCAAATTCAATTCAATATAAATAAACAAACCCTACTAAACAATATAATATGTATTTGGATTACTTTCACAAACTATAGTTATACACAAAACTTATAATATTAGAATCATATGTAATTGGTTGATAGCCTTTAGCCAGCCACCGATTTTCTTTAATTCAATGAAAATGCCACATTCTTGTAATTGTAAATATATATGTTAGATAAAACACAACACCATAGAAATACGATAGCATTGTTTAATGGAAATCATGCCTAATCTAAGCAATATTACAGAAGTCGCATAATAAATAACTTAAAACACAATCACCTAGAACATCCACCCAGGAAATGTCCTACAGGTTAATCTTAGTTACTACTTGTATAATTGTTGTCAATAACTATAGACATAGATTCAAAATCATAATACCACATAACAAACATTTGCAGTTATGCCTGCAATACTAATGAACTTTAGTTGTAATACGTAAAAACTACTTGTTAATTCCGTGATTGACATGTATGAATGGATTTAAAGCATTAAGCACATAATTCCTTAATTATAATAATTTGCCAGTCCAAAATATAGTACATTATTTAGGTTTTGTTTAGATTGACCTAGTGCACATTCCCCAATAGGTTTGTTTCAAGATATTGGATGTGAGGTAAGCACTATAAAGTCGGAGACGCATCGGAGAGCATATGAGCGGAGCCTAACTCAAGAGACTTACTTTAGTATACATCTCGTCCGGAATCATATATTGCCAACCGATGGAGGGTTAAGGCAGAGATCAAACATGACAGAAAGAAAAAGAGGAACTATGATGATAATGATGATGATGATGTAGAGATAGTTGCACCACATACAAAGTCGGTACTTAAGGTGGCAGTCTTGCATACTCCATTGCCTACTTTCATTAGTCGATCACCTCAAAGAGTACAACTAGTGCAGCAGCAGTCATGGAGCACCTATAGCAGAAGTAATAGATAATTGGGGCAAAATATATGATTTCATTACAAACAACTAGGAAATTTTTCATCTTATTGCCCACGGCTAGTGAGTATGCAGCAGGGCAGTACTCAACCGCATGCGAGAAATAGATACCACATTATCAAAGATCACGATCATAAGTTGATGCGACACACTTTTGCTGGTACAATATATTTTAACGTCAGGGCGTGTGTGTAGATTATCGATCCGTAGTATCAATTTGTCACGAGGTTACTTTGTGTAAGTTTTTTAATCAAAATGACATAAAAACAATAGTTAAATGACCTTATATGAGTCCATAACCCAAATTGATTTACAGAACTATCAGTCGAATGACTTTATAAGTCTATAAGTTAGACTAAAAGTTTAACTGTTAACTAAATGACTTTGTGTGAGTCTATACCTCGAAGGGAGCTATCAGCTGGGTACATTGACTCTATGTGAGTCCCTCCTTTAAAGTTCAGATACTGAGTTGTTAGCGTCGACTCTATATGAGTCCCTCCTTCAGAGTTGAGATAAAGAGTTATGTGTGGCAACTTTCTCTAAGTCTTTCCTTTGAATTTAGGATATTGAACTGTGTTCGACGACTTTGTGTGTGTTAATTGATAAGTTAATAATTAGATAAGATTTATAGTACATTTTAGGATGATCTTATATGTAAGAGACTAAATGACATGAGGTTTTCTCTTATTTTTGATATTTCGGTTAATAAATAGAGACTATGATGAAATGAATGAAATAGAGAAGATTATGAAGGAGTTAATCAAATGGAAGAAGTATATGAAGAATCATTAGAAGAAGCAAAGAAGAACTAGAAATATGAACTAGAGATTCTCAGCAATTCTTCAGAGGCACAAAATAGAATTGTGAAGTTAATATCTTTATGTGAAAAAGTGGTTAGCTCAATAAAATTAGAACATTACTTTTCCACCGGTATACGGAGAACTAATGGTTGGCTAAAGGTTTTTTAATTATTCATAATTAGAGTTTATTGATCTATGATACTTTATAAAGTAGACTCATGACTATATGGATTGGATTTACATGTTTGGAGTGCAAAAAGGGTTTATGTTTCATTTTTTGGATATTTGTTTAGATATTTATCTATTATTGAATTGAATCTATTCTATTGATTGCGATTCGGGATTGTAGTTAATTAAGATAATATATTTAGTTAAGCATTATTATATTATAGTAAGTTATTAGTTAGTTTGTGTGCATGTTGCAAGTATAACAGCTCACTTGTAGAAATAGCCTAACCAACTTACGTTGACTACGGATATCATCCTCAAGGAAAAGTGTATGCATTCATTACATACTTAACTAAAACTACTATATTGCTAAAGAAATCCTATTAATTGGATTTATAATTAAACTAAACTAATCCGTAATAATAAACAATGCAAATTACTTTAAGTCTAATATTACGACTATATTAGTTCACAACTTCACCTAGGTAATGAAATATTATGCTTTTCAACTCACTTTATCATTTTTATTAAATGTTTGCAATGCCTAAATAGAATATAAAGATTTCTTTTAAATCTACTTTAACTCATTGTCGTGACGGAAAAGATTCTAATGTGCAAACTAGAACTTCATCTATCGGTGTGAATAATGTAAGCTCTATATTGCTTTACTTTTTCAAATTTTAGATTTATAAACAATTAAGTTTACTATAAGTGCCTCCTTAATCAACTACTATCACTTGATGTTGATCAAGATGTTCTTAACATTACGCTCAGAATCAATAAAACTCTAACCATTGTACTTTTATATTTATGCTTTATTCATGTTTATAGAATAAAATTCATACCATAAGATCCATTGATCTCTAAGATTGATAAACTATTCACACTTCATTAAAACAAACATGGACATAGTGGTATTCATTGAAATTAGAAATATAATTAAATAATTTATATTAAATCAATAAAAATAATATCAAAATCACTACACGTGCGTCTTCAATGTCTTCTCTCTACAAACCTTCTTAATACTCAAAAATAAAGTAAACCAATGATAAACGATGTTATTGGTGCTAATCTATTGTAAGTTATTTGTTTATCAAGTTTTCATATCAATTTAAACTCCCTACTCATATTTCAAAACAATTAGAAAGCATACTTAACAATTTAACACGAAATAAAACTCTACTTTCTATTTTTTTTTCTATTCTTGGCGTTGTCACTTAAGTCTCGGCGATGTCTATACACTCCCACGGCGCCACCTTTGTGCCGAGCACTTTATATATCAATTTTCTTTTAATAACCCTGGCGTTGTGTGTACTGCTCCCTGGAACCGTCCCTTGACCCCTAAGGCGCCGCCACTCCACCGAGCTTCCTATTTCAATTATATCAACTTGATTTCTCTCCCATGTCGTGTCTTTCCTTCGCACGTTGTGCCTTAATGTCCCATAGCGCCACATTGCTTAGCTACGCGCTAAACCTCTTTTGGTGTGTTTTTACTCTGTTTCTTCTCGAATTCACTCATTTCCTTCCTTTATGTCTTGTATACTTGAAAATGCATATACACCATATATTTGTTCTCATTTAGGGTTTTTTATACTTAATACACCATTAAATTAACCCTATATGTAAGTCTAAACAATCATTTATCAAATACCCAAAACTTAGGATTTTGCACGTCTCAAGTAAAAGTGTATTTTACTAAGTCTATTAACTACTTCTATTACTCTAGTTCACATTCATTTTACATTGTTCGTGAAGTATCCTTTAATCTACTAAGTTTCAAGTTAATAATCCACTCGATAACTTTTCTTTGCAAAAGCTTACAATTTCAAGACATGTAGCTTTAACCACTCATACAACTCACTTTTGAAACACCAAAGTAGATCAAAATTAAAACAATCACTACTCACATGTTTGTTCCACCTTGACACTCAAGTAGCAATTGTACAATCTCCTAATTTCTCAATAGGCTTAGGAATTCAAAATTAAGCATAAATCAAGCTAATTATGGTAGACTTTAGCACATCAAAAGTCTATAGGACTTAACGTAGTTGGAAGCAAAAACTTAACTTAATAAGGCTACTAGCACTCAAGCTAAATCTTTTATTTGAATAGTTTTAATTTTAGTTATGCCTTCTTTTCTTAATTTTTATCCGTGTTTTCTTTTCTTTTTCTCCTTTCTTCTTATATTTTTTTATTTCACGATCTCTGCTCATTTTCCTATGGACTACGTTTTTCCTCACTCCTTCCAACCATTAAGTTCTCAGCTCCATTTCTTGTAGAACTTGTTGGACTTTCCATTTTTCATTATAAAACTCTTGTTAACACTTCTCACTTTTACTTTATCAAGCAAGTCAACTCCAAATTTTATTTAAAATGCATATTTCTTCCCTTCTTTGCACTAATTCTTCGTTTCCTATTTATTATTACGTAAGATTTACACTTACTATAAAATTCCTTATAGATCTAACTATTTTTACAAGAAATGTTCTAGTAATCTCCTTGTTTTTGTTTCCAGATCATGGTCTTCCATATTTCTAGATTTCTAATCATGAATTCAAACCGTTGTTTGCTACATTTCATATTTTCTTCATAAATTTATAAACATTCTCTTGAGTTTCATATCAAAAAGATATTTGTATTTTACTCATCCTTAATTGAAAACATGAATATGCAAATAAATTACTTATTCATTAGATATTACTATATATAACTAATCTATATTACCTAAACATGTTCAAATAATAAGTAAAAGAAATATAATTACAATACCATGCATTCCTTTTTAACCGCATCAAAAATAAAATCTAAACGATCATACATGTATTGTTTATACTTATCATACATCAAGTGTTTATATTTATTTCAAGCTTTCTTACCAGTTCTCAAAGTGTAGTGTAGTGTTGATGCTCCCAAAATTAAACCAAACCTTGTCCTCAAGCTTTAAAAATAAGCTTGAAACATGAAAACACTAAAACACACAAACATATAATAATAACACGAGATATAACAAAACATACCAAATTTAAAGTGAAATGTATCAATGTATCTCTCATCTCCCCAAGTGTACAGAAATCCTAAAACGCTTACATTAGGATTCTGCATCATCGTCGTCGTTTACATCATCAGCTCCAGCATACGATCGTGTCAATGGACACTCCACTCTCTAGCTCTGCACAACATCTGAATCAAATATATAGTCAGGTGTCATTGGAAAGCTAAAAGACCTATCAGTAAATCTCATTCGTCTGCTCCTCTTATATCTAGCTACATCTCTTTGATGATCGGCAAATAACATGAAGTTTCGCTGTCCATTTCATACGTCTTGCTCATATCTCCTCGAGGTTTCACGATATTAAGCAATGTCCTTGTCATATCCCAACCAGATCAATAATTACCGCCAATCAGGTATTACAAACAACAACAACAACAACAACAACAAAGCCTCAGTCTCAAATTAACTGGGGTCGCCTACATGGATCAAACTTTTCCATTATGCTCGATTAAGTGCAATTGATGGTGAGCTTTGCAAACCATTCAAATCCTTCCTAATTAATGCATCTCATGTAAACTTTGGTCTGCCCCTCCATCGTTGAATTTCTACAGTTTCTATTGAGTCAAGTTTTCTAGTTGGAGGATTTGTAGGCCATCTTTGCAGGTGACCAAACCATTGCAACCGCCCTTCCCTAATCTTTGTATCAATTGGTGCTTCTCCTACTTGTCTTTGAATTTCTATATTTCTTATTCTATCTTTACGAGTTTTACCACACATCCACCTAAGCATCCTCATTTCTGCTACGCTCATTTTATGTAATTGTTGTTGCTTTACAGCCCAACATTCACTTCCATAGAGCATAGCTGGCCTAATTGCGGTCCTATAAAATTCTTCTTTTAACTTAGTAGGAACATTTCGATCACTAATCACCCCTGTTGCACTCCGCCATTTCTTCCATCCACCTTGAATTCTATGTGTGACATCATTCTCAATGTTACCATCATTTTGTATGATTGATCCTAGGTATCTAAAGTGGTTTACCTTAGGAACTTCTATTTCCCCTAATTTTACCACTCCGTCATCTCGATGTCTAGTGTTTCTAAACTCACAGTGCATGTATTCAATTTTTGTCCTACTCAACTGAAAGCCTTTAGATTCTAATGTATTCATCCAGAGTTCTAATTTCCTATTCACTCTATCTTTAGTTTCATCCACTAAAACAATACCATCTGCAAATAACATACACCATGGTATATCCTCTTGAATATGTCTAGTTAGTTCATCCATAACTATAGTAAATAGATATGGGCTTAAAGCGGATCCTTGATGTAGTCCTATCGTAATGGGAAATTCTTTTATAGCTCCTCTAAATGTCTTTATACTCGTTAGTACTCCATCATACAAATCCTTAATAGTGTCTATGTATATGGCATGCACTCTTTTTTCTTTCTAGAAGCCACCAAAGAACATCTCTAAGCACCTTATCATATGTTTTTTCTAAATCTAAGAATACTATGTGAAGATCTTTTTTTCTTTTCTCTATATTTTTCTATGTATCAGGTATTAATAAATCCTAATTATGGTTTAGGGCGCGAGTCAGTAGGTGAGGACGGTAAAATGAGATTTAAAAGTAATTTAATTATTATATGATGTGTGCCAATTGTTATGTATTATATATTATGTTATTTTGTAAACTTCAAGTTAATAGAATAAATTTGAGATTTCACAGGGTTTTGTCTCATGATACATGTTGAAATGAGTGCAAAGAAAATTAAATCTTAAACCAAACTATCGTTTGAATTTTGGGAAAAATAATTGTATTTGGGATTAAAATTTAAATTTATACATTTAAATGAACTTAACAAGTCGATGTGGGGACTTTGCCTAGATTTGCGTTATAATTCAGGACAGAGGTAGTGTGAAATGAGAACGAAGTTGACGCAAGACATTTTTTTGAGTTTCGTGTTGGTTGACAGTGATCGAGGTTGAAATTGATTCTAAATTGGTGCAAGTTTGGTTAAGTATTACAGGATGATTGGTCCAGAGAATTTTAGTATGTCATGGAAAAAGTAAAGATTTTTGGGGTTTTGGTGTGATCAAAACAATTGTTGTGGAAGTTTTTGGAATTGGACTATTTTTTTCGTGAGTTAGGCTCGATTCGGTGAAAAATGGGATAAAAAAACGAGCACCAAAAGTTAAAACTCGACAAAAGAGGGATTTTGGTAATTAATAAATAAATAAAGAAATTAAGCTGTCGAGAAGTAGCCGAGGATTTCATATTTATATATATATATATATATATATATATATATATATATATAACAAAATATGAAAACCAAATGATTCTTTATATTTTTAATAAAACAGTTGTTCCATAACCCTTTCAACTCAGACTTTCACTCCACGATCTCTGTACGTCCAATTTTAGTTTGGTTTCTTTCTGCAACACTTAGAGAATCATGAGATAATCAGTTCGAGTAAAGTTTTCATGGTGGAAATGAAGCATTTGGCCCATAATTTGATAAATTCTCAATTCATGCCATTTTTCCACAATTTAATTTGAATTCTCGCAATTTTTTTATTTCTTTCGCATTGTTTTGATAGAAATTAGTAGAAATTATTGTTAATTGGTATATTGGATTGAATTGCGTCAATTTGGGATATATTACACCAACATGGGTTATGTGTTGCTAAATTAGATTGATGCAATTCAGTCGTTAACTATTTTTGAAGATCTTTTATAGTTAAAATTGATTTACATTGGATTTTTGGACGAATTATATTATAAGTTTTTGTCCAAATTTACTACATAAGCTGTAGAAATATTATGAATTCAATTTGATGTCATTTCTTGGTGATTGGTGTTGTGTTTTGATGACTTAATTGCGAAAGCATTGATTTGGAAAGGTTTCATTTGTTCAAAAGTAAACAAAGTTTTCCTAATCAATAAGGTACATTAGGAAATTCATAACTTTTCCATTTGTGATATGATTTTGGTGTTCTTGAATTCTAAGGAAAGTAGGAAGTGAGCTCTACAAGTTCTTTTTTTGTTATAAAGAAGAATATTAAGGTTTTCAAGGTTAAAAAGTTACACCAAATTAGCTAGTTGAAAACTAGTTGAAGTTGTTATTTTTGGAAAACGTTATTGAGCATGCCTTGGTCATTGTTTTTGTGGGGTTTCACTATTTGGTTTTATTTAAAGTTTGACCCCTAATATAGTAGGGTATATAGGGAAGCCATTGGAACCATTTTGAAGGTAATTCGACGCTCTTGGAACCCCAAAAATTTAGTTCAAAATCGGATGTTGGAAGGGTTAAGTAAATCCTGTAGTAACCTTTATATTGTACGATTATACTTTCGTATTAATTGCATTAGTCCTTTAGAGTTATACCTAGTTTACATATCCATGTCCAGGACATCTCCTCAGCATCTCCTTAAATCTTTCCCAAGGCTCTCTAAGAGACTCAACATTTTCTTGTTTGAATTGATTTATTTTTTAGCTTCCTTTCATCGACCTTCACAAGGGGATAAAACTTGTCTAAAAACCTTTCATTGATTTATGCCCATAATGTCATACTCCCTCCATTTAGTCCTTGGAACTAAGATTTGGCTTTTCCACCCAGTGAAAATGGAAAAAGTCTCATCCTGATCATCTACTTTGTAACTCCGGTAATATGCACGGTGCGACACTTCTCTAAGAAATTCTTTACATGGCAACTATGTCTTCATTCGCTTGCCTGTGAAATAAGCTATTTTGCCACATGTTGATTAGAGACGATCTCAGTTCGGACTTGCTGGTTTTGGCTGGAAGCCTCATCATTCTATTATAAGTCTCTTGAACTTTTAATTTGAAGTAGGCATGAAGGCGTCTCTGTCCCCGCACTCTTCCTAAACCACCAAATTACCTTGGGGTTGGTTATGCTCTCGGCCCTATTGTTGGTTTTGTGCTTGATCTTTAGGCATCTTGATTCCTTTCTTTTTACATTCCTTTGTTGGTTATGTCAATCACAAGGTTGTAAGGCATTAAGTCATTCTCTCCTTTGCTACGCATCCACTAATTCTCTCATAAAGGAAAGCACAAAAGATCAAGTGCAAAAAGTCAAACTTGAAACTTAAGACTTTTATTTTTTTAATCTTTATAAACTCGAAAGAAAATTACTTAAAATAAGACTTATCAACTTTTCAAACTATCTACGTAAGTTTAATTGGCCACCTTTCCACGGAAATGGCGCTAAAAACTTGGTGGGCATGTTTTAAGTATAAGAACTCACTTGTAGTAATAGTATAACTAACTTACGTTGACTACTGATATCGCCCTCAGGGAAAGATGTATACACTTGTTACGTACTTAACTAAAATTACTCTATTGCTAAGGAAATCATTTTATCTGTTTTATAACTAAACTAAACTAAACTAATCTATACTAATAAACAACGCAAATTACTTTAACTCTCATATTAAGACTATTTTAGTTCATAACTTCACCTAGGTAATTTAATTATATACTTTTCAACTTACTTAATAATCTTTATTATGTAGTGCAATGCCTAATTAGACTAGATAGATTTCCTTCAAATCCCTTTTAATCCATTGTTGTGATGGAAAATATTCTATTGTGCAATAGAACTTCATCTATCAGTGTGAATAATGTAAGCTCCAAATTGCTTTAATGTTCCAAATCTTTAGATTCATAACAAATTAAATTTACTATTCGTGCCTCCCTAATCAACAACCATCACTCAATGTTGTATATTTCACAGTTGTACCATCCATATTCAGCTCAAAAGCGTCAATGGCCATGATAAATTCTAAAACCTAATATCAACAAATACATGATGAAGATGTTCGTCGCATTATGCTTAGAATCAATAAAAATTCTTACCATTGCACTCTTTATATTTCTACACTATTCATGTTTATAGCATGACATTCATACCATAAGATCTATTGATCACTAAGATTAATAAGCTACTCACACTTCATTGAAACAAAGATGCGCATAGTGGTATTCATTTAAATCAGAGATTTAATGAAGTATTTCAATTAAAATCAATAAAAATAATAACCAAATCACCACACATGAGTCTTTAATGTCTTCTCTGCACAAACCTTCTTAATACTCAATAATAAAGTAAAATTATGCTTAACTATATTATAGGTGGCTAATCTATTGTCAGGTATGTGTTTACCACGCTCTCTTATCTATTTATACTCCTTAATCACGTCTTCGCACAATTAGAAACCCTAATTAACAATTTAACATGAAATAAAACTCTACTTTCCATTTTTTTCTTTTCTCGGTGTTGTCACTTATGTCTCGGGGCTGTTTTTACACTCTACCGCGCCATCATTGCGCTGAGCACTTTGTGTGTCAATTCTCTCTTTAGTTGTCCTAGCGCTATATGTATTGCTTCCCGGTCTTGCGATTGCGCTAAGCACTTTGTGTGTCAATTTTCTCTTCACTAGTTCTGGTGTTGTGTCTATAGCTTCTCGGCGTCATCCCATGATCCTTATAGCGCTGCCACTACGTCGAGCTTCCATTGTCAATTCTCTCCACTTGCTTGCTTTCTCACGTCATGCCTTTCCTTCCCACATTGTGCCTTGATGTCCCACTGCACCACACTGCATAGCCACGATGCCAAACCTCCTTAGGTGCGTTTTTACTCCGTTTATTCTCTAATTCACTCATTTCCTTCCTTAATGCCTTGTATACCTAAAAATACATAAACACCATCAATTCATGCTCATTTAGGGATATTATACAAAATATACAAATATACTAACCCTATATATAAGTGTAAATAATCACTTATCATTAGTTTAATTATTATTATTACTAAAAGAATAATAATAATAATAATAATAATAATAATAATAATAATAAATTCCTTTAAAAGTCTTTCTTCATAGAGAAGTTTAATAAATCCTTGTGGAGACAATTCCCACTATTACTGCTTCAAAATAATTAAAGTAGAATATAAAAGGGGGAATTATTGTACACAACCGACACGTGTCGATTTTTTGTGTCATAGCTGAGGATTTAAAGACAATTTCTTTACATTTTATGACGTTGTAAGATCTATCCACTTTGAAATTATAATTCCACATGATATTTACATTTGTTTGATCCTGAGGTAAATAAGACAAGTAATAATAATTTAAGACAACAACAATGTAGAGGACACAAACCTACCATAATGGAAGCCAATAATAACTTTAATCTTAATAATAATGATGATGATTATAGAGAACTCACTTTTAGGCAAGCTAATCAAAAAGTTATTGCTTATGAACTAATGTGTATTGTCTATCCTGAGGGATTTCATGAATTTGAACTTACATATGGATTCATTAGTGTTCTACCTAACTTCTATGGTAAGAACAATGAAGACCCATAAAGATTTATACGGGAATATCAACACAATGTCAATGGGATGAAACCTAAATACTGCACATTAGAACAAGTCAAACTTTAAGTTTTTCCTTTTGTATTAAAAGATCAAGCACAAGATTGGTTGTTTTATTTTCCTCAATAATTGATAACCACGTAGGCCCAAATGTTAGAAGCTTTCCTCGATCAATATATCCCTGCAAGAAAAATTAGTACTTATAGTAGACAAATCAATATCGTGAAAATGAGAGACGATAAAAACTTTAATGAATTTTTTGATAAATTTAAAAGATTAATTTCATCTTATCAACAACATGGATACACTTGAAGAGGCTTAGAACACTTCTATAAAAGACTAAATCATTTTGAACAAAGACTATTAGATACCATATGTGGTGCATCATTATTCAATGTTACACCAACATTAGCAAAAGAATCTATTAACACAATGGCCAAACAATCTAAATAATATGGTGAAAAGACTGATATATCATGAAAGAAACTTTTTGAGGTCAATAATAAAACAAGTAATAAAATTGATGAAAAAACTGAAGAATTATCTAACATGGTTAAGCTTATACTAAAGGATAGATCAAATCAAGTTAAACCATGTGGATTTTGTAATGAAATTACGCATCCTACGGATGCATGTTGTACTTTATGAGAAGAAAACAATGAAGAAACCAACGTGGTTGTGAACCAATATTCTGGTGCGCCTAGGAACTCAACAATAACAACATTTATTACATTGGAAAATCAAATTCAAATCTTAGCTACTGTTCACAAAATGAAAACTATACCACTTTTAGACACAAAGCACCCACATAATCAATCACAATGAAACTACCACACCAAACTATTTAACTTACGCAACCAAATTTATAACAAATATTACACAACTTTATGACCCAAAGTCATTAAAATGTTATGCAAATTTCTCAAAATCAAATTAAAACCAATACATCTATTAAAAAGTTGAAAAACCAATTAAGTCAAATGACTATAATTCAACAAGTTAAGTAATCAAACTAAAGCAACTACTCAACCTATGAAAACTACTAATTAACGACAAGTTAACACTTTATTTTGTGAAAATGAAAAAGAAATAAATAAGCAACAAAAGACACCAAAAAGAGGTAAAAAGAAAACAAAAATGTTTAAGGCAATTGAAGAGGAGATGATGACAAATGATATTCCTGTTAGGGAATGAGCATTTGAAATATATGCCTTTTCTTGAAAGATTATACTTATTGTATTTAGCCAGGTAGAAGTCTATGAGAAATATTTACAATATTATGAATTAATTAAACAAGAAAAAACAACTGATAACGATAAGTCAAATGAAGATATACATTCTAATTCTACCATTCCACAATGATTGGCACATGCCATGGAAGAAGAACCAAAAGAAGACATATCTAAATCATTTAGAAAATTATAGATTAATAAAAACTTAGAACAAAATATTTCATTTTTATAAAGAATGTCGGAGAAATGTCCCGACCCAAAAATGTTTGTCATGCCCATCACAATAGGTAATTCTTCTATTGAATTTACTTTATGTGATCTCGGGGCATCAATTTACTTAATATCACTTAAAACTTTATGAACTATTGAAAATAGGATGGTTAACTACTACACCTATTAACCTTACTTTAGCGAACAATATCATTATTTAAGTGTATCGATTATTGGAAGACATCCTAGTGCTAGTACATGATTTAGTATTTCCAGCTTATTTATATGTCATGGTAATGGGAGATTCAACATCACCCAATCATTTGTCGATACTATTAGTTAGACCTTTTTTGAAGATAGCTAGGACTAAGTTAAATATTTAAATAGGAAAAATGTCTATGGAGTTTGAAGATAAGATTGTCAAATTAATGATTAATAATGAACTTAATTATGACACTTACGAAGAATATGATGAATTATTCAATAATGAAATAGAAGATAATGACTTTTTAACCTTAAGATATTATGATAATTTAAATGCTGAAATTTATGCAATAAACTAAATAACAATGGAAACTGATAAAGGGATTTCAAAGAAAAATTTAGTTGAAGACACTTGAAATGAAAGGAAAGTAACTCAAGAATGGGGAGTTAAACAACCGAAGAATGGAAAAATCATTAATGAGACAGAAGTTTCAAGATCCAAATAAAAGAAGAAAAATAAAAGTTCAAACTTTAATTGTATAAAGTTTAATGTTCCTGGAGGCGTAAACTTGCACATTAAAATCGAATGGGCTTGGTACTATAAAGCTCAATGTGATATGAACTCTAACGCAAAATTTCATGCCTATAAATTTCTTTATACACACTTAAATGGAGCTGAATTCACTTGCTTCCGAATGATTTTTTTTATCGGATGGAACTTCAATTCAACCAATAGGAGTAGTCACATATGTGCTAGTTAAAATAGGCAACATCATAGTACCCATAGACTTTTTGGTAATGCCACACTTTATTAAAAAAATCTTCTTTTAATATTAGGACAACCTTTTCTAGCTGACACTCATGCTATTATGGATATTCTGAACAAAACAATTACTTTAAAAATCATTAGTCGAGCACTCATTTTCTGGAATGGTCCTAGAGTGAAAAATATTAAATTTAAGTTTAGAGATCCAAACTAATTTTGAAAGGGTTAAGTCGAGTCAACGACGGTAAATGATAATGCTATATGGAAGGTAGCCCATATTCTATGTTTATTTAATTTTATTAAGAATTTAGTTTAGTTTATTTTAGTATGTTCTTATTCTCTCACTTTTTCACTTTTGTATCGAAAATATTTTAGGGACTTAAACTCTGAGTTGATTCCAATTGAGAATGAGTAATCGAGTTGTTTTTGTTTATATGTCCTTTATGCAAGTCATATTTTTTACTTGCTTATAAATTTATTTATCAATTTGTTTAATAAAATATTTGTTTAGATATATGACTCACTCAAACTTTCAAATTTTTAGTAAATTCGACCTTGATATGAGTTATTATGATTGATAAATAAGTTAATTATGAGAACAATTGAAAAAAAGTAAAATAAGCCTAGCTATTCCTAGAAATTCATATTAAAACAAGGAATCGTTGGCTAAATCAATATAGTACACAAAAATTAATTCAAAATTATTGTCCAACGATTCCCATCGATTTCACTTAAACAGGAATCGTTGGTTAAATCGAAATGTCATAAAAACTTCCAACAGCTTAAATATTTTAGATACACTTAGCGATTCCCTATGGTTCCACTTTAAAAAGAAATGTTTGGCATGTTTTTTTATTTTTAAAATCAAAACCCTATATCGCCATACTCTTCAAATCTTTCACACTTACAAATCATTGCACCCCTTCATCAAAATCAAAATTTCTTACCTAAATTCAACCATTCTACGCTCAAGCTAATAGTATTTAACTGATTCCCACCACAACATAGTCTAATTCAAATCAAAAATCTTGATTTTGGGGTGTGTTAAGCCAATATAAGGTTTTAGGAATTCTCAACCTAAAGCTCGAAGGGATGGTCTAATGGGGTTCAAGAGCTTTAATCTTAAGAGATTCACTCTCAAGAAGGTAATTATGTTCTATCCTTTACTTCATCAAATTATTGATTCAGGGATTGACGCGATATTTTCAATATTTCTCGATATTGTTTAGATGGAATTTATTCAATTGCCTTGCACAAATAATTTCATTGATTCCAATATCATAGAAATAGGGATCATACTGATTTTTTATTCACAAATCAAAAAAATTTGGAATTTTTTCTATAATTGTGCATATTTGCAAATAGTTAACAAATGCGAGTTTGAAATGTGTTTGAGGGCTTTTTATGGTTTCAGTTTAATTTAAGTTGCAAGATTTCGAAAAGGCCACAAATTGTCACTTTATTGCATTACAATATTTACAAAACAAATTTTCAAAGTTTACGTTTCACTTATAATTCTGATGCAAGTATATTTTACATTTACAACGAATTTCAAACTAAACTTTCCAAATGGACTTCTCATTTTAAATAAAGGTAGAAGTTCTCGAGTGGAAAAGGTAGAAGTTCTCGAGTGGAGAAGGGAAAGGCACAACTTTAATAAAAGCCCAAACAAAAATCCAAAGGTCTTCCCAAACCTATTACACGAATTTCTTCGAATAGCCCTCGACCTAGAGTACCTAAAGAGCTTTCTCCACCTTTAAGTCCTGAATATGATTCAAAGGAAGAAGAAAAGAATTAGGAGACACCTATCGTTTCTTTCTACGGCCATAACCTTATAATTACCAAAGCCATTGCTAGGATGGAGAGCGACATTAGTAAGAACTGAAAGATTATCCCCAACAGGCCCCAACAGGGGTTTCAACATGACAAAAGAAATCAAGTATAAGATTTGGATCTTAAACATAATTAGGTAACGAAACTAGGAATTATTGACTAGGGATTACAACGCCGGTAATGACGTGATATCATCAGTTGAAATGGGATGTGAAATTTTAGTTAGAGAATTCTGAGTGACAGACGCAGAGTTGAGAATAAGAAAGTATCCATAATATGAGGAAGAATAGCAGACTACTTACTTGAGAGAATAAATCGATATTATTATTTACTGGAAGTGCATTTGAGGCAAAATAATGAGTATTGTAAGCCTTAGTACATGTATAGACATGAATTTCCCCACGAGACAATTAGGAACATTTTAGAAGTTATTTCGGAGGATCGCTTCCATTTTGATTCAGACAAATACCCAAAGCACATGCAAGCCAAAAACTTTAGGAAAACAACCAAAGCTTGGAGCTTTTTCTTAAATGCGAGCCAACAATCTAGTTTACAGCAATATGATATGGCGAGCTATAAGGTTACTCTTGACACATGTCAGGCATGTACAATAATATTCCCTTTTATATTTTACTTTAATTAATTTGTAGTAGTGGTGAGTGGGAATCATCTCCTATGGGATTTATTAAACCTCTATAGAAAAAATGACTTTTCAAGTTTTTTATAATTTTTATTTTTATTTCTAATAATAATAATTAAACTAACTAATAACTAACCATAAGATAATAATACTCAACTAACTATATTATCTTAAATAACAGTTATAATCTAGAATCAAAATCAATCAAATAAAATAAATTCAATAATAATTAAATATCTAAGAATACAGCCTTTAGCTAGCCATTAGTTCCCATAATAGAACGTTTATAAGGTAAGAAAAATCATTAAACATTGATTATAAGTAAGAATACAGCCTTTAGCTAGCCATTAGTTCCCATAATACTGGTGGAAAACCACATTCGAATTCAATTGAGCCAACCCATTTATTCACACAAAAACATTAACTTCACGCAATAGAACCGCATTAAATTTTATGAGAACTTTGAACTATGAAATCTAATATCTTTGGAAAGCCACTTCAACACTAGATCTCGATCTCGAACTCCCTAGAATATTTAAACGGTGTTTGACTTTTAAACAATCATAGTTACTAATTCAAATAAATGATGAAACCACATATCACATACATATTTGCAATTATTCATATAATACATAGATCCATGATTAAAATTAATAGATCTAAAATGATTAAATCGATGAATCGAATAATACAATCAGTTTAAAACATTAAGCACATAGTCATCTCACCATAACTACATTGCAAAATGGATCTAATTCATGTTCGGACATTGTTTAGATCAAACAATTTGCTTACTCATATTCATAAATAACATTGCAAAAACATAAATAAGAGACGAAATTAAAAACACCTCTAAATTAAAATACTTGAATCTTCAAAAGCAATGAAATAATGGACAATGTATATAAAATTAGTAGACTATGGCTCCAAGAACATTCAAACCTTCTAGGGCTTCAAAGTATGATCAAAGGCAATTAATTTCGTAACCTTAGGTTTGTATTTGTAGTATTCTAAGTAGTAAACTTCCTAAAAAAAACTTAGCCAACTTGTAGTTATCAAATATTCTTGTGATCTAGCTCAGTGATTCACGGTTATTTATGTGAGTCATGAATTGCTACTTAAATCAAGGATTTTAAGCTCACTAGTTTTTTCTTGTGTCCAACTATTTAGCCAACAAATTGGTGTCTCTAGGAATCGCTGGTTCATTTCTAGTTATTCTTTGCTTCCTCAGTGATAATTCTTTGTCTACTTTTTTCCACTTGCTTAATTCCTTATAATATTCACTTTTTCCTTTATTTCTTCACATTCTCTATTTATTACCCAAAATATCAAAAATGAGAGAAAAACTCGTGTAATATAGTCTTTTACATCTAAAATCATCCTAAAATGAACTATAAAATATTTCTAATTAATGACTTGTCAAATACCCCCAAACTTAGCACTTTGATGTCTAGAGAAAATGAATACTCTCAATCGTATTCTATTTTCTTCCTCGTTCTGATTTCACAATTACATACACCTATTCTTAAACAAAAATTATCTTAAAATCTAAATATATTACCTGTATAAAAATAAGAATCCTGAAAGAATAGAAAGATCGAAAGAACAATATCCTATATTTGATATTTCAACTTCCTAATTGTCCAATACTCCTCAGAATTAAAAGTTAAATTAATCATCAAGGTCAAGGCACCACATAGGTTTTCTCAATCTCAACTAGCATTTACTAAGCTTCTGATATCTAATATAGAATCTCAAGACACCAAAACCACCAAATCAATCTCATTTTCAAACAATATTTAAAATATCACTATAATCAAAGTGATATGAACTTTTATTCACCAATAATCATCGTGTCATATTTATTTGCTAGAATTAAAATTCATACTTCACTTTGTTTAGCTATAAGCACTCGAGATATATCTTTTATTTGAAGAGTTTTCCATAAAATTCCTTTATTACTCTTATATCTATTTCTTCTTCAATTAAATAAATATTCATTTTATTTATATTATATTCATATAGTTCCCTACTCAATTTCCTTTGGAATCATTTATTCTTTTTGTAGGAATTATTCCTCTCATTTTTTCAACGACTAGATTCCCTACTCGTTTTCCTTTGGAATTTCTGGGTCACTCTATTTTTTATGTAAAAACTCTTGTTAGCTCTTCTTTCTTTCACTATAGTCTAAGAAGCATTCTTTCCGACCAAGTAAATTTTATTGGCTAATTTCCTATTTTTCTCCTCAATTGTGGCATAAACTTTTAATACATACAAATGTATAAACTTGAACAATAATCTTTGTGTAACAAGATTCTTAGAAATCTATCTTGTTCATCTTACACTATTATTTTGATCTTATACCTATTATAATTTGTAATACAAAGTAACCAATCCCCTCTAAATTCCTTTTGTATATATACTATCTAGGTGAAGTCAAACAAGGTATAACAATTCCTTTATATCATAAAATTTCTATTTTCATAAGTAGTAAAAATATGTCACTTCTATTCAAATTATAATCATATTTTTACTCCTAACTAATTAAAGTGAAATGAAATGGGAAAATATTTTATCGTTAAAAATTTATAAAAACTCAATCGACTTTGGATAAATAAATGGTTTATACCTCTCGTTTCTTCCATACATCGCATCTTCATACTTACTTCACCTAATACCCTCAAACTCATTTCAAACCTTATTTTCAAGGTTTAAACATTAAGTTAGTTGTTCCAACAAAAATAAAAGTTCTTTGTGAAGCATAAATGAATGAAATAAGTAACTAAAGAACATAAGAATGAATCAAATAAGTATTCAAAAACATAATAAACTTAAATATTTCAAGTATCATATGATTTAAAGGGACATATCAACCCATTTCATTGTATGAGAATTCAAACATACCAAAATAAATGTATCAAAGTATTAACATATACAACACCAATCAAAACATATGATCATAACCAAAGACCTCACATAAATAACACTCAGGAAAAGATTACACAAAAAAGAAACAAATCTTGGAACTGCCATCTTAATGTTGCATCATCGCCATCATCCCCATGATCAGGTTGTTGGGACTAATAGATCGCCTAAAGATCATATAGGGTGTTATGTACTCCCTCTACCTGATAATTCTCATTGAAGATTCCCTAGTTAGCCATCCTTATCTAAAGTGGTCAAATGTAAATGTTGGCTCCCCCGCTTTGAGTTCTCCTGGTCCTGCTTCGCTATAGTCCATAGATTCTTCGGGCATTCTTGTGTTGGTCTTGAAATATGAACTCTTAAGTCTCATAGTCCTCATCTGTTTACGCAAGATTTTCAACATCATGGCCATTTTTGTGTCTTTTGTATCTACGCCAGTAAAGTCTTTTGCATGTGGTTATGTGGTCTTATTTGTTGCTCATTGTACATTGAAGTTGGAGTTGCCTCTGAGTTCCTTTGCTTAGTTGCACTTACTCTTCTTCTTTCTATTAGTTCTCTCCTTTGTGTTGCATTTGTCTTTTGCTTTTCCTCTAAGTCAATGCATCTAGGTATGTTCTTACTACTCTTAATGACATTGTAAGTGATGGTCTTGTCCAGAAATACATCAAACTCAATTCCTCTCATCAAGACTCGATTTTACTTGCAAGACTCAGTGATCTTCAAGGGAAAAGGTAGTCTATCCTTTTTTTGTGGTTATGGCATTCCTAATCCCTTTGTAAATTATTCGACCAACGTTAATGTACTCTATCCCTTAGACAATGTCATATAAGAAGGCTGCCATATAGTTCACTATGTCGTAGTGTTTTAAACTGGGTTGTAGGCTCGTGTTTAGGAAAAAGCTCAAGGCTTTTGTTGTTTCCTAAAGTTTTTGGCTAGTATGTGCTTCTGTTTCCTATTTGAGTCAAAATGGAAACCATCCTCGAAAGAGCTTCTAAATTTCTTGTAATAGTCTAGTGGGAAGATTTGTGTAAATACATGTACTAAGGTTTAGGGTACTCATTATGTTGCCTCAAATGAACTTCGATAAATCATAATGACGGTTTATTCTCTCAGGTGAGTAATCCACTGGTCTTCCTCGGACTATGGCTATTTTCTTATTTTCATATTTCTCCCTTTCGCGTAGAATTCTCTAACTATAATTTTACGGCTATTTTCAACTGACGATCCCACGTCATTATTGGCGTAGTAATCATAGTCAATAATCTTCGGTTTCATTCCATTATTATATTTAAGATCCTTGGCCCGTATTTGATTTCATTTTTATTGTTAAAACTGCTCTCCGATGTAATCTTTTGGTTCTTATCAATGTCGCTCTCCATCCTAGTAATGGCTTTAGCGTTAATAAGGTTGTGAGTATGGAAAGAAATGGTGGCTGTCCCCTTGATCTCTTCCTCTCCCTCTGAATTTTATTCAAAACTTTAGGGTGGAGAAGGGTCTCTAGGTGCTTTAGTTTGGGGGTTATTCAAAAAATCCCCGTAGGCCCAATAGGTTTGGGTGAAACTTTAGATTTTTGTTTGGGATTTTCTACTGACGTTGCCTTTCCTTTCTCTTCTAGTGAACTTCTTTCTTTTCCACCTTCGACCATTGTATCAATTTTCAAAATCACCAGTTCAAAAACTTAATAAACTTGTAAATGATAGAAACAATGTTGTCAAAAATAGTTCGGTAAAATTCCAGATGTTCTTTAAAAGGGAGAAATCCAATTGGAAAGATAGTTTGAAATATATTGTGAATGTAAAATATACTTGGCACCGTAATGATAAGTAAAATATAAACTTGAAAAATTCGTGTTCTAAATATTGTAAAGCAATTGGTGGCAAATTGTAATCTTTTCAAAATCATACCAACTTAAATTGAAATAAAATCACAAACAAACCCCTAAACTCATTTCAAACTCACAATTGTAAACTATTTGCAAATATATGTACTTATGATAAAAATCCCAAAATTGTTAAATTTGTAAGTGGATGATCAATGTGATCACTATTCCAAGTCTATTGGAATCAATGAAACTACTTGGACAATGCAACTGAATAAATTCCAACAAAATAATTTTGATAATTATTGAATTATTTCCAAAAATCTCCAAATAAAGAATTATGTGAAGTAAAGAGCTAAGGTTGAATCTAGGCAAGAAACTCAGATTTTGGTAAGGGGTGTAATGGTTTGCAAGTGTGAAAGGTATGAAGTGTATGGTGGTTTGGGTTTTTTAGTTTTAAAAATCAAATATCGCGCTCTTTGATTCATGTTTAAGTTGAATCATTGGGAATCTTCAAGTGTATCGAAAATAATTAAGATGTTGAAAAAATTTTAGACTTAACGATTTAACAAGCGATTTGGAATCACAGGTAATCATTAGACTCGAAAATTCGAGTTTATTTTCCTATGTACTGCTACTGATTTAACCAACGATTCCTAGTGTTAACGTGAATTGCTTGGAATTGTCAGTCTTAAATTACTATTTTTTTCAATTGATTTCATAATTAATTTATTCATCATTCATAAAAACTCATATCAAGGTATAATTGACTAAAAGTTTAAAAGTTTTAATGGGACATATAGCTAAATAAATACTTTTATTGAATTAATAAATAAATATATAAGCAAGTAAATAATGCGATTTGCTTAAAGGACATATAGCAAAAACAACTCGATCGCCCCCCCTCGATTGGAATCATCTCTACATTTAAATTTCAAAAATATTACCAATATAAGAGTCAAAAAGAGAGAGGATAAAATATACTAAATTAAACTTAACTAAATTCCTAATAGAATTAAATAAACGCAAAATAAACATAGAATATATGTTGCCTCCCATAGAGTGCTTTTGTTTGTTGTCATTGGCTCAACTTAACTTTTGCAGAATTAGATTGATTTCTAAACTTTGATTTATGATTTTTCACTCTATTGCCATTCTAGAAAAGTGATTGTTTGGCCACTAATTGTTAGAGTAATTGTTTTATTCAAAGTATCCATAATAGCATGGGTAGTTGATAAGAAAGTTCGTCCTAATATTTTAGGAGGATCTTCATTGATAAAGTGTGGCATTACCAAAACTTTAGAGGGTACAATGTTATTGTCATCTTGAACAGGCACATCCGTGACCACTCCTATTGGTTGAATTGAAGTTCCATCTGATAAAGGGAATTGTTCAAAAGTAATTGAATTTAACTCCAATTGTGTGTGTAGAAAAAATATATAGGCATGAGATTTTAATTAAAGTTTGTATGACATTGAACTTTATAGTACCAAGCCCATTTGACTTTAATGTGCAACTATATACCTCAGAAATCATTAAGCTTTATAAGATTCGAGTCTGACCTTTTCTTTTTCTTATTGTATTTGGATCTAGAAACTTCTATATTGTTAATAATTTTTTCATTCTCTTGTTGCTTAACTTTACATTCGTGAGTTACTTTTTTTTCCTTTGAAGTGCCTTCAATTATTTGTTTCTTTGCAATCCCTTTATCAATTTCCATTGCTACTGCTTTGATTGCATAAATTTCAGAGTTAAAATTATCATAAAAACTCATTATTAACTATTTCATTATCAAATAATTCATCATATTCTTCATAAGTGTCATAATGAAGTTCGTTATTAATTTTCAATTTGACAATCTTAATTTCAAAATTCATAGACATTGCTCCTTCAGTTATATCTAGCATAGTCCTAGCTGTCTTTAGAAAAAGGTCTACCTAATAGTATAGGCAAAGAATTGGGTGATGTAGAATCTCTTATTTCCGTGACATAAAGATAAGTCGGAAATACTAAATCATGTACTCGTACTAAGATGTCTTCTAATAATCCATATGGTTTAGTAATGGTACCGTTTGCTAAATTAAGGTTAATAGGCGTGTTAACTAACGATCCTCTTTCTAATGATAGATAAAGTTTAAGTGACACAATGTTAATTTACGCCCCAAGATCATGCATAGCATATTCAAAAGAAAAATTGCATGTGGCGATGTGTATGATAAACATTCCTGGTTCTGAACATTTCTAAGGCATTCTTTGTAAAAAATGAAATATTTTATTCTAAGTTTTCAATAATTTCAAATTTCTTAAATCGTTTAGATATATCTTCTTTAGGTTCTTCCTCCCTAACATTTGCTAATCATTATGGAATGGTAGAATTAGAATGCATATCTTCATTTGAATTATATTTATGTTTTACTTTGTCTTGGTTAATTAAATCAAAATTTTGTAAAGATTTTTTGTAAGGTTCTACTTTGGCTAAATGCCATAAGTATATACTTTCGAGAAAAAACGTGTATTTCAGTTGCATGGTCATTCATTCCTAAATGAGAATGACATTTAACATCATCTCATTTTCTTCTTCTTTTATTGTTTTAGGTATATTAGTTTTCTTTCTACCTCTTTTTGGTTTCTTTTGTCGAGTATTCGTTTCTTACAGTTTTAACAAAATAAAGCGTTAACAAGTGCTTGATTAGTATTGTTCGTAGTTTGAGTAGTTGCTTTAGTTTGATTGCTTAACTTAATCATTTGTAGAGTCATTTAACTTAATTTATTTTTTAGCTCGTGAATAAATGTATAGATTCTAATTTGATTTTGAGGGATTTGCATAAAGTCTTGATGACTTTGGGTCATAAAGTTGTGTAGTATTTGTGATGAAGTTGGTTGTGTATGTTGTATAGTTTGTTGAGGTCCTTTCATTGTTGTAGATTATGTAGGTGCTCTCAGTCTAAAAGTGGTATTATTTTGATTTTTTAGACCGTAGCTAAGATTGAATTTGGTTTTTCATAGTAATAATTGTTGTTATTATATTGGTTTCTAGTCTGATGTTTGCCGAGAGCAACAAAAATAATATAACCCTTATTAGGTTACCATTTCCCACATTATTTTTTAGTAATGGTAAGTCAAGCGGTTGAACCACGAGGAATTGGGTCACTTTAGCTGACCAAAGAAAGGAAAAGCTTATTTCAATTAGGGATGTATAAACCTAAACTAAGGTATGCAAATTAAACACAAATAACCAACAAAAACAAGTTTTAAAGCACACCAACAAAAAATGTAAACGAATTGATGAAAGCAATTATAAAGACTAACCAAAGCCATGGGGATTTACAAGATCAAATAAAAATTAACACGCAGTGATCACCAATTTCCACACAATAATATATTCCAAATGTATTCTGTTAGGCTAGCCATAAAGCTTTGGAGAGCACCTAACACTCCTTTATTCCCTAAATTCAGTAAAAGACTCCCTAAAAAATGTTTGAACCTAAGTAAAGGAACCAAAAATTCATCACATTTGTCGCATTAAGTTCAATGGAATCACTAGCCCTTGACAATCAAAACAATGACCCCGTTTGATTCAATCTAAATCTTCTTATATGCAAGATTTACCAAAAGGAAGGGAACCAATTAGGCTATCTGCTTGCTATGTGTTACCCAACGAACTACACACTTATAGATGCAAATTGATGAACTAGCAATAGGTTCTAACAAACGCAAGTGTATTCAAGACTACAAAAACCCTAGCTCAAACCATATTAATCAACGTAATAACAAAAAGAATAAAAGAAATCACTGAAAATTGGTATAAAATCAAAAAAATATCTTACTTTGCTTTGATGTATTTAAGTATCTTTTGCTCCTCCTCTAATCTAAGTTAAAGGAGCTCTTTAGCCTCTCATGGCTTTCAAATCTAAGTGTTGATTATCTTGACAAATCAAATTACAAAAATACTAAAAAATAGAGAAAATCTAGTGATGAAATGGTGAAAACGGGGGAGATAGAAAGTGGATATGAGTAAATTGGGGGTTAAGGGTTTCAATTTTTTGTTCCTGTCTTTAAGTCTGTGCTACCCAATCAAGTTTTAGATTTTTTGGGTTTTACCCAATTGTAAGAGGTGAGTACACCACGTGTCAAGTAGAGGGAGAGTTTGTTTTTCTTTTGAGAGAGATCAACAATTTTATGTGCGCCGAGAAACATTTATGGTTAGTAATGGGGTAGAGAATGACAATGTGGCACTCGAGGATCATCTGGACGAATAGGGGAGACACGTCATGTTGAGGCAAGAACGCTGATGAGTGTTGTTTGCCTGACGAGTACATCGAGGAACAACTAATGGCTTTAATTGATATAGAGAGAAGTGAGGCACAATTTAAGGTTGGACTTGTAGAGGAGAAAGATGCATGGAGAACTTACGCGTGAGCAGGGGAGGGAATGAATTCGTACCAAGCAAAAATCATTTTTTCATCTGATCCCTCATGTTTACGCATCTCCTCACATATCTAAACGTTAGTAGAATAGATGTGTTGCTCTTTTTATGTCACGTTGTATGTCTCTTGATAGTTCTTTATCTTCCATCTCTTCAACATTGCACGTCTCGAGGCTGATCAAATGACTCCTGAAGCACCTTACCTATACTCCATGCATTATCCATTTCTCTTCAACTTTGGAGCTCCAACTCTTTTACAAACCACCAGACTTTCAACATGGACCGATGTGGGTCCCACTAGACTACTTTGGGATGTAGGCTAACAAGCCTTTTGAAGAGAACACCAAAGCCACTCCATTGTGCCCCGCTTTTATTATTTTTGATCGACATAGCCTAAAAACATGAAATGAACAAAAATAAGCAATTATCAACTAAAATTGGAGACTTTGGCACATCAAAATATGATATTTACACCCTAAAGTGGGTCTCAAATTTACAACTATCAAATACCCCCAAACTTATTATTTTGATCCTCTCGAGAAAATATTATTCAACAAAACTCTAACTAACTAATCCGACTAAACTCCAAAATCATGCAAAACCTATGCACTCAAAACAAAAATATAAACACATCAAACTTTATGGATGAAACAACTAACTACAACTAAATGACCTTAAGATGAAAAATTAACAAAAGTGTGAATCCTTTGGTTTCGAAAGATATTAAATCAACATAAAACTCAAGAGACTTGGGAGACTTTAAGTTGTCAAGAACTTAGGCCTGATCTCATCAAATATTACACTTTCGAACCTAAAACTCATTCAAAAGCCAATGCTATCAATTAATCATGTTCTTTATTAGCCTATACACTAAAGTCCCAAGTTTACGATCTCTTTATTAAGCATTAAAAACACAAAGGAATCTCATAAATAAGGCTACAACTCACACTCTTCACTAATGAAGACTTAACATATGCAAGAGTCAAAAAAGACATTTATTTTGGTTGTAATAGGGCGTGGCTAGGCTCAAATGAAAAGGGATGTACATGGATTCAAAAATATTGGAAAACATTACCATAGACCATACATACACAATATAGAGCTACGACAAAGTGAATAACTACATTTTTTTGAACTTTTAAGCACAATCCACTGCATTTTTTTTCACCAACTTTATTTTCAAGTGCTTTGCACACATTATTTTTTTCATAACTTTTGGAGTGGTTACAAAACTTTCAAACATACAAATATCACCCAAACTTGGGCTTTTCTTGCAATGAACACATAAGCTCTCTTTTTCAAACTTTTGGTATAACTATGCTTCCCAACAACTAGGTAATATGGATATGAAGGCTAAGTAGCTTTAGTGGCTTTCATGATAGGTAAATAACAAAAACATAATGGAAATAGGCTCAGAAATGGCTCACTGTTGATCTTAGACAATAGGTTAGCTATGAAGCTATTTAGTTAACACAAGCATGGCCTAAACCCATTCTTGTACACATGTTTCGATCTTTCAAATTTTGCCTTGAGTAGAGTGCAAACTCATTCTAGGACACTAGAGGTATAGCTTATTCCATTTGTTTAGTTCTGATTTTATTCTCACTTTGATGTCAAGCACATGGCCCATCCCTCGTAGTAGACCCTACGACATTACAATGATCAATCGGATCAAAGACATGACAAAGTGCAATATCTTACACTATCTTGAGTCCACATCTTAATGGCATGCATAAACGAAATTCATAACCAACAGGAACTAAAGTTTAGTTTGGGCAGCTCTATATGCATCAAAATTGTTCCTAAGAATCTAAATGCATTAAATAAAGCATATTTATTCTCAAAAACCTATTTTTTATTGGAGTGAAAAAAGAAAACTACATGTAAACACGATATCAAAAAAATAAATGAACGCATGAATGAATGAATGAAATGGAGAGAAAAATGTAATAAATAGGCAAGAAATGAGTGATAGATAAGAAGACAAAATAATCAAGAATAGAAGGGATAACACCACTATTACCATCCATATAAAGCATTGGCTTAAAAAAATTAAAATGATTATACATGTCACGCTTGCATTCCTAAACCATCCAAACCAATCTTCCAATAACCTATATACCAACCCCCCCCCCCCCCCCCCCCAAACTTAGTCCAAACCTTGTCCTTAAGGTTTAAAATAAAGTAGGGGCAAAGCAACCACAAAGACAATAAAAGTAAATGAAGGAGAACAAGTAATATCCAATGGAACGAATAGTAAGAGTGAACAAGCTAACTACTATGTTATTATGCAAGAAACAAAATCTCCACAACTAATGAAAGGAGAGAAAAATAAAGCTTAACAAGAGAGAGCCTATTCATTATTGTTATTTTGTGTATTATCTATTTTCTCTTTTGTTTCTTTTTTTTAATCTATATTTCTTTAAAAAATCTATATGTTTGTGACCTATGTACAAACTAAATGTAGTTATTTACAAACTACAATCCTAGATTAAGAAGGGACAAAAATTGTTACGATTAAGTCGAGTATATTTCATTTGAGACCCACAAGTCAAGTTTCATGCATGTTATTTCGAAGATGTACATGAATTCCCACTCACATACGAAATGGATCAACGAAAATCCCATAGACTCGTAGAAGCATCGTTCATAAGCATAGATTCAAATTCCAAGTAGAATGCAAAATGATCATGAGTTTCAACGAGATAAATGTGCCTTGCATGGCATTAACCATCTCGTTGAAACAAGGGAATGGGATCTATGCAAGTGAATAATGTAAATGATACCTGACCGATGTGCTCTTACATAATCCCTTCTTCATTCATGCTTCCTTAAAGTCCTAGAAATACCTACAAATGTCATAGCAAAAGTATCAAAATCAGTATGGAAAACAAGAACAAAAAAAAAAAAAAACAAAATGAATAAAATTAAATTGAACTTCATATTGGGTTGTTGCCAAACAAGTGCCTTTATTTAAAGTATATGGCTAGACTTCACCAAGATCAATTTGAATACTCTAGGATGACAAGAGTCTCACTCTCCAAGTCATGAAATGGGGCATGTTCATAGAAAGGCTTGAGTTGCCCATTCACTTTAAAGATCTTCTTGATATCCATGCTTTGAATTTTTGCTGCACTATGCTCAAAACATTAGTAACAATGAAAGGCCCGATCTAAAATGGCCTTAATTTGCCAGGCATTAAATGCAACTGAGATTGAAAGAAGAGACTTTTTGGCCCACTTAAAAAGTCTTCTGAGAGAGATGTCGGTCATTAAGTGCCTTGGTTTTGTCCTTGTAAATTTTTGCACTCTCATATGCATCATTTTGGATTTCCTCCAACTCTTGAATATCAAGCTTTATTTCCTTTCCCACATCGTTAAGTTGCTTGTTAATCTCCTTCACTGCCTAAAAGGCCTTATGCTCAAGTTCAACTGACAACTGACATGTTTTCCCAAACACCATGTAGTAAGAACACATGCCAATATGAGTCTTATATTCCATCTATTAAACCCAAAAAACATCATCAAGACTTAAGCTCCAATCCTTGCACAAAGGCTTAAGGGTTTTCTCTAAAATGGCTTTAATTTGCTCATTTTAAACTTCATCTTGCCCATTTGTTTGGGGATGATAAGCTACGGAGGTTTGGTGAGTGACATGGTAGTTTTTCAGCATAGCTTCGATTAATCTATTGCAAAAGTGAGTGCCTCTATCACTAACAAGAGCCAGTGGTGTGCCAAATGTGGTAAATATACTTAATTCGAGGAATTCATTCATGACTTTAGAATCATTCATTTGCATGGCCTTTGCTTTAACCCACTTAGAGATATAGTTAATCAGAAGCAAGATGTAAACATTGCCAAAATAAGAGGATAATGGTCCCATGAAGTCTATACCTCATGCATAAAAAATCTCATAAAACTAAACTAAAATCAAGGGCATTTGGTCGCTCTGGCTAAAGCTTCAGCTTATTTGACACATAGGACAAGTCAAAGTGAACAAGTTAGCATCATAAAAAAAGGTTAGCCAATAAATCCACAGTTTAAAACTTCCCTCGTCATTCGAAGTAGTCCAAAATGACCACCAAATGGATATGAATGACAAAAAGCCAAAATGGAAGAATGCTCTTATTAGGGAACACAACGACAAACGACTTGATCGAAGCAAAACTTTCAAAAATAGAGTTCATCCCAAACATAATGCTTTTAATCACTTTTAACCTTAGTCTTTTGCGCTTTAGTGAGGTGGTGAGACAATGCTCAAACTGTGAGATAATTCAAAATATTTTGGTATACCATGGAAGTTCATCCCTCAAATAGAACATGTGCTCATCAAGGAAGTCATCTCTTAGAGAACCGTGAGATAATTCAAAATATTTTGGCAACAAGATTTTTTGCTCTACGTTTATCTTTAATTGTGATATCAAAATCTTGGAGTAAAAGAATTCAACGAATCAACTGAGGCAAGGCCTCTTTCTTTACTATCAAATACTTTAGGGTCGCATGATCAGAGTAGACAACAACTTTGGTTTCAAGATGATAAGCCTAAAATCCTCCAGGAAAACACTACAATGATAAGTTCTTTCTCGATTGCGGTGTACTTCATTTGAGCATCTTCAAGAGTACGGGAAGCATAGTGAATGACATGAGAGACTCTACGAACTCTTTGGCCCAAGATGGCTCTTACAACATGGTTACTCACATCACACATGATATAAAAAATCAAATCCCAATTTGGAGTTTTGATCATTGGGTGAATGTAAGAGATGCTTTGAGTGTGTCAAAAGCATTTATGCTTGCCAAGCTAAAGCCAAATGGAATGTTTTTTTTAGGAGGTGGCATGTAGATTGAGATATCTTAGAGAATTCCTTATTGAAAACGTCGGTAAAAACTGGCATGTCCTAGAAAAGATCGAATGTCCCTAATGGTGGTAGGGTAAAGCAAGTTCTTGATAACATCAACTTTGGCCAGGCCAACTTCCAAGCCACAAGAAAAGTCAATGTGACCCAAAATAAGACCTTGGTCCATCATGAAATGACATTTCTCTTAATTAAGAACTAAGTTCTTTTCAATGCATTAGGCAAGGACCTTCGTCAAATTGTCGAGACAATTATCAAATGAATCGCCATACATGGTGAAATCATCCATGAAAACCTTATTGAATTGCTCAACAAAACTGAAGAAAATGCTCTCCATCCACCTTTGACATGTGGCTAGTGCATTACATAGCACAAAAGCCATAGGACGTTAGGCAAAAATGCCGAAAGGACAAGTGAAAGGTGGCTTTTCTTGATCTTCGAGAGTAACCAAAACTTGATGAAATCCGGAGTAACCATCGAGAAAATAATAGTGTGACTTACCGGCAAGTATTTCTAGTATTTTATTAATGAATGGCAATGGAAAGTGGTATTTTCTTGTGGAAGCATTAAGCTTTTATTAATCAATGCACATTTGCCATCCATTTTGGACATGAGTAAGGACTAAGTCACCTTGTGAGTTCGTGACTTCCTTGATTTCCATTTTCTTGGGAACGACTTGGATCAGACTCACCCATTTGTTATCCAAGATTGGGTAAACCATGCAGGCATCAAGAAGTTTGACAATCTCCTTTTGACAACCCTCATCATGGGAGGATTAAGTCTCTTTCAGCCATCTCATGTAGGCTTAAACCCATCTCAAGTGGAAGGGCTAATATTTTTTATGTTTGCAATTGTCCACCCAATTGCCTCTTGAAACTCTCTAAGGACTCTTTATAGTCGCTCCTCCTCTAATAATGTGAGTTTAATAGACTTGATCACCAGAAGTGTGTCTTTGTCTCCTAAATACACATACTTGAGATGATGAGGCATAAGTTAGAGTGCAAGAGTGGGAGCTCGCTTCAAGGAGGGAGGAGTCTTAGATTGAGAGATAGGCAAGTCCACGAATGAGACGGGTGAGAAAAGGAATCAAACTCTATCACCATATCCTTATTGTCCGAGTTGAAAGAAAGTGTGTTCTTCCTAAAAGAATTGGTGTAGAGATCATACTCAAACCCTATTTGAAATGCATCGCCATCATCACTAGTTCTGATTTCCACAAAAGTATAAATGCAATCAAAGGAATAAACTGAAAAAACATCACTGGGATACCGCATAGCATCATAGATTTTGAATTTGATCAAACTCCATAGTGAATGTACCATTAAACATATCGATCTTGGTGCGAGCTATTTTCAAAAATAGAAAACCAAGGAGAAGAAATGAACCATTAATTCAAGGGCCATCCTTCATATCAACAACAAAGACATCCGCTGGAAAAACCAATTAATTCACACTCGTTAAGACATCTTCAAGAACACCAACAGGGTGAACAACAGAATGGTCCACCAATTGAATGATTACACCGATTTATTAGAGATGACAAGTGTTAAGTGTTTCAAATATGGAAAGTGGCATGACATTGACTGAAGCTCCGAGGACACAAATGACTTTTTGGAAGGTAACCTCTCCAATGGTGCAAGGCATCAAAAACTAACCGAGATCCTTACACTTTGGGGGCAATTTCTTTTGCAAGATTAGGGAGACATTCTCTCAAACACTAATATTTTCATTGCTTTTCAACTTCCCTTTGTTAGCATAGAGAACCTTAAGGAACTTGGCATAATAGGGAACATGCTTTAAAGCATTGATAAGTGGGATATTGATCTCTACATTATTGAAGACCTCTAAAATCTTTTGCTTCTTTTCTTTCTTTTTGTTAGGCATTACGCATTGAAAGAAAGAGGCTTCATTTAGAGGAGAGGTGGGGAAACCTCATTCTTCCTGGAAGTAGACTCGTTGGAATGGTTAGAAAGTACTTCAATCTCTTACTCTAACTCATCAACTTGAGGTTTCACATTTGATTTCCCTTGCTTTGGTGGAGTCATTTCCAACACTTTGCCACTCTTTTGAGTGATTGCATGGGCTCCTGGATTTGGATTTGGGTGTGGATGAGCCGACAAGTTACCCTTATCATTTATCCTCCCCAATTCAATTGCCATTTGCCCCTTTTGGGCTTCTAAATTCTTAATTCTAGCATGAGTCTCTTGAAGTTGCCTTCCATGTTGGATTGGTGGTCCTCCATATTCTTTTAGAATCTATCTTTAGATGCAACCAAAGCCTTAACCATGTCCTGTAAGAATGAGCTAGTGAAAGCTGGTGGTGGAAGATTAGGTTGAGGCAAAAGTTAACCTCTTGGAACAAAGGATTGGTAATTAGGATTAGAATATCCATAGCTAAGATAGGGACTCCTAATTTCGGGCTGATAAGTATTCGTGAATTGACCACGTGCTTGCCCTTGGAATTGGTTACCTAAAGCATTGTCTCCTTGCTCACCTTCAAAGTCAAGTGGAAAAGTGTCGGTGGGGTGAGAAGGATCAGCGCAAAGACCACAAACTTTAGCTTGTTTCGAATCGGACTTAAAAAGCTTTTCAACCAAGGTGGTGAGCCTATCAGTCTTATCATTATTCATATATGATCAACCTTGCCCCATGACTCATCGGTAGGACTCATCAATTTGATTACCATATTGATGAGATCGGCTTACTATGTCTCCAAAAAGATTCATCAACTCCTCAGGAGTCGTTCCTCTAATGTGGCCACCATAAAGATTATCTAACATTCATCGCTCAAAAGGAGCCATCCCATCATAGAAGAAACATGCAATGGAGAGATTGATTTGTTGGTGATTGGGGCAACTAGCATGAAAACATTTGTATCTTTTCCAATATTCACTCATGGTCTCACTTTCTCCCATTTTGATGGCACATATCTCCCTCATAAGTGTGGAAGCTCTAGTTTTGGAAAAATACGTACTTAAGAATGTGGTAAGCATCTCGGTCCATGATGTGATGGAGCCCGGAGGGAGGTAGTAAAGCCATTCATTGGTTTTGTCTTTTAGACAAAATGGAACATGTGAGGCAAAATTCCTTGAGGAATGTATAAGGTTCTTCATCTCTTTTACCATGGAAGTTTGGTAAAATTGAGATGAGACCAGACCTAAGCTTAAATGCCCCCCTTGTTGAAAATATGCAATGCAAAGGAGTTACTGTGCAAAATGTGCTCAGACATTGGTATCGACTTCATTAATCATCAATTGACGATGAGGTAGGAGTTCGGCATTCGCTATGGTATCCAAGGAAGGGAATCCAGAAGCCTTGAGTTGTGACTTCTTCAAATGAGCCTCTTCCCTCAATTTATGGTAAGTCCTTTCAATTTCATGGTTAGGAAGGTCTAAAGAACTAGTGGACTTGAATCGACAAAGAAAATATGACATAAAAAGATTTAAAAAAACAAGCTAAAGTAGAAAACAACCTCGTGGCAACAACGCCAAAATTCGATGCTTGCCGAGAGTAATAAAAATAATATAACGCTTATTAGGTTACCATTTTCCTCATTATTTTGTAGTAATGGCAAGTCGAGGAGTCGAACCACAAGAAATTGGGTTACTTTATGTGACAAAAAAAGAAAAAGCCAATTTCAACGAGGGATGTATTAACCTAAACTAAGGTATGCAAATTAAACACAAATAAGCAACAAAAACAAGTGAGCAAGTACGCCAACAAAAGAATGTAAACGAAGTGATTAAGTCAATTATAAAAGATTAACTCCATGGGGATTTACAAGATCAAATCAAAATTAACACGTAGTTATCACTAATTTCCACATAATAATATATTCCAAATGTATTCTTTTAGGCTAGCCATAAAGCTTTGGAGAGCACCTAACATTCCTTGATTCCCTAAATTCAGTAAAAGACTCCCTAAAAAATGTTTGAACCTAGGTAAAGCAACCAAAAACTCATCGCATTTGTCGCATTAAGTTCAATGGAATCACTAGCCCTAGACAATCAAAATAATAAGCATGTTTGATTCAATCAAGATCTTCTTGTTATGTGAGATAGACCAAAATGGAGCGAACCAATTGAGTTATCCACTTGCAACATGTGTCCCAATGATCTACACAATTACAGTTGCAAATTGATGAACGAGTAATAGGCTCTAATAGATTCTAACCAAGGCAAACGTATTCATGACTATAAAAACCTTATCTCAAACTATATGAGTCAAAACAATAACAAGAAGAATAAAAGAAATCACTGAAAATTTGTCGAAAATAAAAGAATCTTACATTGCTTTGTTGTATTTGAGTCTCCTTTGCTCCTCCCGCAACCTAGGTTAGAGGAGTTCTTTAGCCTCCCACGGCCTCGAAATCTAAGTGTTGAATGTTTGGAAAAATCAAATTACAAAAAATAATGAAAAGAGAGAACAAAGTTAGTGAGGAAATGAAGAAAAATGGGGGGAAGAGAAAGAGGAGATAAGAAAATGGGGGTTGAGGGTTTTGGTTTTTGTTCCTGTCTGTAAGTCCATGCTACCCAATAGAGTTTTAGAGTTTTTTGGATTTTGCCCAATTGTAGGAGGAAAGTCTACCATGTGTCAAGTGGGGGAAGCCTTTCTTTGTTTTCTTTTGGGGGAGATCAACCATTTTACATGCACCGAGTACCATCTATGGTTGGTGATGTGGTTGAGAATGACAATGTGCCACTTGAGGATCATCTGGACAAATAAGGGAGATGCATTGTAATAAGGCAAAAGAGCTAATGAGCATAGGTTGCCTGAATACCGCGTCAAGGAGCATCTAATGGTTGTTGATGGAGAGAAAAGTGATGCGATGTTCCTGGTTGGTCCTGTAGAGAAGAGAGATACACATGAGAACTTACGCGTGAGCTAGGGGAGGGAACGAATGCGCATCAAGAAAAACACATATTTTTTTCATCTGATCTCTTACGTTTACGTATCTCGGTGCATATCTAAATGTTAGTAAAATAACCGTGTCGCTCTCTTTGTGTCATGTTGTGTGTCTTTTGACAATTCCTCATCTACCAACTTTTATGCATTGCACATCTCTAGCCTGATCAAATGACTCATGAACCAACCTACCTATATTCTATGCCTTAGCCATTTTCTTCAACTTTGGAGCTCCAACTCTTTCACAAACCACACGACCTTCAACATGGACCAATGACGGTACTATTAAACAGCCTTGGGATGCTGGCCAACGCCTTTTTTGAAGTGAATACCAAAACCACTCCAATATGCCCCATTTTTATTATTTTTTATCGACATAGCCTAAGAACATCAAATGAACATAAATTAGTAATTATCAACTAAAACTGGAGACTTTGGTTCATCAAAATATGATATTTAAGCGCTAAAGTGTGGGCATAAATGTACAACTATCATAGGCGAACCAAAATATTGGTTCCTAACTGCGTTGACTTCTTCATTATTTTCTTCTTGTAAAGTAGGACATGCATTGGTACACTGTGCAACTTCATTGCTAAATCCACATGGTTTAACTTGATTTGATCTATCTTTTAATATTAGCTTAACCATGTTAGATAATTATTCAACTTTTTTGCCAAATTTATTACTTGTTTTGTTATTAACCTCATAAAGTTTCATTCTATATGTATCAGTCTTTTTACCATATTGTTTAGATTGTTTGGTCATCATGTTAATAGTTTCTTTTACTAGTGTTGGTGTAACATCGAATAATGACCCACAACATACGGTATCTAATAGTCTATATTCAAAATATTTTAGTCATTCATCAAAGTATTATAATAAGGCTCTTTGAGTGTATCCATATTATGGACAAGATGAAATTAATCTTTAATATCTATCCAAAAATTCATTAATGTTTTCATCATCTCTTATTTTCACGACTGTGATTTGTCTTCTATAAGCACTAATTTTTCTTGCAAATATATATTGATCTAAGAAAGCTTCTAGCATTTGAGCCCTTGTGGTTATCGAATATTGTGGAAGATAAAACAACCAATCTTGTGCTTGACTTTTCAATATAAAAGAAAAAGTTTTCAGTTTTACTTGTTCTAACGTGCAGTATTTAGGTTTCATCCTACTGACTTTTTGTTTATATTCCTTTATAAATTTTTGTTGATCTTCATTATCCTTACTATAGAAGTTAGGTAGAGTACTAATGAATCCAGATCTAAGTTCAAATCCGAGAAATCCCTCAGGATAAGCAATACACATTGGTTCACAAGCAGTAACATTTTGATTATCTTGCTAAAAAGTAAGTTCTATATTATCATCATCATCATTATTATTATTATTATTATTATTATTATTATTATTATTATTATTATTATTATTATTATTATTATTATTATTATTATTATTATTATTATTATTATTATTATTATTATTATTATTATTATTAAAGTTATTATTGGCTTCCATTTTGGTAGGTTGGTGTCCTCTACGTTGCTGTTGTCTTAAATTAAGATTAAATGTCCTATTTACCTTATGAGCAAAATAAGGTAAAGATCATATGAAATTAGAACAACGAAGTGGATGGACTATACAATGTTTAAAACTCCCAAGAAATTTTGTCTAAGTCCCTTACGATAGCTCCAAAAAAAGACATGTGTCAGGCATGTACGATAATTCTCCTTTCATATTATACTTTAATTATTTTGTAGTAGTGGTAAGTGTGAATCGTTTCCACATGGGTTTTTCAAACTTCTCTAGGAAAAATGACTTTTAAAGTTTTTTATTATTTTTTATTTTTAAAAGTAATAATTAATTATCACAATCAAGAATCAAAGGAAATCAAATAGATTAAATTTAATAATAAATAAATATCTAAGAAAATATCTAGAGCAATGAAACATAAACCCGATTTGCATTCCAAACATGTAAATCCAATCCATATATAGTCATGAGAATACTTTATAAAGTAAGATAAATCATAAAAACTCTAATTATAAGTAAGTAAATGGCCTTTAACCAGCATTGGTTCTCCTTAAACTGGTGGAAAAGCTACGTTATATACTATTGAGCTAACCAATTTATTCATACAAAAACATTAACTTCACGCAATAGAACTTCATTAAATTTTATAAGAACTTCGAACTACTAAATCTAATATCTTCAGAAAGCCACTTCAACACTATATTTAGATCTCTAATTCACCTAGGATATTCAAATGGCATTTGCCTTTCAAACAATCCTAGTAGCTACTTCAAATAGATAATGAAACCATATATCACATACATATTTACAACTATGCATATAATACCTAGATCCATGATTAAAATCAATAGATATAATAAACCTATTAAATCAGTGAATCAAGAATAGAATCGGTTTAAATCATAAGCAAATATTCATCTCATCATAACTACATTCCAAAATGGATCTAGTTCACGTTCAGACTTTGTTTAGATCAAACAAACTACTTACTCATATTAATAAATAACATTGGGATAGTATAAATAAAAGAGATAATTGAAAATACCTCTGAATTAAAATACTTGAATCTTTAAAAGCAATGAAATAATAGACAATGTATGTAAAATAAGTAGACTATGGCTTCATGAACAACCAAGGCTCCTAGGTTTTCAAAGTATGATCAAGAGAAATTAATTTCATAACCATAGGTTAGTATTTATAGAGTTCTAAGTTGTAAACATCCTAAAGAAACTCAGATTGTAATGGCCCAAATTAATTAAACTAGGATTAGCGTTAATCTTAGGGATTAAGATTCATAATTTGGGTGTTACGTGGATAACTCGGTTGACTCAAACACAAGAATCGAGGGAATACATTATTTTTGAATGATAGTTGCGTATATGTGGCGTTTAAAATTATTGTATTGCATCGCATGTGTACGTTGCTATCGAGCTGGTTGGTGTGATGGTTATTCACCTCGAAAGGTGAGTCAACGCGGGTATCTGGTTGGAAAACTATAGGTACACTAGAAAACTTGACTAATTCACACTAAAATTACTAGTTGATCAATTAAAATGGGTAATGTTACCATAGGCTAAGTTTATTAAATTAAAACAATAGGCTATGGCGTACCTCAGAATGCATGCCGAGACGTGGGGCATCAAGTACCAGGTGGTCGAGGGTTTGTAGGAACACAAAATTTGTCAATTTTGATGAATAAAAACACTAACCATATGTATCGTAATGGGCTTAAGCTAATGTAATTAGAAACAAATAAATATGGCCTACAGTTTTAGTTAATTAAATTAGAAACCATGAGATTGTCCTAGAGATACATATTGGCACATCTAGGAATCAAATGAGTATCAAATTGGTGTCACTATGAGAGATTTAGTGGTGATTTAATGGAATAAGTGGCAAGCTGTAGGTCATGAGATGAGTCTCGGGATATGTAAACACATAGAGAACAATGTCTAGGAATTAAGCCCACCTTAATATATATAAGAATGAGTTAATAATACATGCAAATGAAACTATTTTCATCTCAAATTGCTGGAGAAGAAAGAGGTTGATGGCGAGAGAAGAAAAACAGTAGATGTCAGTGAAGAAAGATCAAGCTAGGTGGGCATCAACTAGGTAACCTTACCGCACTAGCAATTTAGTTAAGATTTGATGTTTTGATGTAAAATTTGAAATGTGAGGAGTAGGTCATTGATGTTGATGAAATTGTGATGAATTACAAGTATTCTTAACATTTAAATGAGAATTTGCAACTGATTTTATAGAATTTGGGTTTTTGGTGAGAATTGGAAAACTAATGAAATGCATAGATTTGATGATTTTAAGCAAATTGATGTTGTTCTAATTGATTTGAATGATGTTTTGGAGTTTATATTGAATAGAGAATGGTTTCGTTAGGCATGGTTTGCTAATTGGGGAATTGGTGACAGAATTCTAGAATTGAGAATTTTATCAAAGATGGCAATTAGCACGCTGACTAGGCTGGTTAGTGCGCTAACCAGTCTGGGCACTTAACAATTTTTCAAAATGAAGAACAGTAGTGCATTAGACATATCCCTTAGTGTGCTAACTCCACCTAGCTTGTTAGTGATAAGTCAGTATTTATAGGTTTTTAGTAGTCTATTTTATTATATTTAATTATTAAAAGTATTTAAAATATATATTTAATTATTTTTTTGGTCATTTTTAGGTGACACAGAGTGTGCGGTTAAATTCGTGGCAGAAAAATACTCGAGTTGGAGTATTTACTTGCAGTGATTGGATGCCGGATAGTTTGCCTCGAAATATGCGTTGTGCGGTAGGTCGAATAGCCGACAGTACGTTTCAACCAATCAGAAGATGACATGTCAGTGGTTCACAACACCGTAGGTGCCAAGTGTCACGCGTCTGTTGGTCCACAACGTCAACACAAAGCCAGCGCCACCAATCACGGGCCGCCGAGTCAGAACCATAAGGCCACGTCACACACCTCCTTATTTTCTCATCGCACAGCTTCCATCAATTTGCCTCGAGATTCGTGCTCACACAAACCCCCAGATTCTTGCACATAGCCGCGTGACTTTTGCGTTCCACGTGGATGCCAAGTGGCGTTCTCTCATTGGCCAGGCGTGTCATTAATACATGGTACGACCAATCACGTGATGACACGTGGCGTTGACTCATTTACACACAACGGAACGCACAGGAGTTCGGCGAATGATGCGACAACTAGTAAGCGGCGGTGACAGGAGTGGTCCAATGGCGTTCTGACACACCAGCACGATAGGAAAAACCAGCGAATCGGGTGTTGACACATGGCAGAATTAAGATTTTGATCTAAAAAATACACCTACGATGCTCCTCGACCCACGAGCCACGTCCTTAACCCCTAAAATTAGTATTCGAGACCAATTTGGAGTACTTTCATATATTAGGAACCTAGGTATTATGAGAAGAACAATCAATTAATATTTTTAGAGATCTATTATTAGTTTTTAGTATAGATTTTTGAAGATGATGTCCGGGTAGTTAATTTCTTGCCTAAGTCGAAGGGGAAGCAAGTCGAGATCATGGATTCAAAGCATATTACGGGAGATCTTTTTTTTAATATTTAATTAATTTAGTTTCTCTTATTTCATTGTTGTTGATTTTAATGATTATGATTATGGTATGTGGTATGTATGAAACATGTGCATGCTTTTAGATTGACAATCGAATGTTATTTGGAATATTAGTATCCGTGTAATTGTGCTTTTAGACCAATAAAGTAATAAACATTCACCCGTTTGTTGTAAAACCCTTTCGGCTCTTGAATGTGCAACAATTGAATCTAGGTTAAATCGGGAGCGAATGCAATCCGATTATTTAGGATTAGTGTTCCCACAGATCTATATTACTGCGGTTAATGTGTTAAACCTGATTGGTGGATGTCTAGGGTTCTACATTAATTAGGGAAGTAGTTAGTGGCGGATGTCCTGGCTATCGAGATTAGCGGAACTAGGAATTTCTGGCGGATGTCGATTTTCTATAGCTAATCTAGGAGAATTTAAATTAATAACTTTTTGGGAAAGATTGAAGACCATGATTGCTATTGGATCTTGATTCTGATTTGTGGAACTGGAGATTTAGGTGTTATTTAGGCATTAATTAGGTGTTAATTGATTATTAATTAATTATTTTAATAATTAGTTAGCTGTTTTATTTTATTTAGTTTAGTTAAATTAGTTAGTTTAATTAATATTTATTTCAAAACCCCGATTTTTTTTTTGTTGTTTTAAACTAAGAAAGGCAACCAGTCTCTGTGGGATCGACCCTTTGCCACTATTCTATAAAATAGTTGGTTTATGAATTTTATTTTATTTGACGTGTTCGACGCGCGTCAAATTTTTGGCGCCGTTGCCGGGGACTGGTATATTTCTTTCTTTGGTTTATTGTTATTGTTATTTTTATTTATTTATTTTTTATCTTTATTTTTTTATTTTTCCTATCTAGTTCCTTGCTCTTAACATGTATCCAAGCAATATCTTGAGTTCCACTGACCAGAAACTTGACCGATTAATCTCCATGATGGAACATCTCCTCTCCTCTGATGAAGTGCAAGTCAACCCTTCTCCTACCCACATAATTATGGTCATTATGAAGAATCACATTATTATAATGTGAATGGGGTAGGTATGCCACATGATAGATATCAATATTTTAACATGAATTCTTTTTTGCAACAGGTCGAGGTTTGCGAAATTTGTGGAGACTATTCTCATTCTGTACATAATTATCCATATCATCCACAGTATGAGAATTATCACTATTCTAACTATGCATCGCCATAACCCGACTTCTCTGGATTCATGTCACACTTACAGGTTCCTCAATATGAAGGAAATCAACAGTTTCATCAAAGCCTCTCCTTGGAAATATATTGATGCAAATGATAGAAAGTGTGCAAGACTGTCGACAAGTTTGTCATAACATACAAAAACTTGATTTTAGTTGTCTAGGCTCAAAGGACTTGGTAACTGACTTAGATCAATATATTGTCAGTCGTCGAAGAAAAATTGATGAAGTAGAGTTGTGTAGTACACAACCAGCTTTTAACCCAAATGAGGATGTGAGCGTTGATATGTTGACGAATCTTGAGGTGAAAGAGGATACATATATGGAAGACTATTTGATAGACACATCCGAAAAATGTGAAGTCTTTCAAATTGAGCCAGAGATTGTCATTGCATTAAATGAGGGAGAAGATGATATGAACATTGATGTCAATTCAGACAAACCAGAGATGCCGCAGATAGAGAGCGAGGAAGACCAACTTCTGGTGTTGGTACAACCACCCACCCTCCCATGCACATTTGGTACACCTTATAAGGGGTGGACGTAAGGGAGCGTTCGCGGATCTTCTACACTACCGACACCTTTGTGTTGGATGATCCTGATACGATAGATTCTTTCATGTTAGAAGTCCCGGATGAGCTCCTAAATCTGAAAAAGGGTGTGCATGTTTCATTTCCCAAATACGTAGATGCGCCATTCGTTGTTGACATCTCTAAAGGAGAGGGCATCACGTGACTAATCGTGTTAAGTCTAGCCAAAGACTTAAAAGAAAGGCGGCTCGTTGGGAGGTAGCCTAACTTTATTTTTCTTTTATTTTATTTATTTCTTGCATTTATTTTAGTTTTAGTTCAGTTTTAGTTTTTTATTATTTTTAATAATACTCTAATTTGGTCTCTTTATTTTTACAGGTGATGGAGGGTTGGAGCGCTAAGTTTTGTAGGTTTGACTTTCGATTACATTTTTAACATAATTTGAGCATTATTTTTTTAAAGGAATTAACATGTTTATGGGATTTTAGGTGTTTTGAGACTTGATTGGGACATACCTAACTTAAGTCGCTGCATTAGTGGCAGGTTTTTGCGTAGACCCAAAACCCTAAATTTCATTCCATCATCATGTTGATTTCACCCTTAATTGAAAGACTTCGGGCCCGCAAGACTTGATTGGAATCTTTTTAGTTAACTCATATATTTACTAGTTCTTGCTCTTGTTATGATTGTTATTTCATAATTTCCTTAGTCACCCACACATGAGAGATTTTTTGCGTTCAATAGTTTTTAGAGACTTTTTGTTATGCATGCATTTATATCATTTCTTATCCATGTCTTTCTTCACCACTATCTTTTTCTTTTTGTCATATGGATGCCTTGACTTGTTTTAAACCTTGAGGACAAGGTTCGGAATAAGTTTGGGGTGTTTTAGGGATTGTGGATTGTTTTGGATGGATTCTATTGCAAAAGACCGCTGGTGAGATCGTTTAATTTTTTTTTATGCGGTTATATGCGGATATTAGATGGTAATGGTGGTGTTTTATGTTATTTCTTTCATTTCTTATCCATTCATGTTCCTTTCTCATTTCATTAGGAATTGATACACTTTCATGTATATATATGCATTAATATATATATATATATATAGTTATTTAGAGTCACCCGAAACTTTGTTCATGCCTTTGGTTATGGATGAGTAAATACCAGTTGCCTTTTTGACTTGAAACTTAGAGAAAAGTAGGAGAAACACTCAATCAAGTTCGTAGCTCAGTATTTTTATGATTTCATTATTAGAGACTTAGATGATGGTTAAACTTAGTGCTAGATAACGAAAATGAGTAAATGGTCCAATTTATGCAAGTTATATTATTTTAACCCATATTGGGGGATTTGCTTGATTATAGTGAAAGGGAGAAATACTAACAGGAGTATTCTTAGTGTAGAGCGTCCCACAGATTTCCATAGGAAATGGAGTAGGGAAACTTGTGGGGGGGGAATGAGAAAATCGGTCTATAGGGACCGTATTAATTGAAAAAAAAAAGATTTAGAGAAAAATATAATAAAATAAAAATGAAAAAAAATAAAGGCGGAAGTTGTGAAACTCCTCAAATAAAAGATGTAGTTCGAGTCTTTCACTATATTAAGTGAAATTTGAACTTATGTGCTTGAATGTATAAACCAATAAAAGTTGTTATTAGTTGATGGCCTTTGTTTTGACCGAGTCTATGTTTTTAAAGTGGGATCTTAATTGTGTTTGACTTGCGAGACTTGACATATCATAACTCTGAAATTTTATGAGTTACTTGTTAATTTGGTGACTGTGTAAACCAAAGGAACTCCATGAAATTAGGATCGGTTATAGGATTAGTTGAGTCAATGCATTATTATATTAAGAGTCTAGTTTAGTTTGTGTTATCATTTACACATTTGCTCGGGACGTGCATAGTCTTAAGTTTAGGGGTATTTGATAAGTCAATATTTATAGGTTTTTAGTAGTCTATTTTAGTATATTTAATTATTAAAAGTATTTAAAATATATATTTAATTCTATTTTTTGGTCATTTTTAGGTGAAACAGAGTGTGCGGTTGAGTTCGTGGCGAAAAATTACTCGAAATGGAGTATTTACTTGCAGTGATTGGATGCCGGATAGTTTGCCTCGAAATATGCGTTGCGCGGTAGGTCGAATAGCCGACAGTATTTTTCAACCAATCAGAAGATGACATGTCAGTGGTTCGCAACACCGTAGGTGCCAAGTGTCACGAGTCTGTTGGTCCACTGCGTCAACACAAAGCCAGCGCCACCAATCACGGGCCGCTGCGTCAGCACTACAAGGCCACGTCACACACCGCCTTATTTTCACATCGCATAGCTTCCATCGATTTGCCTCGAGATTCGTGCTCATGTAAACTCCCAGATTTTCGCACATAGTCGCACAACTTTTTCGTTCCACGTGGATGCCAGGTGGCGTTCTCTCATTGGCCAGGCGCGTCATTAATACGTGGTTCGGCCAATCACGCGATGACACGTGGCGCGGACTCACTTACACACAACAGAATGCACAGGAGTTCGGTGAATGATGCGGCGACAAGTAAGCGGCGGAGATAGGAGTGGTCCAATGGCGTTCCGACACGTCAGCACGGCAGGAAAAACCAGCGAATCGGGTGCTGACACATGGCAGAATCCGAATTTTGATCTAAAAAATACCACTACGATGCTCCTCGACGCACGAGTCATGTCCTTAACCCCTGAAATTAGTATCCGAGAACAATTTGGAGTACTTTTATATATTAGGAACCTAGGTATTATGAGAAGAACAATCAATTAATATTTTTAGAGATCTATTATTAGTTTTTAGTATAGATTTTTGAAGATGATGTTCGGGTAAATAATTTCTTGCCTAAGTCGAAGGGGAAGCAAGTCGGGATCATGGATTAAAAGCATATTATGTGAGATCTTTTATTTTATTATTTAACTAATTTAATTTCTCTTATTTCATTGTTGTTGATTTTAATAATTATGATTTATATTTATGGTATGTCTTAGGCCAGTGCATGCTTTTAGATTGACAATCTAATGTTATTTGGAATATTAGTATCCGTGTAATTGTGCTTTTAGACCAATAAATTAACAAACATTCACCCGTTTGCCGTAAAACCCTTTCGGTTCTTGAATGTACAACAATTGAATCTAGGTTAAATCGGGAGCGGATGCGATCCGGTTATTTAGGATTAGTGTTCCCACAGATCTATATTACTGCAGTTAATGTGTTAAATTTGATTGGCGGGTGTCTAGGGTTATACATTAACTAGGGAAGTAGTTAGTGGCGGACATCCTGGCTATCGAGATTAGGGGAACTAGGAATTTCTGGCGGATGTCGATTTTCTATAGCTAATTTAGGAGAATTTAAATTAATAACTTTTTGGGAAAGATTGAAGACCATGATTGCTATTGGATCTTGATTCTGATTTGTGGAACTGGAGATTTAGGTGTTATTTAGGCATTAATTAGGTGTTAATTGATTATTAATTAATTATTTTAATAATTAGTTAGTTGTTTTATTTTATTTAGTTTAGTTAAATTAGTTAGTTTAATTAATATTTATTTTAAAACCCCGATTTTTTCTTTTTGTTGTTTTAAACTAAGAAAGACAACCAGTCTCTGTGGGATCGACCCTTTGCCACTATTCTACAAAATAGTTGGTTTACGAAACTTTACTTTATTGACGTGTTCGACACGCGTTAGTTAGGCAGTCCCATTAGCGGGCTAATGATAGATGAAATTGAATTTGAAGGGCTATTTTGGAATTTTTGACTTAGTACACACCAAACACCTATAAACATACTAAATATGTAAAATTGGACTTCGGGGAATTAAGGGACTGTAGCTCGGGTATCGGAGAGCTAGTCAGGTCGAATTCGAGAGTTTGAGGAAGTCAGATCGTGGATTGTGGTTTGTAAACCCATGAGAATGCCTCATACAATTCATGGTTTGTTTTATCGATATTGAATATCATGTATGACTGTCGGCGGGCATACATGGGTATTCTACTCCTATTTTGGTTTGCGTATATATTGGTTATGGCTAAATCACTTGCACAAGTTACTTGTGTTTAGTGCTCGTGTCGATGGTAGTAAAATAAATCTACGACTGTCAAGAAGGATTTAAGATGTTCCCTTTAATTAAAATAGCGTTTGGAGGTTAACTGAAGTTGGGGTTTAGTCACTTTAAGCCTGTAAGTATATATGTGGTTCATGTTCTGTTTTATCAATTACTGGCTAGTTTAGGTCAGGGTTTTCGCATGATTATATGATTGTTTATTTATTACCGATTTGTTTTCGAGCTTGTTTATGGAGTATAGGTTGTTGATTAGACGGTACTGTTTTTCTTTTCGTATGCTGCCTATATTCATAGGACTATGATATATTTATGCCAGATGTTATATTCGCGTGTCTCGTAGTTACCGATTTTATTTCATGAATATTGTATGGACTTCTCTTAGGATTTACTCACTAGACTTGTCACTCTAATTGTTGGGTGATTGAGTGTAGATCATTTGACGAGCAAGAGCAAGGAAGTATAAGGCGACTACCTCTGAAATAGTGATGCCGGCTCGTGTGTGACTATAATATGTATGTATTTACTTTTTGTTAGGTTTTAGGGACTATAGAACACTGAATACATATATGGATCTTTTGATGTACTCATCTCGCCTTTGATATATACATGGTATATTTTTGCTGGGTTTTCCACTACTTAGGATTGTTAAATGTTGCATAACTTACTAATTTAAAGACTTCCGCTATAAAATCATAATATAACATGATAAATTGATTAACTGGCTAATTAAATCATTAATTATTATATCGAAATTAATTAGCTAAACTATTGTTAGTTGGAAAAGTGTAAGCAACTAGTTAGGTCGTGGGGCTTGGTGACGTGGGATGTTTCATGGTGATTTCCAAGGTTGCCTCAAAATTTGGGGCTGCCACACAAACACATCATAGTTATCCAAAATTCTTGAGATCTATCTCAATGATTCACAATGATTTATGTGACACAAAAATTGTTGCTTAAATCCTATATTTTAAGCTTACTAGTCTTTTTTTATGTCCATCGATTTAACCAGTGATTTGGTGTCTCCAAAAATCTCTGAGAATTGCTTGCTCATTTCCTATTCTTCTTTGCTTGCTTAGCGATAGTTCTTTGTATACTTCTTCCACTTGATTTATTACTTTATAAACTTTCTTTTTCCTTTTTCTCTTCATATTCTTCATTTATAACCTGAAATATTAAAAACAAGGGAAAATCTCATGTAATATAGTCTTTTACATCTAAAATCATCATAAAACGAACCATAAAATATGTTTAATTTTTTACTTTTCAGCATTCTTATACCATATAGTCCAAAGGATCTTGTATAATAACGTTGGCTGAATAATCTATAAATCAAATAGGAATGTCAAGACCACAAAGATAATGATGGAATGTCTTTTACTTTATTGATCATCGAGTTTTGCAACCAAGACTGAGTCTCGATGAGAGGAATTAAGTTTGGTGTATTTCTGAATAAGACCATCACCGATGTTGCCATTAAGAAAAGCAAGAAGGCACCGAGATATTTTGACTCGGAGGACGAACAAGAGAAAAACTCTACATAATGGAGAGAACCCATAGAGAGAAAAAGAATATAGGCAGGTCACTTTTGAAACTCTAAGGAAAATTATACAGTCACGTACAATTAGTAGACAAATCAGACCAAAGAGCCACCAGCAGAACACTTCACAACCATATATGCAGAGGACACATAAATGGCCATGACGTAGACAATCTTGCATAATCAGATGAGAACTCTGAAATATTAAGAGTTCATGTTTCGAAACAAATGGGAGATGGCTCGATGCATATATGGATCGAAGCAATGTAGGACCTAGAGGACTTAAGGCGGGGGAGCCGACATTAACATTATTTCACTCCAGCTAAGGATTCCTTGCCAGGGAGTCTTTACTGAAAATAACCCAATAGAGGAAGTAGACTATACTTTCTATAATTTTAAGGCAAGCTATCAATCTTAACACCTCGATCATATGGATTATGGCGATAATGCGATGTTTAGACACCGGTTCTGAGATTTATTTCTTCTTTGTGTAAAGTTTTCTTCTTTGTTTGTGATTACATGATTTGAATGTCTAAATATATCATGTTTTCAATTACTTGTTCAACTCATTCTTATGATACGTCAGTAATTGTTGAATATATTCGTTTATGGTTCACAATGTGTTTTTGTTTTTGTTAGAAAACCCAAATTAATTTTTAAACCTTGAGGACAAGGTTTGTAATGAGTTTGGCGGTAGTATGTGAAGTGAAGTATGTAGATGCGATGTATGGAAGAAACGAGAGGTAGAATCCATTTATTTATTCAAAGCTGACAGAATCTTTCAAATCTCCATAATATAGGTAATATTTTTCCCATTTCATTTAATTTTACTTAGTTAGGAATATGATTATAAATTGAATGGAAATTATATATTATTACTACCCATGAAAACAAAAGTTTTATGATGGAAAGGATTGGTTATACCCTATTTGACTTCACCTAGATTGTGTATACACTAAAGGAGTGTGATAGACATTATGATGAGTAGAAGATCAAAATGATAGTGAAAGATAAACAAGACAAATTTCTAAGAATCTTTTTATACGAAGGTTATTGATCAAGTTTATATATATATATATATATATATATATATAAATATATATATATATATATATGTTTTGAGATTTTATGCCACAATTGAAGAGAAAAATAAGAAATAGCCAATAAAATTTACTAAGTTGATAAGAGTACTTCTTAGACTATAGTGAAAGGGAGAAGAGCAAACAGGAGTTTCTCAAAAAACAAAAAAGACCAACGGATTCCAAAGGAAATGGAGCAAGGAACCATGAAACATGTTGAGTGTGCATAATTGTTTCTCATATTTTCCTATTATTTGTAGTAGTGATAAATGGGATAGCGCCTCCACAAGGATTTTACAACCTTCTAGTGAAAGTGTTTTTTTTGTTATGTTTTTCTAAATCTAGTTAATCTAATTAAACGGGAATCGAAATACTAAATAAGTATAAACCTATGACTACTAACATAATTAATCAAACTAAACTAAACTAATTCAAACAATTCAATGTAAACTTATTTAAACAAAATTCAAATTCAATATAATATAAATATATAAACAAACCCCCACTAAACAATGTAATATACTTGGAAACACTAGAACATAATATTACCTCGTAACCTAGTTATAATTATATGACGTAGAATCTAGGAATCATTATATAGTAATTCATAATAGGTTGATAACCTTTAGGAAAACAATCGTTTTTCCTATATTCAATGGAAAATAGTCTTATTTTTATCATTGTAAATCTACTTATTAGATAAAATGAAAAAATAGAAATATGATAACATTAACAATCAATGAAAATAATGTCTAATCTAAACTAAATATTAATCAGACTATGCTAACCAATGACTAACTTAGAACACAATCACTTAGGATATCCACTCATGTTATTTGGTAATACAAATTAATCCTAGTTACTACTTCTATAATTGTTTTCGATAATCAAAGACATATATTCAGAAAATCGAATATCAAAATAGATATTTGCAACTATGCATACAATATCAATCCTTATTAGTTGTAATATGCAAAAAACAACTTATTAAAATCGTGATTGTTATGTATGATTATATTTGAAGCATTAATTAAGTACATGATTCCTTAATTATAACTACATAGAAATCCAAAGTATATATACATGTCTAGAGTTTGTTTAATTTAATAAACTACTCGCTCATGCTAGAAATAAACAACGCAATAATATAATTCAAATACACAATTAAATAAATACCTATTATTGAAATAAACTAATTTCGAATGTTTGTTTCAATCATAAACTTAATAAAAACTAACTTAAGACTCTCACAAACTCGTTAAGAGAAAATAGGGCTCTTAATTTCGAAATCTTAAGGTCTTATTTATAGTTTCCTAAGATATGCAAATCATAGATAAACTCAAATTCTTTGTAATAATCTAAAAAATATGTCACTGACCTCGGCGATTTGTCAGTGAATCCTATGTTGTTCACAAATCGTCGAGTTAATTGCATAAAAGCATTCAGTGCTCCACCGATTTATTTGGCGATTCCTTTGTAAATTTAAATTAGTCGTTTGTTCGTTGGCTCTTTTCTACTTCCAATTTATGCAGCGATTCATCTGTAATCTCATACCGCTGATGGTTCGGTGAATCTTTTCTTCAATAAGCTGTTTTGCTCTTCTTCCTATTTTTCTTTCGTTTCTTCATTTTTCCTAATTAACTCTTGAAATTGCGAAATAAGAGAATACCTATTGTAATATCACTTTTTATATAAAAATCAACCTAAATTATACTATAAAACATGCTATTGACTTGTTAAATACCCTCAAACTCAACATTTTGTTGTCCCGAGCAAATGAATACTCTCAATCATATTTACTTTTCATTCTTTATATACTAATTTCAATCTAATTCATCTTAACTTTAAATAATAGAAATTTTTCAATAGAAGTGATCTTCAAATAGAAACATATTACCCACAAGTAAATGGAAGTTATGATAGAATAAAAGATTTAGAAAAAAACGAACCATCTCTTAGTGATAATTCAACCACCAAATACAATACCCCTTAGAACTTAAAGTTCAATCAATACCAATGCCAGTACACATATAGGTTTTCACAATTTCCACTGACAATTATGAAGCTTATGGTGACTAGTGTAGAATCTCAAAACATAAAAGCCACTACGTTAATCTTAATTTTAGAAAATACTTTATAATAGCACCACAATCAAAATCAATAGGAACTTTGTGAAGATACCAATGAATATAATGTTTAAAACGTGTTAGATTAAGAAATATTTTAGTCAACCCTAACTTCATGTACTCGAGCTAAATCTTTTCTTCGAACAGGTTACGAATACCCGCCTTTTACATCTCTCAATTTTTTCTATTTCATCCTATTAATTATTTTTTTATTATTTTGATTTTTATATGTTTTTTCATTTGACTTTTGAGTCCCGGCTCCATTTTCTGTGGACATTCTCACATTTTTGCCACTATAGATTCCCTACTCCACTTCTTATAGAATCTATAGGACTTTTATACATTCGTAACTCTTGTTAGCACTTCTCATTGTCCACTAAAGTTGAAGAAAATATTCTTTCTAATTTATAAAAAATCATCGATTTCTAACCCAACGTTTTTTTCAATTGTGGCATAATAATTATATATATATATATATTATGAAAATACTTAATTAATAGCTTTTGTATCACAAGATTCTTAAAAATCTTTCTTATTCATCTTGCGCTATTGTTTCGATCTTCTACCCATTTTCATGACTAACACACGAAAATTTAATTCATACATCAACTAGTAAAGTTAATAAAAAGGTATAAAATTGATTCTTTCTATCATTAAATTACACTTAGATAATGAAAATATCATTTCCATTTCAAATATATTATATATATATTAATTTTCATTCTTTTCTTAACTAAAAATAATGAAAAATGAAATTCATACTTACTTGAATTCAAAATATATTTGAAAATCTTCATCAACTCACTTGAATATCAGATCAAAAGTTTAAACTTTCAATCAATTCTGAACTTATCTTCTACATTTTTTCTTTCCTTGACATGCTTCACCTAAAATACCCCCAAACTCTTTCCAAACCTTTTCCTCAAGGTTTAAAAACTAAGTCGGATATCTAAGAAAACATATTTACCTCATAAAGTATAACCAAATTGATATAATCATAAATTGGATAATCAATATATAAGGTTAGTAATGAGATTTTCATCAAATAGAGTGAATTAAAAATATGAATAATCATCATCAATGTATATTAAATGTAGCAACAACATCAAATTATCACCATAGCACCATATCAAATGTACCACATGAAATTACATCACTAGACATAGTACTAAAGATAGTATATCATCAATATATATCATATAGTATCATCACTAGAGTTACATGTAAGACCTCACACATCATCACTCAGAGACAAATGAGATAAAGTAGGGTAAAAAAATCAATGTCTTTATTTTGAAGTCACATTATCATCATCCTTTACTGGATCAATCCTCTATGACTGGTAGCTCGTAGCGAGATCATAGAGGCTGTAGTCCTGACATGGTGGTAGTTGATCATCAAAAACATCATTAATCAGTAGCCGTATTTATGTAGATGATATAAAAACCTTTGTGCCTCCCCGCCTTCTATTTCTTCTCAACATCGTCCTTTCTTCCTATGAAGGCTCCTCGCTAAGAACCTATGGTTCTTGAACACCAAATCTTGATTCCTCGGATTTGTCACTTGATTGCGCAGAATTGGACCCATCAAGGCTAACTCTGACTCCAACATGTAAATTCCATCAAATTCCATAGAAGGTTGCTCAACATTTGGATCATTTCTTACTATCGATATTTCTTCTAAAACTATCCTTATTTCATCTCTAATCTTTCTTCTTTGCTCCATCTCTTTGATGGCTAGCTAAGCCATCTCCCTTTCGTCTTCAAAGCCTCATATCCTTCAATTTTATTAGAACTCTCTATTACAGCATTTGTGATAGTCTTCTCTGATAAAACATCCATTGCAAGACCTACTATGTTTACTCGATCTTCTCTGCAAAAACTTGTAGTTATCAAAGGAAATGGTAATCCGTCATTCTTCTTCATTATAATGACACTACTTATCGATTCATAGATAATCTTGCCAACTTTAAATATCCCAATCCCTTAATAATGTGCTAAAGCAAAGCAAATCTCTATAGTTCATGATTTTCCTAAAAAATTTGGTTGTGACATGCTTCGGATATGCCTTCTTGTCTAAAATAAATTTATCACCATGGATTGCCTCTAATCTTCCTTTAATTTCCTAAGTAGGGTAACGGTACTAAATCAAATATTTAGGCTTTCGATATTTATCTATTTTTTGGGGAATTTCTGCTAAACCAAAATACTAGTTTGTTCTCGCGGCAGAATAATCCGCTACTTTTCTTTAACTCATGACTTCATCTTGTTTTCATTTTTATAAGCATTTGCATAAAACTCTATCACTAAAAGTCACATCCCTTCTCACTAGGAATATTCTTAAGGTCCGGATGGTGATAGTCCCTAGTCAATAATCCCTAGTTTCTCGCATCAATGATATCTAAGATCCAAGGCTTGTATTTTAACTCATTCTTCACTTTGAATCCCCTATCCAAGATCATTTTTTTTTTCCTTTTTCTATAACTTTTTAATCTTGGCAAAGGCCTTATCATTAACAAAATTCTCCTCCTTAATAACATAGCTCTTCACTCCCTTCGGTATCTCTTTTTCTACTCCCTCCTGTTCATCCTCATATTCTTCCTTAGAATCATTGGTACATGCTAAATGTGGAGTATGCTCTCTTCGTGGTCTAGTCTTAGGTGTATTGAAAGAAACTCCCTTAGGTCTAATTAGGGGAAACTTGGATTTATTTTTAGGTTTCTCTACTAACTTTCCTTTTCCTTTTTCTTCCCTCGAACTTCTACCCCTTCCATTTCTGGTCATTTCAATAGATACAAGTAAAAGAATAAGCCTATAAAATAATTTAAAACCAAATTGTAAGAAAAGTGTTCGGTAAAATTCAACTTATCTATCGGAGAAATTCATTGGAAAAATTTGTTTATAAATGAAGAGTTTGAAATTCATATAAGATTCATCGATAAAACATCATTGATAAAAGATAATCGTTTGTTAGTAATTGAAGTCATGCAATAGACAAACACAAAATCCCCAAACTTATTTAAAACTTAATCTCGAATTATTTTGCGTATAAAATTTAATCAATTCGCTATATACTAAAAATAGTTTGAAAATTCAATATCAGTAAACAAATTATCACACCACTCCCATATTAGTATTATAATTAAAAACGTTCAACATAAAAACCAATTTTGGGCAAAAAGTTTAAAATTTAAGCTCTAACCTAAATAAAAATTAAAAAATCCATGAAAAAATGAAAGCATAATCAATAACAGGTTAGGGTTCTCATTTATTGCCTTTTTGAAAGTGAATATTTCAATATTAGAGCTCTATAACTCCTTTAGAACACTCCTCCAAGCTCCGACTTTAAATTTCCCTTGCTCAAACCCTATTTGGCTTTACACTTTTAAAACTCACCAAATTTTGGATTGAATGTGTGAAGATTAAGATAGGAATCGCTAAAATACACTAAAATCTGGCTTTGGAAGATTGAGTCTAGTCAAAATTTGATATTTGGGTAAAAACATTGCAATGATTTGTGAGTGTGAAGTGATTAAATGTGGTGATTTTATGTTTTTATTTTTAAAATGTGTATTCATTCTCGGTAAATCAAGATTTAAATGGACTCTTTGTGAAATCGCTACCAAAATCTCTAAAAATGAGCCTCAATGGCTCGTCGACAAGTTCAGAAACTCCTAGATATTATTGCAAATCGGTGATAAATCGATGACTTGAAATTACACTAAAAATTATGGGAACTAATACCGATTTTCTTAGCGAATTTCAGTACAAAATGGAATCGCTAAGACATTGATGGCCTATTTTGACGGATTTTTAATTTAATTGATTTTCCCGTATATTTATCACATATATGTCCAATAAAAAGGTATAATTATTCAAAAGTATCAACATTTGACTATGATTTGTAATAAATAACTGACTAACATAAGAACTAATGCATAAAGACAATATAATATGGAAAGACATTGGCTCAATCAACCCCCCTTATATGAAATTATTCTCAACTCTAGTTAAGTATGAAGAAAGAAGTAAATTGGCATGCAGTTTGCTCTAGAACTCATATCACAAATAGCTTTAAAATACCAAGCTCATTTAACTTTTATGTTTATGTATGTATCTCTTAGATCATCGAGTTAGACAATTGGTAGATTTTTATTTTTTTTATTATTCTTCGTAACTTTAAAATTCTCCATTTTAAGATCATTCTTAATATTTTTCGGATGCTTAACTCTCCATTCTTAAGTTATTATCTTTTTATTTGAAGTAACTTCAACTCACTCATTCTTTGTCATAACATTTTCGTCTTCCATTATTACTGTATTAATAACTTATACTTCATCATTTAAATTATAATGATTTAATTTTAAAAATTCATTATCATTAGTTTGTTCATTATTAGATTCATCAGAATTATCATAGACATTTTCATCATTAAAATGAAAAATGACAATTTTGTTTTCAAATTCCATAGACATAGTTATTTCAAAGGTATCTAACTTTATTTTAGCTGTTTTTAAGAAATGGTCTTCCTAAAAGTATATGCGGAGATTTAGATGATACTTAGTCTTCCATTTTCACGACATAGAAGTTAGTTAAAAATACTAAGTCATTTACTTTTACTAAGACATATTTTAGTAGACCATAAGGTTTAATAACTGTGTTGTCTGCTAATGTAAGATTAATAGGTGTATTAGTCAATGAACCTATTTTCAATCACTCATATAGTTTAAGTGACATAAAATTAATTGATGATCCAAGATTACACATAGTAAAATCTCTATAAGTTGCTCCTAATGTAATAGGAATTTCGAACATTCCTAGATCGGAACATTTCTCAGGTATTTTTCCTTTTAATTAAAGCATACACCTTTTGCCCTAAGTCTTCTTTAGATTATTTTAAAATTTTATCTTTAGATTCAAAAAATTCTTTCAAAACTTCATGATACTTAGAAAATTGCAAAATTAATTCCATCAATGGTTGATTAATTCCTATTTTCCTAAATGCTTCAAGTGTGTCTTCATTGTTTTCTTCCTCCCTAGGATTAGCTAATCATTATGAAACAATAGAATATGAATACATATCTTCATTCAAATTATTACAAATCCTATTATTTTGATTCTTATCAAGTAATTCATACTTTTGTAAATGTTTTTCATGTACTTCAACTTTAGCTCAATACCACTGGTATAGCCTTTTAGGAAAAGGTGTATATTTTAATTATCTAACTATCCATTCTCTAGTAAGAATGACATTAACCATCATTTCTTCTTCTTCTTCTTCAATAGTTTTATGTGATTTCTTTTAATTACCTTGCTTAAGTGTCTTTCCACTTTTCATCATCGCATAAAGCATTTACTTGTGCTTGATTAGTAGGAGTAGCAGCAGTTTTAGTAGCTGCTTTATCTTGATTATTTTGTTGAGTACTTAACCTATTTATCTATAAATTCATTTGGCTTGACTGATTTTTCAGTTCATTAATAATAGTATTAGTCTTAATCTAATTTTGAGAAATCTGTGTCAAGTTTTCTTGTTTGGGTTATAAGATTTTGCAAGATTTGATCGAAATTTGGATTCCTAGATTAAGCTTTTTATTAAGTTGTTGATTAGGTGTAGATTGCATTTTAGCTCTTGCTCTATAAGCTTGATAATTTTGATTTTGAGGACCATAACTAAAAATTGGGTGTTGTCTTCTAGGATAATAATTATTGTTATTATATTGATTTCTTGGAGGGCCAGAAAATTAGTTCATCATTACATTAACCTCTTCAAAATTCTCGTCAAGTAGAGTAGGACACACATTCGTAGGATGTGTAACCTCATTACAGAATCCATAAGCTTTAACTTGATTAGATCTATTTTTAATTAATAGGTTAACCGTATTAGATAATTCATCGATTTTATCATAAGATTTATTATTTCTCCTATTATCAACTTTATAAAGTTTCTTTCTTGAGGATTAAGTCTTTTCACCATATTTCTTATATTGTTTAGCCATTTTATCAATTGCTTCGTTTGCTAAAGTACGTGTTGTTTCAAATAAAAATTCACCACATACTATATCTAATAACATTTGTTCAAAATGATTGAGTCCTTCATAAAAATATTATAACTAAGCTCTTTGATTAAATCTATGTTGTGGACAAGAGGAGACTAATCTTTGGAATCTATTCCAGAATTCATTAAATTTTTATCATCTTTCATCTTTGTAAGTGTGATTTGCTTGCTATGGGAATTAATTTTTCTAGCATGCATATATTCGTCTAGGAAAGCTTCTAACATTTGAGTCCATGCAGTTATTGAACCATGTGGAAGATAGAACAACAAATCCTTTGCTTGATCTTGCATTGCGCTTTAAGTTTGACTTATTCTAGGATACCTTCTTTTGGTTTCATCCAGTTAACCTTATGTTGATACTCCCTTATGAATTTTTGTGGGTCTTCATTTTCTTTACCATAGAAGTTAGCTAAGGCACTAATAAATCCATATCTAAGTTCAAATTTAGGAAATCCATCGGGGTATTATACGCACATAGGCTCCTATGTTGTAACAATTTGACTTGTCTAAAATTAAGTTTTCTTTTATTGTTGTTTTTATTATTGATAACTCTATTAGCATTATTATTACTAGTGGGAGGGCATATGCTACGCACGTTAATGTCTCTAGTAACTTGGCTAATTAAACGAAAAGATTCAATTAAAATATCTATTCATATCCAACAAAAAAGATAACTACTACATAGTTATCTCTCTCTATCTATATGTATATATATATATATATATATATCTTCACGTTTATCCTTTTCAAATTACCACTCTCTCTCTCTCTCTCTCTCTCTCTCTCTCTCTCTCTCTCTCTCTCTCTCTCTCTCTCTCTCTCTCTCTCTCTCTCCACGAGTATCAATTTTAAATCTCCACTTTTTAGTTCAATCGAATATACCTAAACAACCCTACTTTTTTTCTCAAAGATTATTTCAACCAATCGAGTTTTAATATTGATTGTTACTTTCATTAATAAGGCTATTTTGGCTTCAAGAAAATCATATGGGGTATTATCATTATATATAAGATATAGATATATTAGCATTAGGGTTGATGGTGTAAATATCCCTACATCAAGATTATAAATAAGTTAGTTAATAATCTACATCGAATCTCATCCAATTAATGAAAAAATATAAAAAATTATTTTTTGTTAAACACAAATTTCACATAAAAACTTAGTTAATAAACTAAAGTAGATTTAATAAAAAGTTATTTCAAGTTTAAATAGAATTAAAAACACCTTTTTAAAGGTGACATGAAGGTAAATGTGTATATTACATGGTCGAAGAGAAAATACGATGGAAAGACATCTCGATGGGCTGAATTCTTCGTGACAGATCTAAATTCCTTATCTATATATCTAAAGGGAGATAGGGGATTGAAAGCTTTAAGATTATACCATTAGTAATTTAGACTTATTTATTGGAAGTTGAAGAGTGATAAGTTTTGTAACCTACCATTTTTTATTACTTCATCATTTTTGTAACCTACCATTTAATGGATAATTATTTGTTTTTGTTCATTTAAGTGGAAGTTGAAGGATGATAAGTATTGTAACGTACGCTACGTAGCATGTTTTCAAATTAAGAATGAGCTGGCGAGATATTTTTGGGAGAAAGTGCCACGTGGCAACCGAAGATGCTATTTTATTTCCATTAGCATTGGAGTTGATGACGTGACACAAATGAAGCATTAGAAGAAGCTTATGTATATACATACTAGTTGGAGGACAGTGCTATGCACCTTATTGTTTCTAGCAACTTGGCTAATTAAACCAAAAATTCAATTAAGATAACTACCTATATTCATCAAAAAATATAAATACTATATGGATCTCTCTCTCTCTCTCTCTCTCCATGTTTATCACTTTCAAATCCTTTATGTCTCTCTCTCACTTTCTCTCCATGAGTATCACTTTTAAATCCCTACTTTTTAGTTAAATCGAATTTATTTAAACACCCATACTTTTATTTTTTTAGATATTTTTTATCTAATCAAATGTTAACATTGATGGGTACTTTTGTCAATAAGGTTGTTTTGGCTTCAAGAAGATTCTACGAGGTATTGCCATTATATATAAGATTATTAATGACATTGTCATTATTGTTATTGTTATTATCCTCAATTATATTAACTGAATTTTCCCTAATTTGTTGTTATCTTAAATTTCGATTAAAAGTCTTATTTATTTCATGATCAAATGGATGTAAAGATCTTGTAGAATTAGAACGACGAAATGTGTAGACTATACAACATGTATAATCCTAAAAAGTTATTAAAAATACTCAGCAACGGTTCAAGAAATTGACATGTGTTAGGCATGCAAAATTGTTTGTCGTATTTTTCTATTATTTGTCATAGTAGTAAATGGGAAATATTCTCCACAGAGATTTTGCAAACTTCCAAGGAAAGTATTTTTTGTTTTGTTTTTCTTAATTTAATTTATCTAATTAAATGGGAATAAAATACTACATAACTAAAAACTATGACTACTAACTTAATTAAGCAAACTAACTAAACTAATTCAATAAATTTAGTGTAAACTTAATTAAACAAAATTCAAATTCAAAATAATAAAAATATCTAAAAAATCTTCTAAACAAACCACCACGAAACAATGTAATCTACTTGGATTGTATTCAAACGTTGTAACATAGCATTACATCGTAAACTAGTTATAATTATATCACATAGAATCTTGAAATCATTAAATACTAATTCATAATACGTTGATAGCCTTTAGCAAACCATCGATTCATCTATATTCAATAGGAAATAACCATATCATTATCATTGTAAATCTACCTATTGGATAAAAACAGAATAAAATAGAAATACGATAACTTTAACAATCAATGAAAACCATGCCTAATCAAAAACAAATATTAATCAAAATATGCTAATCGATAACTAACTTAGAATACAATTACCTAGAACATCCACTCGGGTAACTTGGTCTTATAGATTAATCCTAGTTACTACTCTATAATTATTGTCAATAATCATAGACCTTCAGAAAATCAAATATCACAATACATATTTGCAACTATACATATAATATCGATCCTCATTAGTTGTAATACGTAAAAACAACTTATTAAAATTGTGATTGTTGTGTATGATTAGATTTAAAGCATTAAGTACATGATTCCTTAACTACAACTATATATCAATTTAAAGTATATACATGTCAAGGGTTTGTTTAGATTAATAAACTGCTCACTCAAGCTGTAAATAAACAATGTAATAATATAATTGAAAGACATAATTAAATAAATACCTCATATTGAAATAAACTAATCTCCATTGTTGCATCAATCATAATCTAAATAAGAACTAACTCACGACTCTCACAAACTTGTTAAAAGAAAGGATGGCTCTTAGTCTCGAAGCCCTAAGGTCCTATTTAAATTTTCTTAAGCTATACAAGTCATAAAGAAACTCAAATTATTCGTAATAATCTAAAAAACTCATCACTGACCTCAGCGATTTGTAAGTGAATCTTTTTTTTCACAAATCGCTGAGTTAATCACTAAATTAGCATTCTGTGCTCTAGTGATTAATATTATGATTCCTTTGTAAATCTTAATTTGTTGGGTATTCATTGGTTGTACTCTGCTTTTGATTTATGCAGTGATTCCTATGTAATCTCATTTCGCTGATAATTCGCTGAACTTTCTATTCAGTTGACTATTTTTCTCATCTTCCTTTTTTTCTTCCATTTCTTCATTTTTTATAAATTAAATCTTGAAATCACAAAAATAAGAGAATACCTAGTGTAATATCATTATTTATATCTGAAATCAACCGACATTGCATTATAAAACATATGTAATTATTTACTTGTCAAAACATAGGAATAGATTATAAAGAATAAAATGAATTTATATAATTTAAGAATAAGACATATATAGAAAATGGAGGAAGTTTTTGAAAAAGTTTTCAAATAAAAGACTTAGCTTGAGTGTTTATAGCTAATTTAATTGAGCTATATATTTTTATCATTCCAAAAAACGAATATAAAATGATGATTATTGGTGAATAAAAGTTCCTATTGACTTTTATTGTAGAGATATTTTAAGGGTTATTTCAAAAAATGAGGTTAATTAAGTGATTTTTGTATCTTGAGATTCTATATTAGTTATCAGAAGCTTGATGTTCGTTAGTGGAGATTGAGAAAACCTATGCGGTGCGTTGACCTTAGTGATTGGTTTATCTTTGAGTTTTGAGGTGTATTGCGCAATTAGGAGGTTGAAATATCAAATAAAAATGTTGCTTTTTAGTTCTTTCTATTGTATTATGACTCTTATACATATGACGGTAATATGTTTATATTTTAAGATCATTTTTGTTTAATAATAAGAATATATATTTATGAAATCTGAATGAAGGAAGAAAAAGGAAAATGATTTAGAGTATTCTTTTGCTCGGGATGGTAAAGTGCTGAGTATGGGGAAATTTGATAAGTCAATAATTAAACATGTTTTACAGTACAATTTTGGATGATTTTAGATGTAAATGTTTATATTACACAAGTTTTTCTATTAATTTTGATATTTCATGTAATAAATGGATAATATGAAGAGCTGAATGAAGAAAGGAAGATTATAAAGGAATTAACCAAGTTGAAGAAGTATATAAAGAATTATCACTAAGCAATGAAAAGCTGGATATATGAACCAGCGACTCTCAGCAATTTTTAAGTGGCACAGAATCATTGGCTAAATTGATAGACACATGAAAAGACCAGAGAGCTCAAAATTCTTGATTTTCCAAACGATTTCTATCACTCCAAAATCGTTACGAATCGTTGAGTTAGATTACAAGAATTTTAGGTAACTACGAGTTGTTTGAGTTTTTTTAAGATATTTACTACTTAGAATTCTATAAATATAAATCTAGGGTTATAAAATTAATTGCCATTGATCATACTTTGAAGCCCTATAAGTGTTGGTTGCTCTTGGAGCCATAGCTTACATAGTTTACATACATCGTCTATCATTTCACTGCTTTTGAAGATTCAAATATTTTCATTCAGAGGTATTTTCAATTATGTCTTTTATCTACATTATAGGTTAATGTATATTGATTTTAATCATGATCTTTGTATTGCATGCATAGTCTAGAACATATATTGTGATATATGGTTTAATTATCTATTTGAAGTAGTAACTAAGATTGTTTGAAAGGTAAAAACGTTTAAATATCCTATGTAAATTTAAGATCTAAATCTAGGGTTGAAGTGACTTTTCGAAGATGTTAGATTTAGTAGTTCGAAGTTCTCATAAAGTTTAATGTGGTTGTAGTGCGTGAACTTAATGTATTTGTGTAAATAAAGGGCTTAGCTTAATAGAATTAGAACGTGACTTTTTCACTAGTATAAAGAGAACTAATGGCTGGTAAAAAGTTGTTTACTTACTTATAATAAGAGTTTAATGATCTATGATACTTTATAAAGTATGCTCATGACTATATAGTTTGGATTTATATGTTTGGAATGTGAAACAAGTTTATGTTTTAATGTTTTGGATATTTGTTTAGGTGTTTATTTATTATTGAATTTAATCTATTCTATTGATTGTGATTTTAGATTGTGTTAGTTAATTAAGATAATATAGTTAGTTAACTATTACTATATTATAGTTAGTTATTAGTTTGTTTAGTTATTATTTTGAATAAAATAAAAATAGAAACAAAATAAACCTTTAAAAGTCCTTTTTCTTAGAGAATTTTGATAAATTCCTTTGGAAACGAATCTCACTTTTCACTGCTACAAAATAATTAAAATATAATATAAAAGAAAAAATTATTGTACACGTCCAACACATTTCATTAATTCTTTAAAATGAGAAAATCAGGTTATGCATGGTGACTCTATTTGAGTCTATCCTTGAAAGTTGATAAATGGAGTTGTGTGCACGAACTCTATGTGAGTCCGAACTTCGAAGTAAGGTATCGAGCTATGTGCATTGACTCTATGTGATTCTATACTTTGAATTGAGATATCGAGCTATGTGTTGACTTTGTGTTAGTCCAGTATAAAAAAAAGACTTTATGTAAGCCCAAGATTAATGGAACGATCTTAAACTATTCAGTTTAACTATGTGCCCATAATTTAAAGCATATAAATCTACCTTTTCACGTTTGGGCGAGTCCACATAAGGAGAATTGGAGGGACATGTTCAGTAGTACTTCCCCGCTATATGCTTCTAGTAAGAACTCGCCTGAGTTAGAATCTAATCTCCAGGACAAAATTCTTATTAGTTGGGAAGTCAGTAAGGAACTTATAATGTTTTATTTGTGAACTGTGACGTGTACTACCTATATAGATACTCATGTGAAATTTTATAATTTTATATTCAAGTGCCCAATGAAGTCACACCTCGAGATGTGTGCAGGCGTGAGACGCGAGTAGTAAATAATGTGGTAAGTACCTAAGTATGTTTTAAATATATTAAATATATTTGTACTAAGGTTACTCAATCTATTTGGGCAGTTAATTTATTTAAGTAAGCATAATCAAATAAGCCTAAGTTCAAAATGAATAAAACAAGAACCATGCATATATCTTTCCTCGAGATCTGCATAACACTAGACCTTAGGAGATCAAATGTATTTTGTTAGTGGTTAGAGAGAATTAATGGAATCTTATGGGGTAATTAAGGGCCTTTGATGCACCTCTAGATGGACATAACAATACAAAATGTGTGGCTATGATTTGAATATGGCAAGTAATATTAATACCAACCCTTAGTCATTTCATAAACATGCACCATTAAAGATATGAAAAATCAAAGTTTGAACATGCTAGAAATTTTAAAACTTGAAGCATTTGAAGCCAAGTTTGTCACCTAGGAGAAATCCTAAATTATGTAAATCAATTAAGAATCATAAGTGGTTCCTAACTATCTTTTGATTTCAATTTGGGTAAAAATTAATTTCTTTAATCATGTGGCTTTAATGTAAAATTGATATCTAAGTTGTTTTCTACTATCTAAGATCTAGATGGATCATCTAATTAGGTCCCAAACTTCTTTTTTAAGTTTCGAAGTTTTTGAGCAAAATGGCGTTTTACAAGGACTTTGAATATTGCATAATTTGGATTTGAAAATGAGGCATATTTGAAATCCTTGTGAAAGCCCGCTCAATTTGTTATAAAAAAAAGTTTTTAATTTGGTGGATTTTTTACGAAGTTATGGAATTGTGAAATTTCAAGGTGTTTTTAACAAAATTTGGTTTTTCATGTTTAATATATGTATAATTTCAATGTTATAATGTATATTATTGATAAAATTATTCATCTCTATTGTTTTTGAAGTGTTTGTACCCTATTGTAGGTGTTTTGGAAAATGGGGATGACCTAAGTGGGACTTAGGGTCAAAAACCACAAATCCTGACTAGCAAAAATGCAGCTATCGGCTCATTAACAAGCTAATAGGAATGATTAATGCACTAATGAGGTTGCATACATCATAGTTTGACTACTTTTATTAAAATGATCTTATTTCCCTTGTTACAGCTCTGTTTTTGTCATTCTGCATATCATCGAAAAACTAAGAGAGAAAGATAGAGAAACAATCGCAAACCATTTATTTTTAGAAATTAAGCCATTTTATTTTAAAAAAATTGTTCAAGAAAAAGGTGTGTTTGTAGAATGTTTTTTGTATAGGTGTTTCGGGTTGTTTTGTTTCAATCAGTCTTAACCCTCAATCACATACTAAAACACAACTAATACAACTTGAATTGACACCAAGAAGGTAGGGGACTAATGTCGGGTGTCGGATGCATGATTTCAGGCATGAAGGAGTCGCGAGTGTGTGGATATGCGTATTAATTATTTAAGTAAACTAGCAAGGGCTCAATATGAATTCTCATAAATTTCTTGGTTATCATACTTGGTAATCTATTTTATGTGAGCTTTTTTGTCATGTTATCCTCGATGTTGACACTCTCTTTGTTATAACCATTTCATATCTTGGTGATATGCATTCCTTGGGAATTCATTATTTTTGACTTATCTGTGTGATTCATTATTGATATTCATGACTTAATTTTTGAAATGCAAGATTTGTTTTTGAATCAAAATTCATTTTAGTATCTATTATAACATGTGTTGTTCATATTGATTATCTTTGTGATGCACCCTCGTATCGAGTGGATTAGGGCCTAAGTGGTCAAATGGTAGTCACGAGGTGCAGTCCACGTGTTGTGTGATCATATGTAGCACCGTGACTACAAAGATTGTAGATTGTGCTAAGTTCGTAGTTTACGATTGGAAAACCAAGTTAGTGAAGGTGACTTTATGTCTACTGTAGTTGATGGAACCTATCTAATATGTTTGCTACTTAGTTAAGTCTACAGCCCGCCTTGGAAGTTCGGTTGTATATTGTGTGTTGCAAGCGGATGGACATGGATCACTTGAATACCCATATCTGTGTGATAATGTCGCTCACTTCTCTTTGAATTCCTTGTTAGCTTATTTATCATACACTTTTTATTTTATTTGTTTATGATTATTTGCATGATATTTCGGGTAACCTTTTATTGGATCACAAAATTAATGTTCGGAATCCTCAAGCTTTACTCATTGGAATTATCTTCTTTGTGGTAACAATTGCAGGCCATTCTTCTAGCAAGAGCAACGATCCGGTGCTTGGTGACTTCTTTTTAGCTTCCGTTAGAGTCAGCTCCTACTTTTGTTAGGCGTAAAGCCTTCTCTTATATTTATGTTATATATGTTTTGTAAACTTTCTAATGGACCGAGTGCACTTTGATACATGTATCTTTCAAGTTTTTGTCACAGCATATACATGAGATCGTATTTATCGGGTTTCCATACTATAGGTTGTCCTGATTTGATATCTTGTGAGTTATTTAAGTTGCTAGTTTATTTCTGTGGCATAATAATTTAGAACTTGCAAAACGTAATAAATCCACTTTAAAATACTAAATTAATAATTATAATTTTAATGGAGGTTGACTAAGTAAGCATTGATCTTGTAAGGGTTGACTCGGGTGTCCACGTAGATCTAAGCTAGTCAAGGTCTTGTATGTGGGGGATCGGGTCGTCACATCATCAATTGTTGAGGCATGCACTCTCAGTGAATCTTATGAATGTTATGATTTTATTTAATAAAAAAGAGGATTTCATATGTTGTTCATTATTATAATTGGTTTGCATGTTTAAGTTCTAATAGGATCTATGGTTGTTTACCGAAACATCCTAAATGTTTCGAGTCACTCATTATACTAGAAACTATTATGAATTAAGACTTGTGTAAGTCTTAATTGATTGTTAAGTGATGATCATGCGTATAAGGATACAAATCAAAATCTTGAGTACCTGTTAGGGAACAAGGTACTAGATCGACTCGCTATGAAAACACCACATGGATTAAGTCATAGGTGTCACTCATGATAGGTATATTATTTAGTCCTCTGAATTGATATTACCAAAGACTTTAACTTTAAGATCATAGTTATTTGACACAGTGAAATGTTTTCTTTAACTGGATGATTATAAAGGTTGTGATTGGTTACTTTGTGAATAATGTGTATGGTGCGTAATCGAGAAAGAATTTGCCTTCTCGTTTAAATAAAGACATAAGTGAATCCCTTAATATGTTAGAATACTAATGACTAAGTCCAAGTGAATTTATATGATCAATGTCACTTGGATGTTTTCAGTCTACATAGAGATCGAGATTAGTACGATTGAACATTAAGGGTGACTTTTTCATACCTTATGTTTAATCAAAGGATATTGTATGACAAAAGGAAATGATATACATTATTGATTAGGTTGTATAGATTTTGATCTTCATGCAACTTGGGTAGTCATAATCCCTTGTTAGAGACAACTTATGACTCATGCACCAAAATGGTTTTGGTTCACTATCAACATTGCATGAACCTATTAGGTTGCATGCAAAAATAATTTTGTAAGATGTTAAATGAATTAAAATAATAAATTGTATATGATAAAATTCATAATGTAAAAGTCCTTATAATGTGCCATATTCATACCACTTTAAGTAGGGGCATAATGATAATTCACTTACCCTATTATATGTAAGGGTTAAATAAAAGGCGTGTTAAGTGAATTTACATTATGGGAGGAATTAGTGCTGGAATCTAATTTTTGTGTTTAGAAAACAACTTAGGTTTCTCAAGTGTTCTAGAGTTTATAGGGAGAACAAAACATTGTTTTCATGTTCTCTTTTGGGCTAACTTTCGAATTCTCAGTCACCGTTCGTATGTGGATTTTGTTAGCTTCTTAAAAATTGATCAATACAGATAAGCAAACTAACATTTAAGGGTATGTTTTACTTTTTTTAATCAAATCAATGGAATTTGGATTTGATTCTATTAGGGTTTTGAAATAAAAATTTTAAATTTTCGCTGCGTTTTAAACCCCATAAACCCAACACTAGCAATGGAGACAATTCCAATGTGCAAAGTCAAATGAGTCTCAACAATATTTTATAATTTCAATAAATAAGCAAGAAGATCATGTGGGAACGTAAATAAGCAGGAAATAAAGTGAGTGCATGATAAACAGCTAGGGAAATAGTGATAATGAATGAGTGCCAAAGAAATAAGAGGAAGGGTGTCTAAGCAGTCCAAATTCATCAAGTTGGAAGCCAGCAACCACAAACTTGACTTATTAAGACTGCGTACTAAAACAGTGAGTTCAAAATGGAGTGTATTCCATATGGGTTTAGACGGTAGACCCAAACACTATACCCACAAAACACTCTAATTTCTAATAAACAGAGAGATGTAAACGATAACAAATCGAACAACACACACGTGAGTACCTTCCTAGCATACTTAGATCCCGAGACACTCGCATAAATGGTAATAGAAATTGAAAAATAATTAAATTCAAAAATTTATTACAAGGAAAAGATAGTGAAATTATATTGAGCATCGTACTGGTTTACTTGCAAAGAAATATGCCAAATAAATTAAATGAATTACTATTGAGAACCTTGCTAGTTTACTCACCATAAAATGCAACTAAATCCATGCAAAAGAAAATTTCACATGCATCGAGTCAAGTACTCCATACCCGACATTGATCCCCAAGTTCACTTGTCTCATTTCAATTTGACTTAGGTGTAATAGAACTTTTTTGGTCTAGTTTTATTGTTTGAGTTTCAAAATAGTATTTTAAAGATTTCAATTAAACCTTAGTTCCTTAAACTTGAAATCATCGTCAAAACCTTGCTTAAATGTTTTTGCACAGTCTTAACCAAAAATATATATTTCATCGAAATTATAAATTCAATTAGAACACCACATCAATGTCAAAACAACATTTAACATTATCAATTCCATTTTACAATAATGGTGATTAAGCCATGTTTGGCCCATGTTTTCTTTAACCAAATCACTTTCCTAAGTATATATTCAATTTGTGTAGCAACTAGGATATACAAAGATTAAACAAACTTATTCCCAAGTGATTTGGATGTCCATGGACCACTCAAAATGAGTGGTTTACTCGATGAGTAGGCCTATTACGTCAGTTTTTCATTGTCTAAATATTTGATTCTAAGTCCAAACTAATTTTTTATTCAAAATAGGATAATAAGGATTAATATAAGCCTGGCCCCAAGCAATTTAAATAACATTTGATGCCTCAAAGTAATGACCCAAATTGCTTGCTCGAAAAAGATTTTTAGGGCTTAACTGTTTAAAAATGAGGTTGTACCCCTTGTTCTCGTCTTTAAAAACCCCACTAAACTTGCCCAAAATCATAAACGAAAAATATGAAATGAAAATATGATAAATCAACTAAAAAGCCCCCAATTATCATATCAAATGACTAAATTCTTTTTAGTTAGAGATTTCTTCAACTTCGCTATGATTAAATCCTTAAAATAATAATTAAATCACGCGCATTAGGGATAGATAAGAAATATTATAAGGTACTAGACAAAAATAAGATTTTTAGGGTCGTTAAAGGATGTTATTCCTACGAAATTACTCCAGTGCTCTGGCTGCATCTAAGGGAGTATTCATTTACTTTCTTATAGTTTAGGGTCATCTCAAAACTATAAGATTCCATAGAATTCACTAAAAACTCTTTTGTCTCACATCCTTTACATATTTCGGAACATTGATGACATGTGTCGAGCGTGTACAATAAGTTTCACATATATCTTTATTATTTGTATTAGTGATAAATGGGATCTTCACGACGGGATTTTGTGAACTACCTTAGGAAAAAGGCTTTCCAAGGGTTTTATTATTATTACATTATTTTATTTAAAACAAGAATCAAATATTACTTAATCAGACTTTAATACTCAATTAAACCAATTAAACTAACTTAAATAACATAAATCAAATTCACTAAATTCAAATCAATTCAATTCCCTAGAAAACTAACTGATAAGTCATTATTTATGCACTCTTTTATAGGTGATTTGCTATGTATATCAACTCCAAAGTCGTGTTTTATGGCTCTATATGTTTACTTGAGATATTTACAGGCATTTGAGTGTTTGTGCATGAATTAGAAAAGCTCGAGAAAGAAGTTAAAGGATAGTAGATATGACGCCCCCAGAATAAATCGACAGTGCCATGGAAGACCCACGATGCCAACGAGGACGTTAAAAAATAGAAAAATGATGAGAATTCCTGAATTTATCAGACTATGTGCATTGTGACAATCAAGGGCTATGATTTAACCATAGACCTGCGAGTGGTGGAGTTTTTAGAGTTTGTTGTACTCTTAAAGATGGATTGGTTGGTAACATATCGTGCGCATGTGAACTATCACTAAAAGGTAATGAACTTTCATATTCAGATATGAGATGTATTTGAGTTTTAAGGCTTAGCATTCATCGAGAATAGCATAATAGGCTAAGTCGCAACTTATAGTGAGATTGATGAGTTCACGAAACTATATGGGGCTTGTAATAACCTAGCTAGGATGAAGGACCTTTCGATAGTTTATGATTTTCTTGATGTATATCCTGATGAGTTGACGGGTTTACCTCTATGGTGGGAGATAGATTTCATCATTGAGGTTCAATAAGATATGACATATATCTTGAAGGCACCATACAAGATGGTCAGACAAAAGTTACAAGACTTAAGAAGCAACTTAAGGAATTGTCTAACAAAGGATTTATACAGCTACGTATTTCACCACGGGATGCACCAGTCTTTTTTGTGAAGAAGAAAGATAGGACTCTACAATTGTGTATCAACTATAAAGAGTTGAAAAAGGTTACAATTTGGAACAAGTATCCATTGTCGAGGATTAATGACTTGTTCGATCAATTAGCAAGAGCACAATTCTTCTCAAAGATAAACTTGAGGTCAGGGTATCATCACCTGAGAGTCAAAGATGAGGACATTGAGAAGACCTCATTTCGGACTAGATATGGGTCATTTCACGGACCAAGGAGAAAAATAATAGGCACCTTAGGATTGCCTTGCAAACTCTGTGTGATCACCGATTATACATAAAGTTTAGCAAGTGCAAGTTCTGGATGACACATGTTAGATTTTTAGGTCATATTGTTGGAGCTGATGGTATTTCAATAGATCTAGATAAGGTCAAAGTGATTATCGATTGGTCTACACCGTCGACACTGATAAAGGTCTGAAGTTTTCTAGGATTAGCAGGTTATTATAGGAGGTTTATTGAGAACTTCTCCAAAATAGCTGCATCGTAAATAGTTTTGACTAGGTAGAATGCCAAGTACACTTGGATATATCCGTTTTAGGATGTTTTTAGAGAGTTAAAGGAATGACTAACAACTACATCAAGGTTAGTATTTCTGGAGGAGGGCAATGAGTTAACAATCTATACAGATGCTTCGAGGATAGGTTTTGGCTGTGTGCTAATGCAGGAAGGCAAAGTGGCTAACTATGCCTTTAGACAATTGAAATTGCATAAGAGAAATTACCCTGTACATGACCTTGAATTGGCAACAGTAGTCTTTGCATTGAAGTTGTGGAGACATTATCTTGATGGAAAGAGGTTTAGATTGTTCAATAACCAAAAGAGTTTGAAGTATTTCTTCACTCATAGTGAATTGAACATGAGACATAAGTGGTGGCTTAAGTTACAAAAGGACTATAATTTCTCCATCGAGTACTACCCGAGTAAGGTGATTGTTGTCACTGATGCATTGAGCAGGAGGCAATAGATGACTCAGGCATAACCAGAGTTTAGACTGTTAGAGGTTGCGATTGTGAGGAGTGTGATAGGGTGTCAGGGGGACACGGTATTATGTGCACAGATTGGACTCCAAGCCATGCCTATATAGCAGATATTAAATTGCCAAATATCGGTTAGTGATTATGACAGATATCACAGTTTAGTAGACAGTACAAATGACAAAGATTGGGTTGTTGTAGCGGATCAGAGTTTGAGGTTTTCGAGGTAGAGTATGGATATCGATAGTTACTGAGCCGAGAGTAGACATCCTACGAAAGGTGCATCGATCACTTTACAATATTAATCCTGGTTTGATGAAATTGAACCACGACATGCATCATTTGTACTAATGGCAGGGATGAAGGCTGATATTGCAGCGTTTATCAAGAGGTTCAAGATTTGTCAACAGGTTGAGGCTGAGTATAGGAGACCGAGAAGATTGCTTCAGCCGCTTCCCATTCATTAGTGGAAATGGGAACACATCGCAATGGATATGGTTTTTTATTTACCCAAGACCCCGAGGAATCATGATACTGTGTGGGTGATTGTTTATAGACTAATGAAGACAACACAATTTTTTTCCGTTAGGATCTTTGACTCATGCAGCAGCTTAAGCAGGATTTATAAGCAAGAGGTAATAGATTGCATGGTCCACCTATTACTATTAAGTCTGATAGGAATCCTCAGTATACCTCTGACTTATGGTAGAGCTTACAGGATCAATTGGGCACGTGTATACACCTAAGTACCATACTTCACCCTCAAGTGGATAGACAGTCTAAGTGACTCAACATGGTTCTAGAATATATGCTATGAGCTCGTGTATTAGATTTTGAAGGCCACTAGGAAAAGTATCTTCATTTGTATCAGTTTTCGTATCATAATAGCTACTAGCAGGGTAATTGGCATGACACCGTTTGAGGCCTTGTATGGCAGACCATGCTGGACACCGTCTTATTAGGTTAAGGTAGTGAATACAGTGGTAGTTGGGCTAGTTGAGCTACATGATCACATCGAGAAGGTGAGTTGATTCGTCAGCGGTTACATGTAGTGTGGGATAGGCAAAAGAGATATGTTAACCCAAAACGTCAAGGGGTTGAGTTTTAGCAATAGATTTTGCTTACCTGAGGGTGTCACTACTGAAGGGGCATTATAGGTTTAGATTTAAGGGGACACTCATTTCGAGGGATACTGGGCCATTTGAGGTTGTTGAGAGGATCGGGAAGGTCACATATAGGTTCGCATTGCCGCAACAGTTGTCTGCACTTCATGATGTATTTCACGTCTCTATGCTGAGGAGATGTGAGGGGACTAGAAGAGGTACGGTGGACTAGGAGCAGTTTGGTTTAAGACTAGCTGTGACGTATGAGAAACGACCAATTCAGATATTAGATAAGAAAGTACAGACACTCGGGCAGAAGCAGATACCCCTAATGAAAGTCAAATAAGAGTTTCATGATGATCAGGAGTTCACTTCGGAGTGTGAAGATTATATGCGCAAGCACTTTCTAGATCTATTTTGACTCAGGCAAGAATTTAATTTCAAAGACAAAATTATAATTATTTGGGAAGAGTTATGGCATACCGTCACTAATTAGACCGGACGCGGCCTGGTTTGACCAGACCAGAGGCCCAAATCTATTCAACTGGGGTAAAGTGAATGATGTCGACATAGTGTTGACCTATGGATAAGTATATATATGTTATATATGTGTAGGATTTGTTGTATTATATAAATACTTACGCTTGAATGTAACGTGATGATAGTGTAACCTTGGGATCACCTAGAAATATGTGTTGGTCGTAAAAGATGATGCAGCAAGAGCAACATGGATAATGGCAACTGTTATTGTTACGACTAAAAGAGGTACATCTAGTTCTTTAACTAGAAAGCGAAACGGAGGTCTTTTAAGGTCTATAATGAATGTGTTATTGAAATGATAGAAAAAGATTTTGAAAAATCAAGAGATGATACTATAAAATCAATGAAAAGCTATAACTCACAAGCGATAATACATAAAGGAGAGCAAGGCAATAAGGAAATGCATAATGACGATGAGATGACTTTTAGACACTGCAATGACAAGCTTTTAAATTTTTTCTGACTTAATTTTTTAGAGATTCTTATGAGAGAATGTTGTAATGTATATATTTCTCATTATACATTTTAGATGACGTATGAAATTTTTATTTTGACTATTGATATACTATGAATTATACTTTAACATATCACTATTATTTATCTTTCATTTTTTTAATCTTATAATTTTTTTATGCTTCACAGGTATTTGTCATGTGAAACTCGATTTTATTTTTAACCTTGAGGACAAGGTTTGCAATGAGTTTGAGGATATTCTGGTATATGTGAAGTAGAGAAATGATAAATAAGAATGATAAGTGAAGATTTAAGGTAGAGTTTTCAAAAAAAAATTGATAATATGAGGTAATATTTGATCCATTTATGCCATTTTTATGAAAGATGAAATTGATCGATTATATTTGAATTATTATATATAATATACTTAAATTAAATAGAAGTGATATTTTTATAATTACCCATAAGAAGTGAGACTTGATCAAATGTAAGGAATCATTTATGCCCATGAGATTGACTTAGCAAGATTTGTATGCACAAGATGAGTTTAGAGTGATTGGTTTGATTGTATTAGACATGAAAATGGGTAGAAGATCATGACAAAGCACGTTAAATAATTCATATCTCTAAGATCCCTAGAACAAGGTTACTAATTTGTTACAATGAGATAATATAAGACTAATACCATAATTAAGGGGCGATCTAAACCTTGTTTGATAATTTAGCCATATTAGCCTTTTTAGCTCACCTAAGTTAAATATTCATTAGTCAACCAATTTGAGCATAATTTGACGTATTTTCTTAGGAACCTAATGTTAAATCGACCTTTATATCTTTTACCTAATTAAAATAACTATACTTAAACTTAGATTTTGAAAGAGAAAGACAACTCAAACAAAGAAAATGAAAAGAATAGATAAAGAGAGAGAAAGAGAAAGAGAAAGAATATATATACCCTGAATATATATATAGCCTAAATAAAGGGTGAATTTCGAAATAAAGGGTAAATTCTTGATGCATACAAAATTTATTCATAAATAGAGAGTCTCGCTTATAATAATTCTGAGGAAAGAAAATTTCTTCATAATAGAGAAAAAAATTGAGTGGTTGGAAAAAGGCGAGGAAATACATTATTATATGTTATAAATGAAGAAGTAGTATCTCACTTAAATGTTCTCTGAAATAAGTTATTATGAAGGTTTAACTTACAGTTTATTCCGATATTTTGAATACTTATCTTTTGTTTAGAAACTAACCATGCTAAGTTATAACCTAAAGTAAAGTCTTGTTAACTTTGGTTGTGGTTAAGTTTTCAATACTAGATTGATTAAATAATTCTTGCCTATGAAATTTTATATTGAATGAATACCTACTCTCATTTATAACACATTTTAAACGAGGCTTGAATATGGAGATTGCAAAAGCCTATATCAGCGACTGGCCTTGGTTTTAATTGAAAGCGATTGGCCTTGGTTTTAATTGAACTTTATGTTCTGAAGTGTTGCTTTAGAAGGTTGAGTCATAATTGAGGGTTGTTCTTTTATTTCTCAAAGTCTACTGAAGTTTTTTGTTCAAAAAAAATGTATAAGTTTTAATTTTCATATGGGTAATTCATTTCTATTATTGATCAATTCTATTTAAGTTTGAGTTATTCTAAAATCATAAAAGAATCATAGTTATTTTAATTCCTGAATAATAAGAGAAAATAAATTATAGATATTTCTTTGCTCAGGACGTTTAAGTGCTGAGTTTGGGGTATTTGATAAGACAATAATTAGAGAGTGTTTATGGTGTATTTTATAATTATTTTAAGTATAAATGACTATATTACACTAAGTTTTCTCTTGTTTATGTAATTTCAGGTAATATTAAGGAAGATTGATGATATGAAGGAATATGGAGATAAAATGACAAGAGTTTGACTAAGTCTACAAAAAAATAGCCCAGAAATTTACCAGCAAAGTAGAAAGTGAAATAAAAACACCAAGTGAATTGGTGACAAAAAATTGGGTGAAGTGGCAGGGAAGTGAATAATGAACTAAAATGGCGAGATCATAGAGAACAATTATACAAGAAAGTTGACGATTTAACCAGTAATTTATGTGCAAAGTTAAATCACTGGCAAAACGTAGAGGTCGGTGATGAGTTTTTTCGATAAGGATTAAGAGTTTAAGTTTGATTAAGATATGTACTACCCTAAAACTATAAATATAAGGCTAGGATTTTGAAATAAAAACCTTATACTCATTAGTTACGTACTTTCACATAATTTATTGTCATTGCTTTGGAGGACTCATTATTGGGAGTCAAAGTTAAATCCATTAATGTCTTATATTTACTTTACGATGTTTTGCATGAATATCTTTGAGTAATTTTATATAATCTAAATCAAAGATGAACTAAACCGATTAGATGTCATAGTTTATGAGGTTTGATATTAAAACATATTAGGAATTTTTGTTTTCTTAAATCCAATAATTGAATAAATTATTTTCTTAAATTATAATCCTTGATGATTGATATTTCTCTCATAGTCACAATTATGTTAGAAATTAATAAAATCTATATCTAGTTAGATGATTTACATCCGTAATTGTTACTACAAAAATCGGCCAATTTAGCAATAGAATTTTCCATTGCTAAACCCTCCATATTTCATCGCTAAAGCTACCAGCAACTGATTGGCAACGAAAACATGGGTGTCACAAAACCCTTGTCGCTAAGAGTTTAGCAACATAAATTTTAATCCGCTGTTAAATTAGAGACGAATATTTCCATTGCTACATGTTGCTAAAACCGTTGGTAGGGTCGTCATTTCTTAGTGAAAAACAAGTATTCGTTGCTAGTCCATTGGTAGTTAGTGATGGAGTTCATTTCATCATTAGTTAGAGGCATACTCGAGAATATTTTCGCTAAGTACCAATGTACTAGCGACTGAAATATGTCACACCATTTAATATAGTGTCGCTAGTCCATCACTAGTTAGTTGCTCATTACCAACGAAATAGTGACGGACTGAAACTGTAAGTTTTTTTAAGAAAACTAATGCTAATTTACCCTTAATATGAGCAAAACAAATTAAACTAACAAAATTGGCGATATATTTAAAAAACAATCAATATATTAAAAAAATTGTGTACAATCACAAAACGTCCAAAAAATCGGCTGACAAGTAATCAAAGTTTTACATGCACTCTAAGTCATCGCCCCTATCCTCCACAAATTAGCCATCAATGCCATCGTAGACATCTCTGTGCCCATGAGTTGTCGCATCTTAATGAAGGTCTTCTTAACTAGGTAGGCCTTGATGATGAGGAGGCGTGGCTTAGAAAAAGGGAAGAGGCGAAGCCTGAGAGGTGTTGGCCCAAAGATCGTTAAAGAATGATGTTCCCTATTGTGTCGCCCTCATAAATGCTAAGAGCTGAGCAATTGCCTCATGTGCTTCTGTGTGGTCGCACGAAGTGAGGTAACCTCATCGATCAACTTAGATACCTCCCATGTTTGTGATGTGCTAACTTCTATTCCATGAGTAGGTCTGACATGTAATCCTCAACCATAAACCCGTCCCTTATCTCTTTGAGAAATCTCATAGAATAACTCATCATGATCCACTGGCATGTTTGGAGATGCCTACGCCATCTCCTCGAACCTTCTCAGAAACTCCTCTTGTAAAAAAATGAACACTAGAATTCACTTTGTCATTAATGTACCACCAAATCGATTCATATACAATTTTATTGAATAAGAACAACGATTTACATTCAATTTGCGAAACCTCTCATCGATGAACATGGACTTCTCATGTTTGATAGTGTAGACATGGAGGAACAAGTCGTTCACACCCACAGAAGCCCCCACGTCCTTATCCTACAAAATTTAAGTTAAAAACATTAATGACAATTTTTTTACTATAAAGTAAGAGATATGAATGGGCCAAGTATCCTTCCTACATTTCCTATGTTAGGAAACCTGGCCTCTCCTAATATCTACGAAGTACATTCATCAACCACGCATATAAGATCCCCGCTCAGGGATAAAAGGCATAGTAAATCTACACATCAATAGAGGAATCGCATATGAAGAAGTGCTGCAAGCAAAATGGCGGATTTTTCATAACACTAGAAAACATGTTATCAACTCAAGATAGTCACAAGTCAATGTTACTCACCTTTCAATTTTTTCAATAGATATTATGTATGTGTTGTGAGACTTTCTTCCATACCCATCCATTGAGATGCATATAATGATAGAAAGACACACTGATGTATTTGGAGGCAATAGTCGAAGGTGGTATGCATGCCACAAGTATAACAACTTATTGTATTAATAGTGTAAACAACTTACGTTGACTACGGATATTGTCCTCAGGGAAAGGTGTATGCACTCACTACATACTTAATTAAAATTACTTAATTGCTAAGAAAATCCTTTTAATTGGTTTTATAACTAAAATCTACAATAAGAAAATCAATACAAATTACTTAAAATCTTATATTAAGAATGTTTTAGTTCACAACTTCACCTCAACAATGAAATACTATGATTTTCTACTCACTTTATCATCCTTATTATGTGTGTGCAATGCCTAATTAGAATAGACAAATTTTTTTCGAATTTATTTTAATCCACTGTCATGACGGAAAAGATTCTAATGCGCAAACTAGAACTTCACTTATCATGTGAATAATGTAAGCTACACATTGCTTTAATGTTTCAAATCTTTAAATTCATAACCAATTAAGTTTACTATCCGTGCTTCCCTAATAAACAACTATCACTTGATGTTGTATATTTTACGGTTGTATTGTCTATATCCGGCTTAAAAGCTTCAATGACCATGATAAATTCTAAAACCTAATATCAACAAACACGTGATCAAGATATTTGTAGCATCACGCTCAGAATCAATACAAACTCCAACCATTGCACTTTTTATATTTCTATTCTATTCATGTTTATAGCATAGCATTCACACCATATGATCTATTGATCCCTAAGATTAATAGATTACTCACACATTATTGAAACAAACATGAACATAGCAGTATTTATTGAAATCAGAAATATAAAAGAATAACTTCAATAAAATCAAATAACATAATACCCGAATCACCACACGTGAGTCTTCAATGTCTTTTCTCCACAAATGTTCTTAGTACTCAAGACTTAGTAAAATTATCCTAAATTATGTTAATGGTGCCTAATCTCTTGTATTCAATATGTTTAGCCAGTTTTCCTATCTATTTATAGTCCCTAATCACGTTTCCAAACTATTTGAAACCCTACCTTAGAATTTAACACGAAATAGAACTCTAACTTTTTATTTTCTAATGTCTTGGTGTTGTCACTTAAACCTCGGCACTGTGTATGTATTGCCACGGTGCCAACACTGCGCCACCACTTCTTTGTGCAAATCACTCTTTCAGTAGACTTGGCGTTATCATTCCTTCCTCTAGCACCATACCTTTAGACTCCACGATACTGCCACTATGACGAGCCTCCTATCTCTTTTCTTCTCTTCCTTGCTCTCTCACGCTATGCATATGTCCTCCATACTGTGCCTATGTGCCCCATAGCTTCACACATATATTCCACGACACCAACCACACTTTGGTATGTTTTAGCTCTTTTTCTTCTTATTTTCAATCCTTTTCTTTCTTTATGCCTTGTTTACCTGAAAATGCATAAACACCTTCAATTAGAGCTCATTTAGGAATATTTATACTAAATATATTACTAAATTAACCTTATATATCAGTCTAAATAATCACTTATCAAATACCCCCAAACTTAAGATTTTGCACGTTCCAAGCAAAACTGTATTTTACTAGGTCTCCTAACTACTATTGTTCTAGTTCTCATTCATCTCACATGGTCATGGAGTATCCTTTAATTCACTAAATTTCAAGTTAATAACCCACTCAAGAGTTTTTCTTTGAAAAAACTTATATTTTTCAAGATATGTAGCTTTAACAACATATACAACTCACTTTTGAAATACCAAAGTAGATAACAACCAAAACTATTACTACTCACAAGCTTGTTTCACCTCAACACTCAAGTATCAAGTGAACAATCTCATGATTTCTTGTTAAACTCAGGAATTTACAAATAAGCATAGAGCAAACTAAGTTTTTAGGTAGATTTTAGCACTTCAAGAGTCTGTAGGATTTAACATAGTTGGAAACGAAAATTTAACTCAATAAAGCTACTAGCACTTGAGTTAAATCTTTTATTTGAAGAGTTTTATTTTAACTTTCGCCTTCTTTTGTTATTTCTCTCATTTCTTTTCTTTTTCTTTTTTTTTATTTTTATTTCACCGTCCCTGCTCCTTTTCCAATAGACTTTATTTTTCCTCGCTTTTTCCAACCATCAAGTTTTCTGCTCCATTTCCTGTAGAACTTGTAGGAGTCTTTATTTTCCTATTCTAAAACTTTTTTTTATCAATTCTCACTTTCACCTAATCAAGCATGTTAACTCCAAATTTTCCTTTAAAATACATATTTCTTCCCCTCTTTGCACTAAGTCTTTATTACTTTATATATTCAAGTACGATTCACACTTATTATAGAATTCTTTAGAAATCTAACTTTTTCCACAAGAAGTGTTTTAGTATTCTCTTTGCTTTTGTTTCAAGTTTATGGTCTTCCCTAACTCTAGGTTTCGAATCATAAAATCATATCATTGTTTGCTACATTTCATTATTTTATTCAAAAACTTAAAAGCACTCTCTTGAGTTTCATATCTACAAAACACTTATATTTTACTCATCCTCAATTAAAGGCATGAGTATGCAAATGAACTACTTATTCATTACATATTAATATAAATATATATTAACTAAGCATTCAAATAGTAAGTAAATGATACAAATAATACACTGCTATTCTTTCCTCTTTAACTGCTTCAAAAATAAAATTTAAACAATCATATCTGCAGCGTTTATCCATATTTCAACATTTCTTACCACTTCCTATAATTTAGTGTAGTGTTGATACCCTCAAACTTAAACCAAACCTTGTCCTCACGGTTTAAAAATAAGCCTGAAATCATGAAAACACTAAAACACACAAACATATATAATAACACAAGATATAATATAAGAAATAAACATAGAATTTAAATAACTAAATAAGTAACAAAATATCCCAAATTTAAAATGAGATGGTATCAATATATATCTCAACTCCCCAGGTCTAAAGGAATCCTAAGACACTGGCAGAAGGACATCACATCATCATCATCACCCGCCGCATCAGCTCCAGCATAGGATGGTGTCAATGGATGCTCCACCCTCCTGCTTTGCAACACGTCTGGATCAAACACATAAGCCGATGCTGCGAGAAAACCGAAAAATAGGTCTCATCAATCTGCTCCCCTCATAACTAGCTACTTCCAATAGATGATCGACAAATAACATGAAGCTCTACTGCCCATTCCATCTGTCTTGCACATATTTATTTAAGTCTTTACGATATTGCGCCATGTCCTCTTGGTATTATCTCCTCATCTAGACAATCCAAAGCCTTTACTACAGTGGAGTCAAGTCCTCTGGTGGTGGTGGTGGTGCTGATGGCTGTGGTGGAGGAGGTGGTGGAAAACCTTTAGGACCATCCAAGTCTTTCTCTCCAATTAGTGGGTCTACACACTCGTAGCCCTCAGCGAATCCCTGCTATTTCTCCTCCTCTTCTTTATATCCTTCATCTTCCAACTCTCGGGCTAACTCAGTTACTGTTGCTGTTGTTGCGTTATCCTCCTGCTACTTGTCCAATAACTCGACCTCAAGTCTAGCTCCCTCGGCTCATTCTCTCTCATCCTCAGAGTCTTAATAACCAGGTAGTGATTTTAGCATGAGCATAAAAGCCTCATCCATGGTTGTTTGGGCCTCAATATCTAATTCATCTCTAAGCAGTTATACTACAACCTTCAAGCATAACTAAGTGATCTATATTAGAAACAAAAATTCGTTATCTCATTCTGGCATAATGGACTCCCTCAAATTATTGTAAATGATTTCTCCGACATTGATCTCATTGTTTCGTGTAATCTCGAATAAACAAGTCGCATTTTTCTTGTTGATCTCTCCCTACTAGGTGGTGGGGTATAGAGACACAACAAGAAAATGTTGCCACATTTAGTAGACTTTTCTAACAGTCCCCTTCTTGATGTGTTTCATCACATTCTCAGCTCCCATTCCCAATTAGGTTGTCTTTGGACCCAATGCTCTCTTTCTATGGCTCTAAAGGGGTAAAGGTTAAAGGGTTTCTCATATAGATCATCTGGGAGACTTGGTTTGGCTCTAACCATACTTAAATGCTCCAATCCATAGATGATGTTTATTTCACGCTTATTAAAGGAGACAAACGCCCCTCTTACCTTTACTGACTATTCCTTCCTAGTGAACTTCGAATTGACATAAAATTCGTATACCATCTCACTCACTCTTCTAATTTCATTCTTTCTATAATCTTGAGTGAAATGCTCCCAGTCTTGCCACTTCATGAAGTCATTCAATTATTTTTCATACTTAGCTGGAAGTTTGTACCTCCCTCATAAATGAACTCCCTATACTGAATATCCTCCTATCTTTCATTGGCCTCTCTATTAATGAAGTATTTGGACTTAAATGGCCTAAGATCCCTTTTATAAGAATCCCTTGAGGTTGATGCGTCAAAGCTATTTGTGCTCACTTGACTAATTTGCATCCTTGTTCTCAGCATTTTCAAATTCAAACAACTACAAAACAAATGAAACTAGAAATTCAGGTCTTGAAATCACCTAAAAATCAGAATTTATATCACACAGATCATTCATATGCCAAATAATGCAAAACAAATATAAACTAGGTCTCAATGAGTCTCATTTATGCTCAATATTCGCACAACTTGAAAATCCTTATCCAACAACCTCAAATCCATTATTCATGCAATGTCATCAAAATTTTCCAAGAATTCAAAGCAAAACTAATGAAATTATAAATTTTACCTCAATGTCAGACTACTTTCTAATTTAGAACACTTCTCCAAGTCTTTATTAATCAAAGCCCTTTCACTTCACTAACAACTTAGAACCTTGGTGTTTATTGAATTTGAATTTCCAAATTCAATCCCTAATTTTCCACCTTCTACAAATCCATAATGCACTTGCCTCTTTCACTCTCAATCACTAGGAACTCTCTTTCCTTAATTAGAAATTATTGAAATTAGGCTCTAGAGATGTATGTTTAGTTGCTTATAGTTGGGTTTAGATGCAAGTGCGAATGAAGTGATGAAAATGGGGTTTAAAACCCTCATCACGACACTGGTGTCATGAAAGCAACATGACAATGTTAAACTATCTGCGAGTGTTTTTTATGTTTATTGGTGGTGCCGTGCTTACTGCCCATGGCGTCGTGTGTATTACATACGGCGTCGACCTCTCGGTCCACATTTCTTCGCATAAGTTTTGTATTTATTCTTGTTTGGCGCTTCCTTGACTTTGTGTATTACAACACATGATGTGGTGATCACGTAAAATCCATTTAAATATAAAAGTTCCATAAAAACTTACCTGTGATTTGCGCATGTACCTCACCTTTACCGCTTGAACTCCTTCAGCCTTTTACACGTTTTCATACGTTTGGTAAGACATTTCCATTCTGATGAATCATTACACAACAAATGGCCTTACCCACATATTTAACAAAAAAATTTGAAAGTTAGAAAACTATTACATGTGAATTGTACTTATTAAACTAAATGAAATTTAAAACCCTTGGTTGCCTCTCAGTAGCGTGTGGTTTAAAGTCATTGGCCCGATACTTTCTCGCTCGTTTAGTCTGAGTCTAAATCAAGATACTCCAATTGTAAATCACATATAATAATTTCATTCCCGATTCAATGCACTTCTGCTCCATCAACAAAGACTATCTTCTTTGCGTCAACGTCCTCATCGATACTCATTGTGATCTTCTTCTTTCTTTTGTACAATTTTGAATTGGCAGTGTTCAGGAATGGCTTTCCAAGTATCATGGATGCATCATCATCCATGTTATAATCTATAACCTCAAAATTCGTGATGAATGTGAATCTACCCACTTTTACATGCAAATTCGAGACTCTTCCTATAGTTGGTATCAAGTTGCCATCAACTACTTGCAAATTAGTCATATCGGGACAGTTAATCTTCAAATCAGCGTGCAATATGAACTTGAACTTTGGTTCTAGCTTCCTTGGAACTATCTTGATACTTTTCCTTTCGATGCTTCTTTAGAAGGTCCTTCATCTTTTGCTTGGCTTTCCATTATTTTTTCACCTCCTAACTATTCTTCAAGCCATTAATTCTTTATTACCTGAATCCTTCAAGTTCATCTTGCCATACTTATGTTCCGTCATCATGTATCTCTTCATGCTTCCTCATAGCCAAAGTGTTAACTTTTTAGGCTTGTACGTCACTTGTTCATTTTTTGGCTCATTCATTTCCATAGTGCTCATCATGTGCATAGCATTAACGTTCTTCTTGGGATCAATGATCATGTTGCTCAGAAACTATCTTTCCTTCTTTGAGTTGTAGGCAATGGCTAACTAAATAATTTGTTTCCCTAAATTCTTAATAGATTATGATCTTTCATCACCCATTCTCTTCATGGTTTGCTTCATTCCTTCCATCTCTTTCTCGTGCTTCTTATGGTGTGCAAGAGTTTCTCAATTGACTTCAATGAATTCATCTCCTCACTCTGCCCTAGCTTCCCTTGTTGGACATGTTAATCGAAGCTTAGAGGAGACTTCAGTTCATTATTAGGACTTTCATACGAAAAGTTCGGGTTGTTGTAGTATCCTCGATAAAATCTTTGAGGAGCCATTCCTGTCGACCTGGATTTGTTTCTATAGCCTTGGTTGTTCATGAAGTTGATGCCTTCAAATTTCATTCCTTGTTGCATGTCCATTTGGTTAACCACCATGGCTTGATGATTAATGCGTTGTTGTATCGCCTCCACTTATTGAATTTTTTGTCCCATTTCAGGTTTTGACATTCAATTGCTTAGGTTTGATTGTTGTGCCATAATCATAGCTTGCGAATTAATCTTATATACGCCCACTAGTTTCCTCACTGTGGAATGAGTATCATTTGTGTTTTTTTTAGATATAAGATCTAGGAAATCCAATGTTCCATCTTTATCCTTGCTTAGTAGAGAACCACCTGCTGTGGAATTTACTAATGTTCTCGTGATGTGGTTCATCCCATTGAAGAAAATCTGGAGTAATGCATATTTCATGTATCCATGTCCTAGATATCTCCTCAACATTTCTTTGAGTCTTTCCCAAGCTTCGCCAAAAGGCCCGTCATCTTCTTGTTTGAATTGATTGGTTTTCAGCTTCCTTTCACTAAACTTCATTGGGGGGAGAACTTATCAAGAAATCTCTTATTGATTTTCGCCCATGAGGTCATACTACCTGTATTTTGTCCTTGGAACTAGGATTTGGCTTTTCCTCCTAATGAGAATAGGAAAAGTCTCATCCTGATTACCTATTTTGTAACTCCGATAATGTGCACGGTGTCGCACTTCTCCAAAAAAACTCTCAACATCTGCAATTAGATATTCATTGGCTAGCCCATTGAAATAGCTATTTTGCACCATGTTGATTAAAGGCTGTGTCAGTTCGAACTCGCTGGTGTTTCTTGGAAACCTTATCACTCCATGGTAAGTCTCTTGAACTTCTGGTTTGAAGTAGTCACAATGGCATCTCTGTCCTCACACTCTATCCTGCACTACCAGATCACCTTCGAGTTTGTTATTCCCTCGACCCTATTGTTGGTTTCTTACTTGATCCTCAGCCATCTTGATTCTTTTATTCTATTTTCCTTTGTCGGATCTATAAATCTCAGGGTCATAAGGCACTAAGTTCTCTCCTTTGCTATACATGCACTAGTTATCCCTAAAATGAACACGCAAACGATCAAGTGTAGAAATTCAAACTTTAAACTGAAGCCTTTTTTATTTTTTTTATTTTAATAAGATTGAAAAAAAGTACTTAAAATAAAACTTAGCAACTTTTCAAACTAACTAAGTCTAAGTGGCTACATTTCCCCGGTAATGGCGCAAAAAACTTGGTGTGTGTGCCGCAAGTATAACAACTCGCTTATAGTAATAATGTAACCAACTTACGTTGACTATAGATATCGTCCTTAGGGAAAGGTTTATGCACTCACTACGTACTTAACTAAAATTACTCTATTGCTAAGAAAATCCTTTTAATTGGTTTTATAACTAAACTAAACTAATATATACTAACAAATCAAAGCAAATTTCTTAAATTCTTATATTATGACTATCTTAGTTCACAACTTCACCTAGGTAATGAGATATTATACTTTTCAACTTACTTTATCATCTTTATTATGTGTGTGCAATGCATAATCAGAATAGACATATTTCCTTCAAATCCATTTTAACCCGCTATCATTGCGGAAAATGTGCAAACTAGAACTCCACCTATCTGTGTGAATAATGTGAGCTCCACATTGCTTTATTGTTCCTAATTTTTGGATTAATAACTAATTAATTTTACTATACGTGCCTCCCTAATCAAAAACTAGCGCTTGATATTGTGTATTTTATGGTTGTATTGTCCATACCCTGCTAAAAAGCTTTAATGGTCATAATAACTTATAAAACCTAAGATCAACAAATATGTGATCAAGATTTTTGTAGCATTACGCTCAAAATCAATACAAATTCTAACAATTGCACTATTTCTATTCTATTCATGTTTATAGCATAACATTCATACCGTAGAATCCATGGATCCCTATGATTAATAGACTACTCACACTTCATTGAAACAAATATGCCTATAGTGGTATTCATTGAAATCTGAGATATAAAATAATAACTTCAATTAAATTAAATAACACAATACCATAATCACCACACATGAGTCTTCAATGTCTTCTGTCCATAAATCGTCTTAATACTTAAGAATAAGTAAAATTATGCTAAACTATGTTAATGGTGGCTAGTCTCTTTTATTTTATTTTTTTACCACGTTCTCCTATCTATTTATCTCCCTTATCACGTTTTCAAACAATTAGAAACCCTACTTTACAGTTTAACAACAAATAAGATGCTAACTTTCTATTTTCTTTTGTCTCAGTGTTGTTACTTAAACCTCGGCGTAATGCGTGTATTTCCATAGTGTCGCCACTATGCCACCACTTTTGTGTACAAATCCCTCTTCTAGTAGACTTGGCATTGTCACTCCTATCTCCGGTATCGTCCATTTAGACCCCACGTGCCGCCATTGCGCCGAGCCTCTTATCTCTTTTCTTTTCTTCCTTGTTATCCCAAGCTATGCCTAAGTCCTCCATGTTGTGCCTATGTGCCCCATAGCACCACACCTATATGCCACAGCACCAACCATACTTTGGTATGTTTTAGCTCCGTTTCTTCTTGTTTTCACTCATTTTCTTCCTTTATACCTTGTTTACCTGAAAATGCATAAACACCATCAATTAGAGCTCATTTTGGGATATTTATACCATATATACCACTAAACTCACCATACATAAAAGTTTAAATAATCACTTATCAGAAGGATGTAATCTATTGGATTGATTTCTACATAAGTACTGTGAATTAGTTTTACAAATATTGAAATAATGGGTTGAAAGAAAAACTTACCTCCCATCTGTATCTAAGCCATTGGAAATCTAAATTGCTTGCCCGTTTCTCCCCCTAGGCGGCTCAGTCGAGACATCATCATCATCATAAACCTCCTCCTCTAGCGTCGACAATCCAGTGATGAGTGGGCTGAGTACTGTAGCGGGAGGTGTAGTCCCTAGTGATGACGTAGAATAAGATGAGGGAGTGTAAAGCTTCGAGGAGAATAGAGATTGGCTAGACGAATACCTAGTCGATGGCGGCCAAGACATCAAAAAAATAGACTACTTGATGCTCCATGCTTGAGAATCCTCAAATGAGGTGGACGACTACTCGATGATGGGGCGAGTGTGTCGGACTTATGACAATCATACAGCGATGGTCGATAGACAATATGCATACCCTGGGTCAGATGTCCCTCCCGACGGGTTTGCGTCTGGACTGTTAGCTGTTGGCGAGTCTGAGTCTAAAGGGGCCTAATAGGAGTTGTATGGGGAGGGTGCTCCTACTCTTCTAATCGATCGATCAGTGGAGTTTGAGCCTGAGCATCCACTGAGGTGTTGAATGTGGCCGTCCATGGTCCAATGTAATGGCTAAATAATGAAAATAATTTTATAAGATAAGGATAATGTTCGTTACAATGATCCATAACCTAAATAATTATCAACTAAATTAAAAAATTATCTTACTCAATTATTCTCAATTCTAGTTTAACTGTCACTATTCGATGATGATTCATTGTCATCTTCTTCATCTACATCTGATATGTAGGAACCAGATGAATCAGCAAGGTCCACAACATTCACGTCGAAGTCTTCTTCGACAAGGTAATGATTGGGTTCATCGTCTTGAAATGCCACGTCAGCATGGGAACCACATGTTCGACGTCACTGGACTTTTGTTCCTCATCGATAAACTTAGGTTGAAGCTTACAAATAGCTAACCATTCGTGTAGATGTGAAATCCGAGAATTTCATAAACTTGATTAGTTGACTAATTAAGTAAATTCATATTTTAATTGGAGTTTAGGTATCCGAGTTGAGACCTATGCATTACGGACTATAGATCATAAGGTAAAATTTTATTTTTCAACGATGAATGACTAGTGTGTGTATTATATGGTATTTTTTCGTAAAGTCGGGGTGTGTTGAAGTGTACCCTCAATTTATCATAATCGGGGTTGCAAGTGCGTGTCTGAAGTGCATGAGTGAAAATAGTTGCTCGAAAACTAATTAACCAAGTGTTAATCCTCACGTAAAGATTTATTCTCAGTTTACATGCAAGTTGGGATCGATGACAATGTAAAATCAGAATAAATTTAGTACAAGACCTTACCTCGAGTTTCGTAAGTTGGCAGTGGTCGAGATCAGGACTGAGTCCAAATTGGTGTAAGTTTAGCTAAGTATGGCAACCAAATTGGTTTGAAAAACTTTAGTATGTCGTTGGCAAAGTTAAGATTTTTGGGGTTTTTGTGTCACCAAAATTAGTGTTATGGATTTTTATGAAGATGGATTGTTTTGTCGAGAGTTTGATTCAATTTGGAGAAACATCGAATAAACAACGAGCGTCGGAAGCTAAAACACATCAAATAGGGATTTCGAGATTTAACAAATAAAAAGAAATTAAGTTGTTGATAAGCAGGTGAGGGTTTATAGATAAATATATACCAGAAAAAATCAAATTTTCATTTCAAAACTAACGAACAAACAAAACGTTCGTGTCAAATCCTTCTCAACTTGGGTTTATGCTCCTCGAGCTCCCAATGCCCAATTTTTGCCAAGTTTCTTTCGCAAAACCATAGAACATCACGAGATGGTCAACTCGAGCTAAGTCTCTACATTGGGAACAAGGTATTTGGTTCGAAATTTGGTAAATACTCAATTCAGGGCGTTTTCCTCAACTCAATTTGAATTCTCACAATTTTTCGATTTCCTTTGCAGGGTTTTGATAGAAATTGGTAGGGATTGTTGTAAATTGGCATATTGGAATGATTTGCGTCAATTTGGAATAAATTCTACCGACATAGGATAGGGTTTTAATGAATTGAACTAATGCAATTCAGATGAAAGTTATTTTGGAGATGTTTTATAGTTGATATTGATTTACATTAGGTTTTTGAATGAATCGATTATTGACTTTTATCCTAATTGAACCCACGGGCTATGAGAAATGTTTTAATGTTGGCATCAAGTGGTTTCGTCGTGTTTGGTATCAATTTTTATGTATTTAATTGCAAAAAATATTAATTTGGAGAAGTTTTATTAGTTTAAAATTATTAATATTTGCCTAGTTGACAGGCCATATTGTAAAGTTCATAACTTCTTTGTCAATTATATGATTTGACTGTTCTTGGAGTCTACGAAAAGTATTACATGAGCACTACAAAATCTTTTTAGGTCATCATGAAAAATATTGATATTTTCAAGGTTAAAAAGTCATACCAAATTGGCTAGTTGAAATCCAGTTGAAATTGTTATATAAATTAACATTTGTGGAAATTGTTCTCAAACGTACTTTGGCTGCAATTTTCATTGGGATTTATGATTTGATTTCACTTGAAGCTTGGCCCATAACATAATTGGGTATGCAGGGAAGTTACTGGAACCATTTTAAAGGTGATCCAACGCTCTAGGAACTCAAAAATTAAGCTCTAAAGTTAGTTGGTTCTAAGTAAACCCTACATAGGTATTTACTATTTATGGGATTTATCTTTGTACCTACATTTGTTTTTAGTCTGCATTGCATTTCACGTTTGTCTTGTTCATGAAGACATGGCATCCAAATAGAGTTGGCCCTGCTTCAATCGTAAGAGTGTAAGGTGCTCTACTCCAAACTAGACGTATTGCAGACATCTAAGGCGGGTAATGTCAACTCCGGGGTAGCATGCATTGGACTCATAGGACTGTTCTAGGTTCATCGTGAGTGGACCCGCTTGTTATGAGCTTGAAACAGGATATGAATGATCCATGTTGTTATATAAGTTTGTTGTTATTTGGAAATGTAATTACATGTCTCTATATATTTACACTAATATTTGCAGGAGTACAGAGCAATGTAGGAGTTTACTTACTTGACATCTTCGAGTTGTTTTAGAAGATGAATTGAGTTTGAATGACGATATAAATTTAGTTTTGGAGCATTATCAATGATTGAAATAAAAATTATTTCAAGGTTGAAGTTAATTACATGGAATAGATGCCTAATTAGGGGAATTAGGCTAAGTCAGGACTTAGTAAGATGGGCCCAGACAGTAGATATCCCCGTAAAGATGGGTAGGAAAGGAATTGTTCTTGATGTGCTTGAATGGCCAATATGAAAGGCTCATAATTGTTGTATCACCGATTTTTGTGTACTTCACCTAAGTTGAGTGAGTGGCGAGCCCATGTATCAGTGCTAGAAGTCGAATCGAACCATTTGCACTTAAACAAAATGGTCTAATAGGTACTGCTATATTCAATCTCAATGACTTCTTGTACTCGACTATAGTAGTCAAAGGCGTTGTCAGCATAGTTTGAGTCTTGAACCTAAACCCCATTATTCTTGGTTGATTTGTTGCTTAAACTATAGTTCACAATGTTAAACTTGTCCTATTCATAAGATAACCATGATAACTACAGCATTGACGACTAGGACCATAAGAAATGTAGATGATTGTCCTATCATCAATATTATGACGTGCCAACACAAAATAGTTATTAATGTGTCATTAATAGATTATTTTTATTATGGGGCATAAAATATTAGATCTAATATGGATATTACATATTCTTCAAACCAATGAGCGAAGTATTGTTCTAAGCTCTCGTTAACAGTGGAGTCTGTAATATTTAACACCCGTGCATGGAGATCGTTGATATAGGTCATAAAATAATTTGGTCGATGTATGAGAAGATAACAGTATATATTTGAATATTGTAGAATTATGAAATATATCCTACTATCGTATATTAATTATACTTAAGAAATGTAAGATTCAATTTCAGGGCAAAATAAGTAAGGCGTAATTGTGAGTCGCGGTGTGTTTTTTTCCCTCAAGGTAGCAAGTCATACTTTTACCTGAGGTTTCACAAGGATGCATAAAAATGGAGAAACTGCCCAAAAATATGTTGTCAGCCCTACGCCGCTATCATCATTGTAAGGCACTAAATTGTGCACCATGGAGACGTGCTCCTCGAAAAAGTAAGAACAAAACGAAGATGCTTCTTCTAATAGATAAGCATTACATATTGATGCTTCAACCTTTGCTTTGTTTTGAGCATTTTTTAAGATGTTAAAGGTACCTAAATCACTAAATATATAACAAAACATATATATACAAGTATTAACGAACGAAGTAAGGTAAGTATTGATTTGAAATGCTAAAAAAAACTAGTTAATTTACCTCTAAATGGATACATCCAATGAAATCGTACCGGCCCAACTAGACGAGCCTCGTGGGCCAAATGTATGGGCAAATGATCCATCGAATCGAAAAAATAAGGAGGAATATTTTCTCCAACTTACATAAGATTTTGGCTATTTCATAGTCTAACATAGCAACATCGTTAAGTTTTATATTTCATGTTGCTAAGGTAATAAAAAATAGCTCAACTCATTACTAGCTACTTAAACTTTTTCATCAAAGAGTTCTTAAAAAGTGATAAGAAGTAGCATTTGCATAAAAACATGACAAATTGTGAATTTTTGTTCTAGAAAACCTGAGATTCTTTTCATCTACACAACGACTTAGATTTAAAACACATTTGTTGGGAAAACATATAGACCCTACCCATTCGCAAAGTGTTTTTTTCTTCATTTGTCAAGCATGAAAATTGCCTTTGGATAGTTATTCGACACAAGGTCCAAGTGCAAGGCAGAACAGAGGCAAAGTTCATGGACGTCATGTCTCGACTTGACGCTGTCTTTTATTTTTCTCGAAACACCCATCACGGTGTTGAATATGTTTTCAAAGAAACTTTTCTTGATATGCATGACATCTAGATTGTGCCTCATGAGATTTGTCTTCCAGTAAGGCAAGTCCCAAAAGACGCTCCTTTTTTTTCCATCCTATGGCGTTTTATTTTTTGAGTTTTCCACTTGTTCACCTAGTTCAGTCACCTTCATTAAGCCTAAAAGTTCAATTTTTATTATCAATTGTTCATCGGATTTCAGTAATTGTAGTCCTTCATGTAACGCACTTCTTCCTTTATGAGGATTTTTTGTCTTTCCTAGCACTCAAGCCCTTCGACAAAAACCAACTATGGCAGTCAAACCAAGTAGTCTTCCTACCTTACTTCAACTGGAAAATAGTTGTATCATCCATACAATATGGACACGCCATCTTACTGTGCATTCTCTACCCCAACAACATGTTGTAGGCGGGGAAATCGCTTACGGTCCACATAAGGGCAGCTCGCATTAAAAAATTAGACTTTATAGATACGTCATATGTAATCATTTCATCTTCCCAAAAGTCTTGCAATTCATTCACTAGTGGTTATAGGAAAATGTCAATTTGTTAATCGAAATATGATGGTCTGGGGACGATTATGGTAAGGAACATGAACTTTTTTTTCATGCACATTGAAGGGAACATTGTAACTTTTTATCACTCATGAAGAGTATTGCATCTTAGAAACACCAAAAACTTGGAAACCGTCAGTGCATAACCCTAAATGAACGTTTCGCACATCAACGCCAAACTCTTCATTCACCTCATTGAAATGCGCTTATGCAATCAAGTTTGAGCAATGTCACATGACATCTTCCGGTGAGTGGTGTTAATCATGCCATTGCATATGGCTTGCAGTTGCTTCAGACGCATCTAGACGCTACAATCGAGGAATTAACAAAAAGTATTACATTTGTTTAAGCATGTCTTGATTCTTGTACCAACCTAACTGATCTTGATCGTGTCTTGACTTCTCACAAAACACTTGTAGCACCCCAGCTTAAAGTCAACTCCCCAAAAAGTTAAGCAATTGTCATCGCGACAATTAATATGCTCGATAGGCAAACCCAGGCCTTGCATCAGTCTTTTGGTGTCGTAGAAGCTTTTGACGAGTGTGTTTTCTTCTAGCAACATGTCATGACAGTACTGTAAGATTTCGTCACAAGCTCTTTCAGAAAGAGGATATTCCATTTTCAAAGTCATTGATCTCGTGACTGCAGACAACATAGTTATTTTCGTGCGCCCTGGTAACAATTGTTCATTTCCTACATCAGCCATAATGAGAACTTGTTATGCTGCAAGATTTGGAGACTCTTCCATTCATGTCCAGTCAAAGCTCAGCCCCGCCACATTGTGCAACATCTCATGGCAGAACGTCGAACCTCCAATATCTTTTCTCCCTTCTTCGTAAAAGTTTTCATGCAACCTCTCGTCGACTATGAGTGGCTCAGGAACCTCATCTCTACTTTCTCCATGTTTGTACCAATGGTAGTAGTCATGGACGAGCCTGTGCTTACAAATATGGTACTCAATGGTCTCCACGTCGTGATAATTATGTAGATGACATTCGGTGTAGTCATACGGACATTTTATCAATTTCTTGCTATGGTAAATGTAACAATGACTTTTCTCGAACTCTATGAACTCTTTCACCTTCACTACGAACTCCCACTGAATGAACTCATTTTAAACATTATTACACATCCAATCCCTATTTGGGGCAGACATCTCCTTTAAAATTTATCGATTTTTACTTAAAGTCAAGTTCTAAAAGTATAAGTCTCAATTCAATTATCAAATATACACGACTTCGTTGCATTATGACAAGTATAACCAACTCCATGACATTCATCTCAACGATAATCACTTTGAATATTGAGATTCACATTGTATCTAAAAAGTAAAAATGCGAATCATTTGCTACTTTTCAAATATAATAGGAACTCGGAATTTCATGTGACATAATTGATATAAATGCCATAGAAATTGGCTATACTTCATCGTAATGCACTAAAGACTATGTTGAGTGTCGGGTCGTGATAAGTCATCAGTTATGCTATATTTTTTGTACACTTTTGCTATGAATTACGATATTTTTATATCATTTATACTAATAAATCTTGTTTTCTGTTTTCATGTCAAAATAGGCTTTTATTCAAAAGGAAGTGATTTCCAACGAAATTTAGTCAAAAAGCTGGAAAATTCTTGGTGCTTTGACAACAATTTCAGTTCAACATCAAATAGCCAGGGAATCGCTGGTATAAACTTGGCTAATTGTGGGAAGCTCACTAAAAAAGTGAAAAGCGAATAATTATACATGTTTTATAGAGTGATTTAGATTGACTTTAGATGTAAATGATGATATTACACTATGTACTCTCCTATTTTTGTAATTTTAGGATTTAATTAGGAAAATGAAGAATTGGAAGAAAAAGAGGAAGAAGAACAAAACAATCAATTAGAGAAGAAGTCTAGCGATCAACCAACAATTTGAATTTACACTGAAAATCGCCACTTAAATCAACAGCAGGAAAGTGCCAACAAATCCATAGTGAATTAAAGATTATATTCGAAATTGTCAGCTATATCGGTGGAGCATAGAGAATGAAAGCAAGTGATTAACTCAGTGATTTATGTATAACTTAAGAATCATTAACAAATCAATGACATCGATTATGGGTTTTTTAGATGAATTTGAAAAATTTGAGTTTATCTAGGATATGTATACTTAGGGAGACTATAAATAACACCAGAGAGCTTCGAAATAGCTCTCTCCAACTACTCTCTTAAACTTATTTCTTAAGTCTTTATTTAGTTTTAGTTGATGTTTGAAGCTACATTGGAGTTTTGATCTATTTTAATAGGTATTTATATATTTATTCATTGCCTTTTAATTACATTATTGCATTGTATATTTACAGCATGAGCGAGTAGTCTATCAATCTAAATAAACCCTAGACATGTATATATTTTAGATTGCTAGATAGTTCAAATAAAGGAATCTCATACTTAATGCTTTAAATATATTCATACACCTCAATCACATATTTAACAACTTGTTTTTGCTTATTACAACCAATAAAGATTAGTACTGCATGCATAGTTGCAAATGTATATTGTGATGTTTTGATTCTGATTTTATGCTTGTAGTTATCGACAACAATTATAAAAGTAGTAACTAAGATTCTATAGGGCTTTTTTGAGTGGATGTTCTAGGTCATGGTGTTCTTTTAGTTTTTATTATACGACTTCGGTTAATATTGGCTTAGATTAGAAATGGTTTTCATTGAGTATTAATGCTATCGTATTTTTATGGTGTTGCGTTTTATCCAATAAGTAGATTTACAATGATAAGATTGTGGCTTTTCCATTGAATTTAGGAAAATATGTGGTTGGCTAAAGGCTATCAACCTATTATTAAATAGGATTTAATGATTCTAAGATTCCATGTGTTATGATTTTAACTATATTACGGAGTGATGATGTGTTCTAGTGTTTGAAAGCAATTCAAGTATATTACATTGTTTAGTGAGAGTTTTTTTAGATGTTTCTTAAGATATTTATATTTATAGTGAATATGAGTATTGTTTAGTTTAGTTTGCATTGAATTGTTTGAATTAAGTTCAATTTGGTTAATTAAGTTGGTAGTAATAGATTTTAGTTATTTGGTATTTTGATTCCCGTTTAATTAGATTAACTAAATTAAAAAATAAGAAAAAAGTATTTTCCTTTGAAATTTGCAAAATCCATGTAGATATTTCATTTACCATTACTACAAATAATAGGAAAACACGAGAAACTATTGTGCACACTCAACATGTATCAATTTTTGACACCGCTGCTAGGGGTTTTTAAATGATTTCTTTGGATTTTAGATGTTGAATGGTCTACACACTTTGTTGTGTTAATTCAACAGGATCTTTACATCCGTTTGATCCTGAAATAGATATAATTTTTAATCGGAGTTTAAGGCAACAACAACATAGAGAAATTTAATAATGATATTAATGAAAATGTCATTAGTAATAACAATAATAGAGAACTCCCATTTAGACAAGCAAATCAAAATGTTATAACATATGAGCCTATGTGTACAGCATACTGATAAGTGATTATTTATACATATATACAAGGTTAGTTTAGTCATATATTTTGTATAAATATTCTTAAATGAGCTTTAAATCAAAGTATTATTGCATTTTCAAGGAATTAAGGTATAAAGGAAGAAATTGAGGAAAACGAGAAGAAAATGAGTAAAAATCCATGAAAATCATTTGGCAACGTGGCCACATATGTTGACGTTACGGGGATACAAGCCACGGCATGGGAAGGAAAGGCACGTCGTGGAAGAAATGAAAAAGTGGAGTAAACCAACTCTAGAGATTCGATGTAGTAGTGACGTTGTGGAGCATAAGGGACAGCACCAGAGAAGCAGGTGACAATGCAGAGACACAAGTGAGGAAAGAAATACAAACACAGTGACAACGTAGCGGCAGCGCAGTAGGCTATAAAGTATGGCACCGAGCAGTAAGTGACAACGCTAGACGCGTAGGAAATAGAAAGTTAGAGTAATTAGTATAAGTTTTACATTGAGTTTGAGTTTTACAGAGTTTATGTGAAGAAAACGTTGAAGACTTCACGTTTGCAATTCAAGTTTGGTTTTGTTGATTAAGTTCAAGGTAATATTTATAAATATTTATATTCATCTCTTATTTTCAATGATGTCCATTGTGAACTGTGATATGTGTTTCAATGAAGTGTGAGTAGTCTATTTATCTTAGGGATCAATGGATCATATGGTATGAAAGTCATGCTTTGAATATGATTTAAAAAGTGATAATAAAAAGTGCAATAGTTAGAATTTGTATTGATTTTGAGTGCAATACGTTAAATATCTTGATCACATGTTTAATAAACTTAGGCTTTAGAAGTTATCATGGCTATTGAAACTTTTAATCGGGACATGAATGATACAACCATAAAATATACAAAATCGAGTGATAATTGTTGATTAGGGAGGCATGGATAGTAAGCTTAGTTAATTATGAATCCAATGATTTGGGACTTAAAGCAATATGGAGCTTATGTTATTCACACCGATAGATGGAGTTTTAGTCTGCACATTAAAACATTTTCTGTCACGACAGTGGGTTAAAGTGGATATGAAGGAAATCTGTCTATTATAATTAGGCATTGCACACAACATATTGAGATGTAAACATGAATACAAAACATAGTATTAAATTACCTAGGTGAAGTTGTGAACTAAGATATCCTTAATATAAGAGTTCAAGTAAAGTTTAAATTGATTTGTTAGAATAGTTTAATTTAATATAAAACAAATTAAAAATTGATTTCTTTAGCAATAGTCCAAGTTAGATAGGTAATTAACAACTAGTACGAAAACATTTCCATGCAGACAATATATGTGATCAACATAAGTTGATTACGCTATTATAACAAGTGAGTCGTTATACTTGTGGCATGCACATCACATACCCTGATGGGTTTTCTGAGTTTGAACTTAGATTTGAATTAGATTTGAATTTATTAGTGCATTACCTAACTTTTATGGTAAAGACAATGAAAACCCACGTTAATTCATAAGGAAATATCAACATAAAGTTAATAGGACAAAACTGAAAGAAAGTACTTTAAAACAATTCAAATTTAAGGCTTTCTTTTTTGCACTAAAAGATTGAGCACAAGGTTGGTTGTTCTATCTCCCATAAGATTCAATAACTATATGGACTCAAATGTTAGAAGCTTTCCTAGATGAATATATGTCTGCAAGAAAAATTAGTTCCTATAGAAAACAAATCATAGTTACAAAGATGAAAGATGATGAAAACTTTAATGAGTTTTGGGATAAATCCCAAAGATTAATTTCTTCTTGTCCACAACATGGATATACTTCAAGAGTTTTATTAGAATGTTTTTATGAAGGACTCAATTACTTTGAACAAAGTTTATTAGATACAGTATGTGGTGGATCTTTACTTGAAACAATACCTACTTTAGCGAAGGAAACAATTAATAAAATGGCAAAACAATCTAAGCAATATGGTGAAAAGTTTGAGTCCTTAAGAAAGAAACTCTAAGAAGTGGATAATAAAAAAAATAATGCATCTAATGATAAAATTGATAAACTATCTAAGATGGTTAAGTTGTTAGTTACTGATGGATCTAATCTAGTTAAGGCTTGTAGATTCTATAATGAGGCTACACACGTAGGATGTGTGTCCTACTCTACATGAAGAAAATATTGAAGAGGTTAACGAAATGATGAATCAATTTTCTAGTCCACAAGTAATCAATAAAATAATAATAATAATAATAATAATAATAATAATAATAATAATAATAATAATAATAATAATAATAATAATAATAATAATAATAATAATAATAATAATAATAATAATAATAATAATAATAATAATAATAATAATAATAATAATAATAATAATAATAATAATAATAATAATAATAATAATAATAATAATAATAATAATAATAATAATAATAATAATAATAATAATAATAATAATAATAATAATAATAATAATAATAATAATAATAATAATAATAATAATAATAATAATAATAATAATAATAATAATAATAATAATAATAATAATAATAATAATAATAATAATAATAATAATAATAATAATAATAATAATAATAATAATAATAATAATAATAATAATAATAATAATAATAATAATAATAATAATAATAATAATAATAATAATAATAATAATAATAATAATAATAATAATAATAATAATAATAATAATAATAATAATAATAATAATAATAATAATAATAATAATAATAATAATAATAATAATAATAATAATAATAATAATAATAATAATAATAATAATAATAATAATAATAATAATAATAATAATAATAATAATAATAATAATAATAATAATAATAATAATAATAATAATAATAATAATAATAATAATAATAATAATAATAATAATAATAATAATAATAATAATAATAATAATAATAATAATAATAATAATAATAATAATAATAATAATAATAATAATAATAATAATAATAATAATAATAATAATAATAATAATAATAATAATAATAATAATAATAATAATAGACCAAAAGCTTAGATGCAATCTGCACCGAATCGACGGCCTTAACAAAATACTTAACCAATGAATCCAAATTTAGAACAAATCTTGCATAATTTCATGAACCAAAGTCATCGAGAATTTACACAGATTTCTTGGATCCAAATTAAAACTGATATTGCGATTAATGAACTGAAAATCAATTAAGTCAGATGAATTTACAAATGAATAGGTTAAGTACTCAATAGATTAACCAAGCTAAAGCAACTACTCAAATTATTGTTGCTCCTACTAATCAAGTACAAGTTAATGTTTTATTCAATGATAAAAGGACACACCTATAACTGGAAAGACACTTAAATAGAATAATAAAAAGAAAGCTCATAAGACTATTGAAGAAGAATAAGAAAAAGAAGAAATGATGGCTAAACAATTGAAATATATACCTTTTTCCTGAAAGGCTATAACCATGGTATTTTGCCAAATTTAAAGCGTATGAAAAGTCTTTACAAAAGTCTGAGATAATTGATAAGGATAAAAATGATAAGATTTATGATCATTTAAATGAAGATATGTATTCGTATTCTATTGTTCCATAACGATTAGTTGATGTTGGGGAGGAGGAAAACAATGAAGACATTCTTGAAGCATTAAGGAAAATAGAAATCAATAAACCATTGATGGAATCAATTATGCAATTTTCTAATTATGATGAAGTTTTGAAAGAATTCTCTGAATCAAAGAATAAATTTTTAGAAGAATCTAAAAAAACTTGGAACAAAAGGTGTCTACTTTAATTAAAAAGAAAATACCAGAGAAATGTTTCTATCCAGGAATGTTTGGAATTCCTATTACAATACGAACTTCTTTAATAGGTTTTGTTGTGTGTGATCTTGGAGCATCAATAAATGTTATGTCACTTAAAACTATATGAGTCATTGAAGTTAGGTTCATTAACTAATACACCACAACATAGTTATTAAACCTTCTGTTTATTAGAAGATGTTTAGTAAAAGTAAATGACATAGTATTTTTATCTAACTTCTATGTCATGGAAATGGGAGACTCGGTATCATGTAAGTCTCCACATATACTTTTAGGAAGAGCATTCCTTAAATAAGCTAAAATAAAGTTAAATATCTTTAAAGGAACAATGTCTATGAAATTTGAAAATAAAATAGACATTTTCCATTTCAATGATGAAGATGTCTATGGGAATTCTGATAAATTTAATAATGAAAAAACTAAGGATATTGAATCTTTAGAATTAAATCATCATGAAGTTTAAGTATATGTTATTAATGCAGTAACAATGGAAGATGAAATGTTATAACCCAAAAAAAGTAAGTTGAAGACACTTCAAATCAAAAAACAAGAACCTGACAATGGAAGCAAACAATGTTGAGAACAATAATAAAATGGAGGAATTTAAAGCGACAAAGAATAAGAAAAAGAAAAAGAAAAATCTAGCAATTGTCAAGCTCGATGATCCAGGAGATATATACATAAACATAAAAGTTAAATGGGTTTGGTATTTTAAAGCTATTTGTGATACAGGTTCTAGAGCAAACTACATGCTAATTCACTTCTTTTTTCATACTCAACTAGAATTGGATGTACTTGCTTCTAAAAAAACTACTCTACCAAATGGTTATTCAATAAAACCAATAGGTGTGGTTACTAATGTACTAGTTCAAATCAACAAGTACATTATTTCCACAGACTTTTTGGTTATGTCATACTACATCAACGAATATCCTTCATTAATCTTAAGATGACCTTTCTTAGCCACTTCGCAACCTGTCATGGATACTTTGAACAAGACAATCACCTTTAGGTTGCATGGTCGAGCAATTACGGTCTGGAATAGCACTAGAGTGGACAATCCTACACTTACATTTTTAGAACTAGTTTAGAACTACATGGTTTAGTCGATCCAACAACAATAAAAAAAGGCGCTCTATGGGAGGTAGCCTATACTTTATCTTTACTTTTGGTTTTAGTATTAGGATTAGTTAGTTTTTTTTTATATTCTCTTAGCTTTTAACTCTTATAATAGGGATATTTTAGAAATTTAATTTCGAAATAATTTCAAGTAAGGGGAGTTAATCGAGCTAATTTATTTTCGTATTATATTATTTCTATGCATCGGTTTTACCATTAATTAGCTAATTATAGTAATGAAATCATTATTTAATACATATCAAACGTAAGTTCTAATAATTTTAAATAATTCTACCTTTTTATTAGATATATGTGTGATAAATATATGAGAAACTCAGTTAAATTGGAAAAACAGTAAAAATAAGCTGGCAATTTCTCAACGATTCCAGTTTATACAAAAATTTACTAAGAAAATTGGCAGTAGTGTGCATAATTTTAAGTCAGTTATTTGGCACCGATTTGAGCCTATAACTATAATTCGCTGACCAGATCGTTGAGCCACTGAGGCTCATTTTTAGCGATTTTGCCAGCGATTTCTCGGCGAATACACTTAAACCCAGATTTGTTAAGAACGAATTCGAGTTTTTAAAAATAGAAACCTCAAATTGCCACATTTAAACATTTCACACTCACAAATCCTCGCAACCTTTCGATCAAGAAACAAATATTCGACTAGATTCAACCTTTTAAAGTTTGATTTTAGTGTATTTACGTGATTCCCACCTCAATCTTCATAGATTCAACCTAAAATTTGGTGAGTTTTAAGAGTATAGAACCACCTAGGGCTTGAGTAAAAGCAGTTTGAATTGGAACTTTGAGGAGTATTCTAAAGAAGAGTTTTGAGTTCCAATCTCGAAAAAATCATTTTCAAGAAGGCAATCAATGAAAACTTTACCCTTTTATTGATTAAATTTTTTGTTTCCATCGATTTTGGGTTATTCTGAGGTTAGACGCTAAATTTCAAACTTTTTACTTTAAAATGATTTTAATATCGAATGTTTTCTATTACAATAATAATATAGGAGTGGTGTGATAAATTGTTTATTGCTATCGACTTTCAAACTATTTTTTTCATATATGGCGAATGGATAGAATTTTATATGGAAGCTAATTTGAGACTGAGTTTCAAATGAATTTGAGGGTTTTTTGTGTATGCTTATCACATGATTTGAATTACTTACGAAGGATTGTTTTTCTCAAAGATGTTTCATCGATAAATTCCAAATAAATTTCAAACTCTCAATTTATAAACAACTTTTCTTATGAATTTCTCCTTTTAAATAGATAAGTTGAATTTTACCGAGCACTTTTTTGACAATTTTAGTTTTAAATGATTTTACAGGTTCATTATTTTACTTATACTTATCGAAATGGTCGGAGGTGGAAAAGATAGAAGTCCAAGAGAGGAGAAAGGAAAGGGGAAGTTAGTTTAGAAAACAAAGACTAAATCCAAAGTTTTCCAAATCCAACCTACGTCAATCTCTTTTAACACACCTAGGATTAGACCACAATGAGAACATACTCCACCTTCATCATTTAGCTTTCATACTGAGGATGATTATGTAGATGAGGAAGTAGATAAGGTTGAACAAGAGATACCTACAGGGGGCGAGAAATTATGTGCTTAAGAAGGAGAACTTTATCTATAAAAAGTTTAAGAATGATATAGTGAATTATAGCAAATTGATCCCGGAGATTGGATTTAATGTGAAGAACGAATTGAAATACATTCCTAGGATCCTAGATATCATTGAGGCAAGGAATCGGGAGATTGTTGGCTAGGGATTATAATCACTTAGACCTAAAGGATGTTCCTAGTAAATGGGGATGTGATATTATGGTGTGAGAGTTTTACGCAAATATATATAGAAGTAAGAGTAAGACCGAGACACGAGTTCAAGGAAGAACAGTGAATTATTCCGCTGTAAGAATAAACCAGTATTTTGGTTTACTGGATTTTCACCAAAAAATAAAATGATGAGTACCCAAAGCTCGAATATGCCATTAAGTACCACTACCCCACCAAATCAATTAGGGGAGGTTTAGAGGCAATTCATGGTGATTGATTTGTTTTTTTATATGGAGGGGTACCCGAAGCACATAACCACCAATTTTTTGAGGAAAATCATGAAAGCTTGGTGTTATTTCATCAACACCAGCTTACAGCTAAGCATGCAATATTATGAGATAGTGAACTACAAGGCCAGCGTACTTTATCATATTGTCATGGGATTAGGATACTTGGATGTTGGCAAAATTATCTATGAGTCGATTAGGAGTGCCATCACTATGAAGAAGAATGATGGACTACATTTCCCTTTTATGATCGTGACTTTTTGTAGAACGAGTCAGGTGAACATGGCAGGGCTTGATATGGATGTTCTACCGAAGAAGACCATTATGGATGAAGTTATAGAGCGATATGGAATAGTAAATGGTTACGAAAACACTAAGGATGAAAGAGAAAAGGTCGAGATAGCTAAAAGAGAAATAGAGCAGGGAAGGAAGATCGGAGATGACACGAAGAGAATTTCGGAGTAGATGTCAGAAGCTAGACATGATTTGAATATGGAGCAACCTGCTAAGGATTATGATGGACTATGCATGGAAGAGTCAGAGTTGGCCTTTATGGGTGCAATTCTGCTAAGATTTGGTTTTCGAGAACTAGAGGTCCTTAGCAATGAGTATCCACGGGAAGCAGTGTACAATATCTAGGAGACACAAACGTCAAGGAGGCGCAGAGGTTCATGTACCATATACATAAATGAGGCTACCACTAAGTAGTAATCTTAATATTCCAACACGGCTAGGTCGGGACTACCACCTCTATGACCTTGTTGCGAGTTACTAGTCCCAAAGGATTGATCCAATGGAGGACAATGATAATGCGACTCAAGACGACGACATTGATTTCCTTATTCTATTTATCTTCTTTGTTTTTGAGTAATATTACATGAGGTCTTATATGTAACTCCGGTTATAGTGATATACTTTGTGTTTGTAGTGGTGCTATACTTTGTGCTTTGGTGTTATAATTTAATACAATTGTTATACAATAGTGATATTTATTCCATTTTATTTTTATGCACTCTGTCCGATGATAATTATAAATTGAGTTTATTCTTATATTGATTATCAAGTTTATCATTATATTAATTCCTTTATACTTTATGTGTTATATTTGTTCTGTTGGAAACTCGACTTCATTTTTAAACCTTGAGGTCAAGGTTTAGAATGAGTTTGGGGGTATTTTAGGTGAAGTATGACAATGATAACAAAGAAATGGTTTAATGGTAAGTTCAAATAAGTTAACGAGGTTTTTCAAATTTCTTTTGAATTCAAGTATCAATTTTATTTCTCTTTATTTTTATTTTTAGTAGGAAAAAATGAAAACGAATATAACAACAGATTTTTGAATGGAATTGATATTTTTATTACCCAAGTGAGTTCTATGATAAAAGAAATTAATTTTTATACTCTTTTTATTATCTTTACTAGTTGATGTATACACCAATTTGAATTTCTTGTGTTAGTCATGAGAATGGGTAGAAGATCGAAATGATAGTGCAAGATGAATAAGACATATTTCTAAGAATCTTGTGATACAAAAATTGTTGATTAAATATTTTTATAGTATATATATATATATATATATATATATATATATATAGAAAGTTATTATGCCACAATTAAAGAAAAAAGAAATGGGTTAAAAACCGATGAAACTCTATAAGTTGGAAAGAATACATTCTTCAACTTTAGTTGATAGTGAGAAGTTTTAATAAGAGTTTACAAAAACATATATAGTGAGTTTTATAGATTTCATAAGAAATTGAGCATAGAATCTACAGTGGGAAAAGTGTGCGAATGTTTATAGGAAATGAAGCAGGGACTCGAAAGCAAAAGAAATATATAAGAAAAAATAGTTATGATGAAGTAGAAAAGAATGAGAGATGAAAAAAAAAATGAATGTTCTTAAACTTTTCAAAGAAAAAGATTTAGCTCGACTGCTTGAAACTAGAGTTGAATGAAGTATTTCATAATCTAACATGTTTAAACGATATATTCATTGATATTTTGGTAAAATTCCTATTGATTTAGTTCTGGTACTATTATAAAGTATTTTCTAAAACGAAAATTAATTTAGTGGTTTTTGTATTTTGATATTCTATTCTAGTCATCGTAAGCTTGATGTTTGTCAGTGGAGATTGAGAAAACCTATATTGTGTACTAACCTTAGTAATGAACTTTAAGTTCTAAAGAAGCTCTCTCATCCTACTTTATTAATTCCTTCCAAATTAATTTCTTTTAAGCACTTGGGCATAGTAAACACCAAGAGCTACAACCACAATAATATTAACAAGAATTAATAAACTCAGAACGTGGCCCTTTAGACCCATCTTTTTTTTTAATATAGTGATGTAGTGCTTTCATAGCATCAAACACAATATCTAGTCTTTGCTAAAGTTGTTTGTAATATAAATAGTATTGTTGGATCCTAAGATATATCAAACCAAGGCTTTATTCCCTATTGGAACAAGAAATATTGTTTTAAGCATTTCATCAAACACTTGGAGTGAAATTAAAACTAATATTCTAATTTCATAACACCATAATCAAATCCCTATTTTATAGGCCCTTTTGAAATGCCAAATTGGTCTAAAAAAATATGTAAGGACTCAAAGCTAATTAAGTTGGAAGTTTTGAACAAAATGTTGAGTATGCAAGGTTAATTAAACTGAACATTGGCAAGATATTTATTTCTCACTGAAACGTGAATAGATTGACAGCACCTAATCCTTCTCAATATTTATTGAAGTGTTCTTTCAATGCACTACGAGTGCTGCAGTTGATGATCAAGTTGTAACTAATTTGCTCTCCTAAGGAAAAATTAAATTGCAAAAAATATATAAGATATTTTATGTATAACTTATATATAACAGTGTGAAAATGCAGAGTCTTATCTTTAATGAATAAATAATGACAGATTATTAAGTCTAAAAGCTTAAAACATCAAAGCTGGCCCGAGCCCTTGAAGGTTCACAAATAATTAACGCACTCTCAAGGGTCATTACACACTATTTGATTTGAGCTTATGGACTTAATTAGTCCCCTGAGCTTTCTCATAATAATTTTTGCTCAAACATTCTAGCTAACTAGATAGATAGATAGATAGATAGATAGATAGCTCTAAAGTCACCACCAAACTACAGTGTAGAAAAAAACTCACCACATTGATCTGCCGATCTCACTAGAACATATATTATGTGTGGACAATCATGTAATCTATCATTTTCATGTAGGATATCTAAAGTGAAATTCCTATACACAAAAGAATATATATAAGCTAGGGCCATGATACTGGCATTTGCAAATTTCTAGGCACAAAAAAGCATGTCACAGAGTCATTTCCTAGGAGGCCCATGGATTGTGCAACAAAAAACACAAAATCATCAATTTTAACCTCCAATTATAGATCAGTCATAGCTAAACCTACAAAATTCAACTGCAAATGCGTTGAATTACCAGATTAATCACTTTAAAAACCAATTTTTCATACCGCGCTTTCGCCTCTTCCGCTAGTGCCTGAATTTCCACAGATTCCATTAGACCAAGTCATCAATTAGTACAACAACAACAACGACGACATAGCCTCAAGTCATCAATTAGTACAAAAAAAAAAAAAAAATTCAATTGCAGAGAGCTCTAAACTCCATTAAATCAAACTAACCTTTGAGAAACCCTTCGTAGTTCCAGTCTACTCGTACTTCCACCGTCTTCATCAATCAATCACTCACTCAATCTCTCAATCTCCCAAACCAACCGCACCCCAAATTCCCTCTCTTCACGAAACCCTAACACAGTAATCTGTTCGATTCATAGATGAAAGAAGGGAAAATCCGCCAAGTCGAAGCATCAGCATCAGCATCAGCATCAGCAGCAGAGCAACGGGCACGCCTCCCCTTTCGCCTTCTCCAAATTGTTAGATCCCGATGCGTCCTGGAACGAGGTCTCATCTTTCTTTCTCTCCTTCAATTTCATACTCTCGATTTCAAATATCAAGTATAGTTTTCAACAAATTCTAGAGTTTGTAACTGTTGTGCAGTCATTGAACTGATCGAAGTGATGCCAGATTTAGTAATTGAGGTTTAGGCTTGCAGAGACTCCTGTGGTGGGATCGAATATGGTGTCTTGGGATGGCGCGGCAGTAGCTGAGGAGAGTGGAGGTGGCGGCGCGAGGGAGAGGCGAGGCGTAGCACAGTGGAGAGCGTTTGGGCAGGGACTGATGGCCTGTTCGCTTCACCGTCATAGGTCGGATTAGCCACAGTGAACTAGTTAATCCGCTGTTCGCTTGGAGGATTAACTAGGTCACATGATTAGTTAAGAGGCATGGTAGTGGATTAAACAATACCACCATTTTTTGTGGGATTAGCTAATCCATTGTAACTGAAAGTGGAGATTACCACTTTACCCCTCACATTAACCAAATCACAATTCTCCAACTCTCGTCGTCCCTATTTTTCTCTTCTTCTTCGTTCTCGCGACCTGGTTTTTTTTTTTTTTCTTCTCTTCGTTCTCGCGACCAGGATTATCACCATCTTCAATGAAGTGCTCGGGCATACATAGCAAGCCAAAATCAAATCCAGAGTCGCATCAGTTTATCAGTTCTTCACAAATAGTAGATCAGATCAGTTTTTGTTTCGATTCAATTAGGTCACTCTTGAATTGGACGAAGGTGAGGTTCGATTCAATTAGATCTGATCTGATCAGATCAGATCAGTTTAGCAGCAGTGGTCTTCATTGGAGGAGATGAGAAATGTGTGAAATGGGGAGATTTTTTGTGTTATTTATCTAAAGGGTATTTTGGTAAATGTACATGTACAACCTCATTTAATCCCAACCTTAAAACTCCCAACCAAACAAGATACACAAATGGGACTAAACTATCCAAACTCATGTGTTAGTCTCATCACTAATTAATCTCATGTGTTAGGATTCACTAAAATGTGAACCGAACAGGCCATTAGGATTTGGGCGAGGCAGAGGGCATTATTTTATAAATAATTGAAATTAATTTATAATTTCTACTCAATTGTAAACTGCTCAAATTATATTAGTATTATTATAAAATAAATTTTATATTTTATAAATTGCATGTATTACAATTCATTTTTCTCAAAAGAAAAAACAAATAAAATAATGTGTAGTAGAGGATTAATCTGAACAAATATCACTTTTAAAAAAATAAATAAAGATCACTTAATAATTAAGTAGTACCTAAAAGGCCTAAAATTATAATTTAACAATATACATAAATCTTTTCTAAAAAACAATATACATAAATCTTTTAAATAATTGAGATTATGTGAACACTATTTTCGATGCATATTAGGAAACACTTCAACAAAGTTTCTAATGCAAGTAAATATAATAAAGTATGTTACAAAATATTTTTTAAAATAAATATATTATATGTGACTACAAAGACATTAATTATCAATAAATGATTTTTCTAAGTTGTAAGGGACTCAATTCATATTATACAATTAGCTACACAACATTCTTGTAATAAAAGTTGTAATCTATATTTATTTATGAACAAAGATGGTAAAGACCAAACATTTTTATGCATGTCATTAAAAATTGTATTAAATGACTTATTCAATTGCTTGTCGTCTTGCATGAGTCGTCGTATGTCAAAATTCTTGTAGTGATAGTGTGATTTAGATCGATTTTAGATATAAATGATGAGATTACATTATGTATTCTCTTGTTTTTGTGATTTTCAAGATTTAATTAGGAAAATGAAGAAATGGAAGGAAAAAAATGAAGAAGAGCAAAACAGTCAACTGGAGAAGAATTCCAGTAATTAGCCAACGATTTGAATATACACGAAAAAACGTCACCTAAATCGACAGCAGGAAAATGCCAGTGAATCCACAGCGAATTGAAGAATATACTAGAAATCGCCAGCTACATCAGTGAAGCATAAAGAACCAAATCTAGTGATTGACTCAGAGATTTGTGTATAACTTAGGAATCGCTGAGGTCGATTACGAATTTCTTAGATTAATATGAAGAATTTGAGTTTATCTAGGATATATATACTTAGGGAGACTGTAAATAAGACTAGAGAGCTTCAAAATAGCTCTCTCCAACTATTCTCTTAAACTTATTTCTCAAGTTTTTATTTAGTTTTAATTGATGTTTGAAACTATATTGGAGTTTTGATATATTTTAAGAGGTATTTATATATTTATTCATTATGTCTTTTAATTACATTATTGCATCATTTATTTTTAGCATGAGTGAGTAGTCTATCAATCTAAACAAACCCTAGACATGTATATACTTTGGATGCTAGATAGTTATAATAAAGGAATCAAGGACTTTATGCTTTAAATCTATTCATACACGTCAATCACGGATTTAACAAGTTGTTTTTCATATTACTACTAATGAAGATTAATATTGCATGCATAGTTGCAAATGTATATTGTGGTATTTTGATTCTAATTATATATCTATAGTAATTGACAACAATTATAGAAGTAGTAACTAGAATTAATCTATAAGGCTTTTCCAAGTGGATGTTCTAAGTGATTGTGTTCTAAGTTGTTTATTATGCGGCTTGCAATAGCCTTGCCGCCCCGGGGTGAGTGTCTCCGTGTACTCCTTGCCTAGTGGGTCTAACTACACGTGTCTGGCACCTGCTCGTCCTCCTATTAGCTCGAAGTTCATGTCCACGTGTGTTCCATTAAATTTTTTAGTGAATTGTCCATATTTTCTTAAATTATCATCTTTAAGTATTTAAATATTTTTTAAGTTCAATAATTTGTGGTTTATTCAAATCCTAACCATATTAGTTGGCTGTATTTTACAAGTTAACACAAATCGGCGGAAGTCTTAATTGATACAATTAGGTAAGGTAATTTACCATGGTAAACATTATTCATAAGAGCAAATCCTACTGTGTAAAACCTGAAAAAGTATTTTGTATGTAAGAGACAGTATAATAAACCATGGTATATACATGTACACATAATCTTAAATCTACCAATACTCAAAATAATACAAGAATATCAAAATAATACAAATACCTACGAGTATGTCCAAGACGATCAACAAAAAGAGATAGTCGCCTAAGATTATCCTTTACCGAAACTCATAGAAAGATATGCTCTCAATCACCCAATAAATACAGTGACGAGTCTAGTGAGTAAATTCCCAAGAGAAGTCAACACAATATTTAGCAAGAAAACAAATAAAACTACAAGACATGCAAGTATGCTATCTGGCAACATAAATACATACTTCCATGAATGTAGGGCAATACAAAAGATTCAAGCAGCATCAATAATAGTAATACAACACAGCAAACAATAATCAAACCAAGTATCAGTTAATGAGGTAAACGAGAACGTAAACAGACAACAACTAAGTCAATATGCACATAAATATCTTTGATGAAAATCCAAGGATGTATCACGTATAATAGACTAAACCATACTTCGGAGCTAAGGGTCTTTCCAGTGGGCTTCCCTAACAACCTCCACTGTCCCATTTCCTTAGTCCTTGCAACGCTGGCCAAATCTACTAAGTCACCGACACATGCATCTGAGTGCAGCTCGGTCGCAACTCACCGAGAGCATGATCTCGCGTGCTATGGTATAGTGTACCCTAAGTCTGTCCACACATCCCTGTGTAAAAACCCCGATAAACCAATCAATCAGTTAGACAAACTAGTAAAATAAATAGTTCGACACTCATTACACACACAAGAAAAATAAACTGAATTACGTGAAGCATTCTCAAGGGACACGACTCAATCAGCGCTCTAACTTCTCTAGACGCCCAAATCCGACCCGACTAGGTCCCTAATACCTGAGTTATAGTCCACTAAGTACTTGAAGTCCAAGTTTACATGTTTAGTATGTTTATAGGTGTTTGGGATATGTATTAAGTCAAAAATCTCAAAACAACCATTTAAATTCAGTTTATGTCTGTCCTTAGCACGCTATGGGAATGGTGTAGCATGTTATGTAATGGCAGCGTGCTATGGATGATGTAACACGCTACTGTTCTTCATCTTGAAGAATAGTTGGAAACCCAGAACGATTAGCGCGCTAACCATTCCAAGTAGTGCGCTATCTGTTCTCTGGGACATAATTCTCCAATCGAGAATTTTGCCTTTCTCTTCTCCATTGGCTACCTCACTTGATCTAACATATTTTCCACATATATCTAACTTCAAAAAAATCATTAAGACATTTCAAAACCTCAAAATTAGCCCAAATTCTCCAAATTCATCCATTCACCCAACTTTCCAATTTCATCAAAATCATCCAATCTTGTTAAACCAGTGATAAATTCCTTATGAATATGATCTAACAACATGTAATTCATTGCATTTTCACCAAAAATGAGAGGTCACATCATCAAATTCGAATTTCACTAAAACATGTTAAAAATGGATTCATTGGTAATTACCTTAGTTTGAGCTCTTGGTTGATCTCTAGTGTGCTAAATTTCTAGTTTGAATTCCTCCTTCTCCTCTAGTTTTCTAGTTTTTACATGGGTTTTCACAGTAAGTGGAAATGAAAATCACACTCACTGTTATATATAGTTTTGATCTTGATCAAGTGTGCATGCGTATCTTGAGGATCATCTTGTGGTTCATAGGCATGTTGTCCCATAACACCTGGTGACTCTAGTGTTAACTCCAATAGCACACTCCCTTCCTTATTTCTCCTATTTTGATAATCTACATGCCCATCTTGTGGTCATCATTATTTAGTTCAACCATAGGCTTAGTATTTATTTAATTAATTCATCTTATATTAAGCCTTACTAAATAATATGATTAGTGTTTCTATTGACCAATTTAACCAACTTATGGTCTCACTAACCTTCGGCTACTCAGTACCTGGTGCCCCACGTCTTGACACGCGTTTCGAGGCACGTTATAGTCTATTATTTAAATTTCAATATATTTAGCCTATAGTTACATTACTCATTTTAGTTGATTAATTAGTCATCTTAACGTGAATTAATCATGTTTCCTAGTGTACCAGTAGTTTGCCTACCCGATACCCGCGTTGACATGTCTTTCAAGGTGAACACCCGTCACACCAACTCGCACGATAACAACATACACACACTTAGTGCAATATAATAATAATAATAATAATTTTAAACACTACTTATAAACAATCATCATCCACAAATAACATATTCTCTCGATTCTCATGTCTGAATCAACTGAGCTGTCCAATCCTTTAGATTAATGCTAATCTTGGTTTAATTAATTTGGGCCATTACACTACTTCAGTTAATATTGGCTTAGATTATGCATGATTTTCATTGAGTGTTAATGCTATCATATTTCTTTGGTGTTGTGCTTTATCCAATTGGTAGATTTACAATGATAAGAATGTAGCTTTTCCATTGAATTTAGGAAATAATGTGGCTGGTTAAAGGCTATCAACCTATTATGAAATAGAATTTAATGATTTCAAGATTCCATGTGCTATGATTATAACCATGTTATGGAGTGATGTTATGTTCTAGTATTTGAAAGCAATTTAAGTATATTACATTGTTTAGTGAGGGTTTTTTTAGATATTTGTTAAGATATTTATATTTGTATTGAATTTGAGTATTGTTTAATTTAGTTTGCGTTGAATTGTTTGAATTAAATTAGTTGATTTGGTTAATTAAGTTAGTACTAATAGATTTTAGCTATTTGATATTTTGATTCATATTTAATTAGATTAACTAAATTAAGAAAATTAGGAAAAATACTTTCCTTTAAAATTTGCAAAATCCTTGTAGAAATGATATTTCATTTTCCACTACTATAATTAGTAGGAAAACATGAGAAACTATTATGCATGGTCAACAAGCGTCGAAAAGTTGCGAAGGAAGCCTTGTAAAGACCCAAAAAAACGGTGGAGCTAATATCCTGAGAAAAGACTAAGCGTCTTCATAGCGATGTCATATTGCACATATGGCGCTGTAAAATCGTTAGGCTCAATTCAGAAAGGAACTTAGTAGAAAACAAAGCATTGCAGCGATTTGGCAACGATTCTTCGGCAATGTGTATGTTCAACATACGATAGTGAACAAATCTAGGGATTTTAAATCTTGAATTTGGTGGATTTGTTCAATTTGTTGAATATATTCAGTTGTATTTCCGACTGATGTGTCTGCTGCAAGTACAACAGCTCACTTGTAGTAATAGTGTAATAAACTTAGGTTGATTATGGATATCGTCCTCATGGAAAGGTTTTAGCCCTAACGGTTTACCTATTTAGCTTTGAACTATTGCTAAGGAAATCCTTATTAATTTGTTTTATATCTAACTAAACTATCTAACAAATCAATTTAAACTTTACTTGAACTCTTATATTAAGGATATCTTAGTTCACAACTTTGTCTAGGTAATTTAATACTATGCTTTGTATTCTTGTTTACATCTCAATATTTTGTATGCAATGCCTAATTAGAATAGATAGATTTCCTTCAAATCCACTTCAACCCACTGTCATGACGGAAAAGATTCTAATGTGTAAACTAGAACTCCACCTATCGAAGTGAATGATGTAAGCTCCACATTGCTTTTAGTCTCAAATCATTAGATTTATAACCAACTAAGTTTACTATCCACGCCTCCCTAATCAACAACTATTGTTCGATGTTGTATATTTTACGGTTATACCGTTCATGTCCGGATTAAAAGCTTCAATGACTATGATAACTTCTAAAGCCTAAGTTCATTAAACACATGATCAAGATCTCTAAAACATTATGTTCATAATCAATACAAATTCTAACCATTGCACTTTTTATTCATTCAAAGCATAGCATTCATACCATAGAATCTATTAATCTCTAAGATAAATAAACTACTCACACTTAATTGAAATACACACATCACAATTCATAATGGAAATCATTGAAAATCATAGATGAATATAAATATTACCTTGAATTTAATCAACGAAATCAAACATGAATTACAAACGTGAAGTCTTCAATGTTTTCTTCACATAAACTATTTAATACTAAAACTCAATGTAAAACATATGCTAAATTAATCTAATGGTGGCTCGTAGTTGATAAGTGGTGAGTTTACTATGTTCTAATATATATTTATACTCCTTATAACAATTAGAAACCCTACTTTACAATTTAACTCAAATTAAAACTCTAACTTTTTTTTTCCTGCGTGTCTTGTGATATACACTTACTGTCTAGCGCTTTGCCTTATAGCCCACTGCATCGCCACTGCGCCACCACTGCATGTGTATTTTCTTTCTCCCTAGTGTCTCGGCATTGTCACTTGCTCCTCCGACGCCATCCCTTATGCTCCACAGCGTTGCCACTGCGGACCTCTAGAGTTGGTTTTCTTCACTTTTTCACCTCTCACATGCCATGCTTTTACTTCCCACCCTATCCCTTGTATCGCCACAGCGTCAACACATATGGCCATGGTGCCAAATGAATTTTTATGGATTTTTACTCCATTTCTTCTCATTTTTCCTCAAATCATTCCATTACACTTTAATTCCCTGAAAATACAATAATACTATGATTTAAAGCTCATTTAAAAATATTTGTACTAAATGTATGACTAAAAAACCCTATACATACATATAAATAATCACTTTCACCAAACCAGATAAATACCTAGGGTTAGACGTGAGAAAAACATCTTATCTTTTCTCTAGTTTTTAAGTTTTGAAGAGATGAGCTCTCAAAAGTTTGGTTTTCCAGTTTTTTGGTGTTTGTTCTTTACTTTTATGATACTGTTTAGCTAGTTTATTGTTGCAATTAGTTTATATGTGTACTAGTAACTAAGTTCTCACTTGATTGAGAGTTTTCTACAATTGCAAGTATTGATGATATGAGGTTTTGTTCTTTAAAGTGAATTTTTTTTTCATTGGAATCTTGTAACTTCGATTGTATTAATTATAAATCTACTGTTTTTTCATTAGATTAGATTAAATATGCTTTCTTGTGTAGTGGCTAATGCATAGGTGGGTGTAGGAGATCTAGGTCAGTGAACCTACTACCGCTTAGTAAGGAGGTTTGCTTTAAGTGACAAATAGAGCCTTGTTTATTAGTAATTGATGTTCTCTTGTACATTCAAAGTATAAGTTGGGTGACAGTTCATACTAGTTACCACTTAGGGCAAGTGTTTTCAATGAACGTTAAGGTTGCTAGCTCATTGAAAGCCTAAAGCATATCTGGTAGTTTTGCGGGTCTAGTTAGCATATGGTAGTGTTGCTTGTTCCTAGAGTGTCGCACTCAGACTTGTCTAAAAGAATCCAATAGGATGGATATCTTTTGTAACCAATGATTAAGTCAATTACTTTTCAATTAAATGCTCTCGATCCAAACTTTTATTATATTGTTTGAATTATTGTTTTTAGTTGTTTATGCATGCTTCCATTATTTAGTGTAAGTTGTTAAATTTATTTCTTCTATATTAGGTTGATTAGAAATCCCCACCATTTTTTGACCCCCATACTTGCCTCACTACGTATCCAAATAGTTGGTAAATTTAGACTATTATTGGTGTTGTACAATGTTGCATCATGTCAGTTTTTATATTGAGTTTTCTAAGTCAAGCTCAAATAGTAGAGTTTTTTTCCTATTGTCGTCGATTGTGCTTTATGATTCGAATTTGGAAAATTAGTCGACTTTTCATCTCATGCATTCATCAGTGATCAAGTTTTATATTTTAAAAGAGTAAACAGTGCCCAAATTTACCTTTCAAAACAAAATGCCCCAAACTTTTAGTTTGGTCGTTAAAGACCAATTTTATAGTAAAATTCAAATTATACAATGCACATGATCTTATATAATATCATGTCCTAAGAGGAAGATGACGACATCATGTTCACCCCTTCTCCCAACTATGAGGCGGGTGAAATTCGATACATGGTTTAGGTTCATATCAAAATATAGATGAGGATGGATACATACAATATATGCAATTTTTTTATAAGAACCTATACAATAATATAAATGTCATTTTCAACAATTCAATCCAATGAAATTAATGAAAACATGTGTATATCAGCATATTCCAATTCTAATTTCCCTCTATACCCTACCCAAGATGAATCATGTATTCGATGACATACAACAACCAACAACAAACAACATTAATTCATTATAACATTTGTCACATCACTTTTTTTAATTACTTATAATTAAAAAATATTTTTAATCGTTGTTATAAATTTGGTTTCAAAATTTCTCATTCTAGTGTGCAAAATGTATAAAAAAAACACAATTTTTATATTACTTTTAATGCTTCGTTTCAATATAATAGTATAGTTTTTTTCAACCAAAAATTTAAAACATATATATATTAATAAATTAAAAGACCTTCAAATACAATTTTCTAATCCCTCAACGTGGTGGTGGCAAGCACGATGCTAGAACAACAAAACTAACCAACAATAACAACTAATTAATCAATTACTTTATCACCCAACCAAAAATACAACAAAAACCTATAAAAAAAACATTAAATCAATTTGAAATGTACTAAATTAACTAAAAAACAATAAATTTATTTAAAACACTAAGTCAACTAAAAAATAGTGAATTAATTTTAAAAAACAGTAAATTGGTTTAGAAATAGTAATTTAATAAAAATTAGAAATTCATTAAAATTAGAAAATTAACTAAAGAAATAGTCGATTAATTTTAAAAAAATCCATAAAGTAAGAAAAATAAATTAATCAAAAAATAGGAAATACAATAAAATCAGTAAATAACAACAACAAATAGTGAATTAACTGAAAATACAGTAAATACTCCAAAAAATAGTAAAAAAGATTTACAGTGGCGAATGGTGGCGACGCGGTGGCAGAAGGTGGTGGTGGTCAACAAAATGAGACGAGAGAGTGGCAGTGGGAGGCCGATATATATATATATATATATATATATATATATATATATATATATATATATATATATATATAGCAATGGCAGTGACTGGGGTGGCAACGGCCAGATGAGGTGGAAAGTGGCGGTGAGCAGAGGGTGGGATTGGGGAAGAATAGGAGACAATGATCTTATTTTTTTTAGTATAGATCTCTTTAGCAATGGGTCTATATAGCTGCCACGTTTCTAAGTGTCCATCGCTTATCCGCCACTAACTTATATCAGCAACGGATTAGCGACGAACATTTTTAGTGAGTTTTTTGTATCGAGCTTAGCAATAGATTAGCGATGAAACGTTTGGGGGGAAGTTCTGGCGACAAATTAGCGACAGAGTATTTGGAGGGAGTTTTAGGTGCAAAAGTTGGCAACAGATTAGCGACTGAATGTTTTGAGAAAAATTCTAGCATCATACTCAAGAATAGATTAGCGATAGAATGGGAGTCAAAATAAATTCAAAGGTATTTTGTCGCTAACCAGCATCAGATAGTATTCTGTCGCTAAATTCCATCTCTAATTGAGCAGATTTTTGTACTGTATGTGAAGAGTTTACATTAGTAACAAAGACCATCGGGGTAATTATTCCTATTTGAGAAGTCTTAGGTGGATTTAAAATCTAGATTGAGTAACGCAACTTTTGTAGTTGTTACTTAGTAGTATGTGTTTTTGAGAGTGTACTAAAGTCTTGTTTATTAGATGTGGTAGCCCTACGCCCCAAGGCCGCTAGGTGAGCTGTTACGCTAGTCCTGTAGCCCTATCGGCGTCAACGCCATGTCAACACTCCTCGATGTGCGTGCTCATCGTTGTATTCTATATATTATTTGTTAAAATTTACAGTATTTTAGTTCGAATTAACCATTTACAAGTGTGGCATTTTATAGAGTTGCAAGTAGATAACCAATAATTTATAGCATTGTCTTAAAGTAAACATAAACATAAATTTTTATTAACTTTCAAGTCATATAAAGCATAAGTCCTACTATGGAAAACCCGAAATATAGTACATTGTATATATAGCGACAAAAGTAAATATATACAAATACAGGTGTCTCACAAATCTCATATAAACCCAAAATATATAACAAAATATGAAGATAAACACCTATGAGTAGTGTGCCGAATAGAGGGCAAGCTCAGAGATAGTCGCCAAGAATCCTCTTACATTTACTCGTAGAAGAATTGCAATAAGTCATCACAACAAAAAAGATGACAAATCCAGTTAGTAAAATCCCAAAAAATTCACTAAGCACTCATATGTAAAAGTAAAGGAAATCCATAAATACTATTAAATAAACATGCGGAAAGTAAACTGGCTACTATAAATAGACCATAACATGCGTAAATAATACTAGAGCGCAAATGTGTGTGACCGTCCCAATCAAACTAGACCATACTTCAAATTCCCTCCCCAGGACCCCTCTAGTTGGTACACCTAACTGGCCCGTCACCTAATCCTCTTAGTAGCTAGCGTAAACCCATAATGTATCGACACATGTACCGAAAAAGTAGCTCAAATTTTCATTCATCGAGGATCCTTGATACACATGCTATAGAATAGTGTGCCATGAACAAAACGGAATACCCGTGCGGGAGTAAACTCAACCATATGTTCTAAACAATGACACAAGTATAGATAATTGAAGTGAATAAGGAGTAGACCATGAATATACTAAACTGGATAGAGTAAAATAGAAATGAAGTCAGATAAATACTCAAAGCGATTTTTAGTTAGGTTTTACACATCTTATTACAAGCTTCGACTTCCCGAGACTCCCAAATCTGACCCCGCCTAGCTCCCCAGTACCCGAGCTATGGTTCCTTAGTCCCTAAAGTCGATTTAGTGTGTTTATTATGTATTTAGATTGGTTGAACACATTCTAAATTGATCTTCCCAAATGGGCCCTTAAAACTAAATACAATTTTAATTTCGATCACGTGTTACAGCGCATTTTTTGGCATGAAAACGTTCCAATCTCAAAGACTTCCTACAAGAATAAATTGTTGGCCTCTGTTTTAGCTTTCCAAAAAGTTTGGGTTGCAAAGTTTCGATTTAAAATGAAAACAATATCGTAATTCTGTCAAAACAGCTCAAATTTGAAACAACTCTTATCAGTAAGATTGTAAAAATTATTTCTCCTTATATATAGCTCTGAAAATCGTGATTTTTAGTCGCAAATCATCTAACATACCCAAAAATTACATACTTAAAGGTCATCGCAATCGGATTAATATTGAGGGAGTTATGCCCTTTCAAAATTTGGCTAATTTTTCATTAATATAATTGGTTCTACTAGCAAGTTTAGTTTAATTCTTTTCACACTAAAGTTATATGGCATGTATTTGATTCATCTTCAACCTTAGAAAAACATGAAATTGGCAAGCCAAATCATTTAACATATCTTGGTCATGCATGGAAGTATTTTTACTAAAATCGAAACGAATGTGGAGTATAAATTGTTACCTATTATTTAATCCTTTATAGTTTGATCATTCAAGCTTAGGTACTCTTGAAGTCCCTAAAATTCAACACATTCTAACTCCTTTTGCTTTAAAGAACTTTTGGGTTTTTCTTCTCTTGTTTGCATGAAAATCAAAGTTTGTCTTTTTATATACTTATATTATCAACTTGATTAATTAAGCAAATCCTTAATTTGACTAAGTTAACTACTAGGACATGTGTCCTCTATCTCAATGTCACTTGTCCCACATGGAGAATGTATACATCTACTAACTAGTTACTATTTAGCCTAGGATTCCTACACATCTTCATCATCTCCATAGAAATCAATGGTCTCTAATTTGTTTGTCCAAACTATAGTCCAATTAACCCATATAAGTTAAGTATACAAACTTAAACACTTACATTATTGTGGTTAGTGTATTTAATCGCATTGTTGATACATTAGTGGTCTCACTAACTCCCAACTACTGGACACCCTGTACCCTCACCTATGCTAGCATCTTGAAGCAAACAACCATCACATATCTCATCCGACAACAATATAACACACATACAATGCGATATGATAAATAATAATTTTAAACATCGCAATATAGGTAAACATCGCTCATAAATAACATATACCCTCGACTCTCATGTCCGAGTCAACTGAATTGTCCATGTAAGGTTCGAATTACAGCCGTTAATCCATGAGATTAACGCTAATCCTAGTTTAATTACGTTGGGCCTTTACAAATCTTCCCAACTAGGGAAAATCCCGTCCCAAAATTAGAGTAGACTACCATCTTGAACCGTGGAATCATCCATGGTAATAACGGCCCAATAAACATCAATTTTCTATTCTTCTCTTCATAAAAATGAAACTGTGGCAAAACAACTAACGTCGCCTACACACTCTCAAACTTCATTAGACCATACTTCAATATGTTGGGATCCCTTAAATGGGCTTCTCTAACCACCTCCATTGGTCCATCACCCAATAGCCCTCGCGGTGGTCAGCATGGACCAACAACCCTCCGATACATGCACCAAAGATAAGCAACTCAGGTTGCAATTCACTAAGGTTGCTCGTACGATGTGTTATTGCCTAGTGTATCGCATAACTATTGTGTCTTCATATGCCTAGCTAGGAACCAAAATATGTATACACATAATTTAAAGAAATAACTAACAAAATGCTTCAAATAACTTATCCTCAACATGTTGTATAATCGCCCCCTATTCGGTTGACCTATTGCGCGTGCTCTCTTACGGGTCTGATCTTACTCTGGTAGTGGTGATGCCCTTGAACAATCATCTCTAAGACATCTGGTTTGACCTCATCGGAAACATTGACGCGTCTCCCGCTTCCCTACTTGCCAGTCTCTAGATCTCTGACTTTGACATTAATATCTTTTACCCCTATCATGGCCTCCCGATAGTTGTTCTGTCGGTATTGTTGTGTCTGATGTATGGGATGCCCTGCAAGTGTAGTTGCAATGGCATGTACTGTATGTCTATCATCCTACTATACTGATATGACTAATAGTCATCCCTATGGTCGTGATCATCTATGTGGCCCCTATCGGACTAATCCCTTTGCCTCTTTTACTTTTAGTTTGACCTCGAACTCTACCCTGATTGTCCTTCAGAATCTATAGTTATGCATCTGCAATCTCTCTACAGAAGAAAAGACTTGTATATGAGTGATCAATCATGCATGTCCTATATCGTGCAGCCTCAATTCGATACATTGGCACTGGATATGACCTCATCTAAACCTAGGATGAAATAATAGATCTAAAGTATCTCAGTCCCGATAACATCCATGGCAAACTATAGTCGACATTTGTCCATATACTGTAAAACTGACCGGTAGCCCTATCTCAAAGCCAGAAAATCATCTCTAAGACATAACCAGACCTCCAAAGGTATGTACTCATCGTAGAACAGTTGACATAACTCGACCCAAGTCTTTGGATCTAGATGAGTGTCACTATACGTGGTCCGCCTAAAGCTTATGCTCCCCTGCACAATCCCAAAACCCTAGCCTGTATGCTCTCCAAAACCTTCAACAGCTTATTATTGGGGCATGTGCCCTAGGTCAATCCACAAACTGTCTTTATGAATACTTTTAGTTAATAAAATAGAGGATTTCATTTAATGTTTATTATAATTAATTTGCATGTTTACAATATAATAAGATCCATGGGTGTTTATAGAAATATTCTAAATGTCCCTAGTCGATCATTATACTGGGAACTATAATGAATTAAGACTAGCGTGAGTCTTGATTGATGATCATATGATGATTATAGTATAGGGATATGAATCAAGATCACGAGTACTTGTTAGGGAATAAAGTACTGGATCAACCTGCTATGAGAACATCACATGGATTAAGTCATAGTTGTTTCTCATGATATGTATATTATTTCAGTCCTCTGACTCGAGATTACTAGATACTTCAACATTAGGAACACAATGATTTGACACAATCAAATGTTGTCTTTAACCGGATGATTATAAAGGTTGTGATTGGTTACTGTGTGAGCAATGCGATGAAGTTGTGTAATCAAGATAGAATTTTTCCCTCACATATAAAGAGAGATATCCAGTGGATCCCTCGATGTGTTAAACTGTTAAAGGGCATAGTCTAAGTGAATTAATATTGATCAATGTCACTTGGATGTTTTCAGTCTACCTAGATATCGGGACTAGTACGATTGAAATGTTGGATGACAATTTCATGCCTTATGTTTGATCAAAAGGATATCGTATGGCAAAAGGATGTTATATACACTATTGATTAGGTTTTATCGATTTGATATTCGTACAACATGGGTAGTCATAATGTCTTGCTAGAGGCCGCTTATGACTTGTATACCAAAATGTGTTTTGGTACACTGCCACCGTTGTATGAGCCTATTGGGTCGCACACTAAGAATGGTTTTGCGAGATTTTAAGATGGTTCAGAAAAATGAATTTTATATGATAAAATTCATTACAGAAACGTCCTTGTGGTGTATTACACTTATACTTCTTTAAGTAGGGGTATATGTGTAATTTACTTAACCGTTTATATACAAGGACCGAAATTGCAAATAATTATTTTTCGAAATTATTTATTTATCTCGTTATATCTATTATGTTATGAAATTTCTATTTAATAAGAGATAGATAACAAATTATATTAGGAGATATTAGCAAAATCGGTTACGTTATCCCTATTGGATAGGAGATACATATCGAGAATTTTGTTATTAGAGATATGTCAGGATTCAAATATCTTAAGTCCTAATTGGATTAGGATAAGATGATTAGTTAGATGTGGGTCTGGGTTAATTAAAAATGCTTTAATTGACATAATTTCGGATAAATTAAGGGGTTAATTTAGGATAATAAAATATGCGAAAAATATGATTTTCTATAGCGAATTTTAATTTTCGGAATAGAAATTCGTCTCCAAAAAAAAGGGCGCGCTGCCCCCTGTACCCCTATCCGCTAACCGGTCAGCGGAACGACCGCCCTCTGACCGGCCAGCGGGACCGCCGTTTGACTAATCCAAGCGCATGGAAATTCTTTTATTAGTGAACAATATAAAAAATTCCCAAATTATTTAGTGATTGAACAAATCAACAAAATATATGATATTTCATTGTTTACATAAAAATCACTAAAACTGAATAAAATCCCTCTATTAAATTTTAAGTCTCGTGCCATCCATTTTAAACACTTGTCAAGGCCTCGATCACACTAATATAATTTCAGCCATAGCTGGGTGTATTGTGCTATCTTGGTGAGACAAGTTGGGTAAGAGTTACCTAAATGTTTAAAATGGTCCGACTTAATATAGCTATTAAAATAGTTTTGAGCTTTAAGCACATTATGAGATTAAAAAAAAACATGCTAAGACATAAGATGTCCCGTGTCTCATAAAAGTATCTAAAATTACATAAGATGTAATTGGTAATTGTTACCTACCAAAATAATCTAGTTATGTGCTTCATGTCATAGCTGTCATAGAATTAGATGAAGTATGGATTTTAGTCCCCTAAATAAACAGTATGTTTTAGGAGGGTTGTTAATTTAGTGGGAGTCTATTACTCTATGCTAAAATAAACTTTGCATAATCTTTATTATAGATCAATGGCCTCTTCAAGTAACAATAATCCCATGTCACTGCGATCTATCCTTGAGAAGGATAAGCTATCTGGGACTAACTTTCTTGACTGGTTCATAAACTTGAGAATTGTTCTTAAGCATGAACGCAAGTTGTATGTCCTGGATGCCCCAGTTCCTGAGGACCCACTAGCCAATGCTACAAAAGCTGTGAAGGATGCGCATAATAAGCATGTCAACAATTTTACTGATGTCGCATGTATTATGCTGGCAACTATGGTTCCTGAACTTCAGAAGGACATGGAACTAATGGAAGCCTACGACATGGTCGTAACGCTGAAGGAAATGTTCCAACAGCAAGCTAGGCAAGAAAGGTTCGAGACAGTCAAGAACCTACATTATTGCAAGATGACTGAGGGTGCGTCAGTTAGTCTTCATGTTCTGAAGATGAAGGGCTATGTTGACCAGCTTGATAGACTCAGATTTCCCATAAGCCAAGAGTTGGCTACGGATTTGATCCTAAATTCATTACCGGAGAGTTACTCACAATTTGTGATGAACTACAATATGAATAATATGGAGAAATCAATTTCAGAGTTGCATTTGATGCTAAAAACTGCTGAACAAAATATCAAGAAACCCTCTAGTAATGTGTTGATAGTCCAAAAGGGAAAGGGAATGAAGAAGAAAGGCAAAGGCAAGCCTAAAGTTGCCAAGGCTACTGCTGCACCTGTCGCAAAGCCTGTGGAACAAGTCAAGCCCCAGCCTGTTCCTACTTCGAAACACCCAAAAGAAAAGGAAGGAAATTGTCATTTCTGCCATGCACCTGGACATTGGTTCATAAATCGCAAACTCTATCTGGAAGATTTAAAGAAGAAAAAAGGTAGTGCGACTACCACTATAGGTATTTATCTTATTAAAATTAATTTATCTACTAGTGATTCCTGGGTATTAGATATCGGATGTGGATCTCACATTTGTATAAATGTGCAAGGACTCACCAAAAGTATAAAGTTGAAGAAAGGAGAAGTCATCCTCCGCGTAAGGAATAAAGCAAGAGTTGCAACCCTAGTTGTTGGATCATATGACTTAGTCTTACCTAGTGGACTTATTTTAACTTTAAATAATTATTATTTTGTACCTGCCATGAGCAGAAACATCATTTATGTTTCATGTTTGGATATGGATGGTTTTGATTTTATTATTGCGAATGATGTTCCATTTCTCGTAAAGGCATATTTTATGCAAATGTTGATTTGTGTGATGGTCTTTATATTCTAAGCAGGAAAAGGTCCACTGATACTCCAGTCTTTAACATAAATACAAAAAGATTCAAGACAAATGATTTGAAACAAACCTATCTTTGGCATTGTCGTCTCGGGCACATAAATGAGAAACGCATAATAAAGCTCCATAAAGATGGACTTCTAGATTCATTTGATTTGGAAACATATGAAACGTGCATATCTTGTTTACGAGGCAAGATGACTAAAAGTCCCTTTACTAGACACAGTGAAATGGCAAGTGATTTATTGAGTCTAATACATACAGATGTATGCGGTTCTATATACACAATGGTTAGAGGAGGTTATCAGTACTTCATTACATTTACTGATGATTTCAGCAGATATGGTTATGTATATCTTATGAAATATAAAGTTGAATCATTTGAGATGTTTCGAACGTTTTAAAATGAAGTGCGGAATCAACTTTGTAAAACTATCAAAACACTTCGGTTGGATTGAGGTGGTGAATATTTGAGCCAAGAATTTGATTATCATCTTAGAAGTTGTGGGATTGTCTCCCAATTGACTCTACCAGCAACTCCACAATGGAATGGAGTTTCTTAAAGGAGAAATCGAACCTTATTAGATATGGTTTGATCTATGATGAGTAATGCAGATCTTCCATTATCATTTTGAGGTTATGCATTACAAACTACAGCTTTCACTCTAAATCGAGTTCCTTCTAAAGTAGTTGATAAAACATCATATGAGATATGGTATGGGAAGATACCTAGTTTATCATTCCTTAAGATTTGGGGTTGTGAGGCTTACGTAAAGCGATAAGTCTCAGAAAAACTAGCACTTAAATCTGACAAGTGTTTATTTGTGGGGTATCCTAAGGAAACAAAAGGATATTACTTTTATAATCCCATTGAGAACAAGGTGTTTGTTGCTCAGTATGGTGACTTTGAGGAAAAATAGTTTATTTCAAAAAACACTAGTATGAGAGAAATAAATCTTGAAGAAGTTCAAGAATCACGGATAAACATTGAACCGCTACTGGAAGTTCAACAACGTTGTGAACCAGTTGAACCTCCACTAGTGACACAAGGCCTACGTAAATCTGGTAGGATAAGACATGAGACAGAGAGATTCGGATTTCTCATTACTCATAGTCGTGATGTGTTGCTTATGGATCAAAATGAGCCCACCATTTATCAAGAGGCTATGTTTGGACCAGACTCAAATAAATTGCTAAGTGCCAAGAACTCTGAGATGCAATCCATGTATGATAACCAAGTTTGGAACTTGGTTGATTTACTTGAAGGTTGTAAGACCATTGGATGTAAATGGGTTTTCAAGAAGAAAACTGACATGGATGGCAAAGTGCATACTTTTAAAGCAGAACTTGTAGCAAAAGGTTTCAGGCAGACTCAAGGTGTTGATTATGATGAAAATTTTTTAGCCGGTAGCCATGCTTAAGTCCATAAGAATTTCAATTGCCATTGGCTGCATATTATGACTATGAGATTTGGCAAATGGATGTAAAAACAACATTTCTTAACGAAAAGATGTTTGAGGACGTGTATATATGACACAACCTGAAGGTTTTGTACATCCTGAGAATTCTAGGAATGTATGCAAGCTTCAAAGATCCATTTATGGATTAAAGCAAGCTTCTCGGAGTTTGAGTCTTCGTTTTGATGAAGCAATTAAGGATTTTGGTTTTATTAAGAACGAAGATGAGCCTTATGTATACAAGAAGGTTACTGGGAGTGTAGTTGTTTTTCTGGTACTATATGTTGATGATATATTACTCATTGGAAATGACATCCCAACAATGCAAAATGTCAAGTCTTGGTTAGGGAAGTGTTTCTCAATGAAATACTAAGGAGATGCAGCCTATATCCTATGGATAAGGATATATAGGGATAGATCTAAAATGCTAATCGGTCTAAGTCATAGTACATACATAGACAAGGTGCTGAATAGGTTCAGTTTGCAAGACTTTAAAAGAGAATTGTTGCCAATGTCTCATGGCATAAGTCTCATAAAGATTCAATGTCCTAAGACAAATGATGAGCGACACCGTATGAAAAAGATTACATATGCATCAGCTATTGGATCTATCATGTATGCCATGCTATGCACTCGACCTGATGTATCATATGCTTTGAGTACTACAAGCAGATATCAGTCAGATCCTGGTGAGAGTCACCGGATAGCAGTAAAGAACATTCTTAAATACTTAAGAAAGACTAAGGAAGTATTCTTGGTCTATGGAGGTTTTGAAAATGATCTAGTTGTAAATGGTTACACAGATGCACATTTTAAAACTGATATAGATGATATTAGATCACAGTCTGGATATGTGTTTACTTTGAATGGGGTACAGTAAGCTGTAAAAGTTCGAAGCAAGAGACTGTGTGACGGCCCCTCTCATAATCTAGGGCACCGCCTGGCCTAATCCCGTAATTAAGCCCTAATCATATCCACGTAGGACTTAACTACGTATTAGTCAGCCTTTTCTAATTAAACCTTTTATTAAATGAATTTATTAGCGGAAGTCTTATTGATTATGCGGAAGCAATTTATAATATCCTAAGTGTGAAAAACCAGGAAATGCCATAGCATAAATATATATAGTCTTCAAAATTCATTGAAACGATAAAATGGTCTAAGTCAAGTCGGGGAACTAACGCTCAACCCAATATACAACCCCAAAAAGTATTTGAAAGACATATATAAACTATACAATCAAAATATCAAAAGAATACCTACAATTGATGTAGTGACGCGCCGCGGGCTCAAGGATAATCGTCGATCTTCTCTTTGTCCGGCCTACTAGTAGACGGCTCTACACCCACCATCATAAAAAGGACGGTGAGTACAAGAATAAAACAGTAATCCCCGATGACAAGTTTAATTTGCATTTCCAAATATTCAAATGGTATTTAAAGCATATAAATTGGAAAACTGAAAAATAAACCATATGCGAGTAAATACCAGAGTTAAACAAGTGATACTGACACTAGGCTAAGTAGTAGTGATTTAGGTCCGGTCGGCAGTGAAACGTGTCACCCCGACCCAATAATCATATATCACCAGGGACTCTAACCCAAGTGTTACCAGGGACCCTAAACCCTAGACCGCCTCAGGGACTCTAACCCCGAGTGTGTCATACAATGTCAGGTAACGTGTGCCGACATCCCCAGGGACTCTAACCCCGTGATTCGCGCACACCTCGATCAAGTACGGGACCTAAATGCAACAACTACTTTTTAAAATTTCCAAGAAATACCAAGTATGGATTTTCCAGGCATAGGCACATCTACACACCTAAACAAATAATGAATACAAGTCCTCTTAAACATTTATAAGATATTCACTAGCCTAATAGCATGTTATTTATCATTCAATTCACATTTAAAACAACAAGAATAGACATAGCATGGAATGGAATCAATGAATTAAATCAAATAAATGGATATCATGCAAACTAGACTCATCAAATGAGCATAGACACAAAGAATCACATGATATAAGAGTACAAAGGTAAATAGTCAAAAGGACTATGCAAGGACAACAATTTATAGGAATGAAATGCCAAGTAAAATCGTCAATGGGTATACTCACAACAACAAAGTAACTTCCTAGCTTTACTGGCCTTCGCTCTCCCGTGCCCTTTTCTTAGGTTCCTTAGTTTGGTGTCTCATTAGTTCAAATAGTGAATTTAAGCTCAATTTAGTGTGTTTATTGTGTATTCAAATTGGTTCAATAGACTTTAAATCAATCATCCTAAATCAGCCCTTAAAGACTAAATTAAGTTTCAATTTCAGTCCTACATCTTAATGCACTTTTAGGCATGAAATGGTCCAAATATTGATTTTCTCTATCACTACAATTATTGTTGATCTATCTCTTAGATTTCTAGAAAGGTTTAGTTTTCATAATTATTATTTAAACTGAAAGATATATCATGATTTTACTAAACATAGGTCTGATTGAAATTTAATCCGACCAGCAGATTTAGAAAATCTATTTCTCCCAATCTATAGTTCCTAAAAATGTTATTTTGTTCACAATTCCGAAAATATATCCAAATACAACATACTAAAATATTAGGTCATTTGGATAAGTAGTTATGGAGTTATACCCTTAACGAATCTCGTTTCAAAACTGTCCTTTATAATTCCAGCACCTATTTGTAGAGCATGTTTGGAAATGAAAACATTCAAATCAGAATACCTTCAGTTAAGCAAAGTTGTTCCCCTATATATGAACTTTCAAATACCACTGGTTTGGTTGAATTTGGATCTAACATGTTCAGATTATGACTAAATCACTCAGGTTGATTCCTAATACAACATGCAGAATTCCAGTTTTGATGTTGCAACTTCAAAAATTCATATCTTTATGATTTCAACACCAAATTAAGATCTTCAATATAGCTGGGTTATCAGCTTGAAATGAGGAATCTAAATATATAAATCAACTGCATATATTCAATGATCTACTATCTGAAATTTTCCTAAAACCAGAACTTGTTCAAATTTCAACTCAATATGTGTACCTAGTTGATGTAGCTTGAGGATTTCTCACAAACTCCCATGGATTCATTCCAAACCTTGATGATTCATTCCCCTCCAGAAATCTCTTCTTCTTCTTCCTCTCTCTTTTTGTCCATGTGTGTGTGTGTGTGTGTTGGAGGGGGTGTAGGTGTAGGTGGGTGGATGGCCACATGGTATGCAATTTGTACAAGTGTGGTGTAATTTTGGACAAGTGTGGTGTATTTTTGGACAAGTGTTGCTGTTGAGTTTAGCTTATATAGATAAGTGTTGTTGGGTTTGTGTCTTGACACCAAATGTGACACAGCTAAGATACTCGCCCGTGTTTTCGGGCGTTTCGACGCCTGGTTTCGCGTCTGAACTGTGACATCCGCGTACCACCGCGTCGCTAGTCACCCAATATATATTCCATATTATTTACTTGACAAATTTTTTTTCAATTTGTGTGTTTTCGTTTTCCCGACCTAATATTCGGTCCCGTCAACTACCCTATACCCGCGTCGACACGCATATCGAGGTGTGTCCCCTCTCTCGTCTCGACACCTACAACTGTACCAAATCGACTTAGTAAGTCTACACAATACATAACACTAGGCATACATAAATACAAAAATACCATATACCTCGACCACGTGCCTCGGTCGGTGTACGTATTACAGTGTGGGTCCCACGTCAAAGGTCAGTTATCCTGATTAAGGAATTTAAAACAGGGTTAGAGATTTGGGCCGTGACACTGTGGCAGATTATACAACATAAGCTGAGTACATTGCAACGTCCGATGCAGCAAAGGAAGCAGTTTGGATCAAAACATTCATTTATGAACTAGGTGTGGTTCCAAGTATTGCTAACCATATTTGTTTGTATTGTGACAATAATGGGGCAATAGCACAGGCCAAGGAACCTAGGTCACACCACATATCCAAACATATACTCAGGCGTTTTCATCTCATCAGAGAAATTATTGAGAGGGGAGACGTGAAGATTTGCAGATTACCTACTAAAGACAACGTTGCGGATCCATTGACAAAAGCTCTTCCACAAGCAAAACATGATGGCCATGTTAGATCATTAGGAATTAGATGCATGTATGATTGGCCCTAGTGCAAGTGGGAGATGTTGGGGCATGTGCCCTAGGTCAATCCATTAATTGTCTTTATAAACACTTTTAGTTAATAAAATAGAGGATTTCATTTGATGTTTATTATAATTAATTTTCATGTTTACAATATAATAAGATCCATGGGTATTTATAGAAATATCTTAAATGTCCCTAGTCGATCATTATACTGGGAACTATAATGTGTTAAGACTAGTGTGAGTCTTGATTGATGATCATATGATGATTATACGTATAGGGATACGAATCAAGATCACGATACTTGTTAGGGAACAAAGTACTGGATCGACCTGCTATGAGAACATCACATGGATTAAGTCATAGTTGTTTCTCATGATAGGTATATTATTTCAGTCATCTGACTTGAGATTACCAGAGACTTCAACATTAGGAACACAGTTATTTGACATAATCAAACTTTGTCTTTAATCGGACGATTATAAAGGTTGTGATTGGTTACTATGTGAGCAATGTGATGAAGTTTTGTAATCAAGATAGAATTTGTCCCTCTCATATAAAGAGAGATATTCAGTGGATCCCTCGATGTGTTAGACTAGTCTAAGTGAATTGATATTGATCAATGTCACTTGGATGTTTTCAGTCTACCTGGATATCGAGACTAGTACGATTGAACATGTTGGATGACAATTCCATGTCTTATGTTTGATCAAAAGGATATCGTGTGACAAAAGGATGTTATATACACTATTGATTAGGTTGTATCGATTTGATATTCGTACAACTTGGGTAGTCAAAATATCTTGCTAGAGGCCGCTTATGACTTGTATACCAAAATGTGTTTTTGTACACTGCCAACGTTGTATGAGCCTATTGGGTCGCACACTAAGAATGGTTTTGCGAGATTTTAAGATGGTTCAGAAAAATGAATTTTATATGATAAAATTTATGACAGAAATGTCCTTGTGGTGTATTACACTTATACTTCTTTAAGTAGGGGTATATGTGTAATTTACTTAACCATCTATATATAAGGGTTGTATAAATAGACGCTTTAAGTTAGAAAACACGTATGAAAGATTCTGAAACTCTATTTTTGTTTCAGAAACGAATTAGGGTTTTCTGGTACGCTCTAGATCGTTTTGGAGAGAAACAAAAAGTTCGGTATTCTCTCGAAGCTAGCACTTCGAATCTCGGCCACCGTTCATGTGTGGACTGCTTGTAGAGGGCGTTCGTCGTTAGCAGCGCCTTAGAGATCGATCAACCCTAAGAAATGTATATTGCGACTGAGGTATGACTAAGTTTTCATGGTTTAAACGTTTTTAATGGAATTAGATTCGGATCCTATTGGGGTTTTTGTCTAAATTGTTTTGTAATTTTTTCTGCGTATGAACCCCAAAACCCAACATTTATGAAGTCATTAATGTGACAAAATCCACTTCTCGGTGGCCTTCGGGTCACAACCTCCATTAAAGAATCCCAACTGAAATATGATAAACTGTTTGATCAGCTTGGCCTCAAATGACAAAGTAAACTTAAAAGTGGCAGCCTGCTACTCTATATCCGTCAGTGTAGGAGTGGGAGTTGGTGTCTCAACTGGTGCAACAATTGTCGTTGTTACCTCGCGAACTATTGTAGCGTTATTAGCCTAAATACGCGTCTGTGGAATATTCGGGGAAACGATTGTTGGTTTATTAGGTACAATGAGAACCGTGGGAACTGCTGCTGTGGCGGCCTGAGCCTTGAGTAACTTGTAACAACCCTAAGATTTTAACCCGTGCCATGTGGCATTTCAAGACTGTGACCAGGAATTATCGTTACATGGCACACTCAGGCAACTATCGGAAGTCAACAACAAGGTATTTATTTTTCGGCGATGCATGCATTACCTAACTAAAATAAAATGCATGTAATTTAATTATTTTATTTCGATCGATGGTTTATGCGGGTGAGAGTTTTCTCGAGATACGCGTGCGTGGATGAGATTAGCTTGGCGAGGCTCAAAAACCTTAGACAAATATTTAATAGCTGAATTATGGACTAACGACCAAATTAAGGTTAGGACTAAATTAAGTGATTGGAGTGATATAGGGGTTTGATTAAGATTTTATAAACTAAGAGGACTTGTGAGTCAATTTATGAATGAGAAATATGAAATTAAATAATGAATTATTAGGTGTCAAAATCTTATAATGTTGGAGAAGATAAAGCTTGAATTTTTTCTAAGCAAAGGACTAAATATTTATTTGTCCAAGTCATGGAAGCCAATGAGTTGTGGCAATAAGGCCACTTGAAATAATGTAGACCACTCACTTGTGGTTTCATCTTCTCCCCTTTGTGTGAAGTGAACAAATTATGGTGAGAGAGGAGAAGAAAACTTGAAGTTCTTCAGTGCTGGTAGTGATCTTGTAGCTCTTGTGAAGTGAGCGCAACACTAAGAGAAACTAAGAAAAACCAGTTAACTCATCTAAGATGACCCAAAAACCCAAAAGACCTGCCCTGAGGACTATAAAGTAATTTTATAAACCCTACACAAATCAACCACACTATATAAATCAATTCGAAAACCCTAGCCCCATTTTCGATTGAAAATTTAACCACCGGAAGAGAAAAGGGAGATTGAGGTGTTGGAAGTCTAACTCAAATAGAACCCCGAATCAAGGTACACGCATTTCCCTCACCTTCTTAATCTTGTTTTAAATGAATATTAAACTTGAATTCAACAAAACAATGGTGGAAAACCACCTTGTTTAATGATTTGTAGAACCGACAAGGCAAGTAGCGACCGAAACGACCGGGCAGCCTCACTGTCGCCGGCACCGACGACTTCGCTGTCGCCGCTGCCGGCAGGGTAGGGATGCCACTAGGCTGCCCCCACCAGCATAGTAAGAGAGGAATGGAAGGGGTGGTATCATAACCACCCCACCCTCATGGCCGTCATAGCTGTGGGTTGGTATGCACTGCTTAGGCGGTCGGGGAGGAGCCCAGCACCGGTCGGCATTGGGCCCCACCACTATTGATTAGGGATGAGGTTTCCCCTCCTCCCTACCGACCTTACACAATAGGGGCCAACGAGTTCTCAAACCGGGGGCCCATAACCCCTAATTTGGTCAACAAGTGTTGCTCGGTCAACGCTATTAAAAAAGTAAAATAATAATAATAATAATAATAATAATAATAATAATAATAATAATAATAATAATAATAATAATAGTAAAATAAATAAATATATGTTATATAATAAAGTACAATAATATGTATTATAAATAAGCAAAAAAACTTGCTTTCAAACGGGGCACTACCTCGTTTCTAGAGAGACCCACCAAGTCCTACCCCTCGACCCTCGCATCGGGCGACGGGGGACCCGTGGGACCCACAGTAGTGAATCTCAAAGACTAATAAATGAAAGATTCAATTAATTTAAATTAATAAATTTATTGATGAGATGTATTATGGTGGTATAGCATCGAGTGAAGGGTTACATCGGGCCGCGAGAGTACTAAGAGTTGTTATAGGCATCGCTGCAAATCGAGGTAAGTGAGGAGCTTCGCCCATGCATTAAATGTTGCTTGAATATTATATAAATATAAATTTCATATTTTTATCGAAAGACTTGGGATTGGGTTGCATGTAGTTAATGGTATGAATATGTTCATCTATGGAATGCATGTGACGTGAACAAATTTGTTATTCGATCTAAAAACAGTGATAGAGCTACATGCTCATCAAAAAAGAGTTCCGCGCCACGAGTTACAGTGATGTGGCAGTGTGCCTACCAATAGAGAGTGGCCTCCACCACGAATCGTAGTGGTTTGGCTATGATCGCACTAAAAAGAGAGTGGTCTGCACCACGAAGCATCAAGTTCACAAGTAGTCACAATCGGTGATGGCTTGAAAACACACACTATTAGTTTGATGGAACTAGATAGAGATTATAATGGCCATTCTGACCCCAAATAGTTCACATCATCTCGAGGGCGAGTGTTTCGGTCACCGAGTTCGTACAATTAATTAGGATGCATTGAATTGAATCATGATTTATATTTATTACTAGTTCTTGTGGTAATTCTCTTGTTGAACCCCATTGCATGAGTGAATGATTTTTATTTACAAATTCGTGAATTTCCCTTTTTATGATGTGATTTTAAAAGAACGCTCATTTCTTAGTTTGTTGAATGATGAATTTACCTTTAAGTGATATTGGATATGGAACTTGTTTACATCCCATTTTTATGAACAAGGATCGTGTCTTTATCTCTTTCCCTTAAATGCTTTGCAATTCGATTTACTACTACATGTGTAGAATTGTTTTACTTTTTAGGTAATACTCGCATGTTTAGTATTTGACCAAGTCTTCTCTCTTATTAAGCTCTGTTGTTTCTTTAGCTCCCACTTACTCTCCAGGTACATCCACATCCACGTTAGCTGATGATAAAGGAAAGACACCCGATTGAAGTCTTTCCTTGCTTTGTGAGAATTTTGCTTGCTTCTATTATATATTTATTTGACTTTTAGAATAATAAGTTTGGGTTGTAACTTTAGGTAGATAATTTGGGGTAGTTTCGAACCCTCCTTATCTATTTTGGATTATTATGGAAGCTTTATGGTTTATTTGGAAGCTTCTTAGGATGGTTGAAATTATTCAAACTTTTGGACACTTATCACTTTAAGTAGATGATTTATGGAATTATAGTTTTGATTTCACATCCACATTTATTACCCTAAATGGTTAGTATGTTGTTCTGTAGGTTGAATTAAGCGTGTCAGACTGCTATTTAAGCTTGGTTCAGGTATCGGGCTTGAGTAATGGTTTGGGCTGAGTGACCCAGCCCTAATTTAAGTGAGGGTCGTTTCATCATTTTTCACTCTAACCTCTTGTAAATCCTTAACTTGATTTTGTGGTTATGGATTGTAGTGGGTTCTTTATAAAATTTTATAGAGTAAAAAATGAGTTCATATTTGGGGGATTAGTGAATTTTGATGGGGCATAAATGGGGTTGAAGTAGTGTCAGCAAGGCGTCAAGGACATCGATGAGTTGCGCCTAATTACTGTTGGTGGCCAGCACCAAATTAACAAAAAATATGTATATATAATAAAATAAATTATATCATATCTATATTACATAGGTATAATATACATTATACATTATATCATATAAAAAGTACATACAAATGTATCTATGTATATAAAAAAAGAAAAGACAAAGGCCATTTCAAGAAAATAGGTCGAGCCAAAAAATGACTAACGCGACTGACTCAATACATGATTGATGTGGCCGCAATTAAAAAAAATTTTACATTTTAAAAAATAATTTAAGGTAAATGGAAAGAAAATGATATTAAATAAATTACTTTTGAATTAGGGACTTGACACACCTAATTCATTGTAAATTGATACCAGGAGCCAAGAGATTAGTGTCGGGCATCAGGTACGTACTTTGAGGTGTATGGGAGTCTCAATTTGATTGGTATTTTTGTGATATTAAGGTAAGTAAAACCAACTAAGAAATGCACAGTAATTCATTTGAGCTTATATTTTATTGATATTGTATTGTGTCATTTTCTTGGAATTCTGACCATACCATAAATGTCTAAGGGCCAAGTAAGCTATAAGAGCGTTTTTGATGGAGTAGTCGCAGGCTTACAACCGGGGCCATGAGCTCGAGTCACTAAAGTATTTGGTCCGAATAAGATTTGTTTTATCTAGGGCACCATTGATATCCTTCATTCACGATAGTCTAGATATAGCAGGCGCTGCCGCGTCCTAGAACTCGAGTCTGCTTGGCGTTGCAGCGACTCTATGACCCCGACCTTGTGGCACCCGCGCTCGGTGGTCTTCGACTACTTGGGCACATCTCTATTCTTTCTTTTAACACTCATTTCTTGTTATACTTTCATTTTTACAGTCTTATTATCATGCATTCCTTATAGCTTTATTTCTATCCACATGACTATTAGACTACTTTATTTATTTTGAATTATTGTTTAGATCGTACTGGCTTTTACTTACTGGAATCTACATTCTTGTGTTTGAACGAGTGCAGATCTGCAGCCGAGCAAGGGCAAGGCGCCAACACTTGGCGATCGAGCGCTTCTCCTCTACTCACTTTTGGAGGTTTTTTTAACTTTTTGTATTACTTATGTATGTTGTTTTATCACACTTGGGATACTTGTTTAGGTTAAAAGATACACTTGACTTGTATATCATTTTGCTTAGTTAGTACACTTGACACTAGATATACATAATTACACATGTTTATGAGGTTCCACATTTAGGATGTCTGACTCTTTTACTTTATTATTGAGTTATTTTACGTATTAATTGCTTCTGCTAACTTGTAAAACTTTAAAAATACAAATAACTCGACGTAAAATTATAAATTTATTTATATGGATGGATAAGAAGGCTAACTAGGTCTGCGTTAACCTTGCGAGGCTAGCTTGGGGGTATCCAGGCCTTAGGCCTGATGAGGCCCGGTTTGTGAAAAACTGGGTCCGTCACATAACTAAAATTTCTTTGCCAAAAGAGAGTCATGTACAAGTTGATCGTTGACACTCTGTGTAGTAGCAGTGTTAATGGCCCTAGCCGAATCACTAGTCTGACAAATCTCTAGAGGAGTAATAAATTGTTCGTCCATCGTGATATGTGTCGAGAAGCGTATAACGGATCAGCCTTGGTATATATACGTGTATAGTATATAATTTAAAATAAAAATATAACACGTATATAACCCCTAACACTACACGCCTCACAATCACTTCCTAACTAGGGTTCTAAGGTAAGTACATCGTGTTTCCACAGCTTAGTTTTATTTGTTAAGTCTTATACTCTTTCATTATTTCTTTAAGTTCCTTGAACCATTTCTCTGATACCAACTGTGATGGCCCCGCGCCTCAAGGTTGCAAGGTGAGTTACTACGCGGGTCTCGCAACCCTTCCGACATCAATGCTCCTCAGTTTACGTACTAGTCATCGTATTTTCTATATTATTTGTTAAAATTTTCAGACTTTTAATTTGAACTAACCATTTACAAGTGTGGCTTATGTTTTACTGAGTTGCAAGTAGATAACCTGTGAAATTCTGAGGCAAACCGGGCACCGCCATGTCACTAGACACGTTATCAAGCTAGGCTACATCACTTGCACACCTGTCTATGTCAGGCCACGAACTATCCATCTTGTAATCCGACTTAGTAAATTTCGTTGTTTTAAAAGACTAATATTCTATCGAAATATGCTAAGTTAAGAAGTTTACAACTTAATTTGTTTATTTTAATTCTTTTCAGATTATTTTTAATAGCGGAAGTCTTAATAACATGCATATAATTAATGTAAACAAGTTAGGCATTAATTAACAACCTATGGGGTAGAAACCCAGCAAAATGATACCATGTATCTCAGTTAAGGCGACAAAATGTATAATAGGTGTTAATATACATGTATCAGGTGAAAAAGTCTCCCAAAATTATCCCAAAAGTATATATGTGTAAATACAAACACCCACGAGTAAGCTAGTGGAGGCGCTCCAAATCAGAGGTAGTCGCCAATCACCGCCTTCCCCAAGCTCGTAGTAAGATCTGCGACTTGCCACCAACAAACAATGACAAGTTCCAGTGAGTAAATCCCAAATAAATTCAGTTAGTATTCACAAGAAATCCAAGAAAACGGCTATAATTCATGCATATAAAGTAAATAAATAGGAATGTAAAGCATGAATAAAGGTCGTGAGATAATAAAAAATATAGAACGCGAGTGTGGTGTATAGTTGTCGAACCTTGGGGCGTAAATACTAAATCGAGAATGCCCTGGAGGTGAGGAAATCCACACCCCCCTCTTCATGGTCGAAATGAGGAACTCTATTGGTCGGAAAGTAGACTTCCGCTCAACACCTCGTAGGAGAGGAAATATGTGACGGAGGTGAGCCTCACGTCAACTCGCTATCGAGATCATCGACGCGCTGAGGGATATCTCACGCGTAGTCTAAGGTATGACCAGCACCGTAGCAACAATCAAGTCATCATTAACGAGATAGCCGAAAATGGGATCACACCGTCCCTTCGACCATACACAGACACACGCAGAAATAGAGTAAACATGCAAGCTGAACTGACGAAAAGTAATGCGAAATAAATAATTTACAAGGAAAATAAGTAAATTCTAAACTGACTTTCTCGTGGGTTTACTTACCTCAAATAATCACAAATATCTCTCCAAAACGTCTCACTCACACCTCGAGATACGCGCTCAATACCCGATTATGGTCTTCTAAGTCTCTAGTATCCAACTATACTACTTTTATTATTTTAGAGTCACATTAAGTAAATTTATAGTGTGTGACTAAAATTTTGAGATTTTGCTTCAAAAAGTTTAATTTTGGCACACTTTTCGAGTTATATCGGGGTACCGAAGCCCCAAAAAGTCCTCAAAAATTATTTTTTTATATTTTTCCCATTTTATTATATTTTTCTTGATTTTTTTTTGGTTTTTCCATAATTCTCTAGCTATTTTTTTTCCTATTTTTATGATATTTATTTGATTTTAAAATATATTTTATTTAAATTTTTAAGATTTTTAATTAATTAAAATTAATTTGGGTGCAGGGCCACCCCTTGTCGGCTCAGCTTGGCCCGCCCTAGGCCTAGGCTGCCCAGCCCGCCTGGCATTGGGCAGCCCGGCCCACATGGGCCTTGAGCAAGCCAGGCCCATGGCCAGCATGCCAATGGCCATCATCATCTTCTCCAAATCGTCTCTACTGATACTTTTTTGTTTTTGTTTATGCACAACAACGACAACAATTTCAACAACAACAACACCACCAACAACTTATCAACAACGACAACACCATTAAACTCTAATTTCTCTGCAAAAGTTAACAAAATTAACACAGTCACCTCGATTCGGAGATCTTCGTGAGCGTCGCCGAGTGGAGAGAGCGCCGCAAAAGAGGTGCAATCGAGTTGAGAGAGTGATGGAGAGCTTGGTGATGAGAAGTTGGAAGTGGAGAAGAAAAATAAAATAAAAATGAGGGGGGAAGAAGAAGCTCGGCTAGAGAGAGAATGAGTGAGGAGAAATGAAATTTTTTTTAAAAATTTTTGTTTGATTTTGGATAGGAGAGAGAAAAAGTGAGTGATGGGTTTAAGTATGGTGATTTGATAGGTGATGTGATGGGATGTGTGATGTGACAACTAAATCCCAGACTATCCCATACACATGCGTTACGCGCACACCGCGACGTCGTACACTCTCGTCACTACACGCGCACAACATGACCAAGCGCAATTCTTAATTAGCGCAGTGCAAATTATTAAATAATCATAAAGTAATGAATACTTGCCACACAAAAATAGCAATTTTTACCTCGTTAGGCGTGCCCTAGACTTTTCCACGACGTCCACGTGGGTCTGAGCTTAAGATCTTAATCTATAATTTGATAGTTAATTGGGATTAATTAAAGCGGGTTGATACAATCTTCCCAACTAAAAGGAATTTAGTCCCGAAATTCAAATTTAATTAAATCTTTACCTTGGAACAAGTGGGGGTATCGCTCTTGCACGGTAGACTTTCTCTCTCCCACGTGAGGCCCTCGTTCTTATGATACTGTCATCAAACGAGTACAAGTGGTATTTTCTTCCTCCTGAAAGTCTACCTTGCGATCCACTATCTCAATTGGGTGTTCCTCGTATGTCACATCCGGTTTGACCTCGATCCTAGTCATATCAACCATCGGTCTCGGTCATGATATGGCTAGCCTCAACATAGAGATGTGAAAAACATCATGAACCCCCGCCAACTGGCTCGGCAATCTCAACTGATAAGCTACCTCCCTAACTCGTCGTATTATTTTAAATGACCCGATGAATCTCGGTGCAAGCTTTCCCTTGATCCCAAATCTCTGGTGACCCTTCAAGGGAGAGACTTTCAAGTAGACCCAATCATCCATTTCATAACTCAGCCTCTCGCGGAACTTGTTCGCGTACTTCTTTTGTCTATCTAGAGCAACTTGTAACTTTGACGAATCAGCCTAATTTTCTCTGTATGATCTACAACAATCTCAGGCCCAACGACAACTGCGACCTCGGGCTTTGCCCAGCAAGCAGGTGATTTGCATGGTCTCCCATATAGCGCATCAAATGGTGGCATCTCAATACTAGCCCGATAGCTATTGTTATGGGCAAACTCACAAAGTGGCAAAAACTCCTCCCATGACCCCCCAAACTGTAGCACACAGGCTCTGAGCATGTCCTCAAGAATTTGAATAAGTCTTTCAGACTGTCTGTTAGTTTACAGATGGAAAGTCGTGCTGAACTGTAATCTGGTACCATACTGCTCATGTATTTCCTGCCAAAGCTGCGAAGTACGTCGACAGTCTCTATCTGACACTATAGATATTGTCACTCCATGCAGTCTGATAATTTCTCGCTCGAAGAGCGTGCTCAGTTGTGGAAAGCTATATTTCATGGAGAGTGGGATAAAATGCGCTAATTTCGTCAATCGATCCACGACTATCCAAATGGCATCGTGCTTGCGCAGAGTCGTTGACAACCCACTAACGAAGTCCATAGTGATGTGTTCCCATTTCCACTGTGGGATAGGTAGTGGTTGCAATAGTCCTTCAGGCTTCCTGTGTTCAGCCTTATCCTGCTAACACACCTCACAGCTCCTCACATACTGGCTGATATCTGCCTTTATCCTTGGCCACCAAAATAATTGTCGCATATCATGGTACATTTTGGTCCTACAAGGATGCACCGTGTACCAAGATCTATGAGCCTCCCGAAGAATACCATCACGTAACTCTGCCACCGTCGGGATCCACAATCTACCTCGGTGTCTCAAACAGTCATCAACGAACTCGCGCCAATCTGGGTAATCTGAACTATGCGTCATGTCCTTGAACCTCTGATACATCACGTCAGCTCTTTGACACTCCAAAACACATGGAATAGATACTGTCGGTACTCTCATATGTCCGCAACTATGTGCATTTGCAGTATTTGGAACCTCTGACAAACTCATAGATGTTTCCGCCTTGAGTAAGCCAAACTCGTGGATCATCTGGCAAACTACCGTCTCACTGTCTGGTCTTCTCCTGTTTAGGGAATCTGCTATGACATTCGCCTTCCCAGGTCGATACTCGATTGCGAAGTCGTAGTCTTTCAGCAATTCCAACCACCGTCGCTACCTCATATTCAGGTCCTTTTGGGTGAAAGGATACTTCAAACTCTTATCATCTGTATGCAGTGTGAACCTCTCACCATAAAAGTAGTGTCTCCATACCTTCAGTGCAAATACGATCGTTGTAAGCTCCAGGTCATGCACGGGATAGTTCCTCTCATGGGTCCTCAACTGACGCGATAAATAAGTTATCACTCCGTCTCTTTGCATAAGTACGCATCCCAATTTGGTGCCACAAGCATCCGTATGAACAGTCAACTCCTTGCTTGGCTCTGGCAACACTAGTAACAGTGCAGAAGTTAACTTCTTCTTCAACTCTGTGAAGCTGCCTCGCATTCACTGGACCACTCAAAGTTGCGTCCTTCTTAGTCAAACTAATCATCGGCGCAGCAATTTTGGAGAAGTCTTATATAAAGCATCGATAATATCCTGTCAATCCTAAAAAGCTCCCGATATCAGTCACGCACTCTAGTGTAGGCCAGTCGATGATAGTGTGAATCTTACTCGGGTCCACTAAAATCCTTCGGTCGCTGATCACGTGACATAAGAACTTTACCTCAGAAAGTCAAAACTCGCACTTACTGAACTTGGCGTATAATATGTTCTCCCTCAAAGTCTTCAACGTCTCTCTGAGATGCCTCTCGTGGTCCTCATAAGTCCTAGAGTAAACCAAGATGTCAAAGATGAAAACTATCATAAATTGATCTAAAAACGACCTTAAAACTCGATGCATCAAATCTATAAACACAGCCGGCGCGTTTGTCAACCCAAACGGTATGACAGTGAACTCAAATAACCCTTAACGTGTGTCGGACGTCGTCTTAGGTATATCCTCCTCTCTGATCCGCACCTTATGATATCCAGATTTCAGATCAATCTTGGAGAAGAATTGTGCTCCAGCCAATTGGTTGAATAAGTCATCAATCCTAGGCAAGGGATATATATTCCTGAATGTCACCTCATTCAACTTTCGGTAGTCTATACACATCCTCATACTACCATCTTTCTTTCTCACAAATAAGACCGATGCTCCCTAGGGTGACATACTCGGGTGTATGAAACCCTTGTTCGATAGCTCCTCTAGTTGAGTCCTCAACTCCTCGTGCTCTGGTCGTAACATCCAGTAAGGTCCGCTTGCTATAGGCTGTATGTCTGGCACTAACTCAATCATAAACTCTACATGTCTGAGCGGGGGTAATCCAGGTAGATCATCAGGAAAAACATCTAGGAACTAGCGTGCTACTGGGACATCCTCAAGTCTAGTCACTAGCCTCTCATCGGACTCTACTATCTTTGCGAGGATCTCCATTTCCTGAGTGGTCGCTAACCTACCTCTCGTGATTGGAATTGATGTCGCAACTCCGGTGAAGGTGAAATCGGGAATCCCTGGTATTTGAAAAATGTCGGTTTTCCAAAAATAGTCTAATTATGCGTGGTATGCCGCCAACCAATCCGTATATCGAACTCAAGTACTATAATACTCGGATATCTATAGGTAATTGATGACTATCAACCTAGACTAGACAATCTCTACAAATTCGATTAGGATATATCTTATCCCCAGCGGCCATGCTGAGGATAAGGTGGGTGCTAACGTTCTCAGGTGTCAAACCCAACTCACCTACCATCCATCCTGAAATAAATGATAAACTACTACCAGAATCTATTAACGTATACATGGGGCAACCAAAAATAATCAACGTACCCTAGACGACCTGCCGAGACGCATCACAGTTTGGTGTGACAATTGCGTCCACCTGCTCCCTCGCCTGCACTAGCTGAGCTGTTAGTGGTGGTGCTCGCTCCCTGGTACACTCACTCTTGTAGTGCCTTTTTGTCTACATCTGAAACACGTGACATTCTGCCTGTGTCCGGAGCCCTGACACTATTGTCCGCTAGCCCTATGGCCCTGTCCCTACCACTGCTGATTCCCATCATTGCCACTCGGCCCTGACCCTGAGTCTGTCTCTGCAACTGCTAGACTGCCGAAACTGTTGTGGCCGCGCAGGTACAACTGCATGTGCGCTGATCGTATGGCCGTCATTATGTCTACGCCTTTGTCCCCTCTGATCTTTCTGATCACGATTCCTCTTGCCCTTTCTATCTGACCTCCCCTGGCCTCTATAGATGTCGTGATGTACTGGAGCATGGACATCGTCATTCTACAAAAAAAATGACTCGTGGGCCAACGCCCTCTCGTAAACTTCATGTACAATCCTGGCTAATATCGACACAATTACACCCCCAATCTTTGGTCGAAGTCCTCGAATAAAGTAGTAGACCTAAAGTCGTTCGGTCTCAGCCACGTCTAGTGCAAAAGTAAATAGGTATTTGAATCTCTCCATGTATTGCGATAATGTCCGGCTACTCTGCCTCAGCGTCAAGAACTTCTCCCTCAGCCTTGGCTGAATCTCGATCGGGATATATTGATCATAGAAGAGTTTCTTAAACTCTGCCCAAGTACTCGGCTCTCCATGGGTAGCTTTGTGGGCGGTCCACCATACTGCAGCATTTCCCCTGAGCATGAGTCTGGAAATCCTAGCTCGTATGCTGTCGTGAATCCTCAAAAGTCCATGAAGTTTCTCGTATGAAAGGATTCACTTCCCAGCTACCTCTGGGTCTCCGCCTCCATGATAGTAGCCTGGCTGAAAACAAACGAACTCCTTAATCAATTTTGCCTCTGCGGATAAGGAAGTCTCGAATGTGATCTCCTGGGGTGGAATCAGTGTCGGTGCCACGACCGACGTAGTCAATGGTGTAGTGACTGCTGATAGTATCTCGATAGTAGTGGTCGTAAGCGGGGTCACCTGAACAGTCGGAGCGACAACTTTCTGCTTTATAGTAGTGGCGGCGGCGAGTGTGGCAGGGGTCGACGTGGCTGGTGCCTATGCTCGAAGCAATCGAAGAATCTCCTCGAGTTGCAAACTATGGAGTGCGACCGTGTATCGCAAGGTCTAATCCGAGTCGGCATGTGTCGAGCCGCGAGTCTGGCCCCCATCATCCGTGTAAAGAATTGGTCATCCATACGTGTCAAATCTGCAAATCGCGAACGTGCCACAAATCAGCGTCGTAATACGCGTACATAAGTGTTACAATAAATATTTACACATATAAGTCCTAGTACTACCCGCTCACTTTGCTTACCAACCAAGGTTCTAAGTTAGGATCTTTGGGTTTCCACATATAATGTTTGTTGTTAATTTTATTCGGTTGTATTAAACTTTCCCCTAGGTTCGCTTGAACCAAGGCTCTAATACCAACTGTGACAACCCAAAATTTCGAGGCAAACCGGGCACCGCCACGCCGCTGGACACGTCACCAAGCCATGCTACGTCTCTTGCACACACGTCTATGCCGGCCCGCGAACTATCCGTCTTGTAATCCGACTTAGTAAATTTTGTTGTTTTAAAAGATTTATATTCTATCGAAATATGCTAAGTTAAGAAGTTTACAACTTAATTTGTTTATTTTAATTCTTTTCATGTCGTTTTTATTAGCAATAGTCTTAATAACATGCATATAATTAATATAAAAAAGTTATTCATTAATTAACAACTCATGAGGTGGAAATCCAGCAAAAGGATACCATGTATATCAGTTAAGATGATAAAATGTATAATAGGTGTTAATATACATATATCGGTGAAAAAGTCTCCCAAAATGGTCCCAAAAGTATATATGTGTAAATACAAACACCTACGAGTAAGCTAGTGGAGGCGCTCCAAATCAGAGGTAGTCGCCAATCACCGCCTTCCCCTGACTCGTCATAGGATCTGCAACTTACCACCAACAAACAATGACAAGTTCCAGTGAGTAAATCCCAGAGAAATTCAGTTAGTATTTACAAGAAATCCAAGAAAACGGTTACGATTCATGCATATAAAGTAAATGAACAGGAATGTAAAGCATGAATATAAGTCGTGAGATAATCAAGAATATGGAACGTGAGTGTGGTGTATAGCTGTCGAGCCTTGGGACGTAAATACTAAACCGAGAAGGCCCTAGAGGTGAGGAAATCTACACCCCCTCTTCACGATCGAAATGAGGAACTCTGTTTGTCGTAAGGTAGACTTCCGTCTAACGCCTCATAGGAGAGGAAATATGTGACGGAGGTGAGCCGTACGTCAACTTTCTCTCAAAATCATCAACTCGCTGAGATTTATCTCCATGTAGTCTAAGGTATGACCAACATCGTAGCAACGATCGAATCATCATCAACGAGAGAGCCGGAAATGGGTCACACCGTCCCTTCGACCATACACAGACACACACGGGAATAGAGTAAACATGCAAGCTCAACTGACGAAGAGTAATTTGAAATAAATAATTTACAAGGAAAATAAGTAATTTATAAACTGACTTTCTCGTGGGTTTACTTACCTCAAACAATCGCAAATATCTCTCCAAAACGTTCTGCTCTCGCCTCGAGATATGCGTCAGATACCCGATTATGATCTCATAAGTCCCTGGTATCCAATTATACCACTTTTGTTATTTTAGAGTCACATTAAGTGAATTTATAGTGTGTGACTAAAAATTTGAGATTTATTTCAAAAAGTTTAATTTCGCCACACTTTTCGAGTTATATCGGGGTGCCGATGCCCCAAAAAGTCCTCAAAACTACTTTTTATATTTTTCCCATTTTATTATATTTTTCTTGATTTTTTTTTAGATTTTTCCATAATTTTCTAGCTATTTTCCTATTTTTGATATTTATTTGATTTTAAAATGTATTTTATTTAAGTTTTTAAGATTTTTAATTAATTAAAATTAATTTGAGTGGGTTAGGCCCGAACCGGGCCCGGTTCGGCCCAACCAGGGCCACGCGGGTCAGCTCGGCTCGGCCTACCCTGAGCCTGGGCTACCCGGCCCGCCTGGCCTTGGGCAGCCAGGCTCATGGCCATCATCATCTTCTCCAAATCGTCTCTGGTTTATTTATGCACAACAACAACAACAACAACATCACCACCAACAACTTATCAACGACAACAACACCATTAAACTCTAATTTCTCCACAAAAGTTAACAAAATTGACACAATCACCTCGATTTGGAGATCTTCTCGAGCATCGCCGAGTGGAGAGAGCACCGCGAAAGATGTGCAACCGAGTTTAGAGAGTGATGGAGAGCTTGGCGGTGAGAAATTGGAAGTGGAGAAGAAAAAAATGAAAATGAGAGGGGGGAAGAAGAAGCTCGGGTAGAGAGAGAGTGAGTGAGGAGAGATGAAATTTTTTTTTATTTTTTGTTTGATTTTGGAAAGGAGAGAGAAAAAGTGAGTGATGGGTTTAAGTATGGTGATTTGATAGGTGATGTAATGGGATGTGTGATGTGACAACTAAATCTCAGACTATCCCATACACATGCGTTATGCTCACACCGCGACGTCGTACACTCTCGTCACTACACGCGCACAACATGACCAAGCATAATTCTTAATTAGCGCGGCGCAAATTATTAAATAATCATAAAGTAATAAACAATTGCCACACAAAAATAGCAACTTTTACCTCGTTAGGTATGCCCTATACTTTTTCGCGACGTCCACGTGGGTCTAAGCTTAAGATCTTAATTTGTAATTTGATAGTTAATCGGGATTAATTAAAGCGGGCCATTACATAACCAGTAATTTACTGTAGAAGTCTTAAAGTAAACATAAACGTGGATTTTTATTAACTTATAAATCATATAGAGCATCAATCCTACTATGGAAAACCCATAATATAGTATACTATATATACGGCGACAAAAGTAAATATGTACAAATACAGGTGTCTCACAAGTCTCCCATAAACTTAAAATATATAACAAAATATGAAGATAAACACCTATGAATAGCGTACCGAACAGTGGGTGAGCTTAGAGATAGTCGTTAAGAGTCCTTTTACCCTTACTCGTAAAAAGATCTGCACTAAGTTATCACAACAAAATAGAAGACGAGTCCAGTAAGTAAAATCCCAAGAAAACTCACTAAGCATTCATATGTTAAAGTAAAGGAAATCCATAAATAATATTAAATAAACATGCGGAAAGTAAACAGACAACTGTATATGGACCATTACATGTGTAAATAACAAAAGAGGACAAATGTGTGTGCCCATCCTCGTCAAACTAGACCATACTTCATATTCCTTCCCCGGGATCCCTCTAATGGGCCACCTAACTAGCTCATCACTTGGTCCTCTCACTGGTCGACGTAGACCTATGACGCACCGATAGCCGTACTAACAAAGTAGCTCGGATCATCATTCACCGAGGACTACCGATACATATGTTATGGTCTGGCATGACATGAAGACGCAACAGAATACGCAGCAGGAGTAAAGTCAACCATCCATTCAAAACAATAACACATGCATAGATAACTGAAGTGAATAAGGAATAAAACATGAATATACTGAACTAGATAGAGTATAACAACAATGAAGTTAGATAAATACTCAAAGTGATTTGCAATTGGTTTTATGCACATCAATATAGGCTTAGACTTCCCCGAACTCCTAAATATGACCCCGCCTAGCTCCTCAGTACTCGAGCTATAGTCACCTTAGTCCATGAAGTCAACTAAGTGTGTTTATTATATATTAAGATTGGTTAAATAGGTTTTAAATTGATTTTCCCAAATCGACCACTAAAGACTAAATAAAGTTTTAATTTCGATCCTATGTTGCAGAGTATTTTTTTCATGAAAACATTCGAGTCTTAAAAACTTCCCATCAGGAAAAAGTTGTTGGTCTCTGTCTTAGCTTTCCGACAAGGTTTGGGTTGCAGAATTTTGATTTAAAATGAAAAAGATATCACAATTCTACCAAACCAGCTCAAATTTGAAACAAATCCGACTAGCAAGATTTTAAAGATCATTTCTCTCAATATATAGCTCCAAAAATCATGATGTTTTTTCATAAATCATCTAACATTCCCAAAAACTACATACTTAAAGGTCGGCCCAATTGGATTAATGTTGAGGGAGTTATGCCCTTTCAAAGTTTGACTAATTTTTCATGAATATAATTGGTTCTACTAGCAAGTTTAGCTTAATTCTTTTGACGCCAAAATTATATGACATGTGTATGATTCAACTTCAACCTTAGAAAAACATGAAATCAGCAAGCCAAAACTATTCAACACCTCTTGGTCATGCATGGAAATATTTTTATCAAAATCGAAACGAATAAGGAGTAGAAGTTGCTACCTATTGTTTAATCCTTTATTGTTTGGTCCTCAAAGATTAGGTACTCTTGAAGTCCCAAAAATTTATACATTCTAGCTCTCTTTGCTCTAAAAAATTCTAGATTTTTCTTCTCTTGCTTGGATGAAAACCAAAGTTTGACTTTTATATATTTAGATTTACTACTTGATCAATTAAGAAAATTCTTAATTTGATTAAGTTAATTACTAAGAAATGTTTCCTCTATCTCAATGTCGCTTGTTCCACATGGAGAATGCATGCCTCTACTAACTAGTTACTATTTAGCGTAAGATTCCTACACATCTTCATCTCCATACAAATCAATTGTCTCCAAGTTATTTGTCCAAACTATAGTCTTATTAATCCATATCAATTAAATTCACAAACTTAGACATTTAAACTCATGTGGTTAGTGTATTTAGTCTCATTGTTGACACATTAACGGTCCCACTAACTCTCGACTACCCGACACCTTATGCTTGTGCCTACATGCGCATCTCGAGACAAACACCCGTCACATATCTCGCCCTACGACAATATCACACATGCGATGCAATATGATAAGTAATAATTTTAAATATCGCGATATAGACAAACATCACTCATAAATAACATATACCCTCACTTCTCGTGTCCGGGTCGGTTGTCCAATTAAGGCCAGAATTACAACTATTAATATCTAAGATTAACGATAATCCTAGTTTAATTAATTTGGGTCGTTACAGTAGTTCCCTATAGCATTCGAAGGTTTAAAAGGTGAAATTAAAATATGGATAGAGATGCATAAATCTATCATTGATAAAAGAAAATCTAAGTAATTTGGAGTATTTTGAATTACATAGCTTACTTTTAAAGATCTCTAATATAATCTTTGGTACCATTGATTAAACTATGTCTAAAGAATGCAATTGATGATTTTTATTATCCTTGGTTCAGGTTTGTTTTAATTTGATTACATTCTATTATTTAATTGCTTAAGTTAATTAATTGCTTTAGTTTATACTAGTTAGTTAATTGCTTTCTTATATTTACTTTATTAGTTGATTTTATTAAGCTATAAATAATTTAGAGTAGTTTAGTTAGTTAATGAAACCCTTAAAAATCCTAAGAGATCACTAAATCCATGTGGAGATTATCGCACTTACTACTACTACTACAAAATTAATAGTAGAACGGAAAATGGGTAAACTTATTGTACACGCTCGTCAGCATGATTATTTATGTGACAGAAAAATACATGATTATTTACTTAGAAAATCATTTGTAAATATTCTATCTACAATGGTAGTCAATTAGGAGATATATGATTTGCGATGGGAATCCCAAAATGGGTACTCAAAAACACACCTTTATACACAAAAAATTAAGCCCATTTAGGACTCAAAAAAGTCAAACAAATTAAAGAATAACCCAAATGGGAAAAGCTACCAATTTTTACACATTTGTTGGTGATTGAGATGCCCAAGTGTTTTAAAGCAGTTCATAGCGCGAATGAAGTGAGATCTTTGATGGGAATCGATGGAGAAAGACATGATTTGCGTATGCCATCCTTGACCTAAGATGAACAATGTTATAGTACATAATGTGGAAGAGCGTAAGAGTGTTCGATCTACGAGAGCTTATGTTATGCAATATTTTAATGGCATTAGCTTGATGAAAGGTTTGTCCTAAATTAAAGAATTAATTATTCTCTTTAAAAAAATAATTAACTATTGCTATTCCTTACTTTTCAAGAATTAAATATAAGATGTAATTAGTGTTGAAACATTTCTTTTTTTTTTTAAGCATATAAGGAGAAAATCCAATATGTAATAGTAATTAATTCTAAATAAATTTCGTACTAATCAACCCATTTCAAATGTTATTAAAGTTTTGTTATTTATTTAGGTTTAAGTTCTAATTTGGTAACATTTTCAACTTATGTCATTACATCATTAAGGGGCTTTAATATCATAACAATAGATAACGGTGCGTAAAAACTTTTACCAAAGATAAACTTTAATAACCGTTACCGTTATCTATTGTAAAAACTAAAAACCATGCCTAAAACGAAAAGAGGGTTGTTATGTGCACCCAACCAATTTGCAAAGGCGCCTATTTTTTATGTATTCACTCCTCTAAATCTGAGCTTGATGTAAAAGACAATATTTTTATATAAACCTTCAACAATCCTACAACACACTTTTGAACCATTTTTGGTGCACTCCACCTTCTTTGTCTATCATCTCTAACCTAAACCTATTTTTTGTGGGCGTTTAGCGATTATTGCGCTTTAAAACCATCCGATAGCGAGGTACCACTCGATTAATAACATATAAATGTTCTGATCAACTATTTTTTGTGTTGGAAATAGTGACATTAATGATTGATTTTTCATTGTAGGGTTTCAAATATTTGACCCTTTCGAATTTGTTTTCAACGTACAACAGATGAATTTACCGCAATGGTGAAAGAAGAGGTACAGGAATAGGTATTTGTTGTTTTTTTGTATTTTTTTTAATTTTTTCATTGGTGTGTCCGGTCTCGATTATTTCAGCCTTATCGAGAGGTCTCGGTCACTCTGAAATCTAGACATATTCAGGCGTTTTGGCTTTCACTACTGAGACATAAGGTACGACCGACACTTTGTGTTAAGTCGCGGCCTTGTACTACCGAGACAATGGTTTTTAGATTTTTTCGTGAATCTATTGTATATTGGTGTTGAGTAGTTCAATGTTTTGTGTCACAAGTAATGCCAGTTTCAATGTTATTTCTAGACTACAAGGATGTTTTGACTCCTTGTTGGCCATTCCTATCGAGAGAATCAGCTATTTCATGGCTTCAAATGATTGGTCGTGTAAAAAAGTTTGTGTTAGTAATGAAGCACTCTGATGCTGGAGGGATTAAGCGCAAGGGAAGGGTCAAACTTGCATGTGAGAGGTCCGGTACATTTAAGGGAATGTCACAAAGAGTAGGGAAAGCCAAAGCTGCAAAACTTGCTTTGACACTAAGAACTGAAGAGAAAGAGGAAACTACTAGGACTCAAACTGGTACAAAGAAATGTGGGTGCCCTTTCCTTATTAACATCAAGGAAAATGCTGATTCTTTATGGTGCGTCACTGTGGTGTGTGGGAGGCACAATCATGACCCCGCAAAAAACTTGGATGGCCACTCTTTTGCAGGAAGATTGGATATGGGTGAGCAGGTGGTTTTGGTGCAAATGACTAAGGGGAATGTGAAGCCAAGAGATATCCTCTCAACACGTTGAAGAAAATGGATTGAAATAATGTTTCGACTATGCGAAAATATATAATGCACGGCAAAAACTCCGAATTGAGGATACGGGTGGGATGACTCAAATGCAATAACTATTTCACATATTGGAGAAGAATAAGTGGATATCGTGGCATAGGAAGCATCCCAATATGAATTTCGTCACTGATTTATTTTGGTCACATCCTAATTCAATCAAGTTGCTATGGTGTTTCCCGTCGGTTGTTTTGATGGATTGCACTTACAAAACAAGAAGGTATCGGATGTCGTTATTGGAAATTGTTGGCATTACTTCGACTCATTTGACATTCTAAAATAGGTTTGCTTTCATATCATTGGAGACTCATGCAAATTACGTTTGGGCGCTTGAGAACTTGAAATCCATTTTGGACGGGTGGCCTAAACCTGATGTGTTTGTTACGGATCGGAAGTTAGGCCTTATTAGTGCTATCGAATAAGTATTTCCATTATTGTCTCATATTCTTTGCTCTTATCACATCAATAAAGTAGTATTTGCCGAGAGTATGAAGATATTTGGGGATAATAAAGGTTTCGCTCATTTCATCGATAGGTGGACGAGTGTATTGTATGCTAAGTCAGAGGCCTTATTTGAACTTAGGACAAATGACTTGCGTTGTAAGTCCGGTCATGTGAAGTGTCTTATTGATTACTTGGATAACACATGGGTGAAGATCTACAAGGAAAAATTTGTACCGGCATGGAAAAATCGAATTATGCACTTTGGGGAAACAATGACGCAGAAGGTTGAGTCTGCGCATCCGACTCTGAAGCTACATTTTGGCAACAGTCAGGCAAATTTTGAGACTTTGTAGAGTGCGGTTGATGATCTTATTAGGATCCAACATAACAACATCAAAGCATCATTTGAGCTTAGTTTGAATGTGGCACAACATGAATATGTTGACACTTTGTGTTTTCAATTGCGTGGATATGTCTCCCAAATGGCGTTTAAGTTAATTAGAGATGAATTAGCACGTGGAGAGGATGTTGGACATGACTCTACTCGTTGTGGTTGTGAAATACGTACTACGCATGGTCTTCCTTGCGCACACGAGATAAACTTCCATAAATTTGTTGGTTCACACATCCCACTCGAGGACATTCATGTATACTGGCAAAAGTTGAGTATGGTACTAGAGAATCCTGTAGATCGGGTCGCGTACGATGTCAACGATGAGATTTAAAGAGTGTTAGGAAATTTTCATGCTTGTACTGACGAGGACGATCGCATTATGATTATTCATCAGCTTAGAGAGATTAGCCGACCTTCATCTACACCGGGGGTTGTCTCACCTACAAAAATAAAGACAAAGGGAAGGACATCGGGGTCTACAGTTGGAAGCTTGCTGAACAAAGGAAAGAATAAATGATCGAATAGGAAACACGATGAAGAAAATACTACGACGACAAGATTGCCAAGCGGGTTTGAGTATATACATTTGAAAGAAGAGGCATCTAGTTTGAGGAAGAAGCAAAATAAAGGAGGGTCTAAAATACGCCGGACACGTCAGGTGACCCAAGGTGTATCTAAAGTTGGTTATTCTCATTGCATACAATCAAATTGGTTGTCATATGTTGAAAGCATTATTGATGTAATGGGCAATGGTAATTATGGATATTTGTGTATTGCTTTCGGCCTTGGACTCTCCGATGTAGATGGTTGGAGGTTAGTACGTAGAACGATGTTTGATGAGATAACAGGGTATGAATTTTTTTGGTGGGAAGTACTTGGAATGAGTTATGAGAATGTGAAGACTACCATTTATTATCCGGATGATGAGGTTGATGCCTCTTTTCACGACTGGCTTACACTTCCAGACATGGGGTTGTTAATATCAATGACCTTTAACGTCATTCTCGTAAACCTCTCGCATGATAATTGCTTCATATTTCTTCTTCTGCATAGTGTCCCATCGCCATCTTTCGATAGTCGTCTTATCATTGGCATGATTAATGATAAGAACATTCATTGGGCTAGGGTACGTGCATACATTAAGTTGTTGTTCACATGATATATTATTCAATTTTGACTTATTTGATAATGAATTCTTTGTTGTATTTGTGTTTTACAGGTGAAGTTGATTGTGAATGCACTACTTCCACCATTATATCCATCGTGGAAAAGGTATGCTGAGGAGTGCGCTAAAGGTTGGCGTGAAAGAATCATAATTCGAGAAATCGTGCTAGTGGTGACTTCTCAGCTAGGCACTCCTTCCGTAGTAAACTTAGGTTCGCCTTAAGAACATTCATTACAAAAAGAATGTTTTAGTGTACAGAGGATTAATTCATTTATTTCATTAGTTACTACATTAAATTAATTTATTATAGAACATGTGTTATTTGTCGATCTATTTACGAGCATTGGTGCATATCTAGAAGGTTGTAAATGTGTCATATGATGTGTTATTTTTTAATTTCAATTGTGGCAGACCTTAATCTCGGTACCACAGGTCCAAGATTTAACAAATATCTCGCCATGTTATAGCCGAGGTTACCGTAAAATTCTTAATTACCATATACCAATAAGGTTCTAATTTTTTGTAACTGAACATAATCTCGATACTATAACTCCGAGATCGATACCCTTATCTCGTCATGCGGTAACCGAATGTAACCTCTTCAATTCAGTTACTACATACCGAGATCATTCTTATTTTTTTATTATAGGTTACGACACGGTACACAGGCACCGAGATTCATTTTAATGTTTCATTCACAAACAACTGAGATAATACTTAATTGAGTACTATACACAACTCCCGGTCAATGGCTTACGAGATTAAACCTGTAATCTCGGTCTTCCATAAGTGAGACTTGTTCAAATGTCAGACGAAGCTAACCGAAACATGATAAAAAAAAATTGTCCATACAAAACTCTGTAAGATGTAGGCGTAAGCTATGCACCATTCTCTGTCCTGAGGTAACGAGATTAGCCTAACAGTCTCGGACCTGAGTAATCGAGACTGTGTTTTGATCACTCAAACTAGCCTAACAATCTCGGCCTTCCTGTCACATTCATCACAAAACATTCACATCACTAAAATTCAAACAACAAGTAATATTAACCATGCATTCAACATTGAAGACTTGAGTCACAAATTTAGTGGCATAATAAATTTCATCGTAAAACATTTCATGAACAATTGGTGCCTTCATTCACATCAGCAAAGTAAACTTCAGCAATTAAACAATAATCAAATTACATAAACCCAATACTAATGTAAAATAAAACAACTACACTCCCTCATTGTTTTGGTTTCCTCAAGTTCTTCCTAGTGTATTCCTTGCCAAGCATTCTCTTTGGGGGCGAGCATCGCCAATGGCGGTGGAGCATTAGACGAGGTGGAATGTGTAGAAGTACTCTCATGCTGGCACTACCTAGGGCTTGGTTGGTTAGGTGATGATCTGTCAGTTGCGGTGGCGGCGGCGACAGTCATGGTAGTAATGGTGGTAGTGTAGTGGTAGTGGTAGTGGTGGTGGTAGGATCGAGAATCCTCCTAAACAGGAAATTGAGGACGTCACTCGCCATTTTCCTCGTAGACTCAAACATACACAACTTCGGCGGGGTGTCCATCCATCGTAGTGCCGCATCCAACTCTCGCCTATTACGCTGATGAAAATAAAAGAAATAGGTTAATGTTAAAAATTACGGGTTTTTAATAAATTTAAAGCACATCTAGAAAACACATTCAATACCTCCAATAGCTCATTGTCAGTGATAGTTGTGGTAACAAGGTTTTCATCTTCGAGGCTCGAGTTTTTCGATCACTTGGCGGGCCACTTTGAGGAACCAAGGTAGAAAGTCTGATGTAGCCAAAAACTCAAATTGTGCCTTGTCACCGCAAACTTTGGGGGCCAACAAATGGTTATGTCAGTGTTCCTAATTGTCTCGTTGGAACCCATACTTAACATAGTACTTGAGTGCAGATGGGCCTCGATGTGCTTCTAATGGGCGGTACGGAGGATCTAGTATAAATTGCACGTGGCCAAGCTGTTTCATAATCCTCTTCGGATGACAGGGCTTCACCACATCCATGTACTTCAATGTGCCACTGTAGAAGGCCACCGGGTGCACAACTCCATTATCCCTTTAATTAACATAAGGGTCCCAAGTGACCTAATCAAACATAAGCAACTGTAATTAGTAAACATAAACTAACTTTAACATTTACCAATACGATTGACTAACTAACTCACCTCGCTTGGCCACAACCTGTCCAATGTTCTCCTGATGGACCTAAGCTTGTCAAGATTTTATCACCGTCTCATGCTTTTGAATCCATCTACAGACACGAGGTTGCTCGTAGTCTATGTACTTTGCATTAGGCGTGGCGAGCCAGAGTTTGAAGTAGTCTTACACCCATCCCTGCAAATACATACAATGTTAGTTATTGAGAAAATGCAAAATCTAATTCAAATTATTCTAGTACATAGATTTACAAATATACCTCAAGTAATGTGAGGTAATCGGAAATCTGAGAAACGTGGGGTGGCAGCCCCCAATTGTCGGTACAAGTACGCTAATGCAGCTGCACCCCATGCATACTTGCCCGCGTCATCCAAATCTTCTAGAAGCTTCAACAACACGATAGATACCCAAGATCCACTCTTGTCCGCAAAAAGGGTGCAAGAGAGTAGGTACAATAAGTATGCCCGGGCAGTGCATCCCATGGGCGGATAGTCGAACTAGCTTTGGGGCACCATCGACTCTTCAACCAACACTTTCGCACTGTGAGCCACTTGCTGATGTTCACTTCCTCCTCAGCATCTTCAATGCTAACCCCAAGTAGTTTGGACATCGGCTTAATCGCATCTAAGCGAGATTCACTTTGCTTGTGACAAGAATCTTCAGGAGAATGCTCACATCCTCCAAGGAGATCGACATTTCACCGAATGGTAAGTGAAATGTGTTCATCTCCTGTTGCCACTGCTCCACAAAGGCATATATAACCTCCTTGTTAGCCTTGCGGTATGAGCAATCTATCAGCGTATTCAACCTGAACCACTAGATATTCCTCTGAAGGCCCTCAGTGTCAGGGTGGCACGACTGTAAGTCCTATTCTTGGATCTGAGCACCATGATTGATACACTTAAGTATCGGGCGATCCTACTACAAGAAAAATCTTTTTTCATTAGTTATATGAAAACCTTAATTTTGTAAGTACTATATTCAATGAAACTATACATACATAATCGCTCCAAATCGCTAATGCAACATGATCTTTAAAGCTCTTCAACAATGATCCATCTAAAGGACCACCAAGGAAAGATGCACATATTTCTGATTGCTCTTGTGACTCCCCTTCATTCCGACTACCTTCACCGCTAGTACTCCACGCACATTACTATGATGCTTACTAGTGGTGTAAGTTGGTGCAGATGACTCACTGCTACTACAGTCCGATGCATGATCCTCAACTTTGCCTCAGGCAATGACAAAATCTTTGCGTCGATTCGTGTCAACGTTCTTTGCCCGATCAACGGTACTCTTTCCTTTTTCTTTCACATCGACGTTCTGTTTCTCTTTCCGATAAGACACAATCGGGAGTCGGGGGTCTCGGGCCACCTCGCCCGTGGTTACCTCTCGATGCGTCAATGTCAGCCTCTTCCCTAGTCACTATAGTATTAGAACAAGCCATATCTCATAAGACAATGACATGTCAACACCTATAATAGAAAAAGAAATGAACTTAAAAAAACAGACAAAATCGTACTATTTTTTATAGTCTCGGTCAAGCAAGTTCGAGAAAACAACACTAATCTTGGTCATACAACCGAGACAGTTGGAGTAGTCTCAGTTGTACATAACTGAGACTAACCAAATTACACATTTTGAACTACTCTCGGTATGCGGCATCTGAGAGTAATCCATATGTCTGTGTACTTGGGATAATACTACCTAACCAAAATCTCGGTTATTGTTAACCGAGACAATCGAAGATCACATATACTACAAGTTTCGGATATTACCCCCGAGCCTATAAGGTGACTCTCTGTAGTAAGTAACCGAGACACTACAATAACTATAAAAAGACCTACGTCTCGGTCATGCTTTTACCGATATTGTGCTCATATTCTCGGACCTGTGTGGCTGACAAGCACGAGTTTGCAAAATCAACAACCTAGCAGACGAAATACACAAAACAAACCAAAATCAAACCAAAATTTATCAAAATCAAGTGTATACATACCTATAACTTGTTGAATAAACGCATCCTCTGACTTGGTGCCCTAAAACTGAGCCCTAACTTGTCCAGACAACTTGAGATCTCTCAAATGGGAAGAAAACCACCACTTCAAAGAGCAAAAATTAGAGGAGAAACACAAAGGAATCGATTGCACTTGCCAAGGATCGAGAATGTGGTTTAGGGTTCGAAAATTTTTAACTTCCTTGTGCTTGCGTTTTATCAAATAAGTTATTGTGTGGTGGGGTGCACTTGGGAGTAATTTCAAGTTTTCATTCAAATTTTTTGGGTGCCTTTGGCAAACCACTTGGTGCCCTCAACAGTGGTGGAGGGCCGCTAAGGGCACCCCACCATTTAATGAGGGCACCCAACTTATTTGTAAAAATTCCAGCAAAAATGGAAAAGACCATTTTGCCCCTATATATATAATGGTTTAAACCCCACAAACCATTTTGACAAGGAGTTAGGGCACCCCACCAGCAAGCTTGAACAACAAAGCCACAGCCACATTGCGTTTGGCGAAGAGCTGATCGATTCTTGCTCGTCCGACAGCGGGTAACAATGTTTGACAACCATATTCGAGTTTTTTAGAACTGTTTAGTTGTGTATAACAGTGAAAATGATGATTTGTTTGTCAACGTAGGGTTTGGTAATTTCTTCAAATCCGAAGTTGTTTCCACTGTATAATGGAGGATTGTAATGCTTCGGTGCCAGAGGAGGTCGTCCTTGAGGTAATTTTGCAATTTTTTTTTTTTTTCTGTTATCCGAAGTTTCTGTTTGGGTGCGCGATTATTTCGGCCTCGCAGGACCGAGATGTATGGTAATGTCTCGGTCATAGAGGACCGAGAGGTTTCACGTAGGTCACGGTCTGGAACGACCGAGAGTATTGGGTAACTCTCGGTCGTACGTAAACGAGACTCTGAAGAAAGTTTCAGAACTGTACAACCGAGAACCTGTTTTTTTGGTTTTTTTGTGATTGTGCTGTACATTTTGGTTGATTATAATGTTACACTGTTTGTATTGCAGGTAATGTCGTTATCTAGTAATTTTTCAGACTACAAGGACACTTTTACACCTTCTAAGTCATTCCCTTTTCGAGAAGCGGCTATTTCATGGCTTCAAATGATTGGTGGTGAGAACAAGTTTGTGTTAGTAACGAAGCGCTCGGATGCCGGGGGCATTAGGCACAGGGGAAGGGTGAGAATTGCCTGTGAGAGGTCTGGGACATATAGGGGACTGGCTCAGAGAGTAGGGAAGGAGGAAAGCGGCAAAATTTTTAAAGAAATCAAGGAATGACGAAAAGGCGAGGACTCACACTAGTACGAAGAAATGTGAATGCCCTTTCCAAATTAACGTCAAGGAAAATGCTGACTCCTTACGGTATGTCACTGTGATTTGTGGGAGGCACAATCACGACACCGCAGGAAGATTGGATAAGGGGGAGGAGGAAGTTGAGGATGCGGGGGGGAGGACTGAAAGTGAGCAGCTCAGGGAGATTAGTCCACCTTCGTCTTTTGTGGAGTGCGAGCGAGGAAGTTGAGGATGCGGGTGGGAGGACACCGGGTCTCCAATCGGAGGCACCCCAGTGTCGGAGGCACCCCAGTCTCCAATCGGATTTGAGTCCTCCCACTCCACAAAAGCTTTTAGGCAGAAGAAAGACAAGGTTCCACAAATGCGTCGTGTCAGTCGACGTACGCAAAGTGGATCTAACATGGCTTATGGTCATTGCTTAGAATAGGATTGGTTGCCACATGTTGATGACATTATCAATGTGGTTTCCGATGGGAATTGTGGATATCGGTGTATAGCCTCTGGGCTTGGACTTGCCGACGTAGACGGGTGGAGGATTGTGCGTAGACGGATGTACGATGAGATTATCGGGTATGAAGACCTTTGGCGGGAAGTGCTTGGCTCGAGTTTCGAGACTGTCAAGAATGCGGTGCATTGCCCGAGAGAAGCAGAGGGGCATCTTTCAAAGAATGGTTGACACTTCCAGACATGGGATTGTTAGTATCCACCGCATTCAATGTCATTCTCGTCAAACTCTCGCATGGGAGTGCCTCCACATTCCTACCTCTACGTAGTACTCCACCGTCGTCATTGCACAACAGACTTATCATTGCAATGACAAATGAAAGGAATATCCATTGGATTAGGGTAAGTTCTATGATTTTTTGTGAATTGGTTTGTTTCCCCCTTAATCAGGTTTGTGACAATATCTTCTATGTTCTACTGTTCACTTTGACAGGTGCAGTTGCGTGTGAATGCACCGCTGCCATCCTTATATCCATCGTGGGATCGGTACGTTGAGGACTGCGCCAAAGGTTGGCGAGATGGATTCGTTTTTCGAGACATCGCGCCCATTGCAACTGCTGATCATGAAGCCACCATACGTGTTGTAGATTTAGATACACCGTAGGTTAAAGCTTGTACCTAGACGGCTAAACATTTAGAAATTTTGCCAATTCGTCCGAATGTTCTATGTATATGCAAATGTTGTGCTGTGTTTCAATTGTTGTTGTGTTTTGATTGTTGTTTACTTATGGATGGACCCTTATTAGAGTCAGTTTGAATGTTACGGAGATTTATAATTAAATAAGTTTCGGTACAAATTGTCGTGATGGATTTTCAATCTTCTATTGTTAGTTTGACGATTTCCCAATTTTTTTGTAACTGTAATGTTCAAATTCATCCATTTCTGATGTCTCGGTCAAGCAGGTTCGTGAAACAACCCATATTTTCGGTCACCCATGACCGACAAGTATTCCAATATATCGGTCGTGTACAACCGAGTCCTATTTCAATTTCTCGGTTGTACACCACCGAGATGGATTGACCATTTCAATTCGCCTGACTCTCGTCCTATGACGACCGAGCCTACTGAGACCCTCTCGGAAGTGGACAACCGATACGCAGTTAACTCTTCCAGTCTTCGTGGCCGAGACTGCGAGTTCCCAAAAATATTAGATTCTGTCTCGGCCATGCTTGGTCGAGACAGTTGACACCGTCTCTGGCCTGTGTGGCCGAGAACCACGATTTCTCAATTTTTTTACAATTGAACAAACCGCCACACACATATTACAACTACTCTACTAAATGTAACTAAATTCGACGATCTTCAACCGAGCCCTAATTTGGAGACGAAATCGGCTCACACACCGGACCTTACAAAATGCAGAAAACTCGAACAACGAAGGAGAAACACACGGCGAGGGACGGAGAACACGATTTCGGGGATTCCTCTCACTGGTCGGTTCAAAACAAATGAATTCTTCCACAAAGAGTTCGGTGAACGAGGGTGGTGGTGGTGGTGGTGGGGTGCCAAGGGGTTTGCACGAGGGTGGTGGGGTGCTCAGGGAATTGCACGAGGGGGTATTTTCGGTAGTTCGAGGCTAATTTTTGGGTGCCCCAGGTAAAACAGTTTGTGCCCACATTAACTGGGTGCCCTCATTAAATGGTGGGGTGCCCTTAGCGTCCCTCACAGTAGTGTGCTTCACTAATTGGTGGGTGCCCACAGTGGCGCCCAAGGACAACCTTTGGTTTTTTTTTTTTTTTTTTTTTTTTTTTTTTTTTTTTTTTTTTTTTTTTTTTTTTTTTTTTGAAGAATAAAACCCTTCATCTTCACTGCTTACATTACCTCTCAAAACAGTTCACAGCATCCGTTGTTCTCGACCAAAGTTCACGACTTCACCGTCTCACCAGATCTCTCTCGATCTTCGATTCGGCCTCACCAGATTTTCGATTCGGTGTTCTCGCCGTGCTCGGACGCGAAGGTGCAGAGATCGGACGGATTCACGTTCGGAATCGCCTTCCCTCAGCGATCGAGTTCTTGCTGGACCAATCGCCTTCTCAGCAGTTGTCGACGTGCGATCGGAGGCTCTCGTCTCTCTCGTCGGGTCAGGTCGCGGTGTTCCGTCCGAAGGTCGACGAGATCTCGCTCCTCACCATCAACGCCACCACCGGTTTTGCTCCGGTACGATCTCTCTCTCGTGCTAGGGTTTGTGGTTTTGTTGGTTTTTGTGTTTTTGTTTGGTTGGTTAGGGTTTTGGACAGATTTAGGGTTAGGTTTCTGGATTTTAGGAAGTTCAATTTTTGAGGAGCATTTGTTGAGATTGGCTTGATTTCTGGTTGATTGTTGATTGATTGTAGTGAATGGTGACCTAGTAATGTCTTCAACTATTTCATTTATAATGTCTTTGACTTTTCCTTACAACTCAATCAAACTAGTATTCAAGAAATGTACATTCTCAATGGCAGAAGTTCAGGATTCAAAACTAAATGCAGCCTAAGAATGCAAGCATCGTTTCCTTAGTCAAGAATTCACTTCAATCGAATTGAAGACATAGGACCAAGCAATGCAAGGACATGCCTATCCAACTAATGGTGCTTTGCAATGCTTCGTTGGTACCAAGTACGTGTAGCAAACATGTGTGCTGTGATTATCTACCATGCATTGTGTCCATAGAAAATCCCTATATTACTTGTGTTATGACTGGCTAACATACAGTGGCTGACACAAAGAAGTTCAGTTCAAATTAAAGTTGGCGTCAAGAAGTGTAACAACTTAATCACCCACAACGCACTAAATCTTGCCACCACCAATAGTTTGCATAGGCTACAAATAGCAGTTAAAAGTTAGTCGTCTACCCAAGTAGGTTTACAAGTAATGGTTCTCGCATTGTATTTCACAGCGCACCCTCAAGAATTAGTTTACAACTAATTCTTCCAAAACGTAAACAACATTATTGTGTTTATCAACAAAGTATTGCTACTACACAACCATTATTAACATCTATAATCAAGAGACATGCTGAAGGCAAATCGCGTCAAAAATAAGTTCATCACATTCAAACATAAAGCAATACAAGTATTCTATATACACATTTGTGCAAATTAAAATAATAGTCAGACTGTACTAGATGAATTTAAGTTAGATGTCTCTTAATAAGTACCAAAGGCTACTGAGGAAAAAGACTCTCAACTGTTGTCATAAAGTGGTTTTGAGAGGAGAATGTTGATAGCATTATAGATTCTCACTCAACCAACTGGACTTGTACATGTAGGTAACACTAATTTCATGAATGGGATTTTGGAGACTTATTGAGTGAGTGCTTGAGAAAGCATAAAATGTTTTAAGACTTGGCCTAGAAAAGGATGTATGGATCATAATCAATGTTTGAGGTTTGTCGTCTCTTTGTGCAAATGTCACACTATAATTTAGCTATAACTAGAAGGACTGTTAATTAAGTAATTTAATTACAAAGTAGTGGGGTGAAATACTTAATTAAGTTAAAGTATAGTTTGTAATTGTGGACGAAACTACTCTTGTTCCATCGTGAGATGCCACTTTCAAGTCTTGGTGGTAGGTACCCTGTTACATTCTTGGTGCTCTTTTACTTTGGTGCAAATGTTGCTTTTCTTTTCTTCTCTTTTTTTCTGTGTTTAAATGCACCATATTGGCCTCCTAGACCAATGAACGTAACTTCAGAAATTTAAAGGCAAAAGCTTCAAGCCTGTAGGTCATTCCTACAAGATTTCCATCCCTCTCTTCTTTACACATCAGAACAGGCACTAGAAAGCCATCCATGTTATCATGTTTTAACCCATGAAAATGTTCGTTGATTTCCTAGTTTCATGCTAATCAGGTTTTAATACCCTTTGAAAAAAAAAAAGCTGCTGTTGCCTCATCTGGATTTATCCTTCAAGATCTTCATTATCTTAAGTTGTACATAGCTAAAAGTCTTTTTTTTCTTAAGTTTAATTGCTTTCTTATTTCTTCTGCACAAATGCATATCTCCTCATGTAAAAAATTTACCCATCTTTACTTACAAACCAAGTTGAATTTTTAACACTGAGCTTTCATATATATAAATGTCTTATCTATATATGTGCATTGATCCGCAGCAACTTGAACTCTTTAGTGTCACTATACTGAACTTGAATTCTTTTAGGGTAGTAAAAAGGGTGGAGTAATAATCAGAATGTTGTCTCCCAAAAGTAAGTAGTGACAAACAGAGAGTGGACTTCTTTTTGCCCTGATCACAGTTGCATGAAAGCGATAAAGTGTCTTGCCATTTTTTTTTGTTCTGCATGATATTTACGCTATAGTTTGTTTGATTTTTCTCTAATAGTAGGTGAAACTAGCCATATTGTTGGAATATTGGCTTTCTTGTATGTTTGAATTATTTTACTGCATGTTTGATATTTAGATTATTCTTTGTTTTAAAGGTTTTGTTCCTATTTTACAGAAATTACAGGAATTAATACAATTTTGGTTGCAATGTCTTCAAACTAACTATGATCCCTTTAATTTGTAGAACTGCATAACCATTATGAACCAACTGTTTGCTCTCTCTCAACTGAATGGTTTGCTTATATAGGTCAAAAAGTTTATTTTTATTTTTTGTTGTTGTCTGCTATGGTTTGCTTGTTAGTTGTCTTTGATCGTTAAGACAACAATGTAGTAATTACTCGTTCAACGATTATGATTTATCTGCACTTGTCATGCGATAACCATGGCAAGTTCAATAATTATAATTGTTGAGTTGTCTATTTTGGACGGTTTTGAGGATGAATTAATTGTTATTTGACCTTCATTTTATAAGTTTTTTGTGCTCAGTTTATTTTGAATTGCTTTTCTCCAAATTCTCTTCAAATATACCACTTTTATTGATTTTCATGCATAATAAACCAATAATTCGGTGAAGTTGTGCATTATGATCAATTAAAAGTGCATTTATATTTGGAGGGTTGGAGGTAATTGCTGTCAAAATTCAGTCGAGTGCAATAATTTGACACGAATGAAAAATAACAATAATCTATATGAATGAAAAAAGGGGCTCAAATGAGTAATGAAGTTGTTCGACTTTCTTAGCATGAAGATCTCATGGTCGTGATGGATAAAGATTGGGTCAAACATTTCAGGTAAATAAGTTTTTAGTCTTTGTTAGACATGTTTTTATTTTATTAATAAATCGTGTGTGTTAACTATTCATGACAATATCTTAAATGACTAGAGTTTCAAAAGAATATATAGATGGAGCAAGGGCGTTTGCAAATCGGGTTCAAGTAAATGAAGGGAACATCGAAAAAATTAGGTGTCTGTGTGGAGATTGTCGGAATATGAAACGTCTTAATTATGATTGTGTTTATGAAAATTTCTACATGGGGAGAAAGGTAGTTCTGATGCACCTAGCGATGATGTTGAGAGTTCAAATTCAAGCGATGGGTGGGAGCACCATGATGCTTATAGAGTCGCATAAGATCTTACAAATCAAGTTCAGTGGAACCAAGGGGATCAAGTTACTTGGAACCAGGGAGATCAAGTTGCACGAGATGAAGAACATGAAGTCAATGTTGATTTCAATGAAGAACAAGAAGAAGATGATAGTGCTCAAGTTGAAAATGAAGTATTATTTGGAGAAGACAAAACCCTTCCTCTTTACTCTGGCTGCACAAATTACACAAGAAATTTGCGTGGCAAGAGATGCAAGATTTTTGATTGGTTGTCTCCAAACAAGTTAGTCGACGAAGGAGAGGTTGAAACTGATGATCCCATGCATCTCGTGGACAGCATACCTATTGGAGGAAGTACATACTTAGTGTATGTGGAGAGGGTGTTTGAACCAAATGCTTTCTTGTGGTGGAATCAAAACAATTGGACAACACTGGAGAATGCTCTTGGGGAATATTTCACAGGTAATATGTCGCAGTTATATATTACACGGCAGTGATTTCGGGCTTTCACCCACCTCTTCATCTTCAATCTTGATCTTCCTCTTGCTGATTTCTATTGAATTTTTTCTATTTTCAGATCAATATGTCTAGTCCCCAATCAGGTGCCCATTTCAAAGATAATTGTTGTTTTATTTTGGGAATTCAGTGATAATTGAGTGATGGATGGCGATGATGCTGCTGTCATCGATGCTGAGATTGATAGGTATGGGAGTTGTTTGGTCTCGGTAGGAGTGGTATATGAGGTTTTGGCTAGGAAAGCAAAGAAAATTTAGATTTGCATGATCTTGGATTGTTGAGTTGTTAGGGGTCGTACTGTTTCCAATTTAAAATTTTCTATCATTTGGATGACTTCTTAGATTAAAAAAGTGAGCTTTGACGAAAGAAAAGATAGAAAGAGTGATTTATATCAGTTCCCTTGATAAACTAAAATAATGAGATAAGAGAAGACTATCGAAATCACATTACTTAAATTATACTCATATAATTTTAGTGACTGAGGCTATCTTGTTGTAATTTTAGCGACCGTTGTTTTCTTACTTCGCTTTTAATTTGTATCATTGCCAATGGTGTTACATACAGGGAGTGGGCGCCTCGAGCTAAGGTTCTTTACCTCTTCTTTTATTTTTATAGCTGCTTGATTTAGTACCCATGTATTTATTCCATACAGAAATCATGTTAATCTCAACTCAGTGGATCTTATGTATGCTCATGCTGATAGTGACTTTGCTAGTGGAGTTGTCCTGGTTCCTAGTATTCATGGCATCAATATGATCTATGCAAAAGCATGTATTTATTCTTATCACATCATGTGCTGCTTTTTAGGATGTAGCAATATTTATTTCTTATTGAACGTGCTCTAACTAACTCTACTGCAATTTGGCTAACTGGCGGAAAAAATAAAGTTGTTGTGTATGCTTTTTCATTGTTATTTTTCATAATGACTGATGAGAGGTAAGAAACTTCAAAGCATAGTACTTTTTCATTGGATTTTTTTTTCTCTGTAAGGCGCTACTTGATGCTTTGAATTTCTTTAAGGTTGTATAGCTTGGTTACGTTTGAATATTGGAATTCAGTGTACTCTTGCTCAGTTTTATGATACTGAAAAAGACTTGCTTATTTCTTTTTTCAGTTGGCTTCTTTGATTGGCGATTTTAACAATTGGAATCCCAATGCAGATGTAATGACTCGGGTATGTGTACTTAAGCTTGTTTTCCTAACTATAATGATTAAAAATATCATCTACTTGAAGTTGCATAGAGACTTTCTTGAATTTCGATAATTGTTTCTTCATTTTATTTTTGTAGTTAATCGCCCAAAATATCATTTCAATCAATTAATTTTTCAGTTTTTACATTTCTCTGTTTTGAAGATTTATGTTTTCACATATCCTCTCAGTATTTTATTTTCCTACATCTGCATCTATTTCCTTTTACATGCTTATTTCGATTTTGTTTGTTGTATTTGCACCTTTTATAGTTTTGCCATGGTTTGAAACACAATGATTGCATTTTTACAGAATAATTTTGGTGTTTGGGAAATCTTTCTTCCAAACAATGTAGATGGGTCACCTCCAATTCCTCATGGCTCTCGAGTGAAGGTATCGCATAAATTTTACATCTTTCTATATAAAATTTACAATTTTTATGAATTTTAGTTTCATGATACTTTGTTGTGTTTGTTTGGACATTTCGACATTGTTCATAGCAAATGACAGTTTTATGCTAGCTATCAACCTAGTGCAACCTTCTATATATCTTGACTCTGGACTAGCTGTGTAATTGGGGTCAGCTACATTTTTGTGTGGCACAGTGACTTTAATTGGCTCACTTGCTCATCTTTCTGCCCTCTTTTCTTCTGAAAAAGGTTGGTTTCTCTTCTTTATATATCTAAGTACTTATATGATCCAACATTGATTTGTTAGTTAACTAGTTTGGATATTCTGAATTATTCTTTGAACTGCAGTTGCTCTTGCAATATAGACCTGATTTGTAATGATATTTGATTTCATGTGTACATTTATATTTTCAAAGAATCGTAATTGTGGATGTGTCTTATATATATGTAGTATACTGCAACAAGAAATGAGGAATTTGGGCAGTTACATGAGCAAGGAGAATATGTTTAGCCTTCTACGAAAGGGTGTGTTTCGCATGCTTGCTGTCAGTCCTATACCGAAAATGTGGACATGGAAGAGGTGAATGAGTGTTTGATCAAAGTGACTGATATGGAGAGGCACATGTACACAGCCTTTGCTCCTGATCCGGACTATTTGTAGGTGATGTCATTTCCGTTTTTATGAAGTCAATTGTTGGTTACTTGGAAGTGTTTGATATTGTCCTTGTTAATGGTGGGGCATATATGTAACTGATCAATACTTTCAATGTAATAAATGAAACATGTTGGATGTCAATAATTGTTGTTTATTATTTTTTTGTGACAAAAGTTATATGCTGCAAGAAACAACGGTTTATTTTTTAAAAAAAAAATTGGAAGCCCTTTCATAAAGGTAACCATTACGACGAAAGACTATCAAAGGCTTTTCTATTGGTGAATAATCGATAGGCATTGAATAGGTAATGAACTATATAAATCATTGCGAAAGGTTATGTGCTTTCGTAATGTCTCATAAGATGATAGATATCGTAATAATTTTTAATTGTTACGAAAGGCTTTAGTAACGGTAAAAAATCGTTATTAAAGGTGTTTTTGTTCTAGTGTATGTGATGATATGACGCGTTGAGAAGGCTTCAAAATGTCACGTGACACGTACCATATGTAGGCCGTTAAAACCTACATCTTGAGAATGATTGAAACACCATGTGTCACATACCAATATATACATACATACATATATATATATACATACATACATATATATATATATATATATATATATATATATATATATATATATATGTCGTAAATTGAATTGAGACTTGCTAAGAACTAGAGAATGAAATAGAAGACTAAGAACTTCTACTACTACAAACTACTACTACAAAGGAGAAGAGAAGAAATGAGATAGTTGAAATGAGAAGTTTTCATTCAACTTGGTGTGTTTTTACAATAAGGTTGGCACCCTTTATATAGGTCATTTGGTGATGATGATAAATGTATTTCATACAATGTGTACAAGCAACACATACACCCCATGTCACACAACACATCACAAGCAACATAGACAATACATGAAAGAGTTGGTGTACATTAGAGAGGATTACAAGTTACATGACAATACATAGACAAGTGGAGGTACTATTAAGTGATACGTACAAGTTACATGACTACACAATATGTTGGTGTACATGCATGGTCATCCATATTCCATAACACTCCCTTTTGGATGACACTTGCTTAGAGATTGTGCCTCGTTAAAACTTTTACTAAGAAAAACCATGTGGGAAAAAATACAGTAAAAGAAAAAGAGTACACTATTCTCATAAATATTAAGACGGGCATAATATTGTTAAGATTGCCTCATTAAAAACCTTGCTAGGAAAACCCAATGGGATAAAACCATAGCTAAGGGAAAAAGAGTGCAATACATTAATCAATAACTCCCCCTCATGTGAACATGGGTGAAACTTGTTCAGTTTCTTTACTTGCAATGTCTTTAAGTTTACGCAAGCCAATACCATATGAAAGCCTTTTAAATGTCGTAGTTGGTAAGGCTTTTGTGAATAGATCAGCAAGATTATCACTCGATCGGATTTGCTTGACATCACTTTCACCATTCTTCTGAAGCTCATGCGTATAAATTTTTTTTGAAAATATGTTTTGTTCTGTCCCTTTTATGAATCCTTCACTTAATTGTGCAATACATGCTGCGTTATCTTCATATAATATGGTTGGAGAATCTTTTATTGAAGGCAACCCACATGATTCTTGAATATGTTCAATCATATTTCTCAACCATGCACATTCACGACTTGCTTCATGAATTGCAAGTACTTCAGAATGGTTGGAAGAAGTAGCAACCATTGTTTGCTTTACTGACTTCCATGATACATCAGTATTACCACATGTGAATACATATCCCGTTTGAGAACGGGCCTTGTGGGGATCACATAAAAATCCAGCATCAGCATAACCTTGGAGATTCAATTTTACCCCTCTCGAGTAGAATAAACCTATGTCACTTGTTCCTCGAAGATATCGGAAAATATGTTTAACACCATTCCAATGTCTTCGAGTTGGTGATGAGCTGTATCTTGCAAGTAGGTTGACAGCAAAAGCAATGTCAGGTCTTGTACAATTTGCAAGATACATAAGTGCACCGATTGCACTTAAATATGGTACCTCCGGACCAAGTAGCTCTTCATCATTTTCATGAGGTCGAAATGGATCTTTATCCACTTCAAGTGATCTGATAACCATTAGAGAGCTCAATGGATGCGCCTTGTCCATATAAAATCTTTTTAATATTTTTTCAATATAATTTGATTGATGGACAAATACTCCACTTGAAAAATGTTCAATTTGCAAACCAAGACAAAGTCTTGTTTTTCCAAGTTCTTTCATCTCGAATTCCTTTTTCAAGTATTCAGATGTTCTAACGATGTCGTCGTGGTTTCCCACTATATTTAAATCATCAACATATACAACAATAATCACAAATCCTCTTGATGATCTTTTAATGAAGACACATGGGCAAAGCGGATTATTTACATATCCTTCTTTCAGTAAATAATCACTGAGGCGTTTGTACCACATTCGCCCGGATTGTTTCAATCCGTACAAAGACCTTTGTAATTTTATAGAATGCATGTTATGAGGTTTTGATTTTATTTCATCGGATATTACAAATCCATCAGGGATTTTCATATATATCTCACTGTCTAGGGATCCGTACAGATATGTTGTAACGACATCCATTAAATGCATATCAAGCCCTTCGAGACTGAAGAGCTTATCAAGAACCGAAATGTGATTGCATCTATAACGGGAGAATATGTTTCCTCATAATCGATGCCGGTCTTTGTGAGAAACCTTGAGCTACAAGTCTTGCTTTGTACCTTGTAACTTCATTTTTTTCGTTTCTCTTTCGTACAAATACCCATTTATATCCAACAGGTTTTACGCCATCCGGCGTTTGGACAATTGGTCCAAAAACCTCTCGTTTCCTTAACGAGTTTAGCTCTGCTTGGATAGCCTCTTGCCATTTTTGCCAATCAGGTCTTTTTCGACATTCGTCCACTGATCGTGGTTCTGGATTATCATCATTTTCACATATTTCAAAGGACACATTGAAAGCAAATATATCATCAGGAACAATTTCATTTTGATTCCAAATCTTACCAGAGTTTAAATAATTTATCGAGATCTCATTATTTTCATCTTTTTCCTCTTTTTCTAGAGGAAGTTGTTCCTCATCAGAATCAACTTGTTCTGACAAACCCTTATCAAAGGATTCTTGTGGTTTCTTTGGAGTATTTTGATTTGTATTTATTTTTACTCCCGTTTTCCTCTTTCGAGGAATTGTATCCTTTGAACCAACTGGTCTTCCACGCTTTAAGCGTTTCGTTGGTTCTTGTGCATTTTGTTGCACAGAAACATCAATTCTTGCAGGAGCATTTACAACTGGAATATGTGATTTTGTCACTTGTTTTGCATCATTAAATGTATCAGGTAATTGATTTGCAATTTGTTGCAAATGAATGATCTTTTGAACTTCAAGTTCACACTGATTTGTGCGTGGATCATAATGTGATAAAGTTGATGCATTCCAAGCAATTTCGCGCCATTCCTTTTGAATTGGCTTCTTATCTCCCCCTAATGGTGGGAAAATTGCTTCATCAAAGTGACAATCAGCAAAACGTGCAGTAAATAAATCCCCTGTTAAGGGCTCAAGGTATCTTATAATGGACGATGAGTTAAATTCAACATAAATCCCGAGTTTTCATTGTGGACCCATCTTAGTTCTATTGGGAGGTGGTATAGGAACATACACTGCACAACCAAAAATTCTCAAGTGTGAAATATTTGGTTGTTGACCTAAAATGAGTTGCATGGGGGAATGTTCATGGTATGCAGTAGGCCTATAACGAATGATAGATGCTGCATGAAGGACTGCATGTCCCCAAAGTGAAGTTGATAACTTAGTTCTCATGATTAAAGGTCTGTCAATTAATTGAATGCGTTTGATAAGAGATTTTGTCAAACCATTATGGGTATGCACATGTGGAACATAATGTTCAATGGTAATTCCTATAGACATGCAATAATTTATAAATGCTTGAGATTGAAATTCCCCGGCATTATCAAGACGGATGGTCTTGATTGGGTTGTCAGGAAATTGTGCTCTTAACTTAATGATTTGTGCTAAAAGTCTAGCAAATACAACATTGCGGGTTGAAAGCAAACAAACATGTGACCACCTAGTTGATGCATCTATCAAAACCATGAAATATCTGAATGGTCCACAGTGAGGATGAATAGGACCACATATGTCTCCCTTTGAATGCGTTCTAAGAAAACTGGGATTCCACACAATTTTACTTGGGGATGGTTTAACTATCAATTTACCTTGAGAACAACTAGCACAATTATAATCACCAGCTGAAAATATTTTGTGACTCCTTAAAGGATGTCCATGCGAATTATTAATTATTCTTCGCATCATTGATGATCCTGGATGACCAAGCTGGTCATGCCATAAAATGAATGTCTTTGGATCATTAATTTTCTTATTCAAGACGACATTCGTTTCGACATGCCTTATATGAGTAAAATATAATCCAGATGATAAAGTTGAGAATTTTTCTAACACTTCTTTTTTCCCATTTGAAACCAATGTGACATAGAGAAATTCTCTATTATTTTCATTCACGGTTTCAATGTGATATCCATTTTGTCGAATATCTTTAAAGCTCATTAAATTTCTTACGGATTTTTCGAGTATAAGGCATTGTCAACATGAATTGTTGTTCCCCCAACATAATATTTGCTCTTCCGAGCCATTAATCAAATTGGAGATGCGAGATATTGTTTGAACATTAGCCTCGGCTAAGTTCAAATTGGAGAAATATTCTCTGTTTTTAAGGATTGTATGCGTTGTAGCACAATCAGCAAGACATATATCGCTCTTATTTGATTCATGACTTGAACACATGATTTGTTGATCCATCTGGACAAATAATGTTTGGCAAATCAGAAAAAGAGTCATATTTCAATGATAAAATTCATAATATTTTGTCTTTGATTTTGAAGGCATGGTAAAGGTCACGAAAATATTTGGGCATATATATGACAATATTTAGGCAAAATAGCCTTTCATATATGACTAAAAAAATGTCACAATTATGAGCGCTCATTATCAATAATTATTTTCCCTTTGTAGTAGTGCACCACTTTTATTTCAATTTTTGGTGGAATTGTCAATACGACCTTTACCTGATATTTTCACATTTTCCACGTCCATAAATTTATTATTGCGATCATGATCATTATATGCAACATATGCTTCTTAATTTGAAGCTTAACTAATTGGACGGGAGCGATATTATATTTATAATATCTCATTATTTTACTCAGCTACCATGAGACAAGAAATCAATCATTAATATTTATTGGATTGACGTGCGCACTCGATATTTGTTGCAACAATTAATCGAGGCGGGCCACGTGACCTCTTTATTGTCTCATCAGTCATATTTCCACATAGCCTCAACATAAAGGTAATTAAAATTGTGGAATTATAATTAACATTTGACTGATTAAATTTTGTAGCATGAGACCCAGCCGCTCATTTTGAGCTTTTTGGAGCATTACCCTTTTGGTATGTATATATATAACTCCATAAGGTGAAAATATATATAAAGTGAAATATTCACTTTTCAAATCTCTAAAGAGAAATTGGTGAATGATTGTGTACAACATACAACCTTGCATGGATACAAGCTTTATTCATAATTTGTAATATCTAATTATCATGACAAGAATTATAATAAGATAACAAATTCAACTATGGTTGATTAATATTTTGAAAGTAAATATAATATAAAATAATTTTCTCTTTTCTTTTTATGTAAATAAAAAAAACATAACATATGATTAAGTATATGTTCACAACTTGATTCATTAATAATCAAATGTACTATTCGCATGAGTTGGTGGGACAACCTCCAGGTTGGGTGGCGAGACAAAGTCTGCAATGCTATGCCTCCTCGAACGGGATAACCCGTCTCCCTTTCAATGTTTAGCTTTACTGGGGACAAGGCTTACCCACTATCAACTCAAACTTATAGCATGATTTGTATTATAAAATCAAGAATAGAACAATAACTAATCGTTTGTAGTTTTAAGAGAAAACTAGTTATGTCACATATTGACTTTTGATTTCTGATGTAGAAGATCGTACAAGACGCAACTACAGAGCATACTTTCGCAATCGGTGACGCTATAATGCATAATATATGAATAAAGTATGCATAGATAAAAGGAAGCAACCATGATAATATAGAAGTAAATTGAACTTATTTAAATAACAAAAGTTATACCTTCCTAGCTTTCTCTCCTTAACAAGCCTTCTTGAACTTCAAGATCTCCTTAATGCTAGAGCAAGCTCGTGCTGATAACGTGTTGTAAATTGAATTGAGACTTGCTAAGAACTAGAGAATGAAATAGAAGACTAAGAACTTCTACTACTACAAACTACTACTACAAAGGAGAAGAGAAGAAATGAAATAGTTGGAATGAGAAGTTTTCATTCAACTTGGTGTGTTTTTACAATGAGGTCGGCACCCTTTATATAGGCCATTTGGTGATGATGATAAATGTACTTCATACAATGTGTACAAGCAACACATACACCCCATGTCATACAACATATCACAAGCAACATAGACAATACATGAAAGAGTTGGTGTACATTAGAGAGGATTACAAGTTACATGACAATACATAGACAAGTGGAGGTACTATTAAGTGATACATACAAGTTACATGACTACACAATATGTTGGTGTACATGCATGGTCATCCATATTCCATAACAATATATACATATATCTATCATATATATAAAAGCATGAATCACAAATTTTTGAGTGGTAATGAAATTTACCTATTTGCCCATACTTTTTTTTCATCTCCAAATCAATCTTTTCTTTTGTATCCAAATCAAACTCTAACTCCTTATCAATCCACTATACGTTTTTTTTTCTTTATCTCCAAATCAATCATGAACTCATTCTCATTAATCAAATACACTTTTTTGAGGAAGTAATGTCATAGCATGACTAGCTTGTTTTTTTCATTCACATCTTATTTTAATCACATTAGAGAATATTGATAAGTTAAAAAAAGTACTTGTATTTCTAATTTTTAAATTTTAATTACAATTTTAAATTTTGTTAATAAATTCTTAGAAATTAATTCCCGCGAGCGAAGCGAGCGAGGGAATCGTGCGTAGCACGTCTTGAAACTAGTATATATATATATATATATATTGACAATACTTACAACTACTTACAACTTGGGATACGAGAAGGCTCAAAAATGCGACGTAACACATATATGTATATAGGTTGTCTAAACCTACATTTTGGGTAATACGTAGTGCGTTGAGAATGTTTAAAAACATCATGTGTCACATACTATATACATACTAACAAAACTTGCAACTTGGGCATGCTATGTGGCAATACGAGAATGATTCAAAACCCCATATGGCACATATTATACATATAGTATGTGTTATATAATAAGCATGCATTTTGAGTATGCCATGTGATATGTCAAGGATCCAGAATGCTAGGTGTCACATACCATATATAGGTTGACGAAATATACATCTTAGGCATGCCTTGTAACCCTACGAGAAGGTTCAAAACCGCTACGTGTATATATATAGAGAGAGAGAGTTAAAGGTCGAAATCACCATCGAGTCGTAACTTATTTGTACAAACTCGGGTCGGTAACTCGAATTATGTTATTTGTCGGTACGACTGGATGTATTTAGCGTACATGTGTTGTGCTACACCAAATGATTTTGTAATACAACTATGTTTCCAGTATTGAACATGGATGCATTTATAGTGAGTTATTCAAATTTATAAGTTATCAAAGTTTATGCGGAAGCGAATTCAAATTAAACAACTCTAAACAAATCAGTCAGGACAACCTGGAGTGTGAAAACCCCGCATGACACTATTAACATGTATAATAAACTAAGGAAAGAGAATACATATCATATACATGTTCCAATGTATCTCACAAACTCATATACCCCATGTTATCAAAAACAATATGTATAAGTAATACAAAACCTACAAAAGTAAGAGAGGGAAAGGGGAAAGCCGCTCCAATGTCCTTACAGTAGATCTCTAAGTATTGACCCCTTTCCTTTACTTTACTGAGGATTTGCACTCAGTTAAACGTAAGAAGGACAAGCCCAGGTAAGTAATTTCGAAGTAAATAAGCAGTATATATTCATGCAGATAAAAAGAAAGATATAAGGATTCATGAATCAATAAAGACTGTAAATAAATCAAATGTAATCGATACATGAGTGTCCAAAGATGCAAAACATAGAGGCGCAAGTAGTCCCGACCAATAAATCGTTAAGTCTTGGTAAACCCTCAAGACTTGGGCAATAGGACTTGGTACACTCATAAGCCCTAAACCCACGAGATAGTGAGACTTCCTGGAACAACCATGCCAAGAACTCACATCCCGTCATGAACTAATATCCAATGCAGTGCATCCCGAGGTCATGACTCTGATATGTTACTTCAGCTAGTCACTTCTCCCAAGGATCATCGTTGACTCACTTGCCCTCGGACAACTCAATCACAATTAGAATAAAATTTCCAAGGATAGATATCAAAGCAACGAACAACAATATTCAATATATTAACTTAAAATACGATGCATTTCCTAGTTCGTTTACTTACCTCAATCCACACGATTATTCCTAGCCTATCCAATATCCCGACACTCCAACACGCGTTCCTGACCCCTTGAAAACTTCTCTTAGGTTCCTGATATCATATTATAGGCTTTTGAGTATGTTTGGACCTTTAATTGGGGTTTCACACCTATTTAGAGTGTTTAAGGAACTTTTGAAAATTACAAATTTTTGTACTGTCAGGGTAATTAGTGCGCTAATTCTAATATTAGCGTGCTAATTCTAATTTTAGCGCACTAATCAAGATTGACGCGCTAGATTTCCCACCTAGCGCTATATACAACATAACTCAAAATTCTGCATTTCGAATTCTGGATTTCCTTTACACGTAGGCCTTGTTAATGCTTTGGGGCCCCTTATACACACCACTAGAGGTCCCTAACATCAACCACAACACAAAAATAACAACAACAACACCAAATACATGATTTCTTGAAATGACCAAGCTATGTTAATGGAGTTACCTAGCTTGATGATTTGATCTTTTTCTTCAACACACCATCAATGAAATGCTCACTTCTACTTCACTAAGATCACTCCAACAACCATTTTTTTCTCTTCTTCCTTGCAAACAATTTTGATGATGATAGAGATCAATATGTTGACTTATGGGGTTTGTATGACTTAATTAGATATGTTTGAACCATGGCCATTGATTATGTGTACACACGTATCTTGAGGCTTAACTAGTGGACCACTTTCATTCAATAATTTCCCAAGTCATGCTTAAATGACTCAATAAGTTAACTCCTTTAACATCTTGATTGGTTGATATGTATCGCGATGCACATCATTTGCTTATTAATTTCTTTCACTAACTTAGGCACCTTAAGGTTAAATCAAATATGACTACACTAAAGCTAGTATAAAACCATAATTAGCTCACATAAAACTTACCCTATAAGTCTCTACCTCGGTCCCGCGTCAACATGCAACTCAAGGTACGTCTCCGCTTGTCTCAACACTGATATGTCCCGCGTGTACCTTACCCATACATTTCCGAAATTAATTAGTTTAAATTGTTCGATCTTTTGTATACTACATAATACAAGCATCAAACAAAAATAACATGCCTCGGTGTCGACTCCCGAGATTTGGACATCCGTATCATGACAAGTGGGTCCTACGTACGGCCCTGAAATGACACGTGGTACGAGTTAGATTTTATGGTCATTACAATCTTCCCAACTAATTAAAGTTTCGTCCTCAAAATTGAAGCAATTCACAGAAGAAAAACTTACTGAAAACCAAAAGAGATAGGGGAAGTACTCGCGCATATATGATTCGAGCTCCCACATCAGCTCCTTATTTTCGTGATGTTGCCACTTGACAAAGACTGATGGGATCTATTTGTTCCTCAGAATATTCACTTTACGATCCATAATCTAAATAAATTGCTCGTTATAAATAATGTCCTCCCTCAAGTCTATCTAGCTCAAATCCACTATTGGTCGTCTGTCGAAGTATAGAAACATGAAATACAGGGTGAATCTCAGATAACTAAGATAGCAACACTAGCTCGTACGCAACCTTGCCTGTTCGTTTCTTCATTCTGAAAGGACCAATAAACCTCAGTGCAAGCTTTCCTTTAATCCCAAATTTCTTGTGACCCTTTATTCGCGAAACTTTCAGATAGACATAGTTTTCGACATCATACTTTAACTCGCCGTGATACATGTCGTAATATTTTTTTCGCTTTTCCTGCGCACCCTTCAGCCTCAATTTGATCAGTCGTATCTTCTTTGTGTGATCCACTACAATCTCAGGCCTAATAACTGCCGCATCCTCAAACTCTGCCCAACAAGATGGATATATGCACGGTCTACCGTAGAGTGCCTCAAACGGTGCCATACCAATACTGGCCTGATAATTGTCGTTGTAGGCAAACTCACACAAATGAAGATACTCTTACCATGATCCACCGTACTCTAACACATACATCCTCAACATATCTTCGAGAATCTGAATCAGTCTATCTGACTGTCCGTCAGTCTATGGATGATAGGCTGTACCGAGATCTAACCGCGTACTGAATTGTGCATGCATGCTTCGCCAAATCTAAGATGTAAATTGTGGCCCTATGTCAGACACAATCGATAATGGACGCCATGTAGTCGGATAATCTCTCGCTCGTACAAACTCGCCAACTTATCCACCCGATGTGTGGTAGAGATTAGTAAAAAATACGTGGACTTTGTCAATCTGTCCACAATCACCCAAATACTATCATGCTCATGCTGAGATCGAGGTAAGCTATTTACAAAATCCATGGCAATGTGCTCTCACTTCCACCGAAGAATAAGAAGTGGCTGTAATAACCCACCGGGCTTTCGATGCTCGGCCTTAACCCGCCGGGCATACCTCACACGCTCGAACATAATTAGAAACATCGATCTTCATCCTCGGCCACCAGAAAAGACGACACACATCAGCATACATCTTGGTCTGACCCAGATGAACCGTAAAAGGTGAGCGATGAGCCTCATCAAATATCTCATCACGCAGCCACTAATGGAATCCACAGTCGACCTCTAAATCTCAAACATGAGTCTATCGACAAATTCCAATTTGGATGATCTGGACTTTGAGAAAACTCTAAGAACCTCTAGTACTGTTCATTTACTTGCTGACCCTCAAGTACACTACGAGTCGACACTGTATGGGTCCTCATCTACCCACAAATCAACACTTTGGCACCGGTCGGGATATCGACATAATACATCGACTCAACCGCCTTGAGTAATCCATACTCGTGTGTCATGCGGCAAGTAACAACCTATGAGTCTGACCTTCTGCGGGTCAATGCGTGGAATAACATTGGCCTTTCCTGGGTAATACTCCAATGAGAAATCATAGTCATTGAGAAACTTAAGCCAACGCCTCCGTCGCATGTTCAACTCTTTCCGAGTAAAGGGGTACTTCAAACTCTTATGGTCAGTAAACAACACAAACTTCTCTCCGTAGAGATAATGACACCAAATCTTTAATGCAAAAACCACTGCCGCTAATTCCAAGTCATGTGTAGGGTAGTTCTTCTCGTGAATCTTCAACTGCCGGGACGCGTAGGTAATCACTCTACCATCCAACATCAAAACACAGCCTAAACCAACCTTAGAAGCATCGGTGTTCACCTCAAAACCTTTCCTTGACTCAAGTAGTACCGAAACTGGTGAGGTAGTCAATCTTTCTTTTAAAGTTTTGAAGGCTTGTTCACAGCTGTCGATCCACTGAAAACTCGTATCCTTCTTCGTCAATTGTGCCATTGGTGTTGCAATCTTCGAGAAGTTTTAAACAAAACGCCTATAATAGCCTGCCAACCCCAAGAAACTACGGACATCAGTCACTGACCGCGGTGTAGGCTAATCTATCATAACTTTGACCTTATCGGGGTCCATTGACACTCTGCTAGCTCCGACGATGTGCCCAAGAAATTCGACCTCTGTAAGACAAAATTCACATATACTGAATTTTGCATACAATCTGTGCATCCTCAAAGTCTGCAAAATCATCTTGAGGTGCTCCTCATGATCCTTACGAGTCTTGGAGTAGATAAGGATGTCTTCGATGAACACAATGACGAACCTATCCAAGTACTCTAACAACATTCGATGCATGAGATCCAAGAATATTACTGGGGCGTTAATCAACCCAAAAGGCATGATAGTAAATCGATAATGCCCGTATCAAGTGCGAAAAACAGTCTTCTCCCTGTCCTCTGCTCTAATTCTCAGCTGATAGTACCTATATCTCAAATCAATCTTTGAGAACCACTGTGTTCTCATCAGTTTGTCAAACAAATCGTCAATGCGAGGAAGTGGATACTTGTTCTTCATTGTCACCCTGTTGAGCTATTTGTAATCAATGCACAATCTCAAGATGCCATCTTTCTTCTTAATAAACAAGACTGACGCGCCACGATGTAACATGCTCGGATGAATGAACCCTAACTCCAATAACTCATCAAGTTGTATTCTCAGTTCCTCTAACTCCTTCGGAGCCATCCTGTACGCGTGAAATAGATATAGGTTTGGTTACCGGAACCAAATCAATGATGCAATCAATCTCCCTAGACGGTGGTAATCCTGGTAGCTCGTCAGGAAAAACATTTGGGAACTCGCACACAACATGTATCTCCTCCAATCTAGTCTTGACCCTTTCCTTCGTACTCAAAACACTAGCGAATGTCTTAACATCTATGCTATAGGCTACTCTACCTCTGGTAATCGGTAAACTAGTAGAAGTCCCTTGAAAAATGAACTCAGGATATCCGAGAATCTGAAACGTAACTCTCTTGTTGAAACAATGGATTTGTGCATGATGAGCACTCAACCAATCCATGCCCAACAATGCATTAAACTTTTGGAACTCTAACACTCTCAGGTCTGCTGGCAAAACATGATCTTTTATCTCTATCGAACAATAGACACATAACAAGTTCGGGTATATCTTGTCCCCTGCGGCTGTGTTAAGGATCAAAGGTCTCTCTAGTCTAGTGGGTTTTAAACCCAACTCATCTACCATGCGACTGAAAATAAAAGACACCGTAGAACCATAATCTAATATAATATACATAAAATGACTGTAAATATAAAACATACCCTCAATCAGGTTACGGGTAGCAGTCGGATCTAGTGCGGCAATAACATGAACTGTTTCTGGCTCTGCTGTTGCTGTCCTCTGCTGAGTTGTGGACACGAACTGACGAAATGACTTGCCTGTCCACACTCCCAACACGTACGCTGAGATCCTTATCCTGATGAAATACTATGGCCCCATCCATACCGCTTCCCCTGACCACTACTTATACTGCCATTGACTTCAACCCTTTGATACTGTTGTCGCTGAAGACCTAACTCTGTAAACCGCCGTAGTGTGCTGGCATAACTCCGTACTGGAGTACACATTGTAATAGGTGGAGATGCAACAGATCCCACACTTTGAGCTTGATCTCTCGATCTCCACTATCTAGGTCTCTTCCTCCTCCTGTCACCTCATGGTCTGACATTTGACTGTGATGGTGGTGGAGCTGCGACTACTGTATTAGTGCGCGTGCTCAGAAAGGTCTCGCTAGCCGTAATCCTCTCATAAGCCTCTTGTAAGGTTCGTGGAGCTGTAGTCACCACTATAGACCTGATCTCACTTAACAGGCCATTCATGAAGTAGTAGGCCTGATCAGCGTCTGTATCAGCTATGCTTCCGGCATAGTCCATCAACTGCAAGTATCGGCCCATATATTGCATTACTATCTCGTCAGCAGCCCGTCGGATGTTCTGAGACTCGGTTCTCTTCATGTTCCTGACCGAATGAGGGAAATACTTTTGATTGAATCTCTCCTTGAACTCAGCCCAATCCTTGGGCTTCCCCTTCGTAGTTGCCATGCTACGCCGCCAAACATCAGCCTCTCCAAACAATGAAGTTGATGAGATGCTTGGCCTCATATGATCCGTGTAGCCAAAACATCGTGGATCTTCTCACGAATATTCATAAACTTATCTGCTGCTCCGAGATCCGTACCACCGTGGAACTTCTCTGGGTGATGTCTCTAAAACTCGAGAGACCGCCTCGCCTCAGCTGTCGTTCGAGTGCTCCCATCAGTGGGCGTGCTCGGCGTATCATCAACCGGTGTATCAGGAGTATATGGTACTCTCTTAATCTGTACCTGTACCCCCTCACCAGTCACAAGTTTGGTCAGCGTAGTAGAAGTCGTAATAGGAGCCTGCACTGTTAGCGCACTCTCGCCATGAGTACTGCTGCAGTTGTAGATGCAGAAGCAATGGTGTAGCCCGTGCCCTCAACAGTCAGAGGATCTCCTGAAGTTGCTAACCATGTGAAAGTGACCAGCTGGGACATCTCAACTAGCCACTCATGAACGTCACCTGAATCGGTATCGCTGATCCAGGTTGATCGACTATCGCAATCTGCAAAGAATGTGATTTCTTGATCATGATATATCTATCGATAATAATAATATAAAATACATCAAATAGCTCATATAATCCGATTTTAATTTCCCCAACTCTCATCACTTCCCAACTAAAACTTAAGTCAGGATCATAGGGTTCCACTCTAAGATCCAACTTTGTCCTAATTATATTATTGATTTGTGTCTTATGCTTGTTGTGGATTAATCAAGATTTAATCGAAAGTTAGGCGTAAAGCTTTAGGCTCTGATACCAACTGTGACGACCCTAGTTCCACAACCTAAACTGGGCCCCGCCCGGCCTAGACTTAAGTGGACCCCAAGTCAATCCTCACGATGTCAATGCAAGCCTAGTCAGCCTTCTTAACTATTTTTCATTACATTTATAGTGAATTATTCAAATTTGTAAGTTATCAAAGTTTATGCGGAAGTGAATTCAACTTAAACAAATCTAAACAACTCTAAACAAATCAGTCAGGATAACCTGGAGTGTGGAAACCCCGCATGACACTGTCAACAAGTATAATAAACTAAAGAAAGAGAATTCATATCATATACATGTTCCAATGTATCTCACAAACTCATATACCCCATGTTATCAAAAACAATATGTATAAGTAATACAAAACCTACAAAAGTAAGATAGGGAAGGCCGCTCCAATGTACTTACAGTAGATCTCCAAGTATTGTCCCTTTTCTATTACTCGACTGAGGATCTGCACTCAGTCAAACACAAGAAGGATGAGCCTAGGTAAGTAACGCCAGTAGGATACTAAACAACATTTCAAAGTAAATAAGCAGTTTGTATTCATACAAATAGAAAGAAAGTTATAAGGACGCGTGAATCAATAAAGATTGTAAATAAATCAAATGCAATTGATACATGAGTGTCCAAAGATGCAAAACAGAGAGGCGTAAGTATTCCCGACCAATAAGTCGTTAAGTCTTGGCAAACCCTCAAGACTTGAACTATAGGACTTGGTACACTCACAAGCCCTAAACCCACGAGATAGCGAAACTTCCTGGAACAACCATGCTAAGAACTCACATCCCGTCACGAACTAATATCCAATGCAATGCATCCCGAGGTCATGACTCTGAGATGTCACTTTAGCAAATCACTTCTCCCAAGGATCACCGTTAACTCACTTGCTCTCGGACAACTCAATCACAATTAGAATGAAATTCCCAAGGGTAGATATCAAAGCAATAAACAACAATATTCAATAGATTAACTTAAAATACTATGCATTTCCTAGTTCATTTACTAACCTCAATCCACACGCTTATTCTTAGTCTATCCAATCTCCCGACACTCCGAAACGCGTTCCCGACCCCCCTGAAAACTTCTATTAGGTTCCTGATATCATATTATAGGTTTTTGAGTACGTTAGGACCTTTACTTAGGGTATTGCACTTGTTTATAGTGTTTAAGGAACTTTTGAAAACTATAAATTTTTGTATTGCTAGGGTAATTAGCGTGCTAATTCTAATATTAATGTGCTAATTCTAATTTTAGCGCGCTATCTTAAATCTCTAGCGAGCTAATTTGAACATTAACGCGCTAAATTTCCCACCTAGCGCACTATGTGTAGCGGAACTCAGAATTCTGCATTTCGAATTCTGGGTTTCCTCTACACATAGGTCTTGTTAATGCTTTGGGACCCCTCATACACACCACTAGAGGTCCCTAACATCAAACCCAACACAAAAACAACAACAACAACAACACCAAATACATGAACTCTTGAAATAACCAAGCTTTGTTAATAGAGTTACCTAGCTTGATGACTTGATCTTCTTCTTCAATACACCATAATGAAATGCTCACTTCTACTTCACCAAGATCACTCCAACAACCTCTTTTTTCTCTCTTCTTCCTTGCAAACGATGTTGATGATGATAGAGATCAATACATTGACTTATATGGGGTTTATATGACTTAATTAGATATGTTTGAACCATGACCATTGACCATGTGTATACACGTATCTCGATGCTCAACTAGTGTACCACCTTCATTCAATAATTTCCCAAGTCATGCTTAAATGACTCAACAAGTTGACTCCATTGACCTCTTGATTGGTTGATACATATTGCGATGCATATCATTTGCATATTAATTTCTTTCACTAACTTAAACACCTTAAGGTTAAATCCACACTAAAGCTAGTATAAAACCATAATTAGCTCACATAAAACTTACCTCATAAGCCGCCACAACTCAAGGTACGTCTCAGTTTGTCTCGACACCGATATGCCCCGCGTGTACCTTACCCACACATTTTCGAAATTAATTAGTTTAAATTGTTCAATTTTTGTATACTACATAATACAAGCATCAAACAAAAATAACATACCTCAGTGTCGACTCCCAAGATTTGAACATATGTATCACGGTAAGTGAGTCTCATGTATAACCCTGAAACGATGCGTGACACGAGTTAGATCTTAGGGTCGTTACAGTACTTATTGGAGACCATTTTCACTATGAAACATGTATTTATGCCACATAATCTAGACATTATGTCCACATTAATAATGTAGTGACAATCAGCAACCTCAATCCACATTTGCCATTGGAGATGCTCTAACGGTGCAGTAATGAATTGGTGCGGGTTAGCGTATCAATTTAAAGCCCTAAAGTTTTGTCAGAATTTTTATTTTCCAACAACTCTGGTTTAATAGGAGTTTGGTTTGAATATTTGAATCACATTCTCGTTACGCGTGTCAGACACCCACCACACCCAAATCGAACCAGGATCGTCGATTCTCGTCCGTCCGATCAAAACTCTCTTCACGGTAGAGAAAAGAGACGGAACTCTAGTGAAGTGGGCTTTGATATCATCGAACTGAACTGAATAATCGAAGTGGCGTTGTTGTTGTACTCTCCACTCCTCAAATCGTTCCTTGTTTGTTTGTTGTTTTTGGTACAAAGAGGTTCCTTGTTTCTTTCAATCTCTCTGTGTATTCTTGTGTATTGTGTGCCTCCTCATGAGCTCTTCTTGCGCTCTCACTAACGATCTCTCTCCTTAATCTTCTTCTCGTTGTTGTTCTCTACTCAAGAGTTGTTAGTTGTTTCCAGTGTGTTAATTTTGTGAGTGGGTTTCGATGGCTCACGCTTCTGGGCTGGTCTTTCCTTCATTTCCCTCCTCTCTCAGACAGAGAAATCTGTCCCTTTTAGGGGTTTCTCGATCTGGGTTTTCCCAGTTTGGGAGAATTCATCACAGGGTCCTCTGCTGCCTCGCCTTTGAAGGCCAAAAGAAAAACGTCTCCGACCTCTCCCTTTTGCCCATGCCCAGGTGAAATTTTGATTGATTTTGCTTGATTTTAGGTTCTTTTTCATCTAAGATTGAATCTTGGTTTTGTGATTGGGTAATTGGGAATGGGTTGTCTGCTTCAAGAGCTAATCTTGTATGTTACAGGCTTGTTACTCAAGGATGCAAGCTGATTGGTTGCGGCTCAGCTGTGCCTGACCTACTGGTTTCTAATGATGATCTAGCGAATATTGTAAATACCTCTGATGAATGGATTTCTGTTCGTACTGGGATCCGGAACCGGCGGATTCTTTCAGGTACACACTTTCCAGTTAATACTGCTTTCTTCCATCTTCTTTCTTTTAGAAAGACTAGTAATCATTTGCTAGTTTCATGGAGATGCGCTAATCATGGTTTATGCAGATTATTCCCGTGGGATCTGGACCTGATGAACTTAATCTTGATATATTAAAACTTTTTTTTTTTAACAATGTACATTCTGATTTATCCCAACCGCCCTGCACCGCAAATAAGACCGTTTGATAGTCCATTAATTATATTTTCCTTTCTCTGTCGATACTTATGCACCATGATTGGCGGCAGTATGAGTTTCATTTTATAAGCATCTGCGTACTTTGGGAATGTTGGAGGGGCTCAGCAGTTGTAAGAGTTGCTTCCGCAAACGACTAGAATGTTCACTTTTTGGAGTACTTATAATAATATTTGATTGGTGTTGCCATGTTCTTTGATAGGGAAAGATAGTTTGACAGGACTGGCTGCAGCAGCAGCAAAAAACGCTCTTCAAATGGCTAAGGTGGAACCTGATGATGTGGACCTAGTGTTGATGTGTACGTCAACTCCAGAGGATCTTTTTGGAAGTGCTCCTCAGGTATTATTTAGGAATCTAAGCTTTTGGGTTTTTGAACCCACTGTTATTGGTCATTGAATTCCAAATAAATTTGAGTCGATGGATATTACATATTGGTCACTTTATTCAAGTGGAGGCGAAGGTTGCCCAGTAGCCGTGTTTCATTCCATGTTTTGCACCTTTTGCATGTACGAGAAACACTATTCTGGCTGAATGGGATCTGCAACCATGCCGACATTCAGTTCTGCCAATAATCCCTGGAGTCAATGAACAACTGCCATTGTATGGTTTAGTCATCTATGTATAAGGGCAATGATAGTTACATTGTGCACCAATTCAAGCTGTGTAAGACCTATTTCTTGCTCATTTGTCATATTAATAGTGTATAAAACTGCTTATAATGATTTCTCTTTGGCCTTAAACAGAGTATTATTATTTTTAAAAGGGCGTGTTGCTTCTTCTAGCTTAATTTTAGGTATATGAATATTTGATAATATTATCTCTTTGACCACTTGTCAATCTTTTTTTTTAATGGTTAACAGTAGCTTTATTCAAAAGGACGAATAGGCAAATTTATCATAACGTGTCGATTTTGGAAAACCTATTCTAACGTGTCGATTTTGTGTAAATTGTATCATTGGTCAAAAATCTTGCCTCAAAAATTGATCACGTGGCAACTAAATTTTTTTTCAACTGAGTGTTTGGGTTAACAATGGGGTTAGAGTCATAGCCTCAATCCCAAATTAGTTGGGGTCGGCTACATGGATTAAACTCTTCCATTGCGCTCGATTTAGTGCAATTGATGGTGTGCTTTTAAAATCATTTAATTCTCTCCTAATTAATGCGTCTCAAGTTAGCTTCGGTCTACCCTTACCTCAACGAATTTCTTTAGTTTTTATCGAGTCGAGTTTTCTAGTGGGGGCATTTGTAGGTTGTGCTTGGAGGTGTCCAAACCACCGCAAACGCCCTTCGTTAATCTTAGTATCAATTGGTGCTACTACTACTTTTCTTTGAATTTTTGTATTTCTTATTAACAAAGGATACAATTTTTTCAAAATCAAAATGTTTGGATAGATTTGTTGGAGAAAATCTAAGAGAAGTAAAATTGAATAGAGGAGAGAAGAAAAACTGATCTATATAAATGGAAGAAAAACAAGAACTGAAATCTGGTTCTATTATTTCTTGATGCTGAGATCTATATAAAAATAGATTTGCACGTGTATTTTAATACACTTAAGTAACAAGAACTAAAGTTGGAATAAAACTCTTATCCTAAAAAATAGAAACTTGTATCATAATCTAACTTATCAACAACTAAAGGATAACTTAAAGAGCAAGAAACATAATAACGAAAAATAGATAATTGAATGTTGATGCCCCTAATACGTTGCAGCAGTTAAAAGCAATATCGTTAATCCTCCTCCTTGATTTGGTTGCTGCAAACTCCAAGCTTTTCTCTAAGAAATTCGAACTTGCTTCTTGACAGAGGTTTTGTTAATATATCAGCTAGTTGAAGATCAGACTTGCAATACTTCAAATTAACTGAACCTTCCTTCTGCACTTCTCTAAGAAAGAATAATTTGATGTTGAAGTGCTTTGTTTTCCCATGAAAAACAGGATTATTAGAGATAGCGATGACAGCTTGTTTGTCAACAAACAACTCTGTGCATTCCTTTTGCTTCAAATGTAAATCCTCTTTTCCTTTTGCAATAAATCCTTCAGGTTGCTCTACATAGATCTCCTCCTCCAATAAGCCATTCAAGAAAGTTGATTTGACATCAAGTTGATAAACTTTCCACCTCTTTTGTGCGGCTATTGCAAGCAACAACCTGATTGTCTCCAATCTAGCAACATGAGCGAAAGTATCAGAAAAATCAACACAAAAAATATGAGCATAGCCTTTCACAACAAGCCTAGCTTTATGCTTGTTGATTGAACCATCATGATTCAGCTTAGTTCTAAACACCCATTTTACGCCTATCACTTTTCTATCTTCAGGCCTTTTCACCAGTTGCCAAGTTTGATTTTTCTCAATCATGCTTATCTCCTCTTCCATTGCAACAACCCATCTTGAATCTTTTGCAGCTTCCCAGAAGGTTGAAGGTTCAAGTAAAGCTACATTGCATGATTGATAAATCTCGGAAAGTGATCTCATACCTCTAATTGGTACATCATCAACCAACTCATCTGGATTGAGTTGTAATTTTGAAACATGGATAGGTTCTATAATTGGATGCTTTCTTTTCCAACCCCACTCATCATTTTTCATGAAATACACATCTCTGCTGATCAGAATTTTCTTGGTGTTTGGTTGAAAAATTCTGTATGCTTTAGAAGTTAGGCTATAACCTATAAAGATCCTTTCTTCTGCCTTTTTGTTTAGTTTGTCCCTTTTAATTTGAGGAACATAAACAAAACAAAGACATTCAAATACTTTGAGATTTTTCAAAAAAGGTTTGAATCCAAACCATACTTCATATGGAGTTCTTCCAACTACTGCTTTTGTAGGCAACCTATTTAGAAGAAAGACTGCAGTATGTGATGCTTCTGCCCAATACTCTCTCAGCAAATTCTTCTCAAACATCAAGCATCTGGCCATCTCCATTATGGTACAATTTTTCCTCTCACTAACTCCATTTTGTTGTGGAGTATATGGAGCAATGAGTTGATGTTCAATTCCAGCTTCTTCACAAAATAGATTGAACTGATTTGAGGTATATTCCTTGCCATTATCTGATCTCAAGACTTGAATTTTGTGACCACTTTGTGTTTCAATCCATTGCTTGAATTTCCAACACACCAGCAACTTCTGATTTGAATTTTAGAAAAAAGATCCAACACATTCTTGAGTAGTCATCAATGAAAATCAAGAAATACTTACTCCCATTTAAAGATGGAGTATTATGAGGTCCAGACACATCAGTATGAATCAGCTTCAACTTCTCGGTGGCTCTCCAGGTTGCCTGTTTAAAGGGAAGTCTTGTTTGCTTTCCTTGTTGACAAGCAATGCAATCTCGAATATCTAGTTCAAGATGATGAAGTCCTTGAACCATATTCTTCTTCTGCAAAGTCATCACAGCTTTATGATTGAAGTGTCCAAGCCTTTTGTGCCACAATTCTGCATTAGTTTTCATGGTGAATAGGTCGCATTTTTTCCTCCAAAGGATCTAATGCAAAGCTTTTCCCCTTCATGTTAACTTTAAACACATCTTCACCTTTCGAATCTTTGATCAAACATTGATTGTTTTCAAAGATTATTTTGAAACTTCTCTCAAGAAGTTGACCAACACTTAACAAGTTTTGGCTTATATTAGGTACAAATAATACATCTTTGATTAGTTTTGTACCCGAAATACTTTCAATTTCAACTGTGCCTTTTCCCTTGACCGCAAGGTACTCGCCATTGCCAATTCGAACTTAGGAGGTTACAGAAGTGTCTAATTCTCGGAAGAGGTCTCGATCGAAAGTCATGTGGTTTATGCAACCACTATCTACAAGCCACTTATCACTTGTACTACTTGTTGCAAAACAAGATGCAACAAAAAGATGCTCATCCTCTTCTTGACCTACAACTTGTGCAACATTCTTTTGTTGAAGGTTGACTTGAGTCACTTGTCTTTGTTGTGGATTGCTTCTACATATTTTCTGATGATGTCCCATCTTCTGACATTTCTCACATTGTTGATCCGGTCGCTTCCAACATTTAGAAGGGTGATGACCCATTCTTCCACAGTGCTTACAAGGATGACAATCATATTTTGTTCCCTTATTAGTGTTAGGAGAATTAAAACCTGAATTTCCTTTCCTGTTCTTCTCAACTTTCTTCCCTTTTTGTCCTTGATTGAATTTAGCTCTCGCAGCTAATGCACCTTCAACAGACCCATCAGATCTAATGAGGTTTCTTTGTTCCTGTGCTTGCATAGCACTCAACAATTCCGCCAAACTAACGTTGGCCAAATTTCTTGTATTTTCAAGTGATGAAATAGTAGCATCAAACCTTGCCGGGGTGGTTACAAGGATTTTTTGCGCAATCCTAGAGTCTGAAAATTCAGAACCGAGTAATCTCACTTTATTCGCAATTCCAAGTAATCTATCAGAATACTCCTTTACTGTCTCTGAGTCCTTCATCCTCCGAGGCTCGAATTCTCTGATTAAGTTGAGAACCTTCATTCCTTTGATGTTTTCATCTCCTGACTGCAGCAAATAACATAGCTCTTGCCTTAGATTTTCTTGACTTTCTCTCTTTGTAATACTTGATTTGCGCCATTGTTGGGTTTGCGGGTAAGGGAAGAACTTCGTAGTCTTCCTCAACGGCTTCCCACAGATCATTCGCCTCCAGATGTGCCTCCATCCTGGCCGCCCATATATGATAACCCTCACCATCGAACACCGGTGGTGCAAGCGAGGTGAAAGACTTTTCAAGAATTGAATCTGAATCCATGGAAGTTCTTGGATGCAGAAAAAAAAGTTTCTCTCAACCACAAGTCCCTTAAGAAAATAAGGGCTCTGATACCAATTTGTTGGAGAAAATCAAAGAGAAGTAAAATTGAATAGAGGGAGAAGAAAAACTGGTCTATATAAAAGGAAGAAAACAAGAACTGAAATCTAGTTCTATTATTTCTTGATGCTGCGATCTATATAAAAACAGATTTGCACGTGTATTTTAATACACTCAAGTAACAAGAACTAAAGTTGGAATAAAACTCTTATCATAAAAAATAGAAACTTGTATCATAATCTAACTTATCAACAACTAAAGGATAACTTAAAGAGCAAGAAACATAATAACGAAAAATAGATAATTGAATATTGATGTCCCTAATACGTTGCAGCAGTTAAAAGCAATATCGTTAATAAGATTTACCAAAATTGAAACGTAAGGTTAGAATTGCCAAAATCCTCAAAGGTTAGGATAGATTTGATTAGGCCTATTCAAAATGGAAGAAATAGGACCAGGAGTCCTCAAACTTTACATCTATGCTAGCTAGCATTATATAGACTAACTAATACATGGAATCCCAAGCACATACCTTCCCTGACCCCAAAAAAGACTTGAGTGTCAAATTATGACTGTTAAATTGTCACAAAGAGAAGAGATATAACTATTTGTTCGTTGCGCAGCCCTTTAAACAATCCAGCGCAGTGACCTTGTCAATCTCTTTGAGCATAATGCAGTTGGGCATAACTTGTTCAGCATAACTTTTACTCATTTATTGAGTGAGAAATCTATTGTCATTCTTCTCTTCTGGTCATCGGAGGTTTTATTTGGAAAAATTCATCAGTCTTTTGCAGTAATCATTAATGTGGTATACAGCATCTTTGAGTATGAGTAATTTCTAGTTTTACAGACGATGGAGGGAACAAAAGAAAGCAGAATACCTGATCTTGAGTGCTAAAATGTTGTTTCTTCATGTCTTATTGATACCTTTAACGCTTGCAGTTTAGTGTGGTAGAATATTGAATCTTCTAGCAATTGTTGACGCCCTAGGAGTTTGGGTGATATTAAGTAGCCTACTGTTTCACTGGTTTGGTGAGGACATAATCTTTGAGTATGTAGGAAAACTTTGGCGTACTTTTTATTGTGGCAATTGTGGCAATTGAATAACTTGGTAGACATTTGTTCCCATAATGTGGACGAGCAGGCACTTGTAAATAAACATCAGGTTTTCTAATAATTAAAAAGGACTTAGTTCGATAAACTTGACACCTCATTGCTTTAGGGTGATCTCACTTTGAGCTATGTTTGTTCAGATCCAGAGAGCACTTGGCTGTACAAGAAATCCTTTGGCTTATGACATAACAGCTGCATGCAGTGGGTTTATTTTGGGTCTAATTTCGGCAGCTTGTCATATCAGAGGTACTAAATTTGCATGCCTCACCTAATTACGTTGCTTTTTTAATTTGCATATAATTACTCGAGCAAGTCTGTAATGCTTCAAACTTCAGGTGGCGGGTTCAAGAATGTTTTAGTGATTGGTGCTGATTCTCTGTCTCGGCATGTTGATTGGACGGATAGAAGTACATGCATTCTCTTTGGTGATGCAGCTGGGGCAGTAGTGGTTCAGGTATATAAGTTTGTTGAATTTTTAGTTGTAGCATTTGCAACTCTGATTAACTTGTATTGGATCATATAAGTTTTAAGGTGCCTTTACTTTCAAGTTTGTGATTGTCTTTCGTAGGTTTTATTTATTTGTTTATTTATATGGCTTTTCATTCCCAGATGCTGTATCTTATTCACATATTGAAAGGACACCTAGAAGCTATTATATAATTTATTCTACTAAATGCAGGCAGTGTTATTCTTTGATATTTTTAATTATTTGTTTATTAAATGATTATAATATACTTTTTCATTTCTGACTTCAATCATTTTTACCATAAATCCCTTGACATCTATAAAAGTTTTGTATATTATTCATACAAATATGGCATTCTTCGTGAATGCTGATGATTTTTATCTTGGTGTTTGTTTCTTAAGTCTCACCCATGCTAGTTCCCAAAGAAAAGCTTCAATATCCTAATTACTGTCTAAGTACTTGTCTATTTCTGATTTCACTCGCTTTTATAGTTGTAAATCCCTGCAACATCTTTAAAAGTTTTGTATGGTATAACTTATCCATACAAAACAGTATCCTTCTTCTCAGGACATCATACGTATTGCTTGCATGAATACTGCTGACATGAATGCTGATGAGTGTTTTTATGTCGGCAATCTTTTCTCTGGTCTCACCGATGCGATGCTACTTTCCAAGGGAAAGCTTCAATACCTAGTTTCTGTAGATTACTTAGTTTTTAATTAAATCAGTCTGACCCAGACTATGGGTTAAAACAACATGAACTGAGTTCAAGTATCTTCTCAGAGTCACATAATAACCACGAGATGTTATTAGTGTTGCACAAACCTTGCTGTATAATATGTACTGATCAAATACATAACCTTCCAAGTTTCTTTTGGTCCTGGTGTTACTTTTGGTTTGTGTGTCATTTTTTGCCCTTTTTATGGCTTTGAAGTTGTCTTATGTTCTTTGAATAAATATTTATCTTGACGGTAATTGTTCTTGTGACCTACTAGAGAATGAACACTTGATTTTACTTTCAATCATGCAGGCATGTGATGGTAATGAGGATGGGTTATTTTCTTTCGACTTGCATAGTGATGGAGATGGCCAACGGTATGCGATCCAATGTCTGGATTTGTTTTGCTTCTTTTATGTTTCGTTTTTATTGTCTCTCGTGCATATAACCTTTTTCTGTTGGTATTTACAGGCACTTGAATGCTTCAATTAAAGAGGGTGAACCACATGACGGGTTGGGATCCAATGGTTCGGTTGTAGGTTTTCCCCCAAGACGTGCTGCATACTCATTCATTGAAATGAATGGCAAAGAGGTTTTCCGGTTCGCTGTTCGTTGTGTGCCTCAGTCAATTGAGTCTGCACTGGAGAAGGCGAGTCTGACAAGTTCCAACATCGACTGGTTACTTCTTCATCAGGTAGGATGCTGAGAAAAATCTCCCAAATAAAAACTTAAGCACCTAGTTTAACACGTTAATGTGCATATAGTCAAGAGTTTGGCCAAAAACATTGACTCATCTCAGATTGTTGTGTTATTTGCATCAATAAATTGTGGTAACTATGGCAGAAAAGTACCTCTCAATCTTATGGTTTAGGGTTCAAAAACCTCTCTATGTTCTCAATGTTAGGTTGGATAATTTGGGATATGCCAGGTCCGATGCGGCACATCTATGCTAGGAAAAAGTGGGTTTTACGACACTCATAGGTTAAGTGTAGTGGGGGTCTAATGAGGCTCACATAAGGGATACAAGATTGTTTTATCTGACACCAAAATGGTGTCCCGCTGAAGCTTAACACCATTTTGTTGTTGAAGTTGTTTTGAGGTTCTTTTTTTTTTTTTCGATCTTTCTTTTATAGAAGCAGCCTCCTTATCTACTTTTTCTGTTCACAAAACTTCTCTTTGCTTTATTGTAGACATACTAAGTGTTGCTTTGCTTTTTCGTCACTTTTACTATAGATATTGTATATCAAAATCTCAATTGACAATAAATAATACAAAGTGTATTTTATTGGGAGCTTCGCCTATGGAGCTTTAATGGTAAATTATTTTCCATCCATTTGAAAAATTCACAAAGAATCAAATAATAAATATCAAAAAGTAATATCTGCATCAAGAGAATGGGTGCTATCGTCATAATTCATGGATGAAATGCTGCAACACTTTTGGTCCACTCCTTGCTCTTTCGAGCATGGCTCTTTGCAATATTTCATTATCTTATTGGTAAATTTCATCTGTACTTGCATATTTGAGTTTTCCCTTTAATCACTCAAGTTTTCTTTTCATTTTGTTTTTCCATGCCATTTCATGGATCTAATGATCATTGGGTGATTTTGGATATAGACATTTATGAGAAGAAAGAAGGAAAGCAATAGGTGATTTGAGTCTCAGTAGTAAATTAGTAATGTGAAGCAATTCTAACAGACTAAATGGATGATGCAGGCAAACCAAAGGATCATTGATGCGGTTGCCACACGTTTAGACGTTCCTCCAGAACGAGTCATATCAAATTTGGCTGACTATGGTAACACAAGCGCGGCATCTATTCCATTAGCTCTGGATGAAGCTGTTCGGAGTGGAAAGGTACAGTCAGGACACATAATTGCTGCTGCAGGTTTTGGGGCAGGCGTTACATGGGGTTCTGCAATCATGAGATGGGGATGAGACCTTCATCCTCCCCACTTATCTTTTCAACAAGAATAGGGAAAAAGAAAAATGGAGGAAAAAAATGTTTCCGAAGAAGACTGCTCGGCAACTCTCAACTACAAATTCTCTCTATGATGGAGAACCTGCACTTGTACCTCTACCGTTTTCCTCTTTTTTCTTATGGTTTAGCTACACTTCTTCTCAATGGACCTTACAATTTAATTCATTTCTTCTAATTCTCTCTGATTTTATTCAGTTTCTCGATTTATTCCCCTCTGAACAAAACCGCATCACAAACAACAAATTAGGGCCGAAACATGTGACACAGTACTGCTTACGTAGAGCAACAAATGGGAACCACATCACTAAGTAGATCTTGTTTCTTTTCCAGCCATGATATGTAAATTTTTTAGTCGCCCAGTAGGCACTCTAGCCTTGACTAAGGACATCCCATTTTTTTTTTTGAATTAGTATCTACTCCCAATTTAATTTACCATTGATAGAAATCACATATTTGCCCCTTCTCAAACAACCGATTCGCTCTTTTGCCTCCATGACCCTCAACATTCTCGCGCACCACATCTTCGTTCCCCATCATCTTCCAATTGAAGCCACTCTCTCAATCATCGATCGAACATCGATTTTGTCGATCAAAGAGTATACACAAACGTTTTAAGTCTTAATTCCATGTCTTTTAAAGGTTGAAACAACTAAATCCGAATGGTTTTGGTGTTAAAATAGTAGTTTGAATTTTTTTGTTTTCTATTGTAGGGTTTGATAGATTCGCCCTTTTTGGGTGTTTTTAGGCTCAAATGGTTGAATATAATGCAATGGAGGCGGATGCTCTACACGAAGAGGTCATTTTTCATGTTTTTCGTGGTTTTTTTTTTTTTTTTTTTTCCAATTTCTAGTTGTGAACCACGTATGGTATTATTTCAGCCATACAAAAGGAGACATAGGCATAAATGTCCATACAAAAGGAGGCATAGGCATAAGTGTCGGTTGATAATAATTGACACTCCAATTAAGGTCTCGATGGAGTGTGACCAAACCTATAATGACTTTGTGAGGCACGCATCTCAGTTACATGGTATCGAGACTTCACGAATGGTGTCGACCATGGAGTACCGACACTGTTCATTAAGTCTCGGACTTGTATTTTTTAGACTTAGTGTTTTAAGATTTCGTTGCGAAATTTCTGACTTTTCATAATGAATACTTGTGATAAATAGTTTGTCTTGCTAGGAATGCCGTCATCGTCTGGCTTTCAAAACTTTAGTGATCATTTCACTTTGGATGGACCATTCCAATCTAGAGAGGCGACAGTTGAATGGGTTCAAATGGTAGGTCGTAAAAGGAAGTTTTTCTTCGTTAAGAAGAACTCTGATGCTGAAGGGAATGGTTTTAGAGGAAGACTCAACCTTGCGTGTGAGTGGTCAGATACATTTAGGGGATTTTCACAAAGATTAGGGAAAACCAAAGTGGCAAATCTTGCGAAGAAACCACCAAAATCAAAGAAAGGAAAGGAAAATGAGGATGAGACAAGGTCTCAAATCGGAACCGAAAAATGTCAGTGCCCGTTTTCTTATCAACATCAAGGAACATTGGACTTTTTGTGGCATGTCATTGTGATATGTGGGTGGCACAACCACGACACTGCTAAGTACTTGGAAGGTAACTCATATATAGGGCGATTGACTCTGGAGGAGCACGTGGTTTTGGTGCAGATGATTAAGGGTAATGTGAAGCCACGAGAGATCCTCAATACGTTGAAACAAATGGATAAAAGCAATGCTACAATGCACAAAAAACATTGAACTTTTGATATCAGCAGGATAACACAAATGCAACAACTATTACACTTATTGGAGAAAAATAGGTACTTGTTTTGGCACAGGGAGGATCCAGAAATGAACGACGTGATAGACTTGTTTTGGGCACATTCAAATTCCATCAACTTGGTTTGATGTTTCCCATTGGTTTTTTTTATGGACCGTGCATACAAGACTAATAGGTACTAGATGTTATTGTTGGAAATTGTTGGGGTGACATCAACATACATTACGTTCTCAGTTGGGTTTGCTTTCATATCATCAGAGATTGAGGGCAACTACGTTTGGGCACTGGAGATTTTGAGGTTTATATTGGATGAGTGGTGTACACCTGGCGTTATCATTTTAAGATAAATACTTAGGGCTGATCAATGTAATCCACGATGTCTTTCCACAATCATCTCACCTTCTTTGCACGTGACATATCAATAAAATGGTGTTGTCCAATACCAAAAAAACGTTCGCACAAAATGAAGACTTCGCACTGTCCAATGATAGGTGAACGACTTTGATGTATGCTAGTGTAAGGTTGCGTTTGAGTGTAGGATGAATGAACTTCGATATGAGTATGAAATTGCGAAGGGTCTTCTTGAATACTTGGAGAACAAATGGGTGAAGGAGTATAAAGGAAGATTTGTATCGGCATGGATGCATTGAATTATGGATGTTAGAGAAACCACGAGACAGAGAGTTAAGTCTGCGCTTGTCAATCTGATGGTATTTATATGTTTTAAGGAAACGTTGTAGAGTATAATTGATGGCTGATAAGTACTTAATTAGACTTATATTTAAGAGTAGTTTAGTAGTATAATTGGGTTAAATATCCCGGAACAAGCTCTAATGGATGGTATTTATGTGTTTTCGTGTCTACAAGGCATAAAAAAGACAAATGAATGATTTTATGATGAAATGAGGAGAAAAAGCACAAAAGCAAGGTTGGCGCCATGGAGGAGACATGTAACACTGTGGAGAATGAATGGAACGTGTGAATATCAAAGCATGAAGTGCAGACAAGTTGATGCAGTGCATGCAGTGGTGACACTATGGGGTTAACACAATCAGTGCCAAGATGAAATACAGGCAGCGTTGGTCATAACTACAAGTATAATGGTTCAATTGTAGTAATAATGTGATTAATAAAGGTTGATTATGGATATCTTTCTCTAAGAAAGGTTTATCTGGACACGGTTCACTTAGTTAAGTTCACTGTATTGCTAAGAAGATATCTTTTTAATTGGTTTTAGACTAAACTACTCTATTCTATAAAACAATGTACATTAGCTTGTACTTTTATATCGAGAAAACTCTTAGTTCACAACTTTACCTAGGTAATGAATCACTATGCTTTCATATCTCACTTTCTTCATCTTCATTATACGTGTGAAATGCTCAATTAAAATAGACACATTTCATTAATATTCACTTCAACCAACTGTCTTGGTGAAAAAGATCCTAACGTGCAAACTAGAACTCCACCTATCGGTGTGAATAACGTAAGTTTCACATAGCATTAAGTTCCAAATCTGTAGATTCATAACCACTTAATTTTAATATCAGTGCCTCCCTAATCAATAACTATCTATTGTTGTTATATATATATATATATATATATATATATATATATATATATATATATATATATATATATATATATATATAATATTTTATGGTTGTATTGTTCATATCCGGCTTAAAAACTCTAATGGCCATGGTAATTCCTAAAACCTCTAATCAACAAACATGTGATCAACATGTTAATCAATACAAATCCTAACTATTGCACTTTTTAACATTGTAATTTATTCGTACTTCCTTTAGCATAGCATTCATACCATAAGATTCATTGATCTATATGATAAATAAACTGCTAACTCATCATTGAAATCAACACACAAATAATAGTATTCATTGCAATCAAAGATTAAATCAAATAACTTTAATTAATTCAAAGAAATAATACCGAATAACTACAAATGGAGTTTTCAATGTCTTCTCATCCAAAACTCTTCTCAATACTCAAATCTATTATAAACTATGCTAATTGGTGATATTGTATTGTGGTTGGTGATAATTGGTGAATTTACCACATTCTAATACCTATTTATACTCCTAAGACTCCTAAGAATAAAACTAGAAACTCTAATTAACAATTCCAAACGAATTAGAACTCTAAAGCTTTCTATTTCTATTTCCCAGTGTTGTCTGTAAGTGACCTACGCGCTGCCACAACTTCGTCCTTTGTGTATGTATTTTTTTTTCACTATAGCTCGGTGCCCCATGTTTAATGTCCAAGCACCGTGTATTTATCTCCACAGTGCTACCATTGCATCAACTGTACTGCACATATTTTCTTGTCTTCAAGCCTTCTCCATGCCTTGCCTATGCCTTGTGCTTTCTTCCCACGACGTCAAGTGTCTATGCCACGGCGTCGAGTGTGTATTTGTGCTTTTTCTCCTCATTTTATCATGAAAATCACTACTTTGTCTCCTTTATACCTTATATACTTGAAAACACATAAATACTATCAATTAGAGCTCATTCCAGGATATTTAGTTCAATTATACAACTAAACTAACCTTATATATAAGTCTAATTAAACACTTATTAAATACTCCTAAACTTTGGATTTTGCACATCCGATGCTCACTGAGAGCAACCAAAATAATATAACCCTTATTAGGTTACCATGTTCTACATTATTTTCTGGTAATTGTAAGTTAAGGGGTCGAACCACAAGGAATTGAGTTACTTTAGGTGACAAAAAAGGAAAAAGCTGATTTTAATGAGGAATATATCAACCTAAACTAAGGTATGTAAATTAAACACAATAAGCAACAAAACAAGTAAGTAAGTATGTCAACAAAGGAATGTAATGGAGTGACGAAATCAATTCTGAAAGACTAACCTAGACCACGGGGATTGACAAGATCAACTTAACACTCAATGATCATCAATTTTCACACAAAAACATATTCCAAATGAGTTTTTTAAGCTTGCTATATAGCTTTAGAGAACACCTAACACTCATCAATTCCCTAAATTTGGTAAATGACTCCCAAACAAACATGTGAGCCTAGGTAGAGCAACAAAAAATTTACCACATTTGCCGCATTAAGCTTGATGGAATCACCATCCCTAGACAATCAAAACAATAAATATGTTTGATTCAATCTAGGTCTTCTTGTTATGCAGATAGACTAAAAGTGAGCAAACCAATTCGGCTATCCGCTTGCCACATGTTGCCCAATAATCTACACAATTACGAATGCAAATTGATCAACTAGCAATAGGTTCTAACTAAGGAAAGTGTATTTATAACTACAAAACTCTAGCTCAAATCATATGAATCGGCACAACAATAAGAAACATAAAAGAAATCAATTGAAATTTGTATAAACTCAAGAAAACCTCAATTTGCTTTGTTGAATTTGTGTCTCCCTGACTCTTCCCCTAACTTAAGTTAAAGGAGTTCTTTAGCCTCTCTTGGCTTTGAAATCCAAGTCTTCGTTTGTATTGCTAGATCAAATTACAAAGTAATAAGGAAAAGAGAGAGAAAAGTTGGTGAGGGAATAGTAAAAATGGGTGAGAGAGAGAGAGAAGATGAAAAACGGAGTTGAGGCTTGCGTTTGGGTCTCTGATCTCTTTGGTGTAGTTCATGCTGCCTAATCATCCATCCTCTCAATTAAGTTCATGCCCAATTGTTAGAGGGGCGAAAGCCATATGTCAAGTGAGGGATGGTTTTGTTTGTTTTGATTTGGAGAGATCAAACAATGCACGTGTGCTGATGAGCATCTCTAATGACCATAATGAGGGAGTATGGGATGACGTGCCATTCAAGGATCATCTACATGGTTAGGGGAGTCTTGTCGCGATGAATGAGAGAATGCTGTATGAGAATTCCTTGTTGAGTGTGTCGAGGAATATCTATGATTGTTGATTGTTTGTAGATACAAAATGTGTCACTCGAGGAAGATTTGGATGGACAAGGGAGACCCACAGGAGTTGAAGCGTGATTGTGGTGAGTTTACCTAAGATCATCAACGGCTGTGGATGTTGGAGATGAGGATAATGCGTAGCTTTATGTAGATTAAGAGGCTATGAGAATCTCACGGGACGTGTGTGAAGGCAGGAACATGTGAGTGATACATCGATGAGTGCGCCAAGGAAGATCTAAGGCTGTTGAATAATGTTTGGATGTTGACACTCCTTTCAAGGCTGATTTGGACAGTAGATTGGTAGGAGTCATTGATGAGGAGAGGGAGCGAACAAAGGAACTGTGAATTATTTATCTGATCTTTGCAGTAACGTGCATCTCGAGAAGACTCTGGACGGCTCCTGTAGTTGCTACATTTCTGACTATGTCACTGACTCTGATCCGCATCACGTGTCTCGAGGCTCATATGTGTGGCTACTGAAATAGCTCATGAATTAAGAAGGACTTAACCAATTTTAAGATTTTCTTTAACTTTGAAGCTCCAATATGCTTGCCCCATGGCCTAATGCGGGTCCGACACGAGTGCCTCATAATGCATGCTGACACGTTCTTTGAGTCGGATCATCAAAACAACTCCAAAATTTTCTGCTTTTATTCCTTTTCATTGAATATAGCCTAAAACACAAAACAAATAATAAAAAGTATTTATTAAATAAAATTGGAGACTATGGCGCATCAAAATATGATATTTGCAGACTAAATTCAGGTACAAATGTATAGCTATCAAATACCCCCAAACTTATTGTTTTGCTCGTCTTGAGCAAATATTATTCAATAAAACTCTAACTAACTTGTGGTGGCCCCAGCCGCCTTGGGGTGACGTGTCTCCGTGTACTCCTTGTCGGCTGGCCCAACTACACGTGTCCGGCACCTGCCCGTCCTCTTTATGTCTCGTAACTCGCGTCCACAAGTGTAATATTAGATAAACTTGTAAATTATCCTTATATTTTTTGTCCCATACCATCTGTGGCTATCTAACTATTTCAACTGTTATCTAGTTGACAATTTCTTGAGATCCTAACCATACTAATGTGTTGTATTTTAAGGTTAACATATTCAGCGGAAGTCTTACTTAGTACCATTTAAACAAAATAATTTAGCATGATAAACATTGTTCAAAAGCAAAACCTACTGTGGAAAACCCTGAAAAGTACTCTGTATATAAGCGACATCACCACAATAGGTATATATACATGTACTATGTGATCTCAAGTCTCCCAATACCTAAAATGTACAAAATATAAAAAATAAACACGTACAAGTAGGTCCTCGATAGTGGGCAATCAGATTTAGTCACCTAGGATCCCCTTGCCCCTACTGGTACTAGGATCTACACTCAATCATCACAAAAAGACATATGACGAGTACAGTAAGTAAAATCCTAAGGAACTCCTCTAAGCATTCATATAATAAAATAAAGGAAATATAAGGAATGCTTTCAAGTAAACATGCAGAATGTAAAACAGTCAACTGTAAATGGCTCATTGCATGAATAAACAACAGACAAGCTAATAAATGTGTGTGCTCGTTCTATAGGGACTAAACTGTACTTTAGGTCACCAAGTTCCTACCAGCGGTCGCGCCCAACTGGCCCAACACTTGGTCTCTCTCGACGCTGGCCAAATCCGCTGAGTCACCGACACATGCATTAAGGCAAGCCCAGGTTGCCATTCATTGAGGGCCAGGTCACACGTGCTATAGTCCAGTGCCTTACGAACATACAACAAGGAAATCCGGGGGAGTAACCTCAACCCACGTCCAAATATCCGAACAAAAAGATGAACAACCAAGAACAATAGAAACAATATGTAAACAGAATAAATACTCGAAGTTTTTTAGTTGGGTTTTACAAACCTCACACCGTTCTTCGACCTCTCCGAACTCTCGTACCCGACCCGTCAAGCTCCCCGACACTGAGCTTCGGTCCACTAAGTCCCTGAAGTCCATTTTAACTAATTTAGTTTGTTTACAAAGGCATAGATATGTATTAGGTGGAGAATCTCTAAAATAGTCCTAAATTCCCATTTTCATATGTCATCAGAGTGCTAGTTTGAGTTAGCGCGTTAAGGGGCTGTACCTAGCATGCTAGATGGAATTAGCGCGCTATTATTCTTCGTTGCGAAGAACAACAACACACTTAGGACAATTAACGCGCTAATAGCTCCAATTAGCGCGCTGATAGCCTTTTGAGACAAAATTCTCAATTTGAGAATTCTGTCATAGCCTTCTCAATTAGCTATTCTAACTAGTCTATCACCCTCTCCTCATCAAAATGACTTTAATACATCAATTAGAACACTCTAGATCATTCAATTAAGCCAAATTCTTCAAATTCATGCATTCACCATAACCCCATTAACAATCAAATTCATCAAATCTATCTAAACCAGTGAAAAATTTCCCATATATACGATCTAACAACATGCAATTGATCAAATTTTCATCAAAATTTAGAGCATGCATCATAAATTTCAAAATCCCACCAAGCATATCAAAATTGGGTTCATTTGCAAGCTTAGAAGGTGGAGAAGATGTTTATTTATAATAGATCACTTGGTTTGGTCTCTATAGTATTGAATTCCAGTTGGAAATCCTTCTTTTTTTTTCTCTGAATTTCTCTAGTTTTTGCATGAATTTCTGAGTGTTGTGACCAAACACTCCACTAAGCCCTCTATTTATATGTTTTGTGGGAATCAATTGTGCGTACGTATCCCGAAGAACATCTTGTGGTTCACAAGCAAGCTATCCTATACCTCTTGGTGACTCCAATATCACACTCATCATCTAGTACCACTCACTATGTTAATATAGATGTCCACTCATAGACCCTTTTATTTAACGTAAACTATAGGCTTTCATTTATTTTATTTGTGTCACATTACATTAAGCCTTATCCAACTGCTGGGATTTTGGGGTTCATGCGCAGCGGAGATTACAAAACAATTTTGACAAAAAACCCCAATAGGATCCGAATCTAATTCCATTAAAAACGTTTAAACCATGAAAAACTTAATCATACCTTAGTCGCAATATACCTTTCTGAAGGTTGATCAATCTCTAAGGCGCTGCCAACGACGAACGCCCTCTACCAGTAGTCCACACACGAACGACAGCCGAGATTCGAAGTGCTAGCTTCGAGAGAATACCAAACCTTTTGTTTCTCTCCAAAACAATCCAGAGCATACCAAAAACCCTAAGTCGTTTCTAAAACGAAAATAGAGTTTCGGCCTTTTAATCTTTCGTACGTGTTTTCTAACTTAAAGCGTCTATTTATACAACCCTTGTATATAGAGAGTTAAGTAAATTACACATATACCCCTACTTAAAGAAGTATAAGTGTAATACACCACGAGAACGTTTCTGTCATGAATTTTATCATATAAAATTCATTTTTCTGAACCATCTTAAAATCTTGCAAAACCATTCTTAGTGTGCGACCCAATAGGCTCATACAACATTGGCAGTGTACCAAAACACATTTTGGTATACAAGTCATAAGCGGCCTCTAGCAAGACATTATGACTACCCAAGTTGTACGAATATCAAATCGATACAACCTAATCAATAGTGTATGCAATATCCTTTTGTCACACGATATCCTTTTGATCAAACATAAGGCATGGAATTGTCATCCAACATGTTCAATCGTACTAGTCTCGATCTCTAGGTAGACTGAAAAACATCCAAGTGACATTGATCAATATCAATTCACTTAGACTAGGCCTTTTAATAGTCTAACACATCAAGGGATCCACTAGATATCTCTCTTTACGTGAGAGGGACAAATTCTATATCGATTACACAACTTCATCGCGTTACTCACACAATAACCAATCACAACCTTTATAATCGTCCGATTAAAGACAACGTTTGATTGTGTCAAATCATTGTGTTCTTAATGTTGAAGTCTCTGGTAATCTCAAGTCAGAGGACTTAAAAATATATCTTAATGAGAAACAACTATGACTTAATCCATGTGATGTTCTCATAGCGGGTCATTCCAGTACTTTGTTCCATAACAAGTACTCGTGATCTTGATTTGTATCCCTATACGTATAATCATCATATGATCATCAATCAAGACTCACACTAGTCTTAATTCATTATAGTTCCCAGTATAATGATCGACTAGGGACATTTAGGATATTTCTCTAAATACCTACGGATCTTATTATAATGTAAACATGCAAATTAATTATAATAAACAATAAATGAAATCCTCTATTTTATTAACTAAAAGTATTCATAAAGACAGTTAATGGATTAACCTAGGGCACATGCCCCAACACCAACCATATGGATAGTGTTTTATTTAGCAAATTGAAACCAACTCATGGTCACACTAACCCTCGGCTACACGTACCCGGTGCCCCGTGTCTCAACACGCATTTCATGGTGTGCCATAGCCTATTGTTCGAGTAAATTTAATATGCCTATGGTTACATTGATCATCTCAATTTGATAACCTATGGTTACATTCATTATGCCAAATTGATAACCTTGACATTGTTTATGTAAATTTTTTGAGTTTTCTCTAGTGTACTCGTATCTTGCCTCTCGATTCCAGCGTTAGCACGCACTTAGAGGCAGCTACCCGTCACATAACCTCGCACGCTCTCGTGATTCAACATACAGTCATGCGGCGTATTTAACTAATAATTGAATAAATTGCACCACAATTAAGCCGTCCAATACATAATTAAACCAGTTTACCTAGGTCGACATGTGTCCTAGCCTACCCGCGGCGTCCACGTAGATATGAGTTGGCGTCCATGTCTGCAAATTTTGAGATAATTAACAACATTATTAAAATGGGCCGTTACATAAATAATGTGTCTAGACTCCAAAAGAATGCAAACATATAGACTCACAACAAAAATATAAACACATCAAACTTCATGGAAGAAATAACCAACTACAAACTAAATGACCTTAAGCCTAAAAATTGACAAAAGTGTGAATCCTTTGGTTTCACTAGATACCAAATAAATACAAAACTCAAGAGAGTTGGAAGACTATAAGCTGTCGAGAACTTCGGCCCTACCTCATCAAATATCACACCTTTGGAACTAAAACTTGGTCAAAAGCCAAGGCCATCAATTAATTATGAGTTTTATTAGCCTATACACTCAAGCGGAAAGTTTACGATCTCTTTATTGAGCATTAAAATGCGAGGCTACAACTCACACTCTCTACTAATGGAAACTTAACACATGCAAGAGTTAAGTAGGTCTTTTATTTTGGTTGTAATGGGGCTTGGCTAGGCTCATAATGAAAAGGGATGTACATGGATTTAAAAATATTGGAAAATAATAGCATATACCAACATACACAACATAGAGCTAAAATAAAGAGTAGACATTTATTTCTGTATCAGAAGAGGACGAGGTATGTAGCATATTAATGGGGCAATGACAATTTGGTATCAGAGACATTGATCATCATAAAGCTGTAAGTCTACTCTTGCTATTATTTAATATCTTGTCAATTATACTTCGTTTGCTTTGCCACTTGTCTGATTGTCTTCCTCGTTTGTTTTATCGCTCTAGTTTTCTCGATATCATTCTTGATTAAGTTTTCCCTGGTTTTTCTGGTTTTACTTTGTTGGTGTTTTCAAACACTTCTTCGTCGCGTCGTAAGTCTAGCAGAAGAGCGTAAGTTTAGCAGCCAAATCGTTGACTGAAGTGTGCGTACACCTAATAGCAGACCCATGAATAACCTTGTTAAAACTTTATCTCGAACCTTATCTCGAAAATCTACCCCGATAAAATTTGAACCTGGATCCTCATCAGAATCCCATGGCAAACCTCCTACCAAACACATGCAAAAATTAGACCTTAAAAATATTCATGAAATGTCTTACTCACAAATAGATCAATCACTCCGTAATTGGACCCTTCCTGAAATAGCACCATCCTCTATTTATAAAAAAAAGATCATTTTCTAAAAAAACAAGATTATATAATTAAGCTAGAAGAAGATACCATTTCTATTGATGAAGAAGGACAAGAAATCCATCTCATCTTTCCTGAAAAAATTCCAAAAATATAAAAAAACTTACAAATATTTGCATATTGGCCTCATACAGGTCGCCATCAAGCCCTTAGTAACTTTAGGTCTGAATACGTCAGTGTTAGTCTCTGTAAGAGATAAACGCCATCAAGAATTCAATGATTCCTTATTAGGCATGATTGAAGGCAGTCTAGCCGAAGACCAATTAATTTTAATTGTTTTCCAAATTTCTCCATTAGTTTACATGACGATCTGTCTCATGAAGCAGCAGTATTAGGTATCTATACTCAAGGCTTCAAAATGAAAGGAATAACATCTAATGTTGCAGTTGTCTATCGTATCTATTATAAATTAATGCAAACCATTATTCTTGATGTTGCGTACACTAATTTACATACAGGAACATCCACTCTTTTCTTAACAAATATTCGCAATAATCAAATCGATAGAACTCAATTAATAAAATGGAATGATGTTCAAGTTCCACATCAATGGACTATTAAAGATACAAATAAGGAAGAATGTCAGAAACGACAAACTTCTCAAGAAATTCATCAAATTATCATACATGACGATGGTAAAGTTGATATTATATTCGCTCTGCGAACATCGACGTCAACCTCTACCACAACGTCTTTCAGATATCAATCTCGACGTTATTCTTCATCCATTCCCTCTACTATTCCTGATAATGATGAATCTCCCCCTTAAGCAACCGGTGTTGCGTATCCTGTTTATTCATCTTCTCCTAAAACTGATAATATCAGTATAAATGATTTTGCTGAATATCATATCAATGTTGTTTCTCTTGAAGAAGAACCTGATACAAACGAATTTATTCTTGATTATGATTTATTAAAACATCAGTTTTTGACTCATCCATTTAAACCCATATTTTGTAAATTAATTAATTTTCAAAAACGAGCGATTTATCGTGAACAATATTTTGACTATGTCAAACAAAATTAACAAAATATTCCATTTTTTGACTGGCTTTCACAACAATTCCCTCACATTTCTCATCAAATTAATACAGTCTGGGAAAGCACGTCTGGAGAAAAATTTGTGCAACCACATCTTCCACTTGCTCCTCTCAAAATAAAAGAAAATATTAAAGCTTCTCCATTTAAAACCGCTATTGACGATGATGGGATTGCAACCCGAAAAGATATTAATCACCTCATTGAACAAAATAATTATACCAATATTTATTTATCAACATTAGTCGATTACACTTCTAAATCATCCAAATCATTAATACCTGCTCCAAAGACTTCCCCTGTAGCATCTCCTATAACCACAAAATCCTTTTTTCCTTCTACATCAGCTCCTCAACCTTTAGCATATTTTGCTCATAAATATTCTGATGAATTTATTGATAAGCTAACTAATCAATTAGCCCAGCTATCTTTAGCCAAATCACAAAGTCCATCTAAAGAATCATCAAGTCGCAAAGACAAAGACAAAGGTCATGTCATTGCAAATTTAGATCAATTATCTAAAGATGCATCCTCAACCTCGAAATCAATTCCACATATGAAGTCTACCTCTTCAAGTTCTATTTCAACATCCAATTCTGATTCATCTTCTGATCCAATCAATATTCATAAAGTTGTTCGTCACAAAAACTTTAATTCTTCTAGATTTCCAATAAGGAAACAATTCTACTCACGACCATCTCCTGCTGATCTTATTCTTGAAAAAAAGGACTCTGAACATCAAAATTTTGCTGGCAATGCCATTTATGAATGGAATATCGATGGTTTATCTGAATATTGAATTATGAAAGTCCTCTTGTAAATGCAAATTTATGCAAAAGCATGCCTCATGCAAAAACATCCTGACACCACTATAACATTAGCTATTGCAGCTGGCTTCACTGGTCAATTATTTGGTTGGTGGAATTATTTGTTCAATCTTGAAAATCGAACAAATATAGTTTCATCAGTTAAAAAGGATTCTAATCATCAACCTATCCTTGATGCTCAAGGGCAACCTCAGCCTAATAGTGTTGACACTTTACTAGCTAATATAATCTGGTATTTCGTCGGCCATCTTTCTTCTCTTAATGAGAAAATCAGCGATCAATTGCAAAACTTAAGGTGTAAAACCTTAAACGATTATCGTTGGTATAAAGATACATTCTTCACCAAACTTTATCAATTGACCGATCATGATAAGTCTTTTTGGAAAGAAAGATTTATTGCTGGTTTACCTCCAGTCTTTGCTGCTAAAGTAAAAGAATACATTAAATATCAAAATGATGGGTCAATGAATTGGACTGCTTTATCCTATGGTGACATTCTTCAATATGTTCAAGCCTGTGGCATCTCTATATGTAATGATATGAGTCTGCAACGCCAATTACATAAGGAGAAAAATTCATTGAAACGAGATCTTGGCAATTTCTGTTATGAATTTGGCTATGATCTCGATATTACTCCCCTTGCTACTAAACATAAAAAACATCATCGAATAAAATGTCACTCTAAATTTCTAAAAAATCAATTTTATTCTTCCTCTCGGCCTAAAAGACGACATCCTAAAGTTTCTAAAGCTCATTCTGCTTTTGCCAGAAAACGAAAAAATGTTTGTTATACATGCGGTAAGCCTGGTCATTATGCTAATAAATGTTATCTTAAAAATAAAAACAAAGTTCAACATGTTCATCATTCTGATACCGAGTCGTCTTCCTCTGATAATAACTGTCATTGCCCCATTAATATGTTACATACCTCGTCCTCTTCTGATACATAAATAAATGTCCTCACTGCTCATGAGGAACTTATCTTTGCCATTGGTGACCAAATTACAGATCCTTCACTCAAATATAAATATTTCACTGAACTTATTTCTAAATCTCATCATACTGATCATGCTGACCCTCAACCAACACCCTTTAATAAAAAACAACAGAAATTTCAGCAACAATTAAATATTGATCCTGATAAATATTCTTTTACTAGCCTTATGCAAGTTGCTAATAACAAACCTCATCAATCAACAATTCAGTCTCTTCAAACTGAAATTAATCAACTTAAATCTGAAATTAAACTTTTAACTGATAGGGTAACTACCCTCGAAACGATAAATTATCCTGATTATCTTGATTCAACAACCGAATTTGATCCCAATAATGTTTTCATTGAAGCTATAACCTACTATACTCATCAGCGTTGGTTTACCCCAATAACCATCTCCATTAAAGATTTCTCTTATAAATGTTCTGCTTTAATTGATTCTGGTGCCGATTTAAATTGTATCCGTGAAGGCCTTATCCCTTTAAGATATTGTGAAAATACAACAAGCAAAATCTCTATAGCAAATGGAACAAAGTCTTCAATAAATTATAAATTCCTATGGCCCATATCTGTCATCAATCTATATGTATTCCTACATCATTTATCATTGTCAAATGACTTCAACATGATATATTATTAGGAACTCCATTTTTACAACACATACAACCATTTTCGGTCTCTTCTAAAGGAATTTCTACCACTCTTCATAATAAACAAATACTTTTTTCATTTATTCAACCTCCCAAAGAAATTTTTTTAAATCATCTCTTTCATCAAATTGATTATAAACAAAATCACATAAACTTTTTACGCTCTGAAATCTATTTTCTTAAAACTGACCAATATTTACAAACTTCTGCTTTTCAACATAAACTTCAAACTTTCAAACTAATTTACATAAAAAATGTTGCTCTGATATCCCATCCGCATTCTAGGATCGTAAACATCATATTGTTACTCTCCCATATATCCCTGAATTTCATGAATCCACTATTCCAACTAAAGCCAACCCTTCTCAAATGAATTCTCGATTAAGAACCCTTTGTCGAAATGAAATCAAAGATCTAATTGCCAAAAAATTAATTACTCCTTCTAAATCACCTTGGAGCTGTACTGCTTTCTATGTAGAAAATGCTCCTGAACTTGAACGAGGTGCTTCTCGTCTTGTCATAAATTATAAACCTTTGAATAAAGTCCTCAAAACCATTCGCTATCCTTTACCAAATAAATACGATCTTATAAAAGCCACTACTTCTGCAGTAGTATTCTCTAAATTTGATCTCAAATCTGGGTTTTGGCAAATTCAGGTTCATCCTGGTGATAGATATAAAACAACATTCAACACTCCATTTGGTCAATACCAATGGAATGTCATGCCCTTTGACCTAAAAAATGCTCCCTCTGAATTTCAAAAAATAATGAACGACATTTTTAATCCTTACCATGACTTTATCCTTGTTTACATTGATGATATTTTGGTTTTCTCTAAATCAATTGATCAACATTGGAAACATCTTTATACCTTTCAGGCACTTATAATAAAAAATGGCCTTGTGCTATCTCAAAAGAAAATGCATCTATTCTGAATTTTGAATTTTGAATAATCAATATCATGCAAGAGTTAAGTAGGTCTTTTATTTTGGTTGTAATGGGGCTTGGCTAGGCTCATAATGAAAAGGGATGTACATGGATTTAAAAATATTGGAAAACAGTAGCATATACCATACATACACAACATAGAGCTAAAATAAAGTGAATAATAACATAAATTTTGAACTTTCATTCATAATCACTTCACTGTATTTTTTTTCACCAACTCCTTTATTCTCAAGTGCTTTGTGCACTTTTTTTTCACAACTTTTGGAGTGGTTAACAAACTTACAAACACACAAACAACCCTTAAACTTGGGCTTTTCTTGCAATGAATTACATGAGCTCTCTTTTTCAAACTTTTAGTTTAAACTAGGCTTCCCAAAAACTAGGTAACATGAGTATAAAGGCTATGAGATTTTATCGAGTTTCATGATAGGTGCCAATAGAAAACATGGTGAAATAGGCTCAAACATGGCGAACTAGTGGAAATAGATGATAGGTGGGCTATGAGACTATTTATTTAACACAAGTATGACCTAAAATCATTCTCCTACATATGCTTTGGTTTTTAAGATTTTGCCTCGATTAGAATGCAACCTCGTTCTAGGACCATAGAGATCTAACTTATTCCACTTGCTCAGTTTTGACTTTATTCTCACTTTGGTGTCAAGCACATGACCCATCCCTCATAGTAGACCCTATGACATAACACTGATCAAACCGGGCCAAGGACATGAGAAAATACAGTTTCTTACATCATCTTAAGCTCGCATCTCAAAGGCATGCTTAACCAAAATCTACAACCAATAGACACTAAAGTTATGTTTGGGCAATTCTATATGCATCAAAATCGTTCCTAAGACCCTCAATGCATGGAACAAAGCATGTTTATTCTCAAAAACGTATTTTTATTTTTCTTGGAATGAAAAAAGAAAACTACTTGTAAACATGATATGGACAAAAAAATGAATGCATGAATGAATAAATGAGATGGAGAGAAAAATGAGATGAATAGGCAAGAAATGAGTGATGGAAAAGGAGACAAAATGATAAAGAATAGAAGCAATAACACCACTATTACCATCCATAGCAAGCATTGACTTAAAAAAACTTGTATTGATTATACCTTTCAAAGCTTGCATTCTCGAACCATCCAAACTAATCTTCCAAGAACCTATATAACTCCCCTCAAACTTAGTCCAAACCTTATCCCCAAGGTTTAAAACAAAGTAAGGGAAAGGCAACCACAAATATAACAAAAGAAGGTGAAGGTGAAGGAGAAAAAATGATATATGATGGAACAAAAAGTAAGAGTAAACAAGCTAACTACCATGTTATTAAGCAAGAAATAAAGTCTCCAAAGCTAATGAAAGGAGAGAAAATAACTCTAACAAGAGAGACTATTCATTATTGTTATTTTATGTATTGTATATATATATATATATATTTATCTATATTTGAGACCACAAGTCAAGTTTCACGAATGCTATTCTGAAGATGTTCATGAATTCCCACTCGCATAGGCAACAGATCCACAAAAAATCTCATAGACTCATAGAAGCATCATTCGCAAACATAGATTCAAATTCCAAATAGAATGCTAATATGAAAATGAGTTTCAATAAGACAAATATGTGATGGGGTAATGCCTTGCATGACATTATCCATTTTATTGATATGTGGGAGTGAATCATGCATGCTAATATAAACGATACCCGACCGACATGCGCTTATATAATCCCATCTTTATTCATACTCGCTCAAAGTCATAGAAGTAGTTTCATAACCAAAAGCATCAAAATTAATATGTACAAGAAGACCAAAAAACAAAATGAACAAAAAAAATTGAACTTCACATTGGGTTGCCTCCAAACAAGTACCTTTATTTAAAGTCTGTGCTAGACTTCGCCAAAATCAATATGAGTACTCTGGTATGATAATAGTATTGCTCTCCAAGTCATGAAATGGGGAATGCTCATAGAAAGGCTTGAGTCGATGCCAAATCACTTTAAAGATCTTCTTGGTATCCATGCTTTGAATATTTACCGCACCATGCTTAAAAACATTAGTAACAATGAAAGGCCCTATCCAACGACACCTCAATTGGCCAAGCATTAAACACAAGTGAGATTGAAAGAGTAAAACTTTTTGGCCCACTTGAAGTCTTCCGAGAGAGATGCCGGTCATGAAATACCTTGTTTTGTCCATGTAAATTCTGGCATTTTCGTAGGCATCATTACAGATTTCCTCTGATTTTTGAATATCAAGCTTTCTTTCCTTTCTTGCATCATCATGTTGCATGTTGAGCTCCTCCTCCAATGATGTGAGTTTAGTATAGATGACCATCAGAAATGTGTCTTTCTCTCCCTAATACACATACTTGAGATGATTAAGCAAAGGTTTAAGCTCAAATATGGGAGCTCGCTCCAAGAAGGGAGGAATCTTAAATTAAGAGATAGACAAGTCCATGAATGAGACATTACATAGATTTAAAGAGAAGGAATCCAACACTATCACCATATCCTCAATGTCCGAATCGAAAGAAAGTGTGTTCTTAAAAGACTCGGTATAAAGATGGTTTTCAAGCATTGCTTGAAGTGCATTGCCATTATCACTAGTGTGGAAAGCTCTTTCCACGAAAGTATTAATGCAATTAAGGGTACAAATGGAAGAAACATCACTAGGATACTGCATAATGTCATAGATGTTGAATTTGATGATCTCACCATCAAACTCCATAGTGAGTGTACCATTGAATACATCAATCTTGGTGCGAGCTATTTTCAAAAACAGACGACCAAGAAGAAAAGATGAACCATTAATGCAAGGTTCATCCTTCGTGTCAACAATAAAGAAATCCGCGGAAAAGACCAATTCATTAACACTCATAAGACATATTCAAGAACACTAACGCGATGAACAGCGAAGGGTCCACCAATTGAATGATTACACTAGTTTCTTTAAGAGGACCGGTGTTGAGTGTTTCAAAGATAAAAATTGGCATGACATTGATTTGAGCTCCAAGGTCACACATGGCTTTTTAGAGAGTAACCTCTCTAATGGTTCAAGGTACCGAAAACAAGTCGGGATCCTCACACTTTGTAGGCAATTTCTTTTGCAAGATTATACAGACATTCTCTCCAACATTAATCTTCTCATTGCCTTTCAACTTCTCTTAGTTAGTGAAAAGATCCTTAAGGAACTTGGCATAACGGGGAACATGTTTCAAAGCATTAAGAAGTAGGATATTGATCTCCACTTTCTTGAAGACATCCAAAATCTCTTTCTCCACTTCTTACTTTTAGTGAAACATTAAGCATTGAGGGAGAATAGGCTTGACTTGGAGGAGAGGTAGGAAATCTCATTCTTCCTAGAAGTACACTCTTTGTAAACGTTAGGAAGTATTTCAATCTCTTGCTCTACCTCATTAACTTAAGGTTTTGCATTTGATAAATGGGATATTGATCCCCACTTTCAACTCTTTGCCACTCTTAAAAGTGACCATTGGCTCCCACATTTGCATTATGGCATGGATGAGCAAAAAATTTACAATTGTCAATTATCCTCCCCAATTTGATTACCATTTGCCCTATTTAGGCTTTTAGGTTCTGAATGCCAGCATGAGTCTCTTGAAATCTCATATTCGTGTCAGATTGGTGCTTCTACACATTCTTGTGGAATCTACCTTGGGATGAAACCAAAGCCTTAACCATGCCCTTTAAGGATGAGCTAGCGGAAGCTTGTGGTGGAGGATTAGGTTGAGGCAAAGGTCGACCTCTTGGAACATAGGATTGGTAGTTGGGATTGAAAAAACCATAGCTAAGATAGGGACTCCTAATTTTAGGTTAATAAGTATTAGTGAATTAAGAACTTGATTGCCCTTAGAATTGGTTCCTTTAAGCATTGAATCCTTGCTCACCTTCAAAGAGAAGTGGACAAGTGTCAATGGGATGGAAAGGATCAGTGCAAAGGCCACAAACTTTAGCTTGTTTTGGATCAGACTTAATAAGCTTCTCAACTAAAGCAATGAGCCTATCAATCTTTTCATCATTCCTATATGAACCAACTTGCCCCATGGCTCATCGGTAGGACTCATCATTTCGGTCACCATATTGACGATATTGGCTTGCTACGTCCTTAAAAAGATTCATTAACTTCATGGGGGGTCCTTCCTTTAATGTGGCCACCACTAAGATAATCGAACATTCATCGCTCAAAAGGAGTCATGCCATCATAAAAGAAATGGGCAATGGAGAGATCAGTTTGTTGGTGATTGGAGGAACTAGCAAGTAGACGCTTGTATCTCTCCCAATAGTCACTAATAGTCACACTTTCTCCTATTTTGATGGCACATATCTCTTTCCTAAGTGTGGAAGCTCGAGTCTTGAAAAAATAGGTACTCAAGAATGCGGCAAGCATCTCGATCCAAGATGTAATGGAGCCCGGAGGGAAGTAGTAAAGCCATCCCTTGGCTTTCTCCTTAAGAAAAAATGGAAACGCTCGAAGCTTAACTATGTCTTTTTTAGCATTTGGAGGCCTAATTCAAGTGCATGTGAGGTGAAACTCCTTGAGGAATGCACGAGGGTCTTCATCTTTTTTTTACCATAGAAGTGTGGTAAAATTTGGATGAGATTGGATCTAAGCTCGAATGCCCACCTTAATGAGGATATGCAATGCAAAGGGGCTGTTGTGCCAAATGTGCTTGGATATTGGCACCGGCTTCCTCAATTGTCAATTGACAGGGAGAAAGTGGGTTGGGATCCACCATGGTAGCCAAGAAAGGGAATGTAGAAGCTTTGAGTTGTGACTTCCTCAAACGGGTCTCTTTCATCAACTTATGGCAAACCTTTTTGATTTCGGGGTTAAGATGGTCTAAAGAACTGGTAGACTTGGATCGACGAAGACAATATGCAAAAAAAGAAAAAAAAAGAACAACCCAAAGTAAAAACAACACTTCGTCAACGATGCCAAAACTTGATGCTTGCCGAGAGCAATAAAAATAATATAACCCTTATTAGGTTACCATGTTCCAAATTATCTTGTAATAGTGGTAAGTCAAGGAGTCTATCCACAAAGAACTGTGTTATTTTAGGTGAGAAAAATAAGGCAAAGGGCTTATTTCAATGAGGGATGTATCAACTTAAACTAAGGCTGCAAATTAAACACAATAAACAACAAAAATAAGTAAGTATGCTAACAAAGGAATGTTAACAGAGTGATGAAATCAATTCTAAAAGACTAACCTAGGCCACGGGGACTCATAAGATCAACTCAAAATTAACACGCAATGATCATCAATTTCCATACAAAAATATATTCCAAATGCATTCTTTTCGGCTAGCTATAGAGCTTCAGAGAGCACCTAACACTCATTGATTTCCTAAATTTGGTAAAAGACTCCCAGACAAACATGTGAACCTAGATAGAGCAACCAAAAATTCACCACATTTTCCGCATTAAGCTCGATAGAATCACCAGCCCTAGACAATTAAAACAATGACCATGTTTGATTCAATCTATATATTCCTGTTATGCGAGATAGACCAAAAGGGAGTGAACCAATCGGGTTATCCCTTTACCATGTGCTGCCCCACAATCTACGTAATTATGAATGCAAATCAATGAACTAGCAATACGTTGTAACCAAGGCAAGTGTATTCATGACTACAATAATCCTAGCTCAAAAAACATGAAGCAACACAATAGCAATAAAAATAAAAGAAATCAATTGAAATTTGTATAAACTCAAGAAAACCTTACATTGCTTTGTTGAATTTGAGTCTCCCTTACTCCTTCATTAATCTAGGTTAGAGGAGTTCTGTAGCCTCTTATGGCTTTGAAACCCAAGTCTTGTTTGTATTGCTAGATCAAATTACAAAGTAATAAATAAAAGTGATAGAAAGGTTGGTGAGGGAATAGTGAAAATGGGTGAGAAAGAGAAGATGAAAAATGGGGTTGTGGCTTGGTTTTAGTCTATGGTAACTCTAGTGTATTTCGTGCTACCCAATCGAATCGTTTCGATTCAATTCTTACCCAATTGTTAGAGGGGCGACCCCATGTGTCAATTGAGGGAGGGCTCTATTTTTGATTTGGAGAGATTAAACAATGCACGTGCACCGAAGAACATCTAATGGCCATGATAAAGGAGTATGGGATGATGCGCCATTCGAGGATCATCTACACAGTAAGGGGATGCACATTGTGATGGAGGAGAGACCAATATGCGAGTAAATGCCTTGACGAGTGCGTTAAGGCACATCTATGGCTATTGATCTTTTTAGTACCAGATGCATCACTCGAGGAAGATCTGAACGACCAAAGGAGTCGCATAAGAGTCGAAGCATTATCATGATAAGTCCGCTTAAGATCATCGACGGGTGTGGATGTTGGAGATGAGGATAATGCGTAGCTCAAGGCAAATCAAGAGGTTGGGAGAATGGCACATAACGCGTGGGAAGGTAGGAACATAAGAGTGATACATCGACGAGTACGCCGATGAAGATCTAAGGCTGATGAACAATGTTGGGACGTTGACACTTCATTTGAGGGTGATTTGGATGGTAGCTCGCAGGAGTCCTTGATGAGGAGAGAGTGCGCACAAGGGATCCATGAATGATTCATCTAATCTTTGCAGTGATGCACATCTCAAAAAGACTCTGGACGGCTGCCGTAGCTGCTGTGTTTCTGACTATGTCATTGAATGTGTCATTTAGCTACTTCATTAACTCTGATTTGCATAGTTAACATGTCTCGAGGCTCATATGTGTGGCGGCTGAACTAGCCCATGAATTAACAAGGACTTAGCCAATTTTTGAAGATTTTTTTTTAACTTTGAAGCTTCAACACACTTGTTAATCATCCGACCATCGTCATAGAATATAGCCTAAAACACAAATCAAACAACAATAAGTATTTATTGACTAAAATTGGAGACTGTGGCGCATCAAAATATGATATTTGCACACTAAATTGGGGCATAAATGTATAACTATTAACGTCACGAGCAAAAGTTTATTCTATTAAGTACTCTTACTAATACTACTTATAGTCCTTATTCATTTTACATGGTTCACGAAGTATCCTTTAATTCGAATAAGCTCATGTTAATAATCCACTCAAGAGCTTTTTTTATTTATAAAAACTAATATTTTCAAAACATGTAGGTTTAACAACACGTATAATTCACTTTCGAAACTAATAAGTAGTTCACAACCAAAACCATCATTACTCACTAGCTTATTTTACATCGACACTCAAGTAGCAAGTGTACAATATCATGATATCTCGTTAAGCTTAAGAATTCACAAATAAGCATTGATCATACTATTTTTGCAGAACTTAATACTTCAAGAGTCTTTAGGGTTTCATATAGTTGAAAAGAAAACTTAACTCAACTAAGTTACTTGTACTCGAGCTAATTTTTTTTTTTTTGAAGAGTTTTAATAAAACTTCCACATTTCTTTCGTTATATATATATATCTTTTTTCTTTTATATTTTTGAGTTGTACGGTCTTTGCTCCTTTTCCTATAGATTCCATTTTTTTCTTGCTTTTTCCAACCATCAAGTTCTCTGCTCTTTTTTCCAGTAGAACTTATGGGACTCTCTAATTTTTAATTTATAACTCTTGTTAGCGCTTCTCACTTTCACTTTATTAAGCAAGTTTTAATCCCAACTTTTCATTAAAAACTTTGCCTATCTCTTCCCCTTTTGGGACTAAGTCTTTATTTACTATGTACTCAAGCAAGATTCCTACGTATTATATAATTCCTTAGAGATCAAACTTTTCCTAAAAGAAGTATTATGGTATTCTTCTTTCTTTTGTTTCAAGTTCATGGTCTTCTATAACTTTATGTTTCTAAGCATAAAATTATACCGTTGTTTGCTACATTTCTTATTTTCTTCAAAAATTATAACACTCTCTTGAGTTTCATATCAACAAGATACTTTTATTCTTACTCATCCTCAATTAAAGACATGAACTTTGCAAATGAATTACTCTATTCATTATTATATTACTATATATAACCTAATCTATACTACTATACACATTTAAATAATAAGTAAATAAAAAAGATACACTACCATTCTTTCCTCTTTAACTGCTTCAAAAATAAGAATTTATGATCATACCTACGTTGTTTATCCTTATTTCATAATTTCTTATCACTTCCCATAGTGTTGATGCCCCTAAACTTAAACCAAACCTTACCCTCAAGGTTTAAAAATAAGCCTAAAATATAAAAACACTAAAAGCACAAACATATATAATATAATTTTAAGAACTGCATAATAATAAATATAAGACTACTAAAGTGCTATAATATCCCAAACTAAAAATTAATAAATATTATATATATTGCTCATCTCCCCAAGATCTATGTGAATACGATGCATATGTTGAGACTTTTCTATTCTAATGATAATTCACTAGGCTAATAGTCTTTTCTACATATTTAACACAAAACTTTTAAAATTAGGAAACTACTAAAACATTTGGATTGTTTTAACTAATAAAAAAAATAAATAACTGAAATTTAAAAACTTAAATTTAAAACCCTTGGGCTACCTCCAAGTAGCGTTTTGTTTAACATCATTAGCCCGATGCATGTTCGCTCATTTAGTCCCAGTTTAAATCAAGATACTCCATTTCTAGGTTGGAGATAATAAGATCTATCCTATTTAAATGTACTTCTTGCCCTTCAATAAAGACAATCTTCTCATTATCATCATCCTCCTCGATACACATTGTGATCATTTTCTTCCTCATATGCAAGACCACATTGGTAGTGTTCAAGAATGGCCGCCCAACTATCATACATATATCATCATCTATATCATGATTTGTAATCTCAAAATCAGTGCTAAATGTGTATCTATCCACTTTCACATACGCATTCAAGACTCTCCCTATTATTGGTATCAAGTTACCATCAACTACTTGCAAGTCCATTATATCAAGACAATTAGTCTTCAAATCTGCTTGTTACATGTTCGTTATAGGCATTACATTAACTGAGACTCCCATATCTCACAAGAAGTTTCTAAACTGGGGCCCATCAATGCTTAATGGTATGTATATATCTCTAGGATCTCTCATTTTGATCGGTTGAAGTCTTGGTGTGAACTTGAATTTTGGTTCTGGCTTCTTTAGAACAACCTTGATGCTATTTCCTTTTTGTTCTTCATCAGAAGGTCCTTCATCTTGTTGCTTAACTCTCCATTGTTTCTTCCCCTTCTTGTTATTCTTGAAGGCATTGATCCTTTGTTGCTTCAATCCTTCATGTTCATCTTAACTCACTTCCGTTCCATAAAACAACTTAAACCTCTGGGCATTTACTAAACGTCTTACCACTATTGCTCATCAACTCTACCACTCCATAAGGCCAAATAACAATGAACTTGAATGGTCTTGACCATAGTGATCTTAATTTACTTGGAAATAATTTTAATATTTAATTATATAACAAGACTAGTTGTCCTGGCTCAAAAGATTGATATTCTATCTTTTTGTGATGCCATTTCCTTCATTTCTTTTTATATAACTTAGCATTTTCATATGCATCCAAACTAAACTCATCCAACTCCATTAGCTGAAATAATCTAGCTTTTCCTCCAGTTTGAAGATTCATGTTGAATTTTTTTATAGCTCAATATGCTTTATGCTCTAACTTTACTGGTAAGTAACATGCTTTTCCATACACCAATCGATATGGAGATGTGTTAATTGGTGTTTTGAATGTCGTTCTATATGCCCACAATGCTTTTTCAAGATGGAATGCCCAATCTTTTCTTTTGATGTTAATTGCTTTTTTCAAGATCTGCTTAACTTCTCTGTTGCTTACTAATCTTTTCCATTTGTATGAGGATGATACGTAAGTGAGGTTTTATGCCTAACCCCATATTTCTTAAGCAATGTGTCTAAGGCTATGTCACATTAATGTGACCCCTCATCACTGACTAATGCTATAGGTGTCTCTAACCGGTAAAAATATTTTCTTTATGAATTCTATGACCACTTTTGAATCATTGGTTGCGGTTGCTATAGCTTCCACCCATTTGGAGACATAATCCACCGCTAACAACATATATTGTTTCCCATTTAAAGTAGGGAGTGGTTCTATGAAATCTATTCCTTATACGTCAAATAGCGTAACTTCTTGAAAAGTGGTTTATGGAAACTTTTTCCTTCTAAAAATATTTCCTGCTCTTTGGCATTCATTGCAAGTTTTCACAAGAATATATGAATCCTTAAATAGATTTGGCCAACAGAATCTGCATTGTAACACTTTAGCTGCCAGTCTTTATGCTCCAAAATGTCCTCCATATGGTGATGAATGACATCCTTCCAATATGCCTACAAATTCCTCCTGTGCTATACATCATCAAATTAACCCATCATTGCTTCTTTTGATTATGTATGGCTCATCCCAAAATTATGAATTTACATCACTCAGGAATTTCTTTCTTGCTGTATTTGTTAAATATGCAGGAAACACACTGCATGCCAAATAACTGACATAGTTTGCAAACCATTATGTATATTTCTGAACCTATACTTTGTGCACTTTTTTTGGTTTCTCTGTCTTCTTGACCACCATCATATTTACCTTTTTTTAGCTTGTACATCACTTTCTTTTACATTGGCTGATTCACTGCCATAATGCTCATCACGTGAATGGCATTATCATTCTCCTTGGAATTGGTGATAGTGTTACTCAAAAATTTCCGTTCATTCCTTGAACTCAAAGCAATGGATAACTAACCAATATGTCTCTCTAGGTTCTTAATGGATTGTGTTCTCTTATCATCCACCCACTTAAGAGTTTGCTTCACACTTTCCATCTCTTTCTCATGCCTCTCATGACGTTCCATATTATTGATGTCAATGGCTTGCAAGAATCTTTTAATTGAATTCAATGAAGTCATTTCTTCACTTTGGCCTAGCTTCCCTTATTGAACTTGTTGATTAAAACTCGGAGGTAACTTCAATGCATTATCAGGATTTCCATATGAGAAGTTTGACTTATTGTATCCTTAATAATATCTTTGAGGATCCATTCCTCTCAGCGTGAAGTTGTTACCATAATTCAGATTGTTCATGAAGTTGACATCTTTAAACCCCATCTTTTGTTGCATGTCCAATGGCTTAGGCACCATTTCTTGGTGATAAATGGGTTGCTATTTTTTGTCAAGGCCCATCTCACTAAGTCAACTTAGCCCAATTTCCTCTAATCAGGCACTTAATCCATTTAATTAACTTGACCTCAAAATCATTTTTATTAAATCCTCAATAATGCTCCAAAACTAAATTTATATCCTTAATGAAACTTAATTTATGATTTGTTTAATTGGAGCAAATTAAGAAATAATATGGCTTGTTCACTATATTTTTATAAAAATTTTAGTAGCACCTCTCTAAAAGTTGGCTGCCAAAAAATCCACTTAATAGATATCAAAATAGGGAAGAGTCTAGGAATCATAACTCCCTCCGGTTCACAATATATATCAATTTAAACCATTTAAACTAACTTAAAGTTTTTGATACTTTATTTACAACTTTATAGTCCTAAAATAAACCAAAATTTGAATTAAGAACCTCTTAACTTACTTCAAACTAATTTAAAAGACTTTCATAACTTATTTAAAAGTATTTCACGTCCTACACTTACCCCAAAGCCCAAAACAGTATGTATAAAGTGAATACAATAAGGAAATTTATTTTTAAACTTGAAAATATTCACCAAAAGTCTTCAAGTTTTATTTGTTCTTCCTTATATTCCAAGAGAACCTAACATCATAAAAAAACCTCGAAGATGTCAAGTAAGTAAACTCCTACACTACTCCGTACTCCTACAAATGTTAGTCTAAATACATGGAGACATGTAATTGCATTTCCAAATAATAAAAAATTCAAATAACAACATGAAAACCTTTTATTACTATTCAAGCTTCATAAATAGGTTGGTCGACCTAAGAATGAACAAAAAATAGAAATAAAACTCTAATGCATACTTACTTGAAAACTTGTGTGCCTTGAGTTTTTCGTGTTTCAGTCTATCTGGTCAGGAAACCTAGCCTTGAGTCCCTCTCGTAAGCTATAACACTAAAAACCTATCATCCAGAATGACATGAATGCATGACCAAGAATAATGCGAAATGCAATGTAGACTAAACATAAATGTAGGTACAAAAATAAATTCCATAAATAGTAAAGACCACTATAGGGTTTACTTACATCCAACCATCTTAAAATTAATAGCGAAACCTTACATAACTTTCCCCGACTTTCACATACTTAGAGCCCATTCCTCGAGCTTCGTTTCCTATGGTTTCAGAATCCTTAACGTTAACTAAAACCATTGAGAAGCCCGGATAAGTTTCCTATTCGATTTTCTTAAGTTTCAACCAATTTCTGAGTTATTTTGGTATTGTCAAGTCTAAAGAATACATAATCACTCCAAATCAACTCCACATATGTCTAGATCCCAATTTTGAATGCAAATTGTGGTTTGAAATTGAAAATTAACCTTGACTAGGCTTTTAAATAATTTTTTGAATTTTGAAATATTTTCGAGTATCATTTAACGTATTACAAGGAAAACTCGAATAAATCATCGATCAAAATTTGAAATCCTCATTTTTTATAAAACTTAATATTTCGATTTATTTTTCCAAAAACATAATTTTTCTCACTCTTTCCATTTTTTGGATTTTTTTTCCAAAACCCCAACATTTTTTTATTCCTTAATTGAGAAAGGGTGGTTTTACCGGTGAATAGGACTAGTCCAGTTCAACTGATCTGGACCCAGTTCAGTCCGGTTCGGGGTCAAAAACCCAATTCTTTTTCTTCCTCCAACAGGTTTTGTTTCAACAACTTTTTTTTTGATTTCTTGATTGGCTTATTAGTTGGGTTAGTAGGCTCTCTTGGAGGGGAGACGAGGTCTTCTCTTTCCTCTGATGACCTGAGCCTCCCATCCGAAACTACCATTAACGACCCAATAGCAACAACGTACAACGACACGAATGATCAATGACAATCAACAAATCAACAGCGATGACAACATAACACAGTCACACTAATTCATAACGACACAACATCTTACTCTCATCATTGGTCTCAATCCCTCTGTCTCTCATGTTCGAACGATCTCTTGAATTCACTATCTCCCTATCGGTCGAAATATAAAGGAGACGGTGGTATATTGGTTTAAGATATAGATTAGATTTTTTTTGAGACTCGCATCACATGAATTTTTAGGCAAATCTAATGGTTTATTTTTTAATTCAATCTTTCTCGAAATACATGTTACTTATTTCAAGGTCGATCTTGCGGCTATTAACAAGATCATCATCACTGACCAATTTACAAAAGATTAATGCTATTGATCTCCTCAAAATATGTATCACGTATCTTGAGATTGATCAAATGATTTTATCACTAAGCATACAATCACTTGATTTTCTTTGAGATGTGATGACACACATCATGAGGCATAGATACCTCTCTAATAGCCGAAGTTTATTCACTTCCTTCCTCGATGCTCATGCTATGTGTATCTCGAGGCGAATCCAATGTATACTTTTTTATTTAAATTAAACTATAGGATTCATTTATATAAATTTATATATAGACTATATTATTTATATAAATATATATACACCTATGTATTTTCGTGGCTATAAATTTGCTAGGCGCGCCAACGACCATCCTTGGGCTGGCACACTATTGTGCATCATATGCGTGTCACCCTCGACCCTATGTATTACTAGGCGCCCAACCAATTTATTAATTATTTTATTTAATTTCATGATTATCTCTTATTTTTACGTTCAAATCAAATTCCAACAAATACTCCAATTTTGTTAAAAATCGAGAAATATTCCCAACGCGTTCCAAAATTTACGGACACCGTGTATCTATTCCATTTGACCCTGTTTCACATCAAAATAGTGTGTAATATATTAGTTAGTCACGCAACACACATAAATGATATTTTGAACTTATGATCTCCGGTCCGAAATGCGTGGGTCCTATCTCGAATACTTAAGTCCCAATTTACATCCAAAAACACTACTTAATTTTCCACTAATTAAGTTTATGAAATTCTCAGATTTCATAATTCTTCCCAAATAATTAAGAATGTTTTCCTCGAAATTCAAATATATAGATTAATTGAACTAAAAGAGATATGAGAAATTAAACCTTCATAGATAACTATTCTAATCTCTACCTGTACTAACTTTTTCGAAGTACAACTGTTAAATGGACCCAATCGCTTTCGTTGTATTCGACAACTCAGTGGTAGAGATCACAAATTTTTCAACTTTTCATTTCCAACTTCTTGGTTTAATGAAACATTTTCTCCATTAATTTGCCAATCCTGACAATTTGTTAATTTCTGACAAGTTAACAATCAACTTTGTGGAATATCCTATAAACCTTACTTTAATTCACATTTCATGCATTGAATCTCATTAAAGCATCAATACATAGCAAGATTTAAACTATCTTGCTTTTCATAACACGATTTTCATTCTTAATTGACAACAACTCCAAAAACCTTTGATAATTCTTTCCATATCCACCAAGCTTTGGAATACCCATACTAGTTTACTTCCTCATCACTAACCATTTTTTTAATCAGAATTATCATCTGATTATTTGTAGATTTAGAAAAAGCATATGATAGGGTCCCTAGAGATGTTCTTTGATAGGTTCTAGAGAGAAAAAGAATGCATGCTAGATACATAAACACTATTAAAGATATATATGATGGAGTAATAATGAGTATAAAGATATTCGGAGAAGCTACAAAAGAATCCCCATTATGATAGAACTACATTAAGGATTGGCTTTAAGCTCATATCTATTTACTTCAGTTATGGATGAACTAACGAGGCATATTCAAGAGGATATACCATGTTGTATGTTATTTGCAAATGATATTTTCTTAGTGGATGAAATAAAAGATGGAGCGAATAGGAAATTAAAACTCTGGAGGAATACATCAGAATCTAAAGGCTTTAAGTTGAGTAGGATGAAGACTGAATACAGTGCAATGTGAGCTTAGAAATTCTCGACATTGAGATGATGGAGTAGAAAATTAGGTAAGTAGAAGTTTGTAAGGTGAACCACTTTAGATATCTAAGATCAATCATACAAAATGATGGTAATATTGAAAATGATGTCATATATAATTCAAGATGGATGGAAGAAATGGCGGAGTGCAACATGGGTGATTTGTGATCGAAATTGTCCTACTAAGTTAAATAAAAATTTCATAAGACCGCAATTAGGCCAGTTATGCACTATGGAAGTGAATGTTGGGTGGTAAAGCAACATCAATTACATAAAATGAACGTAGAGCAAATGAGGATGCTTAGGGGGATGTGTGGTATAACTCTTAAGGATAGAATAAGAAATTTAGAAATTCAAAGACAAGTAGGAGTAGCACCAATTGATACAAAGATTGGGGAAGAGATATTGCGGTGGTTTAGTTTCCTGTAAAGACGACCTACAAATACCCCCACTAAAAATCTTGACTCAATAGAAATCGTAGAAATTGAATAAGGTAGGGGTATACCAAAGTTAACATGGGATGCATTAATAAGGAGAGGTTTTAATTGTCTGAAAATTTCACCATCAATTGCACATAATGGAGCACAATGAAAAAGTTTGATCCATATAGCCGACCACAATTAATTTGTGATTGAGGCTATATTATTGTTGTTGTAGAATTGTCGGGTGATCAATTCTTAGATTATCATCAGTCTAAATATATTTAATTATGTAAATAATATTTTAGCATGTCATTAGATACTAAGTAGAGTTGCGTATCTATCTTACCTATCACCATTCTAACATTCCTAAACATAAACTTGGAATTACACAAGTCATCCCATAACTATAGATCTTTAATACATCTGTCATCCCATGGCAAGAGATCTCAAATCTCAATCTGATCAAAAAAAGAAATATAACACATCGTGCAACTCTCACTCATTTTCTAAATGTCTTCTCACAATATCATTTAGGTTGTGGACTAGAAAGCAATTACCAGTTTCAACTCGTTAACCAATTCACTTAACTTTTCCTTTGACTGGTTAGAAAAGTCAATGAATTTTCTAACTTCGTCAAACCATTATATATCCATGAGTTTATCAAGAACCTCATTTTATTCATTTAACTGCCAAATTTTTGAGACTTCACATCTCAATCATTATTGTTCACTAACTTATCTCATTGTTTGAATAGATACAATTATCTTTAACTTGATTAGATATACATTTCTAAATAGAGATATCGACATAACTTATGATTATACTTCTCATCTTATATCTTTTAACTTGTATGATATCTTTCTTTTCCTTTACTTAATTGCAGTGGAGGAATATTCAATTCTTCCAACATATCAAGTCACATACACTGTACTCTATTCAATATTTTCCACCAATATGGATAATACTTACTAACTAAGTTGTAAGTTATACATTTCATTTCATTTCATTTATATCTTCACTATCATATGCGTATCTTACATCAACTCCAACTACAATAACTAGTGCTTTAAACTTCACCACCGAATAATTAGGTGATGTAGCACAACATTTTCACCAATATTAGTTGTATACTACTTTTTTCAAAACTTTCAACATTTAGAGTTTGACTTCTTGTAAGATCCTTGTAAAGATAAATTAAGTTTCAACAAACTAATAGTTTGATATCCTAAGTCTTATCGGGACTTGTTCACCCAAAATTTTCATTTTCATAATAATGTGAGAATGTCTTGACCATTTAGTTGTCTATACTTAAGCTTCCAATTGACTCCAATAAAACTTCATAAACTCTTTTATTCAGACTATCACCAATTCATTTAATTATTCAAAGACTAGTGTCGTGATCACTAGTCTTCTACATTGTGAAAGAATCGTGATTATAAAATGGAGTTACTTAGACTTTTGGTCATGCACAACTACTCTAGTTTTTAGCCTTGACTAAAGGAGTTCGTTCGTGTCACTTCCATCAGTCACAAGTCATTTCTACATCTCATTTTATTTTAAACACAAAGTCTATTCCATTTAGTTTTTGCCAATCATAGCTATTCTCACATTAATCTTAATCTTAGTCCATTTACAAACTTATTACAACTTTTGTTCAACGCCTAAATCACTTACAACTCCTTAGCCTTGACTTAAAAAGGCAATTTGTATTTCTTCTCTTCTAAATTTTAACTAAGGATAATAGGCTTCTTATGATCATTCAATCAATTGAAGTCTTCCTTGGCTAACCTTTATTCGAGATAGAGAAACTTTGCGACTCAAACATCTCAACTGTTTGTTGGCTTAAGTTATTTCCATTAGTCTCAGATTTCTTGAGTTTTCTTTTTCAAGAGACTATGTAAGATAACTAAATATCCTACTAATCATCAATTTAGTGTTTGATAATTTCACTTATCCATTGTTATTCAGTTGAAGAGATAGAAGAATCTGAATTTTCAATACCTTGATTAACTTAACAACTAATCAGATAATTAAGGATACTATTTCAATCCTTTAATTTGTATTAATGGAAACTCTAGAAATATACGAGCTTATACTGACATCCTATATAAATCACTTACTGATTCTCAATCAGTACGTCTATCTCTTTGTTTATTATATTTTAGGTTGTAGTGATTGGCATCCTAACTTGATTTTGTTAGAAGTGATTATTGTGTACTTTCAATTTCAAAACACAACTACTTATGTTTTATTTGATAGCTTTTCCAAGATATTATTAGACCACTTCCCTAACACCTTAACTTCTAATACATTGATCTTATTTCTAAACCTTTCATTTTTGATTTAGATTTCACTAATCTTTGTTTTATAACAACACGTAATTCGGTATTAACAAAGATTATTTTTAACTCATGTACTTCCATTCATTTTGTCATTTCTTCATTCGATTCATAGAGTCACTTACTCAACATCGCTTATAGATAAGTAACTTGAGTAATAAAGAATCAAGATTTTTTTTGCACTTCTTTTAATAACTCATTTAATTGTTTTAAACTATGGTTCTATTCCACTGTTCATGTTGTGTTTTATTTTGGAAAAGAGACAATACTTTGCTTGAAAGCATTTTACTTTCATAGAAACCGACTTACACATTTAAATTGGACTCATTACTATCCCATTGTGATTTTCAAGTCAAAACTTAATTCGTTCAATCGATTTTTATCTTCAAAACCATGAGTCTCCTTTTCCCTTGTGGAAACTTTTTTTTGGAAGCAACCCTCAATTAGTTATAAATTCAACCAATATCATATAGAATAGGTCTTCCTGAGTTGCTAAATCAATCGGTACTAACTTCATTCTAAAATCCAAGATATTTATATCTTGTGTTTCCTGCAAACCTCACTTTCGTTTTACGTTTTTCAAATGATTCTCAATCGTTTGAGACTTAATTTAAGTCTATTTTGGCATTTTCCTGAGCATTTTATAATTGTAACATTTCGATACTTTTGATTTCCAAGAAATTCATGTTCAGTACTTACGTTCCTGAATCATTTGAGCTTCCCTGTCAACTAATTTCTCATTGGTTTTGTAATTTATAACTCCCATCATTTATATTAGTAACGAACTAGTTACAACACCTTTGTGAATTCAGAATTCCCAAGTATATTTCACCTCCATTTATGCCTAGTTTAATTTTTCATAAGTCTATTCTCTTTTTATTTGTCTGTTTCTACTCCTACTTATCATATCTCCTGAGTTAAATATTGAACATACATAAATAATTCACTTCTTAACGCATATCTAGCGATAATATATTAATATACAATAAACATATCATAATAACAATGTATCCCCAATTACAGACACTTCCCAACTAATCACGACCTCATTACTGAACTCAACGTCATTAACATTTCTTACATTTCCTTAATTGAGCTTAATCATAGCTTTGATACCAAGTTTGTTAGAGCCCATCTCACTAAGTCATCACTTAGCCTAATTTCCTCTAAATAGGCACCTAATCCATTCAATTAACTTAACCTCAAAACCATTTTTAATTAAATCCCAAATAATGCTCCAAAACTAAATTTATGTCCTCAATGAAACTTAATTCATTTTTTGTTAAAATGGATCAAATTATGGAATAATACGGATTGTTCTCCGTATTTTTATAAAAATCTTGGCATCACCTCTCCTAAAAGTTGGCTACCAAAAAATCCATATAATAGATAGCAGAATGGGGAAAACCTAGAAGATCTCACAACTCCCCATAATTCACAATATATATCAATTTAAACTAACTTAAAGTTTCTTATACTTTATAATCACAAAATCAACCAAAATCTCAATCAAAACTTCTTAACTTACATCAATCTAATTTAGGAGACTTCCATAACCTATTTAAATGTATTTCGCGTCCTACACTCACCTAAAGCCCAAATATATATAGATATATATATATATATATATATATATATAAGTGAATACAATGAGAAAATATAATTTTAAACTTGAAAATATTCACCAAAAGTCTTCGAATCTTGTTTGTTCTTCCTTGTCTTCCAAAGTAAACTGAATCATAAAAAACAACTCCAAGATGTTAGGTAAGTGAATTTCTACACTACTCTGTACTCCTGTAAATGTTAGTATGAATACATGGAAACATGTAATTTCATTTCCAAATGAAAAAAAATTTAAATAAAAATGTGAAAACCTTTTATTACAATTCAAGGTTCAAAAACAGGTTGGTTGACCCAAGAATGTACCAAAAATAGTAATAAAATTCTAATACATGCTCGCTGGAAAAGTTGCATGTTTTGGATCTTCTGTGTTCCAGTCTATCTAGTCAGGAAATCTAGCCTTGAGTCCCGCTCGTAAGGCGTAACACTAACAAGTCATCGTTGGAATGACATGAATGCATGACCAAGAATAATATGAAATGCAATGTAGACTAAACACAGATATAGGTGCAAAGATAAATTTTATAAATAGTAAAGACCACTCTAGGGTTTAATTACAACCAACCATCTTGAAATTGATAGTGAAGCCTTACACAATGTTCCCTGACTTTCACGTACTTTGAACCTATTTCCCGAGTTTTGTTCCCTGTGGTTTTGAAATCCTCGATGTTACCTAAAACCATTGAAAAGCCCAAATAAGTTCGCTATTCTAATTTCTTAAGCTTCAACCAATTTTTGAGTTATTTTGGTCTTGTTAAGTCTTAAAAACTCGGAATCACTCCAAATCAACTCCTCAAATTTTCGGATCCTAATTTTGATTGCAAGTTGTGGTTTGAAATCTAAAATTAATCTTGATTAGGCTTTTAAAACTTTTTCCAAATTTTAGATACTTTCGTGTATCATATCACATAGTACGAGGAAAACCCTGAATAATTCCTTGAGCAAATTCTGAAATCCTCAATTTTCTTAAAAATCCACTATTTCAATTTATTTGTCCAAAACAATATTTTTTCTGATTTTTTCCATTTTTCTGGAACTTTTCCAAAATTATAAGATTTTTTATTTCTTAATTGAGAAAAGGTGGTTTGACCCTGAACTAGACCCAGTTCAGTCGGTTTAAGGGTTAAAACCCCTTATCTTCTTCTCCCTCTAACACATTTTGTTTCAACAACTATTTTTTTCAATTCTTTGATTGGCTTATTAGTTGGGTTTTTAGGCTTTCCGGGAGGGGATATGAGGTCTTCTCCTTTCTTGGATGACTCCAGCCTCGCTTCCCTAATCGTTATTAATGACCCGATAGCAACAACATACAATAATACCAACGATCAACAACAATCAACAACTCAATAATGACGACAACACAACACAGTCACACCAATTCACAATAACACAACAGCTTACCTTCATCCTTGGTCTCGATCCCTTTGTCTCTCAGGTACGAACGATCTCTCGAATTCACTACCACCCTCTCGGTTGAAATGCAAAGGAGATGGTGGTGTGTTGGTTGAAGAAATATGTTAGATTTTCTCTAGATTTACATCTCATGAATTTTGAGGCAGATCTAGTGGTTTATTTTTTAATTCGATCTTTCTCGAGATAAATGTTACATATCTTGAGGTTGATCTTCTGGCTATTAACAAGATCATAATCACTGACCGACTTACAAAAGATTAATGATATTAATCTCCTCAAGATACGTAGCATGTATCTCGAGGTTGATGAAATAATTTTATCATTAGCCATACAATTACTTGATTTTCCTTGAGATGTGATGACATGCATCACCAGGCATGGATACACCTCTGCAACAGCTAACATTCAACCATTTCCTTCCTCGATGCTCATATTACACATATCTCGAAGCGAATCCAATGTATGTTTTTTTATTTAAATTAAACTATATGATTCATTTATATATATTTATATATAAACTATATTATATATAAATATATATACACCTTTGTATTTTTGCGGCTATAAATTCGTCATGCGCCAATGACCATCATCGGGCGTTCACACTATTATACATCTTACGTGTGTCACCCTCCGCGTGTCACTAAGCACCACTAATTTATTAATTATTTTATTTAATTTCATGGTTATCTCTTAGTTTTAGGTCTAAATTAAACTCCAAAAAATACCCCGATTCCATAAAAAAAACTAAGAAATATTCTAAACACGCTCCTAAACTCACGGACACCACGTATCCACTCCATTTGACTTGTTTCGCATCGAAATAGTATATAATACATTAATTAGTCACTTGACACACAAAAATAATATTTTAAACTTATGATCTCTAGTTCGAAATGCGTGGGTCCCACCTCGGATACTTAAGTACCATTTTAAATCCAAAAATACAACTTAATTAGCCACTAATTAAGTTTATGAAATTCTCAAATTTCACACATTGTTTGCACTTGTGGACTTGATTGTCCCTTTTGCGGCTTCGCCATCTGACTACTCAGGTTTGATTGTTATGCCATGATCGCTGCTTGTGGGTCAATATTATATACTCCTACTAGTTTTCTTATTGTTGAATGAGTTCCTGCGATAGAATCTTGAGACATAATTCTAGATGATCTAATGCTCCATTTCCATCCTTGTTTAGTAAAGAACCACATACTGCAACATCTACTAATGTCATTATGTTATGATTCATTCCATCGTAGAAGATTTGTAGTTGTGCCCACTTCAAAAATCCATGTCTTGAACATTTCCTCAGCATTTTTTTTGAATCTCTCCTAAGCCTCATCAAGAGACTCGGTATCCTCTTTCTTGAATTGGTTGATTACTAATTTCTTATCACTGACTTTCATTGGGGGAAAGAACTTGTCTAGGAATCTTTCATTGATATCCGCCCATAAAACCATACTCCTCGTATTGAGTCCTTGGAACCATGATTTGGATTTTCCACCTAATGAGAATGGGAAAGTCTCATCCTAATTACTTCATTCATAACTCCAATAATGTGAATAGTGTCACACTTATTAGAAAACGTTTCACATGTGAACTGGATCTTCATTTGCTAGCACATTGAATAGGCTATTCTACATCATATTGATGAAAGACGACCTTAACTTAAACTCAATGGTGTTGACTGAAAGCCTCATCACTCCATTGTATGTCTCTTGATTTTCCGATTTGAAGTAGTCACGAAGACATCTTTGCCCTCGTACTCTATCTTTTAATACTAGATCACCTTCGGGTTGATTATTCCCTCGGCCCTAATTTTTGTTCTGATTTCTCGCTTGACCATCTGCCATCTCGGTTCCTTTCTTCTTCTTTCCCTTATTGGTTTTGTCAATCTCTGGATCATAAGGAACTAAGTCCTTATAACCTTGACTACGCATGCACTAACTGTTCCTTATGAAAGAAAACACAAACGATCAAGTGTAAAATGTCAAACATGAAACTAAAACTTTTTTTTCTATTATAAACTTAAAAGTAAATTACTAAAAATAAAATCTTAACAATTGTGTAAACTAACTAAACTACTGTGTGCCTACCTATCCCCAGCAACGACACCAACGCAAGTATAACGATTTAATTGTAGTAATAATGTTATCAACAATAGTTGATTATGAATATTGTTCTTTAAAAAAGGTTTATCTAGACACAATTTACTTAGTTAAGTTACTCTATTTCTAAGAAGATCGCTTTTTGATTGGTTTTAAACTAAACTAATCTATTTTATAAAAAATGTAAATTAACTTATACTCTTATATTGAGAAAACTCTTGGTTCACAACTTAGCCTAGGTTATGAATTACTATGCTTTCATATCTCACTTTCTTCATCTTCATTATGTGTGTGCAATGCCTAATTAGAATAGACATATTTCCTTTATATTCACTTCAACCTGCTGTCGTGGTGGAAAAGATTGTAATCTGCAAACTAGAACTCAATTTGTCAGTGTGAATAACGTAAGTCTCACAAGCATTAAGCTCCAAATCTTTAGACTCATAACCACTGAAGTTTACTATTCATGCCTCCCTAATCAATAACTATCTATCGATGTTATATATTTTACGGTTGTATTGTTCATATCCGAATTAAAAACCTAATGGCCATGGTAACTCTTAAAACCTTTAATAAACAAATACGTGATCAAGATGTTCATAACATTGCATATAGAATCAACACAAATTCTAACCATTTCACTTTTTAACATTATAACCTATTCATACTTCCTTTAGCATAACATTCATACTAGAGGATCCATTAATCCCTAAGATAAATAAACTACTTACTTATCATTGAAATCAATACACAAATCACGGTATTCTTTGCAATCAAAGATTAAATCAAATAAATTCAATTAAATCAAAAAAATAATATCGAATAACCACAAGTGGAGTCTCAATGTTTTTTCCTTCGAAACTCTTCTCAATGCTCAAATCTATTATAAACTATGCTAATTGGTGATATTGAATGGTGGTTAGTGATAAATGGTGAATTTACCAAGTTTTAATACCTATTTATACTCATAAGACTCCTAAGAATACAATTAGAAACCCTAATTAACTATCTCAAATGAGTTAGAACTCCAAAACTTTCTATTTCTATTCCCTGCTGTTGTCTATAAATTATCCACGTCGTGTGTGTAATACCCCAACGTCGCCACAACTTCGACCTTTATGTGTGTATTTTCTTTTCATAGTAGATCAACACCCTGCATGTAGTGTCTCGACACTTTGTGTGTATCCCCACAGCGCCACAACTGCGTCAATTGTACTGCACCTATTTTCTTGTCTTCAATCCTTCTCCATGCCTTGCTTATGCCTTGTGCTCTCTTCCCATGATGTCAAGTGTCTATCAACAGTGTCAAGTGTGTATTTGTGCTTTTTATCCTCGTTTCATCATAAATCACTCCTTTGTCTCCTTTATACCTTGTATACCAAAAAACACATAAGTACCATCAATTAAAGCTCATTTTGGGATATTTAGTCCAATTATACTACTAAACTACCCTATATATAAGTATAATTAAACACAAACTTTTTCCCCCAGTGAAAGTCAATGAAAGGAAGTTAGAGATAAACTAATTTAAGCAAGATGATACTGAGTCTTTTGGCAAGGTTTGGGAGAGATTTAAATAGATGTCTAAGACATGAATATTTTAAGTGAGCACAATTGCAAATATTTTACTATGGAATGAATCATAACATAAGAACATTAGTGGATGCCGTAGTAGGCGGTTCTATACTAACTAAGAATGAAGATGGAGCACTAGATCTTTTAGATCTTATGTACCATAATTCTATAGTAGGAACTCGTCCAATAATTAGAAAGTCAGTAAGAGTTTTTGAGATTGATTCTCAAAGAGCGATCATGGCATAATTATCTAACTTAAGTAGTCAGATGGCTAAGCTATAAATGGGACAATCAAGTCTATAAGTGCAAGCAATTGACAACCTGTTAGTCACCTATCATTGGTGGTTAATCCATTGGATATGCGACATGGGATGGAATTTGAAGATTTCAACTTCTTGAATAATCACAATTATGGAAATAATTTTAGGTAGAGAGGAATGGATCCTCAAATATATTATCAAGGATACAAAAACTCTAACTTTTCATGTGGAAACCTTGATAATGCACTAAAACTACTTCTAAGTTTTGATCAACAAGTCAAATAAGGGGAGCTAGGCCAAAGTGAAGAAATAACTTCATTGAAGTTAAAAGAGAGGTTCTTACAAGCCATTGACATTAACAATAGAGAACGTTATGAGAGGAAAGAGAAAGAGATGGAGAATTTGAAGCAAACTCTTAAGTGAATGGATGATGAAAGAAACCAATCTATTAAGAATCTGGAGAGACAAATAGGTCAGCTAGTAATTGCCTTGAACTCGAGGAAAGAAGGACAATTTCCAAGTAACACAATGATGAATCCTAAGGAGAATGTAAGTTCTATATAAGTGGTTAACAAGCCAGAAAAAGTGAATACGATAGCAGTCAAGAGAGTTAGGGAAGTTGAAAGTTTGAAGACACCATCAACAAAATTAGAAATGAAGAACTTGAAGGGCTTAAGCAACCAAAGATCAATACCGTAAGAAGTAAAAACAAGGAAAAGAAATAATGGATGTCTAAGCAACCTCATGAAAGAGCCTATGTTGAATTGTTTAAGGAAAATCTGATCAAGGTGGCACTAAAGAAGGTGGAACCCAAGTTCAAGTTCATACCAAGACTCCGACCAATCAAAAAGGAAAATCCGGGAGATATATGCACCCCCATCAATATTAATGGAATAATATTCAAAGATGTGCTATATGATTTGGGAGCTTTTATGAATGTCATGCCACATTATTTTATGTTAGAGGCGGATTTGAAGATAAACCGTATAGAGAGAACACAGTTGCAAGTGGTAGATAGTAATTTGGTACTAATGCTTAGGCATATCTTAAATGTGCACATAAAAGTGGAGAGATTCACATTCGTTGCTAATTTTCTAGTCATGGACCACAAATTGATAGATGATATATCTATGGTACTTGGACGATTATTCTCGACTGCGACAAATGCTATCATGGAAATCGAAAAGAGAAAGATCACCACGAGTATTAACACCAATGAGAAAAATGAGAAGGTTATTTTTGTGGAAGGAAAAGAAGTCCATCCTAACAGGCAAAACATCATCATCTTGGACTTGATGATGGAGTTACTTGATCTAGACTCAGACTAAAACGAGCAAAAATGTGTATGTCTTAGGACGTTAATTGAAGCACTTTTGGGAGGCAACCTATGTGTTTTAATTTCAATTTTTAAATTTTAGTTATTTATTTTTTATTAGATAGAACAATCCAAATATTTTAGTAAGTATTTTTTTTTAATTTTGACAAGTCCTATGCTAAATATGTAGAAAAGACCATTTTTCGGGTGAATTTTCATTGGAATGGAGGAGTATCAACATACTCAACAAAGAACGTGAACGAGCAATGAAGTTAAAGTGGTAAAGGTCAAGTAAATCGACATCATAGGTAAGTTTTTATGAAATATTTTATATACAATGTATTTCACGCTGTCCCGACGCCTTGCGTAATAATGCACAATGTCGAGATAGTGCCAATAAGATGTTAAATGAAAATTTGAAAATTATGGAGAAGGAGTAGGTTATGACGTGTGTATTAACACACAGAGCCATTCACCAACACAAGCGATGACAAGATAGTGCCAACTTGAGAGAGCATTCATGCTCTTAGTGGACTCGACGCAGTGCCCACGCTGTGGTGGCACCATGCCCTATAAGGGACACCGTGGAAATCGAAGAGGGTTTTTAAAACAAACCAAAACTTACACACTTGTAACTTATTCCAAATACCACCAACTGAGCATACATCCCTTTAAAACCTTAGTTTGAGTAATTTTAAGTGAGAAAACAATGTTCCTAGTGATTAAGAGTGAAAAGAAAAGTCACATAGTGAATTTGCAGAAAAGAAGAGAGTTAGGGCATCTTTTTGAGGAGTAAATCAAGAGACCAATTGGGGTGGAACTAGTGAGCAAAATAAGAGGGCTTTGATTGATAGAAGCTTAAAAAGTATTCTACATTGAAAAGTAGTCTAACATTAAGGTTAACTTTCAATTTCATTGGTTATGCTTTGAATTTCTTATATTTGGGATAAGATTTAAATGAATTGTGGAAAATTAGGGTTTTGGATAAGAACTCGAAGTTGTGTTTATTTATAGCATAGTGTGAATTATCATGGATTAGCGTGTGTCCTTTTTAATTAATTGGCATGTGAATGAACCTTATAAATGAAAAACTTTGATTATAAGTGATGTAAAGACCCCTTGTTGATTTGTTTTGCTTGTTGTGAGTTTTTGAGAGAATGACAAGAACAAGGAAGCAAGCAAGTCAATTTAGTGAAGTTAGGGCTAATGACAATAAGGCATCAACCTTGGGAGCTCAAAAAGAGGATGCCCTGAGGCATTTCAAATCAAAGTTCTATATTAGTGAGGAGACCTAAGAGATATATGAAACTATAGAGAATAAAGATTTCAACTGCAAGAAAGGCATAAACCTCCCGAACAAGTGTGATAATAAATAGAGCAATTTTACTAGGTAATGGGGATGAGAATTATTCATGCAAGACTATATGAAGAATAGAGTTTGTGGAGTGCGTGAGATGGTTTTTAGAATTTTATGCCATTGTGTGGTTCACGAAGAAAGGAGATCCTGTACGGGCGAGAGGCGTAATGGTCCCATTTAATGAGCATTACATAAATAGTTTTTACAGGTTAGACTACTGAGTAGGAATGGAGACCCACATACCTTCCTAGTTGATTATATGAGAGGCCCTATAACCTTTATCCTTTTAAAGCTATAGAAAGAGCATTAGTTGTCCCGTGACAACGAGGATGGATAATGGGAGTTGAGAATGTGCCAAAGCACATTAAGAAGGGGAGTGTAAGAAAAATTTATAGAATGTGGCAACATTTTATGTTTGCTTCATTATACCTGACAACTCAGCAGGGTGAGATAAACAAACCCAAGGTAGCTTATTTATATGATATTACAAAGAATGGGAGGATCGATGTATGGGAAATTATTTACAATAATTTGAGGGATTAAATCTTAATAAATAGAGATAACAAGTTGTTATTTCTAATCCTCAAGACCCAGATGTGCTTGAAAACTAGAGTGAGATTTATCCAAAATGAAGAATTTGATATAGAAACCCATATAGTTATTGATGATGAGTTTAGGACTCTGAGGATGAGAGAGAAGGAGATCATAGAGAGGGATATACTTGATGCCGAACTGTTAGCCAAAGAAGCCGAGGATCAAACAACAATAACAAGAACATCAGCAGTAGCAGTGGCGTTTTCCCAAGAGATAAGGAATGAATGATATGTAGAGGAGGAAGATAACCAACAGGGACTTGTTGAGGGCTATGAGTTTGTAGACCCTTTAATAGGAGAATAAGACTTAGACAGCCTTGAAGTTTTTCCGCCACCTCCACTACCTCCTGAGGATTTGACAACATATGATGTGGATTGATGAGATGCAGAGACAATATATAGAGGATATAAAACAATATCATGAAGCCTTGAGAGAAATTGAGCAAGACAAGTAGAGAAGGATTTAAGACATAATGAATGGATATAGGGATTTCATGTTATTCGCAGATCATTAGAGAGATGTAGCTAGATTTAAGAGGAACATAATGTTGAGACCTATTAATAAGTCTATCGGATTTATAAAGGCACCAAACTATATGTTTGATCCTGAAGTGGAGCAGAACAAAAGAATGGAGCATCCCTTAACACCATTTTTTTCGGGAGGTGATGATGGTGATGATCAGTCCCAGAGTCTTAGTCTTAGGATCTAGATCTTGGGGAGATGAGTGATATATTTAATACTGATTATGTTTAACTTGGGATATTTTAAACTTTAGTAGCTATTTCAGCTTTATTTTTATGCATTTTAATGTTTATTATTATGCAATTATCAAATTATATTATATATGTTTGTCTTGTTTAGTATTTTTATATTTCAATCTTATTTTTAAACCTTAAGGACAAGGTTTAGTTTAAGTTTGGAGGCATCAATACAATGGAATAGTTGTAAGAAATGATGAATTAAGGATAAACACTGCAGGTATGATCGTAAAATTTTATTTTTGAAGCAGTTAAAGTGGAAAGAATGGCAGTGCATTTTGTTTAATTCTTTTTTCATTTACTTATTATTTAAATGTGTATAATTAGTGTATATTAGGTCATATATAGTAGAATATTTACAAATGAATAAAGTAAATCATTTGCAAAGTTCATGCATTTAATTGAGAATGAGTTATAATACAAGTATATATTGATATGAAACTCAAGAGAGATATTATTTCTGAAGAAAATTAAAATTGTACCAAACAACGATATGATTTCATTATTAGAAACCTAGATTTAGGAAAAGCCATGAACTTGAAACAAAAGCAAGAAGAATGCCAAAACACTTCTTGTGGAAAAAGTTAAATTTTTAAAGTATTCTATAATAAGTATAAATTTTACATGAGTATAAAGTAAATAAAGACTTAGTACTAAAAGGGGAAGAGAATTGCATGATATTTAATGAAAATTTGAAATTAAGACTTGCTTAGTAAAAACTGAAAGTGAAAAATGCTAATAAGAATTTTTAAATAATTAATAGAGAGTCCCACAAGTTCTATAGGAAAAGGAGCAGAGAACTTGATGGTTGGAAAAAGTGAGAAAAACAGAATTCAAAGGAAAAGGAGCAGTGACCGTACAACTAAAATATATCTAAGCAGAAAAGAAAAGATATATATATATATATATATATATATATATATATATATTTAAAGAAAGAAAGGTGGAAGTCAAATAAAAACTCTTCAAATGAAAAGATTTAGCTCGAGTACTAGTAACTTAGTTGAGTAAAGTTTTCCTTCCGACTATATGAAGTCCTATGGACTCTTGAAGTATTAAAGTCTACAAAAATAGTATGGTCTATGCTTATTTGTGAATTCTTGAGCTTAATGAGAAATCATGAGATCGTACACTTGCTGCTTGAGTGTCGAGGAGAAATAAACTTGTAAGTAGTGATGGTCTTGGTTGTGAACAACTTTTGAAGTTCAAAAGTTAATTATAGTTGCCATTAAAGCTACGTGTTTTTGAAAGTATTGGTTTTTATGAAAAAAATCTTGAGTGGGTTATTAACTTAAAACTGATTTGAATTAAAGGATACTTCATGAACTATGTAAAATGAGTAAGGTAATATAAGTAGTATTAGTTTGCGTTCTCGGTAGAATACACATTTGCTTAGGATATGCAAAATCCTAAGTTTGAGGGTATTTGATAAGTATTTAATTAGAATTATATATAGGATTAGTTTAGTTGTATAATTAGTCTAAATATCCTAGAATAAGCTCTAATTGATGGTATTTATGTGTTTTTCAATCTACAAGGCATAAAAGAGACAAAGGAGTGATATCATGATGAAATGAGGAGAAAAAACACAAAAGAAATGTTTATGCCATGGAGGACACATGTGATGCCATGGAGAATGAATGGAAGGCGGGGGGAGGGATCAAATAATGAGGTGCAAAAAAGCTGATGTTATGCATGTAGTGGTGGCTCTATAGGGTTATCACAGATGGTGTTGGGATGCAATACAAGTGGTGCCAAGTTCACTGAGAGGAGAAAACACATGCAAAGTTGGCACAGTGGCGACACTGTCACTTTATACTGGGAGCATGGATTCACTTATAGATAGCGTCAAGACAGAAAATAGAAAGTTTTGGACTTCTAGTCCGTTTAGAATTGTTATTTAAGGTTTCTAATTGTACTTTTAGGAGGCTAAAGAGTATAAATAGGTATTAGGACGCGTTATACTCATCAACCATGAATAATTACATAGTTTACATTAGTTTTGAGTAAATGATAGTTTAATTTGAGCATTGAGAAGAGGTTTTGAAGGAGATACATTGAAGACTCCAATTGTGGTGATTCAATATTGTTCTTTGATTCAATTAAAGTTTATTTGACTCAATCTTTGATTACAATGAATACCATGACTTTGTGTGTTTTTTATGATGTTAAGTGAGTAGTCTATTTATATTAGGGATCAATGGATCCTATGGTATGTATACTATGCAAAGTTATGAATTGATTATAATGTTTTAGATGTGCAATGATTAGAATTTGTGTTTGATTCTATGCGTAATGCTATGAACATCTTGATCACATGTTTGTTGATTTAGGGTTTTAGAAGTTAACATGGCCTAGGAGCTTTGAAGCCGGATATGAACAACACAATCGTAAAATATATAACATCGATATATAGTTGTTGATTAGGGAGACATGAATAGTAAACTTTATTGTTTATGAGTCTAAAAATTTGATACTTAATGCTTTGTGAGACTTATGTTATTCACACTGATAGGTCGAGTTCTAGTATGCATATTAGGATCTTTTTTACCATGACAGTGGGTTAAAGTGAATATCAATGAAATCTATTTATTCTAATTCTGCATTGCACACACACGCATAAGAATGATGAAGGAAGTTTGATGTCGGAAGCATAGTAATTCATTACCTAAGTGAAGTTGTGAACTAAGAATTTTCTCAATATAAGAATACAATTTGATTTACATTGTTTATAGAATAGATTAATTTTAGTTTAAATTGTACAAAAAGATACCTTCTTAACAATATAGTGAACTTGACTAAGTGAACTGTGCCTAGATAAATCTTTTCCACAGAAATGATATCCGTAATTAACCTTTATCGATCACATTAATACTATAATTGAACCGTTATACTTGCGATTACGATTAATGGCATGGTAGACCTCCAACATAACAAGATCAATGCATAATTCAAGATTAGTTTGAATGTGGGGCCGTGTGGATTTGTTGATGGTTTTTATTGATGGTTGCATGGTTACGTCTCTTAAAGAACACTTAAGTTAATTTGTGAAGAGGTGGAACACGCAGAAGATGTTAGGATTTACCTTATTATTTGTGGTTGTGAGCTATGTGCATGACAAGTGGTCAATTATGCTATATTATAGTTTGATATTACTATGAATTCCAAGACTTTTATCTCCATCCATACTCTAAAACTGTTGTTTTATATTTTCAGGGTAAATATAAGCTATATGACAGAAAGAAGTGATTTCCTACAAAAATCCAATAAAAAAAATGGAGATAGGCTCAGTGCCTTTACACTGCCTTTAGGTGACTTGAATCACCAAGGAATCGTTGGTCTTAACTTAACTGGAACAAAGAAAACTCATTAGGGATGTTGTGTATGAAGCCTTGTGAAGACCCAGGAGAAAAGCAAATGTTGAATTTCAACAGGAAGACTAGCACCTTCATATCGCCCTCACAACGCCCTTGGAATAAACATACGACATTGGCAAGACACTAGACTTGTTTTGTGAAAGAATCGAAGGAAAACAGAGTATCGCAGGTCCATTTCAGCAACTTACAGTGGCTTTGAGTTTTACCCCATAAAGCTTTGGACAAACTTGAAGATTGGCAATTTTGTATTTTGTGAATTTGCAAAATTTGAGTTTAGATTACCTATTATCACACTTCTACTATACTTAGGAAACTCTAGAATGACTTTGGACCTCTATTCCATCTCTCTTTTGTTCTTAGATCATAACACTTCAAGGAGGGGAAAAGACTTCTTTTAGGTTTTATTAGTAATTGTTTATTTATTCTTTTCTATGTTGATGAGTGGCTAAGTCCTACATTCTAGATCAAGGTGATCGAGTTATAGGATTTAAGGATTCGAGAGGTTTTATGCTTTTAGTTCTAATATTGTTTAATTCTAGTTTTCATAATCTTGATTACATTGTTTTATAAAGTTCATAAGGTTTTTCCTTTTTTGTGGTGTAAGTGATATGCACTCCGATTTGGATAAAAGCTATCGCCAATGATCTTACTAGCGCTCGGTAAGGAGGATCACCTTAGGTGGCAAGTGGGGCCTTGTCTGTTGGCAATCAATGTGCTTTTGTGTCATTAAGATATGAGGATGGTAGCGGTGTATGTAATCTCCACGTGATAAGTGGAATGTTTGACAATAGGTGTTCTCACAAAGTTTAATGTTGCTAGTTCGTTGATAATCTACGGCATGTTCGATAAGTTTTGCAGTCTAGTTATCATATATGGTTGTGTCACAAATTCCTTCTATTGACATATGGAGAACGAGGTAGTGAGAAACACTATAAGCCTATATATGGAAACTAGTACCAAAACAACCCTTTTAAATAGATGAACGAATCCGATCATTTGAATTTCAATTCACATTGTGTTCTAGAGTTCTATAGGTATTGATTTCCATTTTATAAGTAATTGTGTTTATTTTCTACGCATTTAATTTCTAATATAGTTAAGATTTTATTTTCAAGAAGCACCTATTTTTATTTTATCTAAAAAGGAACATCCCAATCCTTATGGGCTCAATCTCGTACTTACCTCACTACAAATTTATGGTAGTCTATGCATTTAAGACTATTATTGGTGCCTTTGATGAGGCATACCAATTTTGGCGCCATTGCTAGGATTGGTGCTAATTTGTTTGCTTTTTAGTTTCATTTTGCTTTTTTATGGTTGCAGGTCATAAGCATTCACTTGTCGTAGAAAATCTAGTTCCATTTGATCTTCAAGTTGACCAAACTTATAGAAAAAATATCTGGGATAGCAAAAGGTAGGAAAGATTGCATATGACTACAAATTTAAATGGAAGATATCAGAATCTTTCGGTTATGCAGGATGTTGGGAAGAACAACCAGCACAATACTAGGCGTGAACCAAGCCATGAAAGAGAGCATACATTTAGAGAGGTGAATCAACATTGTAGAGGGTCATTTCCTTTGTGTATCAAGTATCCAGCTGCTACTGGTCAATTCGAGCTTAAATTATGGTTGATACATTAATTGCTTAGATTTTTATGGGAAAGAGAATGAGGATCCTCTGAAGTTCTCACATAATTTGAGATGGTGGTAGTAGGTATGAAGCTTGTTACAGTTGATTTTGACTTAGTAAGACTAAGAATATTTCCTTTTTGCCTTAAATATGCTACAAAAGATTGGTTATTTCATTTGTCGGCAGGTTCTATAAGGAGCTGGAATGAGATACAAAAGAAATTTCAAGACAATTACATGCCAGTCATGAGTATTACACAGCTCAGGAAACAGATATCTCACATTTTTATGAAAGATGATGAATCATTGTCAAAGTAAAGAGAAAGGCTCAAGAGATTATGTTGATCATGTCCTTAACATGGTCTCATTGAGAAGTTCTTAATGGAAAGTTTCTATGAAGGGATGCGTTATAATGAAAAAAGATTGCTTGATACAATGTGCAATTGGAGCCTCGCAAATATCATACCTACAAAGACTTGCAAAAACGATTGCTTGATACAGTGTGCAATTGAAGCCTTACAAATATCACACCTACAGTGTGCAATTGGAGCCTTGCCGGGATTGGTGCTAATTTTTTTGCTTTTTAGTTTCATTTTGATTTTTTTTTTATGGTTGCAGGTCATAAGCATTCACTTGTCATAGAAAATTTAGTTCCATTTGATCCGCAAGTTGACTGAACTTATAGAAAAAAGAAATGGGATAGCAAAAGGTAGGAAAGATTGCATGTGACTATGAATTTAAATGGAATATATCAGAATCTTTCAGTTATGCAGGATGTTGGGAAGAATAACCAGCACAATACCAGGCGTGAACCAAGCCATGATAGAGAGCTTACATTTAGATAGGTGAATCCACACTATAGAGGGTCATTACCTTTGTGTATCAAGTATCCAGCTGCCACTGGTCAATTTGAGCTTTAATTAGGGTTGATACAATAACTGCCTAATTTTTATGGGAAAGAGAATGAGGATCCTCTGAAGTTCTCATATAATTTGAGATGGTGGTAGTAGGTAGGAAGCCCGTTACAGTTGATGTTGACTTAGTAAGACTAAAAGTATTTCCTTTTTGCCTTAAATATGCTGCAAAAGATTGGTTATTTTATTTGTCGACAGGTTCTATAAGGAGCTGGAATGAGATACAAAAGAAATCTCAAGACGATTACATGCCAGTCATGAGGATTACACAGCTCAGGAAGCAGATATCTCACATTTTTATGAAAGATGATGAATCATTATCACAGTATAGAGAAAGGCTCAAGAGATTGCGTAGACCGTGTCCTTAACATGGTTTCACTGAGAAGTTTTTAATGGAAAGTTTCTATGAAAGGATGAGTTATAATGAAAAAATATTGCTTGATACAGTGTGCAATTGGAGCCTTGCAAATATCACACCTACAGAGGCTGTGAAGTATTTTGAGAAAATAGCTAATCAAGTCAAGCAGTATGGTCCAACCAATGAAAAAAGAGCAACAAGATCTTCAAGGGAAAATCGATTTGAGAGTTATTTGTCAAAACTCAAATCTATGGTGAAACAAATAATGGTCGTAAAGGGGATAGCAAAAGCTTATGGTATATGTTCGGAGCTGAATCATTTCATAGACCAGCATACCTAACTTTTTGAGGATACTGGGGAAGATAAGGCGATAGGTCAATTTCCAAGGCTACCTATAGGACAATACGAGCATCAAAATAACTATTATGGAGGAAGGGATAGGAATTGACAATTCCATCCACATGGTTCTACTTTGGAAGGGAAGACGAAACAATTGATTTTGTCTTAGTAGTAATATGAAGCTAGGATTGAGGCCTTAATAATAGAATTGCATGCCAAGATGTAAGATATGTCAGCTTAGATAAGCCAAGCCAATAATCAAGATAAGTTACCATTACTGCCTGTTTTGAACCCTAATGCATTTGTGAATGCAACTTTACATATCACTGCCATTTAAGTGGCCGAAACTACAACAAAGCTTAAGATTATAATTGCTAGAGCGGAGGGACAGAAGAAATCTGAAAAGAAGGAAGATGAAATGAATAACTTGAGTAAAGGATGGATGAGTACCATCAAGTACATATTATTGTTTCTACAGAAGTTGTATCCAAAAAGGTTTGCAAACATGTTCACGGATCACAAACAACTCAATGACCAAAATGAAGAAGTTGTAAAAATTATGGAAGTATTCAAGAAGTTGAACAAGTGAAGCCAGAAATTGAAGTTTCTTGCGAACCCTTTGAAATAGTGGGACTATTTGAATAAGATGAGGAGAACTTCTAAGCATGCAACATACACTTACCAAAAAAATGGGATGATCCAAGTATTTTTAGTATTTCATGTATGAAAAGAGATGCTCATATAGGGAAAGCTATGTTTTATCTAGGAGCATTTATTAACATCATTTCATCATCAGTTTTCTCACCTATGCATGACCAAGTTTTGAAGCATTTCGACATCATCATTCACTTAGCAGACAAATCTTCGATTTGACTAATTGAGATGTTGAAAGATGTGAATGCGTCAAAAATCTAGATTTTTTCACTGATTTTCATGTCTTTGACATGTGTTGGACCAAGTGTTTGTCATTTACACCCCGATGGAGATTTTGATGGCAACAAATAAAGTGCGAGGATTCTCACACTATGCTTAAGTGTTTCAGAACATTAATGTATAATAGGAATGAGCAACAAGTTGAAGCTTTGCTCAAAGTTCAAGTCAAGTAAAGTGAAAGTTGAAGCATGCTCAAAGTACAAGTCAAACAAATGAAACGAAGCCAGACAAGCTTAAGACTCGGCTCATACAAGAATACAAAGACCGAACATAAAATAAATCATTGTAAACTCATGTAAGGTATACAAGTTCTATTCTTATGAGCCAAATGTATTAGAATCATGCATATCATTGATTTCATATTTTCAAGTACTTAAAGTCATGAAATCTATGATTTCCAAATCCATAAATCTCAAAATGTTTTAAATCATGCAAACACATTTTAAAACATGTATTTTAGGTTTATACACTTTTAAACATGTATTTGATTGCACCGATAGTCATTTGGATGGTTTTTGAGTGTACATAAAAAATATTTGTAGAAAAACCCTATATGTTTCATGAAATTAGGAAATTCAAATTTTTAAAGTTTGTGAAATCATCCGGGTTGTCCAAACATGTGCAATGGACTTTCTTAAATGTGTGTGAAGTGTTTTCAAAGGTTAAGGAGAGATGCATGTAGGTTAGAAGTTGCTTGAACCAAATGCAAATGAAATTTTGTTTTGGCCGCTGCAACTTATGGGCCCCTGCAACTCATAGCGCGCTATACAGTCTGCATAGCACGCTACACATGCACATAGCGTGCTTCACAAAAACATAGCGCGCTACACAAAAGCATAGCGCGCTACCCGTCATTTGAAAAAAATTCTAGCAGTTTGAATCTTCGCATTTAATTTAAATTTTGGGGGCAATGTCGACCCTTGATGGTTTAAAACGTCACAAGCCTCCATAAAACACATGAGAACAAAATCAAAACAACAAGAACAACAAGAGAACACCAAGAACACTATTTTCGCTACTCACACTCTCAAAATCCACGTTCCAACTCACATTGTGCTTGATTTTCAATTGCATACACTTGGATAAACTTGAAGTCGTTGTCTCGGCCATTTCAGAGACATCAAATAAGTGTTCACAAGCTTACAACTCACATTCCAAACCCATTTTCTAATTATACACTTGGGGTTGTAAGATTTCTTGATTTCATACTCTATTTGTACTTAATCTATAGTTTTCGAATATAATATTTGTTTGGAAATCATTTGGTTTGTTCTCATACATATAAGTCTAGGGTTTCTTGTGCTCAAACTTGTTTTACAAAACCTAGGGCTTATTTGAACAAGTTGTGCTTAATCTTGATTCCTAGACAAAACCACTTGTTCATTTGAATTGAAACCCAAATGTGCTTAATTTATATCCGTGTTTGTGATTTCATGCTTATGTTGTTTTGACAACATATTTAAAATGGTTTTCATTGTTAAACTTTATCTAATTGTGACCCGAGATTTTGATTGCACTAATTGTGCTTAATCGTGATATTTCATAAGTGCATTTTATTAACTTGAAACCGACTCATGCTTAATCTTATTAGTTTGTGTGATTTTGTGTTTATGTTGTTTTGATAACATACCTATAAGGGCTTTGTTATTAATCTTAATCTATTTATGACCCCAGATTTTGATTGCACAACTTGAGCGTAAACTTACATTTTGCGTTTGTGCATCAATTAGCCATTCTTTGGAACCAATTTGAGCTTAATCTATACTCTTCTTTGTTGGTTTCAATATTAAGAGTTAGCCTATAAAAGTTGATTTATAAGGCATCTCAATCGGCAAAGTCTCACTTGCATTCCTTCATCTTAGAATTACATTTGGCTCGTGAGAGGAAAACATCTTATATTGCTTTATTTGTTGTAAGTGACAAATCATTCTTAATTTAAAAAGGTTGTAAGGTCTAATGTGAATAGACCAAGTTGTGAGTCCTATTGGTTTGTATGAGTGGTTGTAAAAGTCCTTATTGCGGTAAGGCAAGTGTAAAAGACCTAGTGGTCACTAGGCACACTAAGCTTGTGGGTTTAGGGTTGTTCACTTATTGGAATATAAGTGTTGGTTCAAAATCCTAACTGGGGAGATTAAGTAGTGGATGTAGATCCGAGGGATCGAACCACTATAAATCGATTGTGTACTTCCATCTTTTCTACCCCTTCTCCTAGTGTAGCATTTCACTTACTTGAACCATTCCGCTATATCACTATTGCTATCACTAATACCCGCTAATCTAGATAAACTTTTAAAGTGAACTTAAGAGATTAGTAAAGAAAGCTGTAAAAATCTTAATTTGATCATCGCACCCAATTCACCCTCCCCTTTTGGGTGACCTTAAACATGAAGGACACACACATGTCCAATCATGCGTCTATTGCATTAGGACGACCATTCATGAAAACGACCAGAACCATGATAGACGTATTTGGCAATTCAATTACATTAAGGTATAGTAGTAAAGTTATTTGTTTTTCTATTCTAGACTATTTAGACTTACTTACTAATGTTTCTACCATGTATATAGCTTTTTCTTATTCTGATAATGACTCGCAGGATCTTATATAAAATCTTTTAGATGACTCGACGAAGATGGGTGATAAGAAACGAGAAACGAATAGGAAAAAGCAGGGGGAGAAATAAAGAATATTCAATGGTTAGGTATCAATGAAGGACAACAATCTTCAGCAGATATATACTATGAAGCAAGAGTCAGAAGCACTAAACAACATCCTTGTATCATGCAGGTTGAGCATAAAAAAGGAATCAAGAGTTGTTAAGCGACGGGAGAAAATTAAACCATCAAGCGGAGACATGATCAAGCTACCAATTGAAATAATTGATTTGGACTGCGAATAATAGTCCGAGATCATGGTAATGTCCGACCATCAACATTGAATACCGACGCTATGTGGGAGGCAACCCACATTTATTTTTGACAAATTTAATTTATTTAAATTTTAATAAACTTTTAGTTTGAATAAATTGTTCAAGGTTAAATTGGTTAGTGGAATAAAATGTGATAGAAAATAATGAGTTTCTCTTTTCTCTTTGATTTTTGCAGAAATCCTGTGACGAAAATTAGAGAACATGGATTGTTTTGCATGCATCAAAACTTTAAAGACTTTTGGCGATATAATTCAAGGCATATATGATTTAAATTGATGCATTTGAATTAGAGCATATGCATACACATGGAAGTATACATAATGGATAATAGGAATATAAATTTTTGAGGAAATATTTGAGTTTTAAGGCTAGCGATTTCCCAACACCATGAGTTAACATATAGGGCATTAGGACAACGGTAGGACAAATACGAAAAACATGAATTCATCCTAGTGATGAGCCATCGATGTGATAGAACACGTAAGGTGTTGCCACGTCGCTGAAGGGCAACTTAAGAATTTTAGAAAAATCTTCAGCAATTTCCCAGTGCCTCGCTAGCGTCGTGACGCTTGAATGTATGGCACTAGACACGAATACCTTAGCACCTCCTTAGTGCCATCTATACCCCAAAACCCCTTTCCAACCAATAAGTCCTTCATTTTAAAGCTCCAATCTCACTCATTTTTGATTCTCCATCTAGTGGTAATCACTATGAGCTATGAAACTGAGTGATTGATGAGCGCCTCGACGAAGCCGCAACTTAGTAGTTGCAAAGTTTGAGCTTCCAAGGTGTCATTTAGGCCAAGAAAGTGATCATGGCTGCAAGTATAACGGCTCGATTGTAGTAATAATGTGATCAACTAGTGTTGACTACAGATATCATCCTCAAGGAAAGGTGTGTTTTGCATAGCTCACTTATTTAGGTTCACTCTATTGTTAAGAAGACTTTTTTTTAGTTGGTTTCAACTAACAACTATATTCTAGAAAACAATGTAAATTAACTTGTACTTTTATATTAATAAGATTATTAGTTCACAACTTCACCTAGGTAATCAATTACTATGCTTTCATATCTCACTTCCTTCATCTTCATTATGTGTATGCAATGCTCAATTAGAATAGACAAATTTCCTTCACATTCACTTCAACCAATTGTCATGGTAGAAAGGACCCTAATGTGCAATCTAGAACTCCACTTATTGGTGTGAATAATGTAAGTTCCACATAACATTAAGTTCCAAATCTTTAGATTCATAACCACTTAAGTTTACTATCCATGACTCCATAATCAATAACTATCTATTGATGTTATATATTTTACGGTTGTATTTTCCATATCCGGCTTAAAAGCCCCAATAGCAATTGTCACTCCTAAAACCTCTAATCAACAAATACATGATCAAGATGTTCATTGCATTACGAATAGAATCAATACAAATTCTAACAATTACACTTTTAACTATTATAATCCATTCATACTTTCTTTAGCATAGCATTCATACCATAGGATCCTTTGATCCCAAAGATTAATGAACTACTCACTCATCATTGAAATCTACATACTTTTCCATTGTGCATGATTAAGTGCAATTGATGGTTTCAAATCAACATACACATCATGATATCCATTGCAATTAAATATTGAGTTAAATAACTTCAATTAAATCATGGAGACAATACCGAATAACCACAAGAGTCTTCAATGTCTTCTCCTCCAAAACTCTTCTTAATACTTAAGAACAATGTAAACTATGCTAATTGGTGGTAATCTATTGTAATGTATGATAATTGGTGAGTTCATCACGTTCTAATACTTATTAATACCTTTTAGACACTGTAGAATACAATTAGAAACCTTAATTAACAATTCCAAACAAACTACAATTCTAAAATTTATATTTTTTATGTTCCAGCACTATCAGTAAGTGTCCCACATTGCGTGTGTTAAGGCATGGAGCAGCCACAACTTCGACCTTTTTATGTGAATTTTCCCCTCAAAGTAGGCTCGGCGCCCTGTGTACATTGTCCTTATGCTACGTGTACAACACCACAGTGCCGCCACTACGTTGACTCCACTGCACCACTTCTCTTATCTTCTTTCCTTCTCTACGCCTTACTCACGCCTTGTAGGCATTTCCTATGACGTCAAGTGTACTAGCCACAGCGTTAGATGCACTTTTTTGCTTTTTCTCTTCATCTCATCATGAAATCACTCATTTGTCTCCTTTATATCTTATATACCTAACAACGCATAAATACCAACAATTCGAGTTCATTCCAAGATATTTATAGCAAATATACTACTAAACTAACCCTACATATAAGTCTAATACCACTTATCAAATACCCTAAACTTAAGATTTTGCACATCCCAAGCAAAAGTGTATTCTACTAAGTACTCTTACAACTACTACTACTACTACTACTACTACTACTACTACTACTACTACTACTACTACTACTACTACTACTACTACTACTACTACTACTACTTATAATACTTTATTCGATTTACATAGTTCACGGCGTATCCTTTGATTCAAATAATTTCAATTTAATAGTTCACTCAAAAGTTATTCTCTTTGCAAAAAATAATATTTTCAAAAACATGTAGCTTTAATAATATATATAATTCACTTTCGAAACTCAAAAGTAGTTCACAACCAAAACTATCACTACTCACATGTTTATGTTACCTCAACACTCGAATAGCAAATGTACAATCTTATGATTTCTCATTAAACTCAAGAATTTACTACTCACATGTTTATGTCACCTCAACACTCAACTAGCAAATGTACAATCTCATGACTTCTCATTAAGCTCAAGAATTTACGAATAAGCATAGATCATGTTAGTTTTGTAGACTTTAGTACTTTAAGAGTCCATATGACTTAATATTGTTGGAAAGGAAACTTAACTTAACTAAGTTACTTGTATTCAAGCTAAATTCTTTCATTTGAAGAGTTTTAATCTAACTTCTGCCTTTATATATATATATCTGTTCTTTTCTTTTCTTTTCTCACATTTTCTAGTTGCACAGTCCCTGCTCATTTTCCTATGGATTATGTTTGTCTCACTTTTTTCAACCATTAAGTTCTTTGCTTTTTTTCCTGTAAAACTTGTGGGACTTTCTATTTGATTTAAAATGTTGTTAGCACTTCTCACTTTTACTCTATCAAGCAAGTTTTAACTCCAACTTTTCATTAAACATCATGCCTATCTCTTTCCCTTTTTGGTACTAAGCCTTTATTTACTTTGATACTCAAGTAAAATTCATACTTATTATAAAATTCTTTAGAGATCGAACTTTTTCCACAAGAAGTGTTCTCGTATTCTTTTTTTTCTTTTGTTTCAAGTACATAGTCTTCCATAACTCTATATTTCTAATCGTGAAATTATACCGTTGTTTTCTACATTTCTTTTTTCCTTCAAAAACTTGATAACACTTTATTGAGTTTTATATCAACAAAATATAAGTATTCTTACTCATCCTCAATTAAAGGCAAAAACTTTGCAAATAAATTATTTTGTCATTACATATGGCTATATATAACCTAATCCATACTACTTATACAATATCAAATAATAAGTAAATACAAAAGAATACACTACCATTCTGTCCTCTTTAACTTCTTCAAAAATAAAATTTTACAGTCATACCTGTAGTGTTTATCTTTATTTCATCCAGTCTTACCACTTCCTATAATGTAGTGTTGATGCCCCCCAAACTTAAATCAAACCATGTCCTCAAGGTTTAAAAATAAGCCTGAAATATAAAAATACTGACATACAAACATAATAATAATTTTATATCTAATCCTAAAAATGCATAAGGATAAAATTTAAACAACTAATTAAGTTACAAAATATCCCAAATGTAAACAAAATAATTAGTATAAATGTATCGCTCATCTCTTAAAGGTTTAAAGAAATCCTAAGAATTTGACTTTAGAAATGCGCATCAACATCATCATCATTAACGCCAGCAAAAGATAGTGTCAAAGGACGCTCCACCTTTCTGCTATACATCATGTCAAGATCAAACATGTAGTTTGGTGCTGCTGAAAACCTAATAGACCTATCAGAAGGTCTTAAATGTCTGCTCCTTTCATATCTAGGTATGTCCCTTTGATGATATGCAAATAACATGAAATCACGGTATCCATTCAGTCTTTCTTGCTCATATCTCAACAAAGGCTTTATGATACTGAGCCCTATTCTTTCTTTATTGTCTCCTCATCCCAGCAATCAATAGCTTATACTATGCTGGAGTCAAGTCCTCAGGTGATGGTACTGGTGCTTATGGTGGTGGAGGTAGTGGAAAAACTTTTGGATCTTCCAAGTCTTGCTCTCCTATCAGTGGGTCTACAAAGTCGTAGCCCTCAGCAAATCCCTATTGGTGATCCTCGTCCTCTTTATAGCATTCATTCTGCAACTCTTTGTCCAACTTTGCAATTGCTTTTTGCTGTTGCACGATCCTCTTGCTCTTTTGCTAATAACTTGGCCTCAAGTCTGTCCCTCTTGGCTCTCTTTCGTCCTTAGAGTCTTAGTATCCAGTTGGTGATTTGAAGTGAGCATAAACTCCCCATCTATTATTCCTTGGACCTCAATATCAAAATTTTCATCTTGAATCAACTGCACTCCGACCTTCAAGCACATTTATGTTATTAAAATTGGAAACAACAATTTGTTGTCTCTCTCACAGTCATGATAGAATTCCTTAAGTTCTTGTAAATGATCTCTCTAACTTAATCATCTCTTTCTTTATAATCTCATACAAACAAGTCACCTTGGGCTTGTTGATCTCACCCTGCTAAGTGGTCAGGTATAACGAAGCACTATAAAGGTTGCCACATTCTATAAACTCTCCTTACACTCCACTTCTTAATGCGCTTCGACATATTCTTAGCTCTCATTATCCATCCTTGTTGTCCTCGGACAACCAATACTCTCTCAATGACTTTAAAAGGATATAAGTTATAAATCTCTCATACAAGTCATCTGAGAAGGTCTATGGTTCACCATTCATACTCAAATACTCTAACATATAGATGGAATTTATTGAATACTCATTAAAGTGGACCATTACTCCTCTCACCTTAAGTGGGTCACCTTTATTAATAAACTTCGCATCGGCGTAGAGCTCGTAAACTATTTCACTCACTCCATTAACCTTCTTCTCCATATAGTCTTGAGTGAAATTTTCCCAACCTAATTACTTAATGAAGTTATCAACTCTCTTATCATATTTAGCCGGTAGGTTTATTCCTCTTTTGCAAATGAACTCCTTACTTTCAATGGCTTCATATCTTTCCGTAGCCTCTCTACTAATATAACAGCTAGACTTAAAAGGCCTATGGACATCCTCTTTTGAAACTCTTAAGGATGATGCCTCATTATCATTTTCCCTAGTTTCACTAACTTGATTCACTTGCCTCCTTATTCTTGCCATTTTCTCAAAGATTCATAGAATTCAATAATTCGCAATGGGTCTTCAAATCACCTAAAATCAAGATTTTCATCCCAAGGTCATTTACATGCCAAATAATTTAAAAGACATATACTAATTCACCATAAGCTACATTGATGCTCTAAATCCACAAAACTTAAATTCCTAGCCAACAACCTAATCTCCATAATTCATGAAATTTCATTAATAATATCCAAAAATCTCAAAGCATAACTAATGAAATTGTAAATTTACCTCAATACTGGACTACTTTCTGGTGTAGATTACTCCTCCAAGCTTCTATCAATCAAAGCCACTTTGCTCATAAACTAAAACCATATTGCTATCTTGAATCAATCTCCAAATCAATGCCCTAGTTCTCCTCCTTGTGCAAATCCATATTGTAGCTTTTCTTTTCACTCTTGATTACTAGGAACACTATTTTCTCTCTTAAAATTGCTCAAACTTGGGTTCTAGAGGGATATATGTTTGGTTGTTGGTGTATGGACTAGGATTCAAGTATGGAAAATATGGATTGAAATGGGTTTAAAACCCCCCTCCTAGAAGCCGATGTTGTCCCTTATAGGGCAAGACACCGCTACAGTATGGCTGCGACATAGAGGTTGCTGTGAGTGATTTCGTTCACAACTTAGTGTCATCCTTGTTAGCCCATGGCGTCGTGTGTGTATACGCACAATGTCAACCAGTCTATCTCCGTAAATTACGAGTTTTTCATTAACTCCTTATCGACACTCTCCTGACTTTTTTTTATTACTACACAAGGTGTCATGACTGCGTGAAACACCCTGTACATATAAAAATTTCATAAAACTTACTCGTGATTTGTCGATTTACCTTACCCTTACCACTTTAACTCTTTTGCTCTTTTATGCTCTTTGATGAATTATTTGAGACTTCTCTATTCCAATGAAATGTCACCCAGCTAATGATATTTCTTGCGCATTTATCACAAAACTTTCAAAAGTTAGAAAATTACCAAAATGTTTGGGTTGCTCTAACTAAACAAAGTAAATAACTAACTAAAATTCAAAAACTAAATTTAAATCACTCGTTTAACGTCCTTAGCCTGACATCTTTTCACTCGTTTAGCCCGATTCTAAGTCAAGATACTTCATTTTTAGGTCTAAGATAATGATATCTTTCCTGTTTGGATATGCTTATTGCTTTCAACTAAGAAAATATTCTCACTATCATCATCCTCATCGATACTCATTGTAATCATTTTGTTCTTTGTTTACAAGACCGCATTGGCAGTGTTAAAAAATGATCGCCCAAGTGTCATAAACACATCATCATCTATATAATTATCCACAATCTCAAAATAAGTGATAAATGTGAATCTACCCACTTTCACATGCACATTCAAGACTCTCACTATTGTTGGTACCAAGTTACCATCAACTACTTGTGAGTATGTTTTATCGGGATAATTGATCTTCAAATCTACTTGTAACATATCCTTAATAGGCATTCCTCCGACTGAGGCTCCCGTATCATACAAGATGTTTATAAACTGGTGCCCGTCAATGCTTAATGGTATGCATATATCTCCGGGATCTCTCCTCTTGATTGGTTAAAGTTTAAGGGTGAACTTAAATTTTGGTTCTGGCTTCTTTGGAATAACCTTGATGCTATTTCCTTTTGATGCATTTTCATAACGTTCTTCATCTTATTGTGTAGCTCTCATTCATTTTTCCCCTTTTTGTTATTCTTCAAGGCATTGATCTTTTGTTGCTTGAATCCTTCAAGTTCATCTTGCCTCATTTCCGTTCCATTCTCATGCATAACTTCATATTTTCTCATAGCCAAAAGTGTTGACTTTTTCTATCTTGTACATCACTTACTCTTGCCTTGGCTTATTCATTGTCGTAGTGTTCATCATGTGAATAGCATTAACACTCTATTTGGGATTTGTGATAGTGTTACGCGAAAACTGCCGTTCCGTCCTTGAATTCAAAGCAATGGCTTGCTGACCAATCTGTCTCTCTAGGTTCTTGATAGATTATGTTCTTTCATCATCCATCCTCTTAAGTGTTTGCTTCACATTTTCCATCTCCTTCTTATGTTTCTCATGGCGTTCCCTATTGTTGATTTCAATGGCTAGCAAGAATTTCTTAATTTACTTTAATGGCGTCATTTCTTCGCTTTGGCCTAGCTTCCCTTGTTGGACTTGTTGATCAAAACTTGGAGGTAGCTTCAGTGCATTATCCGAACTTCCATATAAGAAGTATAGCTATTTTATCATTGATAAACCCTTTAAGGAGCCATTCCTTTTGGGTTGAAGTTATTTCTATAGTTCTGATCGTTCTTGAAGTTGATATCTTCAAACTCCATTCCTTGCTGCGTGTCCAATGAATTAACCACCATTGCTTAGTGATTAATGTGTTGTTGTATCACTTGCAATTGTGAACTTTGTTGTCCCATTTATAGATTTGCCATCTAACTACTCAGGTTTGGTATTTGTGCCATGATCATAGCTTACAAATCAATCTTGTATACTCATGCTGGCTTTCTCACTATGTAACAAGTATCGTCTATAGAGTTATGGCACATAAGATCCAAAAGACCTAATGCTCCATCTTCATCCTTGGTCCACTAATGCTCTAATGCTATGATTCATTCCATAGTAGAAGATCTATAGTTGTGCCTATTTCACATTTCCATGTCCCAGACATCTCCTCTGCATTGTTTTGAATCTTTCCTAAGCCTTACTAAGATACTCGATATCCTTCTGATTGAGTTCGATTGATTTCCAGTTTCCTTTCACCGACCTTCCCTGGGGAAAATAACTTGTATAGAAAGCTTTCATTGATTTTCGCCCATAAAGTCATACTACCTACATTCAGTCCTTGGAACCAAGATTTGGCTTTTCCACCCAATGTGAATGGGAAAAATCCCCATCCTAATTACCTCATTTGTAACTCCAATAATGTCCATAGTGTTACACTTCTTCAAAAAACTTTCTATATGTGCAATTGGATCTTCATTTGCTAGCCCATTGAATAGACTATTCTGCACCATGTTGATTAGAGACGGTTTCAATTCGAACTTGATGGTGTTGGCTGGAAGCCTCATCACTCCGTTATATGTTTCTTAAACTCTTGCCTTGAAATAGTCACGAAAACATCTTTGTCCTTGCACTCTGTCTTGCTTTACCATATCACCTTCGGGTTAGTTATTCCCTTGGCCATGATGTTGTTTTCGGTTCCCCCTTGATCCTTTGCCATCTTGATTCCTCTCTTTTTATTTCCCTTATTAATTCAATCAATTGGGGGATTGTAAGGTACTAAGTCCTCTCCTTTACTAAACATGCACTAATTATCCCTAAAAGGAAAACACAAAAGATCATGTGAAGATCGTCAACCTTGAAACTTAGACTTTTGGTCTTTTATAAACTTGGAAGTAGATTACTTAAAATAAAATCTTAACAATTCGGTAAACTAAACTAAATTAATTTTTAGCTACCTATCCCCAGCAATGGTGCCAAAAACTTGATCGTGGCCGCAAATATAACAACTCGATTATAGTAATAATGTGATCAACTAGTGTTGATTACAGTTATCATCTTTAGGGAAAAGTGTGATACACATAATTTACTTAGTGATGTTCACTCTATTGCTAAGAAAATCTCTTTTTAGTAGGTTTTAACTAACTACTTTATTCTAGAAAATAATGTAAATTAACTTTTACTTTTATATTACGAAGAGTCTTAATTCACAACTTCAACTTGGTAATCAATTACTATGCTTTCATATCTCACTTCCTTCATCTTCATTATGTTTATGCAATGCTCAATTAAGATAGATAGATTTCCTTCAAATTAATTTCAACCCACTGTCATGGTGGAAAATATCCTAATATGCAAACTAGAACTCCACCTATTTGTGTGAATAACATAATTTCCGCGTAGCATTAATTTTTGAATCTTCAGATTCATAACCACTTAAGCTTACTATTCGTGCCTCCCTAATTAATAATTATCTATCGATGTTATATATTTTGCGATTGTATTGTCCATATTAGGCTTAAAATATCCAATGGCCATGTTAACTCCTAAAACCTTTAATCAACAAACACGTGATCTAGATGTTCATAGCATTACAAATAGAATTAATACAAATTCTAACCATCATACTTTTAATCATTATAATCCATTCATACTTTCTGTAGTATAACATTCATACCATAGGATCCATTGATATCTAAGATTAATGAACTACTGACTAAACATTGAAATCAACATACACATTATGGTATTCATTGCAATCAAATATTGAATTAAATAACTTTAATTAAATTAAGGAAACAATACTGAATAACCACAAGTGGAATATTCAATGTCTTCAAATGAACTAAAATTCTACACTTTTTTTTTTTATGTCTTGGTGCTGTCATTAAGTGTCCCATGGGGTGTGTGTTAAGCCATGATGCCATTATAGCTTCGACCTTTTTTTGTGAAATTTCTCCTCACAGTACGCTTGACGCCCTGTGTACATTGTCCTGCCGCTACATGTACAACACTACGACGTCGCCACTGTGTCGACTCCACTGCACCACTTCTCTTGTTTTCTCTCCTTCTCCATGCTTTGCCCACGCCTTGTAGTCATTTTCCATAGTGTCAAGTGTACTAGCTAAGTGTACTTTTGTGCATTTTCTCCTCATTTCATCATGAAACACTCCTTTGTCTCCTTTATACCTTGTATGCCTGACAACACATTAATAGCATCAATAAGAGTTCATTTCGAGTATACCAAATATACTACTAAACTAACCCTATACATATGTCTAAATAAACACTTATCAGAAAGCTCCTTTGAGCTCTTAGGAACTCATTCCCAAGTTGGTAATATCCTAAAGTTTCTGGATTTTTTTTTAATTTTGTTAATGTGTTATTCGGTCAATTCGGGCAAAATATGTGTTCTAGGAGTCAAATTAGTCCTTCGAACCATAAGGTTTTTGACCGTGAGAGTATTTAGAGTGGTTTGATCGATTTACTTTTGATTCTTGATCAAATTTAAAAATTTTCAATTTTTGCGACAAAACTCCTATATTTTTGGAAAACTTGGAATTTCTAGTCGAGTTTTTTTTGAATGATCGAATGGCTTTTATTTGATCAATGCAATGTGAATTAAGTTCGGAGAAATGTGTGGGAGGTTGTTATTAAAATTTGAGTTTTCAAAGTTTTGGTTTTTGTTTAAAATTCATCAACGTTGTTGACACTTTGGTTTAACTTCGATTTAGGATTGATTATGGAAATGTATGTGTGTGCTGAATTGATTGAAATCTTGTTTACATCAATTTGGACGGATTGGAAATATTTATATGATTTTAAGACTTCGAAATGAATTCTCACTGAATTTTCTCAACAAATTTACTGACTTGGATTTCGAATCCCATAATTAGTTATTTGCAAAATTTTGTTTTTGAATCAATATTCATGTGATTGCCAAGTGTTTTACACTGATATGCTCATTATTTTTGTGCAACGACCTTTATGCAAGTTATTATGTATTTGTTGCTATTTTTTGTGTTATGGATAGAGTAGAGTGCAGTAATTCTACAGGTCCCGGCAGGAGGACGAGTTGTCGATTACCGCTACTCAAGGCTAGACCCCGCCCACCTAGTGTACCTAAGCCTTTTAATATGTTCTTATTTGTGAGTGACAAGGCCCAGAGTAGATTTGATAATGATTTAAACAAGAAGAAGAGTAGACCCTTAGCTGAAAGGGGGTTTAGTAAAGGAAACCCCAAATATGATAAGAGAGTGACGTCGATCATCAGAGAGCAGGGATGACAGTTTTTCACTTGAAACTACCAGGGTTTAGCCGAGCACCCCAATAACTTAGACCTTATTCAGGGATATGAGCAGCTAGTTCGTGAGTTCTACGCAAATGGACACGTGACCAAACCAGGAAATAGTGTAAGGATGAGAGGAGTGATGGTTAGCTACACTCTTGAAGCCATTAACACTTATTATTACCTACCTACTTTCGATAGCTTGGGAGGGTCTGACTTCCCACGCCTAAGATATTTTTGCGACTCTTATTTCCCTTATCGGACTATGCGGGTAGCTCTGACTTGTTTCCCTCATCACAATTGGGTCTATTCCAATTCTCAGTGCCCTACGCATCTCATTAAGACCCACTTCAGGAAGTCTCTCAAGGCATGGTCTTAATTTGTCTATGATTTTCTCTACCCCCCACTCAACATGACGAGGTGACATGACCCTTATGTGTACCATTATCTCATATTTGGGCTCATGTCAGTCACATTGACGTGGGGCATATTATTTATGAATTCATCAGAAAGAGGATGTCTAAGATGAAGAATGAGAGCGTAGCCTTTCCCATCCTTATTACTTACCTATGTGGTTGGATATGAGTCCCTCTCACCGATTTAGAGTTTGATAACCTACCACAACTGACCATACACGATGACGATATCTTTGGGTTTGGTAAATTAGAGGAGGAAGGTTCAGAGAATGAGGAGGATAGAGCACATGAGAGAGCACAAGTAATAAGCGTATGCAAGAGCAACACTAGGAGATTCAGATGATAAGATCCGTAAGAAGGAGGAGAGGACCATCTTCTTCTGCACCATTACCGAAGGGAGTACCATGACAAATGTCCAATGAGGAGATTATTCTCCATAATTAGAGGGAGATTAGTCAATTCTTATGCCATGGGTAGATGTGGCCTCATCAAGTCCATAATCACCTTGACGAGCCATCTCCCCTGATTACGAATAGTCCATTCATAATATTTCCAGGCTATCAGGTCTATCGAGCTCACGAGGAGTATGGAGCCACTTATTCTTCACATTCTTCATAAAGAGTGCAGACTTTTGACTAAACTCTACAGAGGACTCCGTAGTAGAGTGAGCAGCATTAAGACAACTATAGTGACTCTAAGATTTGATTTCCTTATTTCTACATGTATTCGAGAGAGGAACTGAGAAAATTGACACTAATTCAATTTTGTAATATATTTGGATTAGATACAGTGTCATAATGCTTTAATCTTGTAATATCACTACAAAACACATCATTTGCATACATTTTCCAGATTTTCATTATTTTGTTTTGTTTTATGCCAATTCTTTCTATTTTCTTATCTTCCATTCTTATATTTCACCCAATTTTTTGGAATGTGTATTGATTGTCCTAACTTCTTGAACCTTAAGGGTAAGGTTTAGGGTCTGTTTGGGGTTATGTAGGCATGCAAATTGATGGAATACATGAATGAACCTTATGTAAAGGAGTTATGGTAAAGTTTTTCCAATTTTAAGAGTTTTTTTCAAAATTTGTTGCAAAATACATACGCTTTCATTTCATTTTCAAGATTCATGTTTTTGGTAGGTTGTTTATATAATTACATCCTTGTGAATTCATTATTTTTGCTTTTCCATTCGTTGTTTTTTGCTTAAATGAATGCCTAATTCTATCTTAGGATAATAGTGGACAATTTATGAATTCAAATATGGATTGATGTTGCCATGAATGGACAACACCTTAAGTAGAGTTTAGGTGAAATTTTCTTTCTTGTAATTGATCAACCGTACCTAGTTTACACCAAAGATTGCTATTGCGGAGTGACATGTGTCGAGCGTATACAATAAATCTCCCTCCATTATTATACTTTTAATCTTTTTTTAGTAGTGGTAAGTGGGAATCGTCTCCATAGGAATTTAACAAACTTATCTAGGAAAAAACTCTTTTAATAGTTTTTATTATTCTTTACTTTAATTTAATTAAAATAATAATTAAACCCACTAATTCAATCTATAGTATAGTTATAATTAAATAATTATACTAACTTAAGTAACATAGTTCAAATTCAATAATATTTCAATAAATCCAATTCAATAATAATTAAATATCTAAATAAACATGTAAAACAATGAAACATCAATCCGTTTTGCATCCAAACATGTTACTTCAATTTTATAGTTATGAGCATACTTTTTCAAGTACTATAGATCATATAAATCTAATCCTAAGTGAGTAAACATCTTTTAGCCAAGCATTAAATCTTCTTATACCGGTGAAAAAGTCACATTCTAATTTTATTGAGCTAAGCCCTCTGAATACACAAAGAAATTAACTTCACGTAATAAAATCGCATTACACAATGAGAACTTTGAACTACTAAATCTAGCTCATTCAGAAAGTCAGTTCAACATTAGATTTAGATATCAAATTCACCTAGGACTTCTAAATAGTAACACCTTTCAAATAAATCTAGTTGCTACTTTAAAGTAGATAATGAATCCAAATATCACAATGCACATTCTAGACTGCGCATGCAATACGAGTTCATGATTAAAATCAGTAGATAATAACAGATTATATCAGTGAATCAAAGAATACGATTAGTTTAAAAGATTAAACACATAATCATCTCATCATAACTACATAGCAAAACAGATCTAGTTCATGTTCAAACTTTATTTAGAACGATAAGCTAATTACTCATATTCATAAATAACATCGCAATGATATAAATTAAAAACATAGATAAATACCTTTGGAATAAATACTTTAAATCTTCAAATCTTCTCCAAAAGCAGTAAACTGAAACAATAAACAATGGCTCCTAGAGCAATGAAACATTGATCTAAATACTCAAAGGCAATTAATTTTGCAGCCCTAAGGTCGTATTTATAGTATTCTAGGTAGTAAACATCCCAAATTAACTCAAACTATTCGTTGTTATCTAAAATCTTCGAAATATGTTTTAACGATTCCTTAGCAATTCAGGTTTAAGTGGAATCGCTGGGACAATCCTTGGAATTGTAGTATCTGTTTCTACCGATCTGAATGGTAATTATGAGTTTATAAGAATTAGTCAGGAATCGCTAGGTATAAAATATGATTTTTCCTTCACTTGTTGATTTTTGGCACACTTTTTCTCCACTTGATTAATTCTTTCATAATCTTCATTTTTTACTCCATTTCCTCATATATTCTTTTTATCACTTGAAATAACATAAACAAGAGAAAATCCTGTATATTATAGATTTTCACATCTAAAATCATCCTAAAGTATACTATAGAACATGTATAATTATCAACTTGTCAAATACCTCCAAACTCAGCATTTCGCCATCTCGAGCGAACAAATACACTCAATCATATCCTCATTTATTCCCTCATTTTTCTTCCATAATATATACTCTTATTCTTAAATAGAAATGATTTTAAATAGAAATATATTACCCTCATAAAAATAAGAATTATGAATGAATAGAAAGACTTAAAGAACAACCATTTATTTGACAATCAAACCTCTAATTGTGTAATACACCTTAGAATTCAAAGTTAAACCAATCACCAAGGTCAAAGCACTATATAGGTTTTCTCAATCTCCATTGACAAGCATCAAGCTTATGATAACTAATATAGAATATGAAGATACAAAAATCATTAAATCAATCTCATTTTTAAGAAATATTTTAAATATCACCACAATCAAAGTCGATATGAACTTTTATTCACTAATGATCATCATTTCATATTCATTTGTTGGAATAAAAATATATACTTCACTCAACTTAGCTATAAGCACTCAAACTAAATCTTTTATCGGAAGAGTTTTCATAAATATACTTCCATTCTCTTATATCTCTCTTTCTTTCTTCTTCAATTAGATATTCATTTTATTCATTATATTGTATTCCTGCAGCTCCCCACTCTATTTTCTTTGGAATCCGTTATTCTTTTTTATAGGAATTATTACTCTGATTTTTCCCACCACTAGATTCCCTGCTCCATTTCCTTTGGAATATGTGGGTCTCTATATTTGTTCATTTTAAAAACTCTTGTTAGCTCTTCTCATTTTCGTTATAGTCAAGGAAGCATTCTTTCCAATTAGTAAAGTTTATTGGCTAATTTCCATTTTTTTCCTCAATTTAGGCATAAATTCTTTTCAATACATATATATGTATATAATATTTGATCAATAACCTTTGTCTAACAAGATTCTTAAAAATACGTATTGTTTATCTTGCACTAACGTTTCGATACCCATTATAATGTCTAACACAAAGCAATTAATTCCCTCAAACTCCTTTAGTGTATACACAATCTAGGCAAAGTTAAATAGGGTATAATAATTCATTTCCATCATAAATTTTTATTTTCATGGGTAATAATAATATATCACTTCAATTTTTCATATTATATTCAATTCCATATATTCCTAACTAAATAAATTAAAATGAAATAGAAAAAGATTACCTCTATTGTAAATTTTTTTGAAAAATTCATTATATTCGACATTCAAATAGATTCTACCTCTCGTTTCGTCCATACTTCGTATCTTCATACTTTACCTAATACCCCAAAACTCATTCTCAACCTTGTCCTCAAGGTTTAAAAATAAAGTCGGGTTTCTAACAAAAATAAAAATTCCTCATGAAGCATAAACGAATAAATTAAATTACTAACTAACATAAGAATGAATTGAATAAGTAAAGAAACCATGATAAATTTAAACATTTTCAAGAATCATAGAATTCAAATTCAGCAAATCAAACCATTATATAAAATCTGAACACACTATAACAATACTATCATAGTAGCACATACCACATCATTCATATCAAAATATTAAAAAAAAACTCTCAAAATAACACTTAGAGAAAATGATTACACGGAGAAGAATAAAATATCAGAACTAACTTCCAGATGCCGCATCGTCACCACCATACTTATTATCTGTCTGTTGAGATTGGAAGCTCATTGCAGGATCATATAACCTGTAATTCACTCCAGCCATTAGGTTATCTTCTTAAATGACTCCCTGTTGGGTATTATAAGCTTGGTTGATGGAATATGAATGTTAGCTCCTCTGCCTCGCATCCTCCTAATCATATATTGCTCGGTCCCACAGATTGTCCTGGCAATCTCACATTGGTTCTGGAACATATAATTTTGATGTCTCAGAGTTCTCTGATTTCGCAAGGTTGACCTCATCATGGACATTTTCGTCACATTCGCTTGCATACTAGTGAAGTCCTCTAAAAGTGCCTCTAGGCTCTGGTTTTTTTGCTCATGATATGTAATATTCTACATTTCTTTCAAATTTCTTCAAATTTTTGCCTATATTCTTCTTCTCTTTGTAGTCTCTCTCAGGTGTATTTCATTTCTCTCATGTTCCTCCTTCGAATCAACATATCTTGACACATTTTTGGTGCTTTCAATGACTTCATCAGCGATGGTCTTATCCGGGTAAACATATAACCTTAGACCTCTCATTGGAACTTAGTGTTGCTTGCAAAACTCCGTAATCATTCATTTTTATTGGTGGTCATGATATTCCTAATCTAATAATAGATTATTTTTCAACAACTATATAGCTGATCCCTTGAACTATGTGGTATAAAAGAATCGCAATAGTTCACTATATTATAGTGTTTTAAAGTAGGTTGTAGGCTCGTTTTAAGAAAAAGCTCCAAGCTTTGGTGGTTTTCCTAAAGTATTTGGTTTGTATGTGTTTCGGGTATTCATCTTTGTCAAAAAGAAATCCATCCCCCTAAATAGCTTCTAAACCATTTCTAATGATTTCATGTGGAAATCCGTGTCTAAACCCATACTCGAGTTTTGGGTACTCATTTTTTTTGTCTCATGAATTTTTTGTAACCATAATATAAGTTTATTCATGCAGGTTAGTAGTCCACTGGCCTTCCTCGGACTATGGCTTCTATTTTATTTTCATCTCTGTGCCATTCGCATAAAACTCTTTTACTAGAATTTCATAACCCATTTCAGCCGAGGACCTCGTGTCATTATCGACATAATAGTCCATAGTTGACAACCCCCATTTCTGCTCCCTTATTTGGTTCAGGATCCTATACTCATCAAAAACTTCATTTTTTACATTGAGACCTCTCTCCCGTATGATTTTTTTCTTTTTACTAATGTCGCTCTGCATCTTATCAACAGCTTTGGCATTGATTAGGTGTTGGGGTGAAAAGTGGATTCTAGGTGTCTCCTCAGTATCTTCCTCTCCCTCTGATTCATTGGTAAAACTAAAAGGTGGAGAAGGTTCTCTAGGTACTCTAGTTTGAGGGTTACTCATCAAAATCCTTATTGGCCTAATTAGTGTGGGTGGAACCTTAGCTTTTCGTTTGAGTTTCTCTACTAATGGTGCATTCCCCTTCTCTTCTCATGGGCTTCTACCTCTACTTCCTCCATCCATTGTCTCAAATTTGTAAAAACTAAAAAGTCGAAAAAATAAATAAACCTGTTAATGATAGAAACAATGTTTGTCGAAAATAACTCAGTAGAACTCAAGACTTTATTTTAGAAGGAGAAACCCATTTAGGAAGCAAGCTTGAGATTCATCGTAAACTTTAAAAATAAGATTGGCATTGAAGGATTAACTCAAATATATAAACTTCAAAATTAGTTTTCTAAATATTGTAAGGCAATTGTGTGATAAATAGTAGTCTTTTAAAAAATACAATAAAATTAAAACGAAACAATAACCAAACCCCCAAACTCGTTCTAAATTTGTTTTCAAACCATTTTCAAATGCGTGTAAATATACAAAAATCTTGAAATTGTTGAATTTGCAAATTCATGATCAATGTTATCACAATTCTTATTCTATTGGAATCAATGAAAATATTTCTTCAAGATAATTGACTAAATTTCAACAAAAGAATTTCGAAAACATTGAGAATTTTACAAAAATTGTTTGTATCAAAGTTTTATTAAAGTAAAAGCTAGGGTTGAGGTAATTACCTTCTTGAGTATGAATCTCTCAAGATTTAAGCACTTGAACTCCTCTAGACCGTCCCTCCAAGCTCTAGGTCGAATTCTCTAAAACCCTAGTTTTGTTCAACACTCCCAAAATTAAGAATTCTGGTTTGAATAGGATTAGGTTGAGGTGAGGATCACTTAAATACCATGGGATTGAGCTTATAATGGTTGAATCTAGGAAAGAAATTATGATTTTTGTTAAGGGATGCAACGATTAGTTAGAGCGAATGGGTTTGTGTTTGTGGCGATTTAAGGTTTTGGTTTTAAAAAGCAAAAATTGTGCCTAGCAATTCCTGTGTTAGTTGAATCACTGGGTAATCGCTATGTGCGTTGGTGGGTCGTGAGGTTTAGTGACCTTCCGATCTAAGCAGCGATTCCCTTATAAGGTGAATCACTGAGGATTTGCCAAACTTTAAATTTGCACTAAATTTTTTTTGTAATGCTACTAATTTTGCCAATGATTCCCTGTATTATTCTAAATTCTAAGGAAATCGATAGGCCTAATTCACTATTTTTGCAATTTATTCCATAATTAACTTATATATTATTCATTAAAACTCATGTTAAGGTAGAATTGACTAAAATTGTGAAAGTTTTAGTGGGACATTTAACTAACTAAATACTTTTATTAATTAAATACATAAACAAACATATAAATAAGTAAGTAAGTTATACAGCTTGCATAAAGGCCATATAAGCATAAACAACTCTATGACTCCACCTTAATTGAAATTACCTCAGAGTCTATATCCCGAAAATATTTCTAATGCAAGAGTTAAAAAGTGAGAATAAAAACACAATATACTGAACTAAACTAAATTCTTAATAAAATTAAATGAACATAGAATAAACATAGAATATGGACTGTCACCTATAGAATGCTTTTATATATTGTCATTGGCTCGACCTAACCCTTCTAGAATTATGTTGGACCTTTAAACTTGAATTTATGATTTTTCATTCTAGTGCCATTCTAAATAGTGAGTGCTTGGCCATTACTTATCAGAGTGATTGTTTTATTCAAATTATTCATAACAACTTTAGTAGTGGCTTAGAAAGGTCAACCAAAGTTTAAAGGATCTTCATTAATATAATGTGGCATGACCAAAAAGTCCATGGGTAGGTGTTTTTGTTGACTTGAACTGGCACATCCATGGCCACTACTATTGGTTGAATTGAAGTTCCATCCAATAAAGAGAATCTTTCAGAAGCAAGTGAATTCAACTCCAAATGATTATGTAAAAAGAAATGTATGGGCATGAAATTTGTGTTAGAGTTCGTATCACATAGAGCTCTAAATTATCAAGTTCATTTGATTTTGAAGTGCAAATATATGCCTTCGGGATCATTAAGCTTTACAGAACTTAAATTTGGTTTTTTCTTTTTCTTATTGTACTTGAATCTAGAAACTTCCATCTTATTAATGATTTTCTTCATTCTTCGATTGCGTAACTCTCCATTCTTAAGTTATTTTTTTTATTTGGAAGTGTCTTCAACTTGTTCTTTCATTGGAATCTCTTTAGTAGTTTCCATTGTTACTACATTAATTGCATAAATTTCAGCATTAAAGTTATCATAATAGCTTAAGTCTAAAAAGTTATTATTTTCAATTTCATTATCAAATAATCCATTATATTCTTCATAGGTTTCATAGTTGTGTTCGTTGTCAATTTTAAATGTAACAATCTTATCTTCAAATTCCATAGACGTTGTTCTTTCAAAAATCTCTTAGTTCTAGCCATCTTTAAAAAAGGTCTACCTAACAGTATAGGCAAAGGATTGGGTGATGTTGAATCTCCTATTTCCATGATATAGAAGTCAGCTGGAAATCTAAGTCATGTACTTGCACTAAGATGTCTTCTAATAATCCATACGGTTTGATAACTGCATTATCTACTAAAGTAAGGTGAGTAGGTGTATTAGTTAACAATAATATTTTCAATGATTCATAAAGTTTAAGTGACATAACATTAATTGATGCTCCGAGATCATAAATAGCAAATTCAATAGAGAAATTTCATATTGTGATGGGTATGACAAACATTCAAAGGTCAAAACATTTTTCAGGCATTCTCTTCATAAACTCAGATAACTCTTTAATGACTTGTTCATGATTTGATTCCATTAAAATTTCATTCATTTCTATTTTTAAATGATTCAGATATGTCTTCTTTAATTTATCTCTCCTTAGCATTTGCTAATCGTTGTGGAATGGTAGAACTAGAATTCATATCTTTATTCAATTCATAAATATCATTTAATTTGTTTTGGTTAACTAACTAAGAATTTTGTAAAGATTTTTCATAGGCTTCAACTTTGGCTAAATACAATGATTATAGCCTTTCAGAAAAAGGTGTATACTTCAATTGTTCAACCATCCATTCCCTAGTGGGAATTACATTAACCATCATCTATTTTTATTCTTGTTCTATTGTCTTAGGTACTTTGATTTTCTTTTGACCTCTTTTTGGTATCTTTTCTTACGTATGCAGTTCATTTCATTATCACAAAATAAAGCATTTACTTGCTTGATTAGTAGGGTTTGTCGTTTGATTGGATACTTTAGTTTGATTACTTAACTTGCTGATTTTTAAAGTCATTTGGCTTGATTGATTTTTTAGCTCGTTAATAGACGTATTAGTTCTAATTTGATTTTGATAAATTTGCGTAAAGTTTTGGTGACTTTAGGCTATAAAATTATGTAATACTTGTTCTAAATTTGGTTGCATAGGTTGAGTAGTTTGTTGTGGTTATTGCATTGGTGTAGGTTGTGTGAGTGCACTCGATTTATAAGTGGTATAGTTTTGATTTTATGGACCGTAGCTAAGATTTAAATTTGGTTTTCTAGTGTATTAATTATTTCTTTTATATTGGTTTCTAGGAGCACCAAAATACTGGTTCATAACTGCGTTGACTTCTTCATTGTTATCTTCTTGTAAAGTAGGACACGCACCCGTACGATGTGTAACTTCATTACAAAATTCAAATGGATTAACTTGATTTGATCTATCTATTAGTAGAAGTTTAACCATGTTAGACAATTCATTAATCTTTCATCGAATTTATTACTTGTTTTATTATTAACGTTTTCTTTCTTGATGTATCGATCTTTTCACCATATTGTTTAGATTGTTTGGTCATCTTGTTAGTAGCTTCTTTTGATAAAGTTGGTGTAACATCGAATAATGATCCACCACATATAATATCTAATTATATTCTTTATTCAAAATTATTTAGTCCTTCATAGAAATATTCTAATAAAGCTCTTTCTGTGTATCCAAGTTATGGACAAGATGAAATTAATCTTTGAAATCTATCCTAAAATTCATTAAAATTCTCGTCATCTTCCATTTTCAAGACTGTGATTTGTCTTCTATAGATACTAATTTTTCTTGCAGGTATACATTAATCTAGGAAAGCTTTTAAAATTTGAGCCCATATGGCTATAGAATCTCGAGGAAGATAAAATAACCAATCTTGTGCTTAATCTTTCAATACAAAAAGAAAAGCTTTATGTTTTGCTTGTTCTAATTGCAGTCTTTAGGTTTCATCCTATTGACTTTGTGTTGATATTCTGTTATAAGTTTTTATGCGTCTTCATTGTCCTTACCGTAGAAGTTAGCTAGAACACTAATGAATCCATATCTAAGTCCAATTCCGAGAAATCTCTCAGCATAGGCAATACACATTGTTTCACAAGAAATGATATTTTGATTAGCTTGCCTAAAAAGTAATTTCTCTATTGTCATCATTATTATTAATATTAAAGTTATTATTGGCTTCCATTGTGGCAGATTGGTATTCTCTATGTTGTTGTCTCAATTTATGATTAAAAGTCCTACCTACCTCAGTATTAAACAAATGTAAGGATCTCGTGGAATTAGAACGATGAAGTGGATAATCCATACAAAATCTAAAACTCCTAAGAAAGTATTTTTAAATCCCCGACAATGGCGACGAAAATTGATACGTATCAATAAATTTCCCTCTTTTATTATACTTTTAATATTTTGTAGTAATGATAAGTGAGAATCGTCTCCACAAGGATTTATCCAACTTCTATAGGAAAAATGTCTTTTAATGGTTTTTATTATTTTTACTTTAATTTAATTAATTTAATTAAAAAGGTAATTAAACTCACTAATTCAATCTATATTATAGTAATAATTAACTAATTATACTAACTTAACTAACAATTCAAATTCACAAATATTCAAATAAATTCAATTCAATAATAAATAAATATCTAAAAAAACATCGAGAATAATGAAACATCAATTCATTTTGCAGTCAAACACGTTACTTCAATCTTATAGTTGTGAGCATGCATTATAAAGTACCATAGATCATTTAACTGTAATCATAAGTAAGTAAACAACCTTTAGCCAGCCATTCGTTCTCCTTATACTGGTTGAAAAGCTATGTTCTAATTTTATTAAGTTAACCCCTTTGAATACACAAACATTAACTTCACACAATAAAACCACATTACATTTTATGAGAACTTCGAACTACTAAATCTAACGCCTTCAGAAAGACACTTCAACATTAGATTTAGATTTCAAATTCACCTAGGACATTTAAATAGTAACACCTTTCAAAAAATACTAATTACTACTTTAAACTAGATAATGAATCCAAATATCACAATCCATATTCTAGAATATGTATGATATACAAAGTTCATGATTAAAATCCGTAGATAATAACCTATTAAATTAATGAATTAAAGAATACGATTGGTTTAAAGCATTAAGCACATAATCATCTTGTCACAACTATATAGCAAAATAGATCTAGTTCACATTCATACTTTATTTAGACTGATAAACTACAGACTCACATTCATACATAACATCACAATAATATAAGTACAAGACATAGATAAATGGAATCACTCCCAATAGGAGGTAAATTAGGTGTACCGAGATTGCCTTTTAAAAACCATTCAATGGATAATAACGCTTTATGCACAAACAATCAACAATTATAGATCCAATGTAATGATGAAGGAGGTAGAAGAGATGGAAAGGAGACATAATATTTATAATAATTTGATCCAACCGATTTACATCCACTACCTAACCTCCCCGTTTAGGATTTTCAATGTGACGTCCAAGAATTTCATAAACTCAATTAAGCGACTAATTAAGTATTTTCAAAATTAAATTGTGATTTAAGTATTTAAGGTAGAACCCACGAGTTACGGATCTAAGATCATAAATTAAATACTATTTTTGTGTCTCGCGTGTCTATTTGATGTATTATACTCTATTCGAAGTGATGCGTACATGTACCAGAGCGCGTTGAGAATCTTCTCCAATTTTGGTGAAATTAGGGTGTTTTTCAGGGTGTATTAAGGTGTATCCCCAAGTTGTCAAAATCGGAGTTGTAAAAGCATATCTGAAGGGCAAAGGCGAAATAAAAATGATTAATTCCTCAAAAACTAGTAAATCAGGTGTCAAATATCTCATGGAGTTTTGCCTTGAGTTACATTTTAGTTGGTGGTGGTTAAGATTGAGATTAAGTCTTATGTGGTGTAGTTTTAGTTTAGTATGACAAGAGATTTAATCCATAAGGGTTCAGTATGTTATGGACAAAGTTAAGTTTTTCGGGGTTTTGGTGTGACCAAAACCAGTGTCATTGATGTTTTATGGAGTTGGATTGTTTTGTCAAGAGTTTGGTTCAATTTGGTGAGAAATCGGATTGAAAACGTGCCTCGAAAGTTAAAACACATCAAAATAGAAATTTTGAGAATTAATAAATAAAAAGAAATTAAGCTGCTAACAAGGAGCTGAGAGTTTATATATATATATATATATATAAATATAACCAAAAATCAAAATGTTGTTTTGGTTCAACAGAGAACGAATTCGTTTGTTCTCTAAACACTCTCAATTCAGAAGTTTGATTTTTTCCCGGTTTCTATCGGCAAAACTGTAGAGCATATCAAGACGGTCAGCTTGAGCCAAGTTTCTGCATAGGAAACGAGGCATTCAGCACGCAATTTGGTACATTATCAATTCATGGCATTTTTCCTCAATTCAATTTAAATTCTCGCGATAACTCAATTTCTTTTCATGGGGCATTGATAGAAATTGGTAGGGATTGGTGTGAATTGATATATTAGATAAATTTGTGGTAATTTAGAATAAATTCCACCGACGTAGATTAGGGTTTTAATGAATTTAAATGATGTGATTAAGTTGATAACCATTTGGGAGATGTTTTATAGTTGATATCAATTTACATTGGGTTTCTGGATGAATTGATTATTGGTTTTGATCCAATTTGACTCCACAGGCTGTGAAAATATTTAAATGTTGGTATCGAGTAGTTTGTGGTGTTTGTTGTCGCATTTTGATGATTTAATTGTGAAGATATTGATTTGGAGATGTTTTCAGTTCAAAATAAATAAAGTTTGCCTAGGTGATAACCCAGATTGGAAAATTTACAACTTCTCCGTCAGTGATCCAATTTAAGTGTTCTTGGAATCTATGAAAAGTAGTACATGAGTACTACAAGTTCCTTTTAGGTCATCATGAAAAACATTGAGTTTTTAAATGTTAAAAAGTTACCTCAAATTGGCTAGTTGAAAGCCTGTTGAAACAATTATATAAATTAATGTTTTTAGAAAATGTTCTTAAGCATACTTTGGCCAATGTTTTCATTGGGTTTAATGATTTGATTTCATTTGAAGATTGACCCACAATATAATTGGGTATGCAAGGAATATACTAGAACCATTTTCAAGGTGATTCAATGCTTCGGGAACCTAAAAAAATAAGCTCGAAATTGGTTGGTTGTAAGTACACCCAACAATGATCTTTACTATTTATGGAATATATCTTTATACCTATAATTGTATCATATTATGCATTCCATTTTATCATTCTTGGTCACTCATACACAAAGTGAGTGAGGGGGATAAGCTTGTTTCAGAGTGTGGTTTGATTGTAACTAAGTTTTAGTCCTGCCTTTATGCCTTTTAGTAAGACTAGCAGAGTGTAAGTTGAAAAGTTATCTCCGCGTATCACACTTGATCATAACAAACATATATAAAACAAATGAGTGAGATTTCTCATCTCCGCTAACACCAAATACATGCCAATTTGGAAAACTAGAGGAGAGAAGATTGAATTTGAAGCTGGAATTCAATCATTTGAAGATCAATTAAGATATCAAACAACAAAGTAATCATCTTCTTCATCACCTACACATGAAAATGAGCTAAATTTGTAGTATTTAGTGTAAATTTGAATTTGAGGAATAGGTCACTGGTTTTTGATGAATTCTTGATCAATTGCAAGTATAATGAACATTTCAATGGAGATTATAGATTGACTTGGATGGAAATTGGGTTTTGGTGAATCTGGAAAAAACTAGTGAACACATGAATTTGATGATTTGATCCAATTATTGTGGTTTCTATTGTTGTAAATGATGTTTTGGAGTCCCCGTTGAATGGAGAATGAGTTTATAGGGCTTGGTTAGCTAATTAGGGTGGTGGGGACATAATTCTAAAATTGAGAATTATGTTACCCAATGTAGATAGCATGCTAACCAAACTGGCTAGCCCGCTATCCAGTTTGGGTGCTCAACTATTTTCCAAATTGAAGAATAGTAGCGTGCTAGACAGACTCCTTAGCGTGTTAATCGCCTATCGTGCTAGGTAGGGCCAGTTGTGGGCATCTACTGGTTGGACCCTTGGGAGGGTATCCGAAGTATGTTCTAGTCTGACCAGGACGTGTACACATGTTTACACTTTATTATTATTTACTTATGCGATGATCTATTTATAGTTGTCTATTTACATTTTGCATGTTTATTTAATAGTACTTATTGGATTTCCTTTACTTTATCATATGACTGCTCGGTGAATTTTCTTGGGATTTAACTTACTGGACTCGTCTTCTATTTTGTTGTGATAGCTAAGTCCAAGTCCTTCTACGAGTAAGGGTAAGGGGATTTTTGGCAACTATATTTGAGCTCGCCTACTATTCGGTATACTACTCGTAGGTATTTATTTTAGTATACTACTATGTTTTAGAATTATGGGAGACTGGTGAGGTGTGTGTACTTGTATATATTTACTTTTGTTACCTTATATATACAATATGCTCTATTATATGTTTTCCACTATTGGACTAATGCTCTATAAAACATAAAAGTTAATGAAAATATATGTTTATGTTTACTTTAAGACTTATGTTATGAAATATTAATTATCTACTTGCAACTCTATAAAATACAAATCACTAACACGGCTAGAACTTGAATAATCTACAAACAGTTAAACTTACGGGATTTAAAGAGTTAAGAAAAATATGAACATTAGACTAATCAAACTAATATCACACTTGTGGGTACGAATATTGAGACATGAGATGGGCGGGTAGGTACGATACACTATAGCTGGGCCCAATGGGCGAGGAGCGCACGATAGGACGACATCTCGAGGTGGCCATAGAGCCCTGAACCGCCTCAATCGGTATTAGAGTAAGGTCTATGAAGCCTAGGGGACAAAGCATAGTTTGTTCTTTAACCTGATACCAATACCATAGTTGGTATTAGAGCAACGAGTATTAGGAACTTAGGGGATTTAAAATAAAAGAGCATAAAATTTAATAAATGGACTTTAGATGTGGACACCTGATGATATTGCCTTAGAACCTTCATTGGGAAGTTATGTAAGGCAAGTAGAGTTAGGGTTTATATACATGTTATATTTTGTTATATATATGATATACATATATATACCGAGGCTGATTCGGCGCATGCTTCTCGATGCAGATCATTGACTGATAGTTGACTACGCATTAGGAGACTGGATAGACTAACGACGTAGCTAGGGATCGCCTATCATAGCGAGTGTAGGGGATCAACTTGCAGCCCATGACACTTAAATGGCCGAGGTACTATGACTATTACGGGATCACGCCAGCACATTTACATCACTTGTTATAGCTACAACACACCGAGACCCAATGGTAGTCACAACACTTATGGGGACAACCATCGCCCTAATTGTCCCATAAACACTGGTTGATAGAGTAGCTACGGAGAAACGAGCAGATGGAGCTACACTAGTTGTTATTCCATTAGAGTCCTCCACCCACGACTACAAGATGTCTAGTTAAAGACATGTTGATGTTCCTGATGTGGTCAGATAGGACATCTTAGAGCTAATTGTTTGATTACATCACCACCACCAGAGCCAGATGAGACCCAAGAGAGAGCTCACGCAGTTGGTCTACCGAATAGGGAGGCGACCAAACATCATATTAAGGGTAAGTTATCTAACATATTTTATCGATTAGTTATTTAAATAATGCGCATACATTTGTTGATTCCTAGCTATGCATATGAAGAATAAATGTTATGTTATACAACAGGCCATAACACATGGCACGGACATCCTCATTGAGTTGCGACCTGAGTTGGTTGTCTTTGCCATACGTGTTGGTGAGTCATGGGGTCAATGCTGACCACCGTGAGGGCTATTAGGTGATGGACTAGTGGAGGACGTTGGAGAAGTCAACTAGTGGGATCCTAAGATACTGAAGTATGGTTTAATAGGGTTCGAGCATGAGTGGGCGACGTCACTTGTTCCGTCACAAATTGAGTTCCATGTAGAGTTGAATTAGAAATTCCTCAACATCTAAATTTCAGGAACAATTTTCCCCTAATTGAGAAGACATGTAACGACCCAAATTAGTTAAACTAGGATTAGCTTTAATTTTGGGGATTAACAGTCATAATTTGGGCATTACGCAGGAAAACTCGGTTGACTCGGATACAAGAACCAAAGGAATATATTATTTGTGGATGATGGTTGCTTAGGTGTAATGTTTAAAAGATTATATTATTGTACCATCGCGTGTGTACTTTGCTATCGAATGAGTTGGTGTGATAGGTATTCACTTTATAATATGTGTTAACGTAGGTATCTGGTAGGTGAATTATGGGTACACTACGATATAGGATTTATTCTTGTTAAAATGACCAGTTGATCAATTAAAATGGGTAATGTAACCATAGGCTAAGTTGATTAAATTAGAACAATAGGTTATAGCGTGCCTTGGGATGCGTGCCGAGATGCGATGCACCAGGCACTGGGTAGGCGAAGTTTGGTGAGATCATAAATTTGATAATAAAAGAGTCATAATGTACCAACTACCAACCATAATCAAATTATGTGGCTAAGTTAGCTATTTAAATAGTTGAATGAAATCTTCCTACAGTTAGGAATGAACTTCCTAAGCCATGGATGAACATGGAGATGAACTTAGTGAGTAATCCTAGGCTAGTAAGTGGTTTATTGAAGTTATTAATCTAAGTGTCACAACATGAATAAGGACCACAAGATAGTCCTCGGGATGTACATTGATCATAAGAAACATATACAAAGCAAATGAGTGTGATTCTCATATCCACTAACACTAAGTACATGCAAATCTAGGGAACCAAAGGAGAGAAGATTGAATTTGGAGCTGGAACTCAATCATTTGAAGGTCAATTAAGAGATCAATCAATAAGGTAATCATCATCTTCATCTCCTACACATGAAATTGAGCTAAATTTTGAGTGTTTGGTGTAAATTCGAATTTAAGGAATATGTTACTGGTTTTTGATGAATTCTTGATGAATTGCAAGTATGATGAACATATCAATGGAGATAATAAACTGATTTGGATGGAAACTGGGTTTTGGTGAATTTGGGAAAAACTATTGAATGCATAAATTTGATGATTTAATCCAATTATTGTGGTTTCCGTTGTTCTAAATGATGCTTTGGAGTTCCCATTGAATGGAGAATGCGTTTATAAGGTTTGGTTAGATAATTGAGGTGTTGGGGACATAATTCTCGAATTGAGAATTATGTCGCCCATTGTAGATATCATGCTAACTAGACTGGCCAACGTGCTATCTAGTCTGGGTGCTCAACTTTTTTCAAAACGAAGAACGGTAGCATGCTAGATAGACTCCTTACCGCGCTAATCACACCTAACACTCTAGGTAGACCCATTAGCACGCTAATAATAGATGAAAACTGAATTTATGGGTTGTTTTTGAGATTTTCGACTTCATACATATTCAAACATTTATAACCAACTTAAAACTATAAAATTGGAACCATAGTTTAGGCATTGGGGAGCTAGTCGGGTTTAATTTGGGAGTCCGGGGGAGTCGGAGAGCGTTGTGAGGTTTGTAAAACCAATGGAACGTCACTTAAGTATTTACTTACTTTCATTTCTGCTTTACCCTATCTTGTTCAGTGTATTTTTTATTTCATTCCTTATTTAACTCAATAACCTATGTTTGTGTCACTATTTGAATAGTTGGTTGAGTTTTCTCTTGTCGGGTATTCCATTGCGTGTTTATGGCACGCTAGACTGTAGCATGTGTACTAGGAGTCCTTAGTGTATATTAACCCTAGCTATTTTGTCGGTACATATATCGGTGCATCCTGGTTCGACGTCGGCTACAGAAAGGACTAGAAGTTGGGCAATTAGGTGGTGGGATCTTGGGGAAGGTATCCGAAGTATTGTCTAGTCTGACCAAGACGGGCACACACGCTTGTGCTTTATTGTTATTTACGCATGCAATGATCCATTAATAGTTGTTTGTTTACATTCTGCATGTTTATTTAACAATATTTATTGGATTTCCTTTACTTTATCATATGAATGCTTAGTGAATGTCCTTGGGATTTTAGTTACTAGACTCATCATCTGTTTTGTTGTAATGGCTGAGTGCAGATCCATTTATGAATGAGGGTATGGGATTCCTGGTGACTATCTCTAAGCTTTCCCACTATTCGACATAATACTCGTAGGTATTTCTTTTGGTATATTGCTGTATTTTGGGTTTGTGAGAGACTGGTGAGATGAGAGTACTTGTATATATTTACTTTTGTCACTTTATATATACAGTGTGCTCTATTCCGAGTTTTCCACTGTAGGACTGATGCTCTTTAAAATATAAGAGTTGATAAGAATACATATTTATGTTTACTTTAAGACTTCCAGTGTGAAATACTGATTATCTATTCGCAACTCTGTAAAATATATATCACTAACACAGTTAGGACTTGAATAATCTACAGACAATTGAACTTATGGGATTTAAAAACATAAGAAAAATATGAATAATAGACTAACTAAACTAATATCACACATGCAGACATGAAGATATCGAGACATGAAATGGATGAGTAGGTGTCAGACATTTGTAGCTGGGCCCACCGGGTAAGGAGTGACACGACGACACCCCGGGGCAGCCTCGGAGCCCGGGGCCACCACAAAATGGAGCAGGGATCCTAATCATTGGAAAAAGGTGAGGACTGCACAAGGTGAAAAATTAAGTAAGGTGCAGTATGAAATCATTTCGTGTTCTCTGAAAATCCTTTCACAAGTCTAAGTCTAAAGTTTTCAACATTTTGAATCCATGAATTACTTTTCTTTGTCAATAAACGCAACCATTATGTTCCCAAAAGAAATTCCTATCGACTCCAAATAATATTTTGAATGTGTTAATGGAATGGTTTTATAAGTCTTATTTGTGGAATCTTAGTATTCAATACTCTATTTAGAGATTGCAAGTTTTTGGCTCGTTAAAAGTTCTAAGGAAACTTGTGATTAATTAATGACTTTAATTTTGATGAAACCTAGTGTTTTGTGGAGTATTCTTTGGGAAAGTAGCTAAAATAACTTAACTTAAAGTAATTGGCTTTGCTTAAGTGTTCATGTTTCTATTCGGCAAAATTGTGACAGATTGGACGAAAGCATTTTAGTTAAAGTTGGGCCTTAATGAAGCTAAAATATATAATGCAAACTAAATGTATTATACTCCATTGCTTGGGACGAGCAATCGTGCTATATTTTTGTATTTTAAGGGTAAATATAGGCGATTGGACAAAACGAAGTGATTTCCCATAAAAAATCTAGTCAAAAAGCTAGAGATGGATCAACGTCCTTACAATGCCTCTAAATGACCCAAAATCGCCAAGGATTAGCTAGCCTTAACTTAACCGAATCAAAGAAAACTCATTAGGGACATTATGTATGAAGCCTTATGAAGACCCAAGAGAAAGGCGAAACTCAAATTCCAAGGGGAAGGTTAGCGCCCTTTGAATGAACACACGATACTGGCAAATCACTGGATGGTAAGTCATAAATTAAACACATTTTATAGGACTTTTTCATATGTTTTATAAGGTAAAGTCTCTAAAACATGGTCATAATAACTTATATTTCTCTATTTTAGGTTTTAAGGTGAAATTGGGGAAAAAAGGGTAAAAAGTGCATATATGATAGTCCTATATTGGATTTACATCAAAAACCTGTTACATAGATCCTAAGGTAGTGAAATGAGGCCTACAAGGCTGATGTGACGTAACGTGATGGTGCGTAATTGGAATATGAAAAGAAATGGATGTAAAAGAGAAAAAAAGCGAAAGATTTGATCGAGTGGAAGTGATACGCAAAGAATCATCAACAAGTGAAGGAAAAATTGGATTTTATAGCCAGCGATTCCAAATAACACTAGGAATTGCTGGCAAAATCAGTGAAACCAGAGAGCTTCAAATTATTTATATTCCCAGCAATTCCATTTAACCATGAATCGTTAAGAATTACTAGACCCTATTTCGTGGATTTTAGATAACAACGAATAGTTTAAGTTAGTTTGAAATATTTACTACTTAAAATACTATAAATAAGAGCCCTAGGCTATGAAACCAATTTCCCTTAATTGCTCTTGGTGCCACATTTACTAGTTTTATAAAGTTTGAGTTTGGATTTGCTTTTCATTGATTTTGAAGATTTAAGTATTCAATTGAGAGGTATTTTTATTCATGTTTGTATTTTCTTTATTGCAATGTTATTTATGATTAAGAGTGAGTAGTTTATTAATCTAAATAATGTCCGAATATAAACTAGATCTATTTTACTATGTAGTTATAATGAGAAGATTATTTGCTTAATGCATTAAACCAATCATATTATTTGATTTACTATAGATTAAGTTAAATCTATATCAAGTCTAAAGCAGTAACACGGAGTGTTTGAAAGGCAAACACCATTTGGATGTTCTAAGTGAATTTGAGATCTAAATCTAATGTTGAAGTGACTTTCCGAATATGTTAGATTTAGTAGTTTGAAGTTTTCATAAAGTGTAATGCGGTTTTATTGCGTGAAGTTAATGTCTTTTTTTATTCAAATAGGTTAGCTCAATAAAACTAGAACGTGGCTTTTCCACCGGTATAAGAAGAACTAATGTATGGCTCAAGGATGTTTACTTATAATTAGATTTTAATGATCTATCATGTTTTTAAAGTATGTTCATGACTATTTGTTGATTGGAGTAGCATGTTTGGATGCAAAACGAATTGATGTTTTATTTTTTGGATGTTTGTTTAGATATTTATTTATTATTAAATTGAGTTTATTTGAATGCTTGTGACTTTGATTTATGTGAAAGTTAATTATTAATTAGTAATTAGTGATAAAAACAAAAATAATAAAAAACTTTTAACTGGAGAAAGTTACACAATCCATGTGAAGACATTTCCGCTAACAACTACTACAAAAAATTAATAATAGAGAAAAGGCGGGGAATTTATTGTACACGCTCGACACGTCACTAGACTTAGTTCATGACAAAATCAAAGGAAAAATAGGGTATTGTAGCATTGTCTTAGCGATTTGTAGCGCCGTGGAGTTTTACACCTACGGTGCTAGACATATCCGAAGATTGGCAATTTTGTATTTAGTAAATTTGCAAGATTCAGGATAACATTAGCTCTTATCACAAATCTACTATAAATAGGAAACCCTAAAACGACTTTAGATTTATCTTTCATTTTTCTTTCATTCTTAGTTCACAATACTTCAAAGCGGGGAGAAGACCTTTTATGTTTTATTATTAGGATTTTATTTATTTGTTATCTATGTCGATGAATGGCTAAGTTCCACATTTTAGATCAATGTGATTGCGTTCTAGGATTTAAGGATTTTGGATATTTTGTGCTTTTAGTTTTAATTTGTTTAATTTTATTTTTGTATTCTTAATTACATTATCTTATAAAGTTCATATGGTTTTTCTTTTTACGTGGTGTAAGTGACATGCACTCTGATTTGGGTAAAAGCTATAGCCAGTGATTTGACCATCGCTCGGTAAGGAGGATCACATTAGGTCGCAAGTGGGGCCTTATTTGTTGGAAATTGACGTGCTTTTATGTCGTTCAGATATGAGGATGGCAGCGTTATGTAATCTCCATGTGACGGGTGGAAGTTTGATACTAGTTACCACTCATGGTAGGTGTTCTCACAGAGTTTGATGTTGCTAGTTCATTAATAATCTACGGTATATCCGGCAAGTTTTGCAGTCTAGTAGTATATGGTTATGTCACACGTTCCTTCCATTGACATGTGGAGAACGAGGTGGCAAGAGTCGCTATAAGCCTATAAATCAAAACTAGTAGAAAACATCCTTTTAAAATCAACGAACTAATTAGATATTTTGAATTTTAATTCACATTGTGTTATTGAGTTTTATAATTCTTGATTTCCGTTTTCTAAGTAATTGAGTTTGTTTTCTACATATTTAATTTCTAGTATATTTAAGTTTTATTTAATCTAAAAATAGAATATCCCAATCCATGCGGGTTCAACCTCGTACTTAGGTCACCACAAATCTAAGGTAGTCAGTGAATTCGAGACTTTTATTAGCGCGTTCGACAAGGCATACCAGTACCATGCATGGTCTTCCTTGTGCTCACAAGCTAAACGTCCATGTTATGAGTTGTTTACCCACACTACTCGAGGACATTCATGTGCACTTACAAAAGTTGAGTATGATTCCTAAAAGATCTGTGGGTTGAATTGACTACAATTTCAATGTCTAGATTCAAAAAGTTGTGGATACGTTTTCAAATTGCATTGATGAAGACGTGTGTGTCAGGATTATTGAACAACTTTGAGAGATTAGTTATCTTTCCTCAACATCGGGGATTACACCACCTGTAAAAGTAAGGACACGGGGGAGACAGAGTCTTAACAATCCTAGAATAGGTTCCAAGGCTTTAATGGGGAACAAGAGAGGAAAAAATAAAGCACCCAAGAGAAAAGCCAAGGAAGATGATAATTCTACGAGGAAAGATCCTAGTCACTTTGAGTATGTACTATCGTGTGAAAAGGCAGCTTGTTCGCAAAAAAAAGCAAAAGCAGTGGCTTTGGCCCTTAAAGTCTATCGAACACGTAGGGTGTCTAAGGGTGTGTATAATGTAAAATGTCTAGTGCATCATCCTTTATCCCGATTAGAGGGATACCTGGCCGAAAACCCTAATTAAGCCTTGGTACACAGCTCAAATATCGAAATAAATACAAGATAAATGCAGGGAAAAATTAAAACTTTTTCAATATAATGCACAACATACAAACTAAGAGAACCGACATAATCCTTGGTTATCAAAACATATCTCAACCCATGTTATATTATAAAATTGTGTCACCAATAGTATAATATATACAAAAGATGGTTCATTACATCAAAAGAAGACTGCAAGACTCCTATGCCTTCTCATTTCCCTTAGCAAATGCACTAAGTAGAGAACCTGAAATGTTAATATGGGTATGCGCTCCAACTTAATCAGTAAGCGACTCACAATTACATATCAAAATTCTATTAATAATCAAGGATTAATGAATAACAATATCAGCCCAAAAAAGTCTAATTAGTGCATTAGAATAATATAATAATAGATAACGAAAGCAGTTCAATAGTTGAACAACAACAGTACTAGTGACGTTACTTTTCAACTCAATTATAAGAGTCGTCACTCAGTTACTCAAAAACATCACTAATGAAATCCACGCATTAGTCAATTTGTGATTTCATTAATGTATTCAAGACTTGTTGAGTCTTTGCACTCTTTAGGATAATGAGTAATGATATCAAGCCACGGACTACGAAGGTAGAAGGGTAAGACTAATCCTTAGCGACCTTAGAACCACTTCATATCCGGTTAACTCAGTTCGACTCACTTTCGAGTTGTAAATTAAGTTTTATCCTCATCACAACATATTGTTCCCATTTCACAGTCCATAAATTATATGAACTAAATATACTACTTTACATAGCATAATTGATTTTCCTAACCATTATAGGTCTCTCAAATCTCCTAAGAATTCGCCATGTAAATCTGCACAAACATTAAGTAATCTTGATCAATTATAGTCTTAGACTAGTCCTAGTATCGTCTTAGAATCCTAGTCCAAGTCATGTGACTTGAACTCACTTTCCCATTATTATATTTTTTAAGTAAAAGATGCTTGTAAGGACTATTTTCCAGCTGAACTATTGTAGCTTATTTTTGAGCATCTAGGCATCAAAATTTGGAGAACACACCCTTCGGAAAAGGTTGAAGCTCTACTTCTTAGTTTTTTGAAAAGGTATGGTTTGCTCGATTTCGATGCAAAATAGAGGATTTACACGTAAAATATCCAACTGAATCTCATTTGACAACGAGTTCAGGACAATAACTTAGAAAAATCATAACTCACAAAATTGACATCCAAAAACCATTGTTTTTGGTGGGAAGCTACCTATTATATCAATCAAAAATCACAACTCACAAAATTCACATCCTAAGTGAATGTAATAAACACATAAAAATATTTAGAAATGATCCCCATATCAGTCCATCATCATTCAATAATATCCAACAACAATTATCATCATATAAACTCCCATTTCCATCAAAGAAACAATTGCTGACATGATAGCAAAAATACCTCCAAAGCTACTGATTTTCTCAACAAATCAACGTCCTCGTCAACCCTTTCAAGACCGCATACATTCCCAACCCTCGGTTATGTACGTAGGGTACCACTAATACCGAAACCATGCGAAACCCCTACCTTAAACTCCTTGAAATCCAAAAAGAAAAAAAAGGTATTACCAGCTACAAAATAGTACCCTTGTTGTTTTCCTAGTGATGATTAGCATACCGATGACAATGACGGTGTGATGAAGATAACAGTGGTGGTGATGCAATAAGGGTGGTGACAGTGGAGACAATGATAAAGCGGTGGAGGAGATGAGGTTGTTGAGGAGATTGAAGATAATGAGAATCAATTGATTTTCATCAACCTTGCTTATAAGTTAAATAATCCACATCCTACTTCATCCCCACCTCATGCTTGATCTCATCATCAAGCCATGCACGGATCTTGAGGTGCATCTAATGAATCAAGCTTTAAAGTTAGATGATTCACTATTATTACACCAGTCGTGATACATAACGTGACTCTAGGCTTATTGACTATGACCGCAAGTATAACAACTCGATTTGTAGTGATAGTGTAACTAAATTATGTTGACTACGGGTATCATCCTTAGGGAAAGTGTATGAACTCACTACATACTTAGCTACAATGAATTTATTACTATGGAAAACCTTTTTAAATGGTTTTATAACTAAAGTAAACTAATCTATACTATCAAATCAATGCAATTTACTTTTAACTCTTAAATTAAAACTATTTTGGTTCGCAACTTCACCTCGTAATGAAATATTATGCTTTTCAACCACTTTATCATCTTATTATGTTGTGTGTAATGCCTTATTAGAATAAACAGATTTCTTTCAAATGCACTTTAACCCACTGTCTTGACGGAAAAGATTCTAATGTGCAAACTATAACTTCACCGATCGGTGTGAACAATGTAAGCTCCACATTGCTTTAATGTTCCAAATTTTTTGATTCATAACCAATTAAGTTTACACTCCGTGCCACCTTAATTAACAATTATCACTCGATGTTGTGTATTTTATAATTATACTATGATCAAGATGTTTATAGCATTACGTTCAGAATCAATACAAATTCTAACTATTACACTTCTATATTCAATTTCTACTCATATTCATACTATATCATTCATCTAAGATTAATAGGCCACATACACATCATTGAAACAAGCATGCACATAGTGGTATTTATTGAAATCAAAGATATATAAGAAATACTTCAAATAAATAAATAACATAATACTCGAGTTACCCCACGTGAGTCTTCAATGTATTCTCTCCATAAATCGTTCTAATACTCAAGAATAATGTAAACTTATGTTAAAATATATTAATGACCTGTAATGGTTGATATATGGTGATTTTACCACCTCTTAATATTTATTTATACCTCCTAAATACAATTAGAAATACTTTACAATTTAACAAGAATAAGAACTCTAAGTTTCTATTTTCTTCTATTCTGGCGCAGTCACTTAACCCCCAGTGCCTCGTGTGTTAAGCCATGGCGCTACCATTGCACCGCTTCTTTTGTGTGCAATTCTTCTCCTTAGTGACCTCGACATTGTCCCTACAAGCTCTACAGAGCCACCATTACATGCAACAGATCCGAGCTTCCTACCTTATTTTCTTTACTTGTCTTCTCTCCCACGCCATGCTTAGGTCCTTCACGTTGTGCCTTATGCCCTCGCACCTTCACGTCATGGCGCCAACCACACTTTGGTAGGTTTTAACTCCGTTTCTTCTCGTTATTGCTCCTTTCCTTCCTTTATGCCGTATTTACATGAAAATGCATAAACATCATTAATTAGAGCTTATTTAGGAGATGTATACTAAATATACTACTAAACTAACCATATATATAGTCTAAATAATCACTTATCAAGTACCCCAAACTTAGAATTTTGCACGTCCCGAGTGAAAGTGTATTTTACTAAGTCTTCTAACTACTCATATTACTCTAGTTCTCATTCATTTTATATTGTTCATAGAGTATCCTTTAATTCACTAAGTTTCAAGTTAATAATCCACTTAAGAGTTTTTCTTTGCAAAAACTTATATTTTTCAAAAATATGTAGCTTAAACAACACATACAACTCACTTTCGAAACACCAAGGTAGATCACAACCAAAACCATCATTACCCATAAGTTTGTTTCACCTCGACACTCAAATAGCAAGTGTGCAATCTCATGATTTCTCATTAAGCTTAGGAATTCACAAATAATCATAGATCAAACTCATTTTGTAGAAATTAGCACTTCAAGAGTTTATAGGACTTAATATAGTTAAAAAGAATACCAAACTCAATCAAGCTACTCGCACTCGAGCTAAGTCTTTTGTTTGAATAGTTTTATTTTAACTTCCGCCTTCTTTTCTTTATTTTTGTCTCTCATTTATTTTTTTCTTTTCTTTTATATTTTTTTTATTTCAAGGTCCATGTTCCTTTTCCTATAAACATCGTTTTTCCTCAATTTTCCAACCATCAAGTTCTCTACTACATTTCCTATAGAACTTGTGGGACTTTCTCATTTTTTTTTTCTCTTCTAGAACTCTTGTTAGCACTTCTCACTTTCACTTAATTAAGCACGTTAACTCCAACTTTTCATTTACAATCCCTATTTTTCCCTATTTTCACTAAGTCTTTATTTACTTTATATTATAAAGAAAGATTTACACTTATTATAGAATTTCTTGTAGATCTAACTTTTTTCACAAGAAGTGTTATAATAATTTCTTGCTTTTATTTCAAGTTCATAGTCATCCCTAACTCTAGGTTTCTAATCATGCAATCATATCATTGCTGCTACATTTCATATTTTCTTCAAAAATCTTTAAATAATACTCTCTTAAGTTTCATATCAACAAGAATCTTGCATTCTACTCATCCTCCATTAAAGGTATGAATATACAATTGAACTACTTATTCATTACAAATTACTTTATATAACTTAATCTATATTAACTAAGCATGTTAAATAGTAATTGAAAGAAATAAATAATACGCTACCATGTTTTCCTCTTTATCTGCTTCAAAAAATAAATTTTAATGGCCATATCCAGAGTGCTTATCCTTATTTCAACCTTATTTACCACTTCCCATATAGTAGTGTACCCAAACTTAAACCAAACCTTGTCCTCGAGGTCTACAAAACGAGCCTGATACCATAAAAACACTAAAACATGCAAACATAGATAGCAACATAATATATACGCATAAACTAAACTAAATATAGAATTTAAACAACTAAATAGCTAATAAAATAACCCAAATTTAAAAAAAAAATTGTATCAATGTATCTCTCATTTCCCTAGGTCTAAAGAAATTCCAAGACACTAATGTAAGGACTACGCGTCATCATCACCATTTGCCTCATCAGTTTCAGCGTAAGATGGTGTCAATGGATGCTCAACCCTCCAGCTTTGCATCATATCTGGATCAAAGATTAAAGTAATGTCGCTGAAAAACCAAAGTACCTATCGGTAGGTTTCATTCATCTGTTCCTCTCATACCTACCTATGTCCCTTTGATTATCGACAAAATACATGAAGTTCTGCTACCCATTCCGTCGGTTTTGCTCTCTCCTTTGCATTTCCTGCTCATATCGTATCAAGGCTGCTTGTTTGATACTATGCCCTCTCCTCTCGATACTATCTCCTCATCTCAACAATCCGTAGCCTCTGCTGTCATAGAGTCAAGTCCTTTGGTGATGGTACTGGTGGCTGCGGTGGAGGAGGTGGTGGAAAGACCTCAGGACCATCCCAGTCCTGCTCTCCAATCAGTGGGTCTAAAAACTTGCAGTCCTCAACTAATCCCTGTTACTACTAATCCTCGTATTTCCATATCCATCATCTTCCAATTCTTGTGCCAATTCTGCTGCTATAACTGTCTGATCCCTTTAGTGTTTGGCTAACAACTCGGCCTCATGTCTAGCTCCCTCGCCTTTTTCTCACTTTTCTTTGGAGTCTTGATAACCAGATGGTGATTTTAGTGTAAGCATGAAAGCTTCATCCATTGTTGTCTGGGCCTTAATATCGAATTCTTTATCATTTTGTAGTCTAACTCTGGCCTTCAAGCATAACTGAGTAACCAATATAGGAAACAACAATTTGTTGTCTCGGTCTAACATTATGGACTCCCTCAGATTGGTGTAGATGATCTATTTGACATTTATCTCCCCATTCTTCGTAATCTTATCTAAACAAGCCCCCTTTAGCTTGTTGATCTCTCCCTACTGAGTGGTGGGGTATAGCAATTCAATAAACAATGTTGCCACATTTGGTAGACTTTACTAAGACTCCCCTCCTTGATGCGTTTCAGCACATTAGCAGTTTCAATTACCCAGCTAGGTTGTCTTTAGACAACCAATGCTCTCTCTATGGCTCTAAGTAGGTATAGATTATAAGGTTTCTTATATAGATCATCCAGAAAACTTGGTATGGCTCTAACCATACTTAAATGCTCCAATCCATAGATACTATTAATTTCATGCTTATTAAAGAGTACAAACACCCCTCTAACCTTTACTTGCCCCTCTTTCCTAGTAAACTTCGCATTAGCATAACATTCGTACACAATTCCACTCACTCCTCTAACCTTCTTTTCTTTATAAGATTGAGTGAAATGCTCTCAATCTTGTCACCAAATGAAGTTATTCACTCATTTTTCATATTTGGCAGGTAAATTTATAGCTCTCTTGCAAATGAACTCATTATGTTGAACATCCTCATATCTATCATTGATCTATCTACTAATGAAGTATTCAGACTTAAAAGACCTATGCTCATTTGTAGGATCTCTTGAAGTTGATGCCTGAAAATCATTTGTTCTGACTTGACTAACTTACTTCCTTATTCTCGACATTCTCTTGAAATTCAAGCAACTACACAACAAATGCAACTAGTAATACAGGTCTTGAAATCACCTAAAAATCATAATTCATATCACATTGATCATTCATATGCCAAATAATGCTAAAAACATAGAATAAGTCTCCATGGGTAACATTAATGCTCAATATTCACACAACTTGTGAATCCTTATCCAACAACCTCAAATCCACTATTCATGTAATTTCATCAAAACTTCTAAAAATTCAAAGAATAACTAATGAAATTGTAAATTTTACCTTAATGCCAAACTAGTTTCTGATGTAGAACACTCCTCAAAGTCTTTATCGATCTAAGCCTTCTCATTTTTTTAACAAACTAGAACCCTAGCTCTTTTTTAAATCAAATTCCCAAATTCAAGCCCTAACTTTCCACCTTGTGCCAATCTACAATGCGCTTGCTTCTTTCGCTCTCAATCACTAGAAACTCTCTTATCTCGTTTCAAATTGATCAAGTTTTTGCTCTAGAGGGATGTATACATGGTGGTTGTTGTGGGGTGTTGATGCAAGTGTGAAAAAAGTGATTAACATGTTAAAACCCCTCATCGACACTGACGCCATGCCTTAATAGGCACGGTGTTGTGATAGTGTCGAGGACATTGTCACATGTTTATGTGCTATCCTCGGCACCCTACTGGTGTAATCACTTACACCCACGGCGTCGAGCAGTCAGTCGATGTGTTTTGCTTATATTTTCCTTTGATTCCTATTTAGCGCTTCTCCAACTTTGTGAATCACTTACACAAAATGTCATAATCACATAAAGTCCATCAAAACTCACCCTTTGATTTACTCATGTACCTCATCTTTGCTACTCAAACTCCTTTGCCCTTTTACACTCTTTAATGAGTTTAGTGAGACATTTTCATTTCGATGAATTATCACCCTGCAAATGATCTTTCCTACACATTCGACACAAATTTTTGAAAGTTAAAAACTAAATGTGTTAATTGAAATTATTAGACTAACTAAATGACTAACTAACTAAAATTAAAAAAACTTGAAATTCTAAAAACCCATGTGCTACCTCCTACTAGCGCTTAGTTTAACTTCATTAGCCTGTCGCCTTTTCGCTCATTTAATATGAGGCTAAATCGAGATAATCCAATTTTAAATCAAAGATTATGATGTCATTCTATTCAAATGCACTTCTTCTCCATCAACAAAAATATTTTCTATGCATCATCACCCTTATCAATACTCTTCGTTATCTTCTTCTTTTTTGTGTACAAGTTTGCATTACCAGTCTTTAAGGATGGCCTTTTAAGTGTCGTAGACACATCATCATCCATGTTGTGATCCATAACCTCAAAATCCACGATGAATATGAATCTACCCACTTTGACATCCACATCTAAGACTCTTCTTATAGTATGTATAAATTTTCCATAAACTGCTTGCAAATTCGTTGTAATGGGACAATTGATCTTCAAATCAGTGTGTGTCACGGCCTAAATCTCTAACCCCCGTTTTAATTCCTTAATCAGGATCATCAACCCTTGACATGGAACCTACACAGTGATACGTGCACCAAACGAGGCACGTGTCCGAGGTATATTGTATTTTTGTATTGATGTATGCCTAGTGTTATGAATTGTGTAGTCTTACTAAGTCGATTTGTACAGTTATTGGCGTCGAGACGAGAGCAAAGACGCGCCTCGAGCATGCGAGCTGAGGAACTAGATGGTTAGCATTTTGTTAAGTCTTATTTAATACTAATATGAAATAAGGAATTACTTGTAAGCCTATGGTTGTGTTGGTCAATGTAAATAAAAGTAAAGGCCTATGGTTGAGTAAATTAAATGGAAAACATAAGATTGGTCTAGAGATATACATTGGCACATCTAGGAACTAGGTGAGTAATGAAATGGTGTCACTTGAGGTTGAGTTAGTGGGAGTTAGTGGGATATATGACAAAGGTGGACCATTAGATATTCCTAGGGATATATAAATCCATGAAGATTAAGGGCTAGGAAGGAACATCATCTTAATATATAATATTAGTGATCAAACAATATGCAAACCAAATCACTCATTCATTTTTGTTGGAGAAGAAGAAGGAATTGCTGGAGAGGAGTGAATCATCAAGGTGTTGAAGGAATCCATGAGAGTTGGTGAGAAATTCTCAAGCTAGGGTGCTATATCAACTAGGTACACATCTTTTTAGTTGAAATTAGAACAAGCTCTGGTTTTAGGCTAATGTTAGATAGTAGATGATTGAGTGTTTTCAATTAATTTTTATATTCGGGTTCCTTATCTGAAGTTGATAATCCAGCTATATTAAAGTTTTTAATTTGGTTTTGAAACCATAAAGATATGAATTCTTGAAGTTGCAACACCAAAACTAGAATTCTGCATGTTGTATTAGGAATTAACCTGGGTAATTTGGTCATAATCTACCAATTTTAAATCCAAATTGATCCAAACCAGCGGCATTTGAAAGCTTATTTAAAGAGAAATAACTTTGCTTAGATGAAGTTATTTGATTCAAATGTTTTTATGTCCAAACATGCTTTACAGATAAATGCTGGAATTAAAAAGGAAGTTTTTGAAACTAAACATGTTAAGGGAATAACTCCCTAACCACTTATTCAAATGATCTGATATTTTATTATGTTCTATTTGGATATATTTCCTGCCTTGTGATCAAAACTCACATTTTTAGGAACTATAGATTGGGAGAAATAGATTTTTTAAATCTGCTGGTCGGATTAAATTCCAATTAGATCTAAGTTTAGTAAAATCATGATATCTCTTTCATTTTAAATCATAATTTTGCAAACTAAAACTTTCTGGAAAGCTAAGAGAGAGAACAACAATAATTGTTTTGATGGATGATTTCGATATTTTGACCGGTTCATGCCTAAAACTGCAATAAAATGTAGGACTGAAATTGAAACTTAATTTAGTCTTTAGGGGCTGATTTAGGAAGATTGATTTAAATTCTATAGAGCCAATTTGAACACACAATAAACACCACTAAATTGAGCTTAAACCCAATATATTTGAACTAATGAGATACCAAACTCAGGAACCTGGGAAAAGGGTATGGGAGAGCGAATACAAGATTTGGAGTATCGAGAGGCAGTAAAGCTAGGACTTTACTTCGTTGTTGTGAGTATACCCAATGGCAGCTTTACTTGGGATTTCATTTCTATTAATTGTTGTCATTGCATAGTCCTTTTGACAATTTTGCCTTTGTATTTTTATATCATGCGTTCTTTGTGTCTATGCTCACTTGATGAGTCTAGTTTGCATGATATCCATTCATTTGATTTGATTCATTGATTCTATCCCATGCTATGTCTATTATTTATGTTTAAATGTGAATTGAATGATAAATAACATGCTATTAGGCTAGTGAATATCTTATATATGCTTAAGAGGACTTGTATTCCTTATTTGTTTAGGTGTGTAGATGTGCCTATGCCATGACAATCCATACTTGGTATTTCTTGAGATTTTAAAAGTATTTTTTGCATTTAGGTCCCGTACTCGATCGAGGTATGCGCGAATCATGGGGTTAGAGTCCCTGGGGATGTCGGCACGTGTTACCTGACACTATATGACACTCAGGGTTAGAGTCCTTGAGGTGGTCTACACAACGGGGTTACAGTCCCTGGTAACACTTAGGTTAGAGTCCCTTGTGCTATATGATTATTGAGTCGGAGTGACACGTTTCTCTGCCGACCGGACCTAAATCATCACTACTTAGCCTAATGTCAGTATCACTTGTTTAACTCTGGTATTTACTCGCATATGGTTTATTTTCCAGTTTTCCCATTTATATGCTTTTAAATACCATTTGAATATTTGAAAATGAAAATTAAACTTGTCATCGAGGATTACTATTTTATTCATGTACTCACCATCTTTTTTATGAAGGTGGGTGCAGAGTCGTCTACCAGCAGACCGGTCAAGGAGAAGATCGACGATTATCCCTGAGCCCGCGGTGCGTCACTGCATCGATTATAGGTCTTCTTTTGGTATTTTGATTGTATATGTTATGTATGTCTTTCAAATACTATTTGGCTTGTATATTGGGTTGAGCGTTAGTTTCCCCGACCTGACTTAAACTATTTAACTATTTCACTGCATTTTGAGGACTTTATATATAAGATGTCATTTCCTGGTTTTCCACATTTAGGATTTTATAAATGGCTTCTGCATAATTATAAATGGCTTCCGCATAATCTACTAATTGCTTCTGCATAACCAGTAAGACTTATGCTAAATAATTAATTTAATAAAAAGTCTTAATTAGCTCTAAATCTTATAAACTAGTAGGACTAATGTTTTATCTGAACATGAGAAAAGAGGCGTTTAGGTAGTAAAGGCTGACTAATACGTAGTTGAGTCCTGCATGGGTAGGATTAGGGCTTAATGACGGGATTAGGCCGAGCAATGCCTTAGATTAAGAGAGGGGCTGTCACAATATGCGATATGTCAATTAGTGGCATGACATTGTTTGAGGCTCCCATACCAAATAAGACATAAATCAGTGCCCATCAATGCTTACTGGTATGCTTCCTTGGAGCTACTTTAATGACATTTCCTTTCGGTGCTTCTTCAGAAGGTCCTTCATTTCCTTGCTTGGCTTTCCATTATTTCTTTCCCTTCTTGTCACTCTTCAAGTCATTGATTATTTGTTGCCCAAATCTCTCAAGTTCATCTTTCATTACTCACGTTCCATACTCATGCATCTTTTCATGCTTTTTCATAGTAAAAATGTTGAGTTTTTCTGGCTTATACATCACTTGATCGTTTCTTGGCTCATTCGTTGTAATAGTGCTCATCATGCGAATAGCACTAACATTTTCCTTAGGATTGGTGATAGTGTTCCTCGAAAACTATCCTTCCTTCCTTGAGTTAGAGGCAATAGCTAACTATCCAATTATCTCTTTAAGTTCTTGATGAATCGTGATCTCTCATTATCCATCCTCTTCATGGCTTGCTTCACTCCTTCTATCTCTTTTTCATCATTCTCATAGCGTTCCCTATTACTTATGTCCATGGCATGCAAGTACTTCTCAATTGACTTCAAAGAAGTCATCTATTCACTTTGTCCTAGCTTCCCTGTTGGACTTGTTGATCAAAGCCTTCAGTTAAATTTAATGCACTATCAAGATTTTCGTGTGAGAAGTTCGGATTATTATTGTTGTATCTTTGATAAAACCTTTGAGGACCTATTCCTTTCAGCCTGAAGTCGTTCCCATAGCTTTGGTTGTTCATGAAGTTTACTACTTCATATTCCATTCATTGCTATATGTCTATTTGGTTAACCGCCATAGCATAGTGATTATTGGGTTGTTGTACTTCTTGTAGACCTTGATGTCCCATTTCAAGTTTTACTATTTAATTGCTCAGATTTGATAGTTGTGTCATAATTGCAGTTTGTCAATCAATCTGTTATACTCCCGCTGTCTCCTTAATGTGGAAAATCAAAGAGATTTAATGGAGGGAGTACTTACTGAAAAACAACTTCTTTGACACCGTCACCTCGATCTCTCTCCCTATCTCAATCAACAACCCACCTTCTCCTTCAAAAACCCACCTTCTCTCAATCTCCTTCGTTTCTTCAAATCAACACACTCTCAACGGGATATCTCTATGTCCAAATCAAATAACACTCCTTCGATTTCCTTCAGTAGCCTTAACAGGCGTGACCTCCTTCTCGTTCTCCTCCTTCAACAGTCGTGACCCCATTCAACAACCCACCTTCTCTCAATCTCCTTCACTTCTCCAAATCGAACCACTCTCACCCGATCTCTCTCTCTCCAAATCAAATAACACTCCTCCTTCAACAGCCTGAACAGTCGTGACCTTCACTTTCAACAACCTCACCTTCAATAGCCTCACTCTCACCCTTTGCATATCCGATCTCTATTCGTCACCTACACCATTAAATAGGGAACTAACCTTCGCCCAACTCATTCAAACCCATGACCTACCCCTACTCGCAGTAGCTATATTGTGTTCTATACCGTGACATCCTTCATAGACTTTCCACAGAATGTAGAAAATATATTTTGTGCGTTCTGTGTTGAGAAGAAGGTGATTGGGTTAAACAGATATCACATTCGAAGAAGGCGTTATCTGTATTTCCCTACCAACGTGGATATGAGCAATGCAAATGGCACATTCTCCTAATGTGCTATTCGTGTTGCTCATATCCACGCAGATCACCCTCAGTGATTAACATGAATAGTGCATTAGGAGAATGTGTTATTTGTGTTAATTTGTTCAAGAAATCCACGTGGATATCCACGTGGATTGATTTATCCTAATTACATGAATAACGCATTCTAAGAATGCACTATTCATCTAATGTAATATAAACATTGATAGCGCCTTTTAAGAAGGCGTTATTGATGGGTCTAAATGGCTTGGATAATCGTCTCCCATTGATACCACATTCTTAAAATTCAATATACATTACTTAATGAATTAAAAGAAATCTACACTTATATTACTCATTTAAACTATTCTTTACAGTGATTTTGTAATTTTTTCCATGTCCTTTAACAATTCCTCAAAATCATGGACTAAAGAACCAAATGTGATAACTCCTTGATATTGCTCTTCGGTGCTGTTACTACCAGTTGTGCATCCACTTCCAATGTAACTTGAGGGAATTTTTCTCCTTCAGCTAGCTTATAGCTTCTCAAACCCCTACAACCTCTTCCTCACTCCGATCAAGAACTTTGGGCAGGTTTCCTCCAATAGCTGCAACTTAAGCTCCCTTATCATCTTGAATTTAGCACGCCATACGAACTAACCCCCCGTTCCTTGAATATTGTCGCATCAATGTAGCATATAACTTCTCCTCTCTTTGGCTTCTTCCTTCTCGGTTTCCCATATGCTCTGTCCCCTCCGTTTCATCACCTGAGGCATGGCCTACAATGCTTATTAACCGAGCTGATTTCCATGCCGGTAGAGAAGAATTTGCTCCTTCAATAAGTTGGGACTTGTCTGAACCATTTGCCTCTACACCAAAGAGTTCCTATGGTTTCATAAGCTCCATAAGATCATCACCACCAACTCAAGCTTATTTGGCGAGGACTCTTCAATTAACACTGCTAGCCATGATGGGAAATTCTGTTCGGTGGGTTGGTGCACACGCACATCTACTTCTTCCTAGCATTGCTCTGTATATTGATAAGGGCACACAAATGCAAAAGTTGAAGCCTCAAATTACCCTTCTTGGTTAAGAAGGGCACCCCATCTACATTCTCGATTCTTCATCCCCAACCCTCACCATAAATTGAGCTTTAGGTGTTCTAATCCTTCGTTTGATACCCTCATCCCTTTCCACAAGACGACCCCTACGCTCGAGTTTGATAAACTTTTTGGAAAAAATAGGTGGTAGTGGTCATTCGTGCATACGTTGGAGGTCATCTTCTCACTTGGATCAAATGTCATGTGAGATTTAAATTAGTTGTTCATTTTTTGAATAAATAGTAGGTAATGGATCAATGTTGTGATCGTATTAGTGGTCGACCATTATGATCGACCAAAATGGATCTCATTTCTTTGTATTGGATCGGTCATACATGACCGAATGAACACACACATACACACACACATACCACACGCGCACATGTAGACCAGTCCTACATGACGCCATGTATGACCGATTCAAATGGATCATGTTAAAGTTTTGGAAACCAGAGGAAATAAGGACATTAACAAATCAGTGATGAACTAATAAACACATATTAAAACTAAACATATAATTGATATCGTAGTAAGACTTAAATGTCTTCCTCTGAGTAGGCTCAGCCTAAATAAATCGATTAATCAAATTGATATTGCGTACAACCACTATAATGATCTCTTGTTCTAAAAAAACTCGAGTAATAAACAATATTCCATACAATGGCGATCTTGAGTATTTATAGACTCAGTCTATCTAAGAATTTAGTCCTATATACAATACAACTTGGAAAACCTCATCTGTCTCTAATTGTAAATCCTATTGGAATCATCCAATGTTCAACAAATAAGTCTTTTATTCCTTCAAAAATATTGACTCGTTGTTTCCATAAAGTTCTTTAGTCCTTTATATACCTTTCTCTCAAATTTTATATTTGTAATCCATTTCGAAGTTCTCTGCTTGCAGTATCGAACTTCTGCTCCGTTGTAGACTAATACTAACAATTAATCTATTTCAGTATCCAACCCGTATTTAATTCCTACTTTGACTTCTGATATGTTTTCGTCTTCGATTTTAACTTTAATATTGTTATCTTCACTGGAATTTGCATTGTAGTATTTCTCCGGGTTGTATCTACTCTCGAACATCTTGCTTAGTTAGATTTCTATCTTGATTGTAACATTTACCTAAATTAACTTAACTTATGTTTTAACAATATACTGCCAACAAGGATAGATCGAACCAAATGTAGTAAGCTAGGGTCTAACAATTTCCCCCCTTTAACATAGATTGGTCAAAAAGTAGTAACTTAGCAAGATAGCCAAATTTCTTAGAAACTTCATAAGATGTACTGTTACCGATAAATTAAAGTAACAACACATACAAGTTGTAACCCCAAAAAGATTATAGTCATTGGCCAACAAGTACAACTTTGAAATGCAGTTTTAAAACATCAAGTTCATGTACTTGAAAAAAAATTGACCTTACGATTTCTCTCTTGCTCACTCCCCTTTTTTGACTAAACAACGTGAAAGAGATTACAACTGTGTTTTAACCAGTCATCTCTAGCTCTTCTTACATTGGTCACATCTGTGCAACTATATCATCTCTATAAATAGTCATATTAGCAATGCGGTATAAGAATTAGTCGAACAACATCGAGAGTGGTCTCGTCTCCATTAGAGAACTTGGTTCTTATAAAGGTTCATCTTGAGTTAGATCAAAATTGTCTTTAGCAGCCTCTATCTATGTCATGGCAGTAGTAGTAGGAGCAGAAGTTGCAGGTTCAGCAGTAACATCAATTGTAGTAGTTAGCTCGGTTGAAATGGTAAGAATGGCTTGATCGACTTCATTATCCTCATGCTCAAGGTTTGTAAGAGGATGGAATGACATATTTGGCTCAGATTGCAATTCTTCATTCATTGGATTCTCAAAAATATGTCCCGTGGTTGTAGTAACCGAAGGTGGCAAAATGCCATGAAGGTTAACAACAGTCAAGTCCTCGATAGGAGGAATCTCCGATGTTGCTAGAGACTTTACCTATACAATAAATTCTCTCAAGGAACCTCTCTTGGTGGTAGAACATCTTTACTATCAGTTCCATAATTCATTATAAGGGACTCAAATGTACTTGTCCCCGCAGTAGCAACATGAGTAATAATACTTAAATCAAAATGTAACTCAGTAAAACTACCTTGATTATCTCTAGTCTTGCGAAACTTAACAGTGGAGATGACTTCCTTTGGGTGATTAGGAAGAAGAGTAGATGAACTTGCATCAGGTTGTAGTCCAGTCTGTCCTACAACAGTAAGAAGATAATCTTCCCTTTTTGCAATTTCCTCTCCTGAAGATCACACTTCGATAGGACTTTTGCCATCATTTTGAGTAGTTTCAATAATCTTTCATTTCAAGGTCCTTTTAGACTATTAGATAGGCTTTGTGACAGGGATTTGAATGGGAGCATCAATAGTTGGCTTGACACCTGTAGTAGTTAGAGCAGTATACTACTTCCTTAGTAGGCATGAGAAGTCAAGATCAACAATTATGTTGTTAGACTTCATTTGATGAGTCAATCTAACCTCTTCCACCACTTTCTTCCAACCTGTCATTTTTGCAATCAATGACAAAATATCTTACAAATAATGAAGTTATAAAGCATGGCAGATACAAATTATTCTATTTCTTCCCTGAGCACACAACAGAGTCATAGATTTCCTTGCCAACATTGAACTTCTTCCTCAAAGCCAGAGCATACAACAGTGGGACCTTCTTCTTGAATACATTTGTCTGATGAGAAGTAACCAATAAGTTTGTTGTTAAGACATTCCATAAGATGTTGGCCTTGCAAGTGAGCTTTGTAGTAGGAAGCCCAAAGGCATTGTCAGAGGGCCATGTTGTAAGTGTCCCTCCAATCAACATAGAGAATACGTCATTAAGCATTGACATTGAACTTAGCTTGTTAGTAGTAGTCTCCGTTTAAGAAAGTCCAAGTGTGCTATTGATTGAAGCTGGACTGAATGGAATTATAAAGCCACGAACAAAGACACTATCTACCATAACGTCCCCAAAGTTGTCAGGAAGATTACTATAAAACTCCTTAATAATGAAGTCATTGTAGAAGCCACCATGATTCACTAAGCCATAAATGCCAGTTTGCACTAGTAATCTCTTTAGGCCTGTGTCATGAGAGTAAGAGATGTTGATCAAACAAGTTTTTCCTCTTCGTCGTTTCTTTGAATTTCTCTGCGCTCTCTATTTTTCAGAAATGACTAAAGGCAGATAGAGCAGTCACAACAAAGTCCTATGGGATGAAAATGATCTGTGTCAGATCAGAGGCTTTGTTGATAGCCTTGCTTCATCTAGAATCCTCTCTACTGAATCTGAAGAAACATTGTCTTCGTCGTTAATCTTTTTCTTTCCTTTGACAGCGGTCCTAGCTTTCTTGGAAGAGCCAGATTGTCCAGTAGTTTTTCTTTAGTGGAAAGCCCTTGTTTTAACCATCGTGCTCTATACAATGATACGAGGATCTAACGTTGTACTAATGCATTTTTTTATTAAAAGGTAGATGATAATATATGCCCTTCTTCTTTATCGTTGAAAGATTAGCCACTGCAGTAGAGTCACTGTGAGAGGTTGAAAAAGATGAGTGAGATATTTTTGCAATAGCTCGAAGAAAGAAAGATACAATAATGGGAAAAAGGGAAATGAGGTCACAGCGGGAAATAATAGTTTAATTTGGGAAAAGTTATTTATAGGAACAAGATAATCTCATAAAATCACAAAGGATAAACCCAAATTAGAATGAACACTCCCATAAATTCTTTAAAATCTAATCCGTTGTGTCTAATGGAAAAGTAATTACTCCCCCTCAATAGGTTTAATGGCTAGATTTTTATAGTCAACTTATTAGAAGTGACACGTGTTTTAGTGAAACCCAAGTGGCAGTGTCTTGGTAAAACATGTAAGTAGCTCAAAATAAAACCTCAAACATATAAGTATCTGTGTGTACGCACATAACTGCCAGGTTACAATAAGAACCCATACTAGTGAGAGCAAACACCAATGTCATGGTGCAATCTCTCAAAATCTGTCTTAAAAGCATTTGTAATGATATCAACTAATTGAAGTTCTATTAAAACATGTTGAATACTAATCATACATCTTTCTACTAGATATCTGATATAATGATTACGAATATCAATTTGCTTCGTCCCTAGATTGTTGAACTGGATTCTTTAAAATTTCATTGGCACTTTTATCATCACAGTAGATTGTTAACTGAGATAAAAAAATATCTTAATCTTTGAGTATTTGCTGCATTCATATTAATTGCGTACAACAACTAACATAAATATATTCAGCTTTAGTTGCGGATAACAAGACACAGTTTTATTTCTTGCTATTCCAAGCAACAAGATTAGAAACCACGTAGTAACATCCACTAGTAGTACTCTTTCGATCATCGATATTTCTATCCCAATCAACATCATTATACCAAATTAAGTCACTAGTACCACCCTTAGTAAATAGAATACCAAAGTCAGTTGTTTCGTGCACACAACGCATAATCCTTTTGACAACAACCAAATGAGACTTTTTTGGACATGCTTGAAAACGAGCACAAATACCAACACTGAAAGCAATATCTAGTATGCTTGTTGTAAGTTATAATAAGCTAGTGATCATGCTTCTATATAATGTAGGATTGACATCGACACCTTTGTCATCCTTACAAATCTTTTCACTAGAGCTCACTGGTTTTAGATAGAATTGGGAGTGCTCAATCTAAAACATTTAACAAGAGATTTAAAATATTTATTTTGAGATATAAATATACTATCTTGAGACTGTGTAATCTGCAGACCCAAAAAATAAGTAAAATCCCAACCATGCTAATCTTAAATTCTTTCTTCGTCAAATCAACAAATTCTTAAGTTAACTTGTCAGACGTAGCCCCGAAAACAATATCATCGACATAAATATGTGCAACCACAAATCGGTTTCTCTATTTTTTTAAGAAACAAAGTCTTATAGGTAGACTCTCTATTATACCCCTTTTGTAGCAAATAGGTAGTCAATAGTTCATACTAAGCTTGTGGTGCTTGCTTCAGACCATAAAGTGTTTTTTCAAATGATAGACATCATTAGGTTTATCGTGAACTTCAAATCCTTTTGGTTGTGCAATATAAACTTACCTATTAAGGAAAAAACTTTTTACAACCATTTGCTATAACTTGAAACCTCTTTTACAAGAAATGGCTAATAGTAGAAAAATAGATTCCAATCGTGCAACTGGAGCAAACATCTCATCAAAATCAATACCAAAAACCTGAGTATATTCTTGTGCCACAAATATGGCTTTATTGCAAATAGTAATACCATTCTCATATGTCTTATTATGGAATATCTACTTAGTACCAATGATATTAATATTAGTAGGTTGTGGAACAAGCTCGCATACATCTTGTCTAACTCATTAAGCTCCTCTTGCATATCATTTACCTAACATTCATCCATAAAAGTCTCCATGAAAATTCTTGGCTGGTTCTGAGATGTAAAACAATAAAAACATGCGATGTTCTTATAGTTAACTATATGAATCTCTCTAGTTTGCACTGGATCATCAACTAAGCCAATAATTTGCTCAATTGGATGATCTTTCAACATCCTTGACCGTGAAGTAGCAGATGGAGAACTCTAACCAATTTCTATAGTAGATGATTTTGGATCATCATCATCGTTAGCATCTTCATTATCAGATGAAGTAGTGATATTTGAATCCTTATTTACGTAGTAGGTCGAGTAATAGATGCTGAGCTGATTGGTGTTGACAAATCATCGTCATCATCCTTTTAAGAGGACAATTATTTTGTTCTTGTACACTTATCAACCATTACCTTAATAGATACCATCACAGACATAGTTTGCTTATTATAGATTCTATAAGCTTTACTATTATGAGAATATCCAAGAAAAATTCCAACATCACTTTTTTAAATCAAATTTTTTTAGGTGATCTCTATCATTCAAAATGAAATAGGTACTATAGAAAACATGAAGATGTTTGCGAGAAGACTTTTTGCTTTTCCAAATTTCATACGGAGTCTTTATAGTCAGTGGCCTAAAATAAACTCTGTTGATAATGTAGGTAGCAGTGTTAACTGTTCCCCCCTAAATATGCTTAAGTATATTCTTCTCAGCTAGCATGAACCTTGACATCTTTTGAATTGTGCGATTTTTCATTTCAACAACACCATTTTGTTATGATGTCTTAGGAGTAGTAAATCCATGCTTAATCCCAAATCCAATACAATAATCAGAAAATTGTCGATTCTCAAACTCTCATTTATGATCAATGCATAGTAGATTGAAAAATTGCATTCATATATCTTCAATCCTTGCAAATGATTCCAAAATGTTTTCAATGGGTTTCATCACTAATTCTAATCTCAAATTTAGTCCTATTGAAATTTAAGTTTCAAAAACTTAACAGCTTTAAAACAAATTTTTTCAAAAAATATGTGTTCTTGAAGTTCTTGACGTTTTCATGAAAATGCATGTCAAATATTTGGTGTTGATCCAAACCGTGAGCTGATTGTTATCATCGTTGATAATTTAGTTGTTGTTGTCGTTGTCTGAAAAATAAAGAATTTTTGTAGTAGCATATTTAGTATAAATATCCCTATATGAGCTCTAATTTAGGGTGTTATTGCATTTTTCGATGAATAAGGTATAAAGGAAGAAAATTAGCAAAAACTAGAAGAAAGGGAGCAAAAAACCCATAAAATGAAGGTTGGCGTTGTGGCTACAAAGGCGCTATGAACTATTAAGGCACAACATGGGAAGGAAATGCATTATGTGGGTAAGCAAAGAAAGTGAAAAAATCAAGTCTGAAGGTCCGACGTAGTGGTGGCGCTGTGGACATTCAAGGGACGACGTCGAGATAGCAGGGACAACACTAGGTGGATAGGAGCTTAAAAGAAGTGCATTCGGTGGAGGCCCAGTGGCGACGCTTTGGCTTAATTAGTGATAGCACTAGACTCATGGAAAATAGAAAGTTGGAGTTTTATTTCGAGTTAAATTGTAATGTAGTGGTTCTAATTGTTATTAGGAAGTATAAATAGGTATTTAGATGTTGTAAAATCACCACATATCAACTATTAGCCACCATTGGAGTAAGTTTACATAGGTTTACTTTGGTTTTGAGTATTATGGAGTTTTGTGTGAAGAAAACATTGAAGACTCCATGTTTGCAATTCAACATTAGATTCATTGGTTTAATAAAAGGTAATATATTTATATTAGTTTCTGATTTACAGTGATTTCAATTATGAATTGTAATTAATGTGTTTCAATGAAATATGAGTAGTGTATTTTTCTTAGGGATCAATGGATCCTATGATATCAATGCTATACTTTGAATATGATTAAAAAGTGATTATAAAAAGTTCAATGGTTAGAGTCTTTGTTGATTCTGAGCGTAATGCTTTAGACACCTTGATCACATCATTAATAATATTAGGTTTTAAGAGTTATCATGGCCATTAAAGCTTTTAATTCGAACATGAATGGTATAACCATAAAACACACGAGATCGATTGATAGTTGTTGATTAGGGAGGCACGAATAGTAAACTTAGTTGGTTATGAATCCAAAGATTTAGAGCATTAAAGCAATATGGAGCTTACGTTATTCACACCGATAGGTGGAGTTCTAGTTTGCACATTAGAGTCTTTTTCGTCAAGACAGTGGATTAAGTAGTAGATTTGAAGGAAATTTATCTATTCTAATTAAGCATTGGACATTGAAAAGCATAATATTAAATTACCTAGATGAAGTTGTAAACTAAGATATCCTTAATATAAGAGTTAAAGTAAAATTTATATTGTTTTATTAGATAGAGTAGTTTAGTATAAAACCATTAAAAAAGATTTCTTTAGTAATAGTCCAAGTTAAAGAGGTAATTAACTAGTGCAAAAACCTTTCCCTAAGGACGATTTTCATGATCAACATAAGTCGATTGCACTATTACTACAAGCGAGCCATTATACTTGTGGCATGTGTCAAGTTTTTGGCGCCATTGCAGGGATAGGTAGCCATTTAGTATTACTTAGTTAGTTTGAAAAGTTGCTAAGTTTTATTTTTGCTACTTTACTTCTAAGTTCATAAAACAAAAAATAAAAAAATTAAAATGCTTAAGCATCAAGTTTGACTTTTTGTATTTAATCTTTTTATGTTTTCTTTTGATGGAGAATTAGTGCATGCGTAGCAAAGGAGAGAAATACCTAGTGCCTTACGACCCTTAGATTGAAATAACTAACAAAGTAAATAAAAAAAGGAATCAAGATGGTCGAGGAGCAAGCTAGAAACCAATAACTGAGCTATGGGAATAACCAACCAGCAAGTGATCTAGTAGTGCATGATAAAGTGCGAGGACAAAAATGCTTTCGTGGCTACTTCAAGCCAGAAGTTCAGGAGACTTAAAACGGAGTGATGATGCTTTTACCTAACACCACGGAGTTTGAACTGAGACCATTTCTGATAAACATGGTGCAAAATGGCATGTTTAACATGCTATTTAATGAAGATTCAATTGCACATGTTGAAAATTTCTTGGGGAAGTGCAATATCGTGCACATCACTGGAGTTACAAAAGATGTGATTAGTATGTGAGTTTTTCCATTTTCATTAGATGGAAATGCCAAATCTTGGTTCTAAAGGCTGAATGCATGAAGTATGACCTTGTGGGTAGAAATTAATAAAAGATTTCTGTACAAGTTCTTTCCTCCAGTGAAGGTAAGTGAAAAGAAACTTGAGATAAATCAGTTCAAACAAGAAGACACTGAGTCTTTTAGGGAGGCATAGGAATGATTCAAAGAGATATCGATAAGATGTCCAGGACACAAATACATGATATGGGCACAACTCTAGATTTTTTTATTATGGGATGAACCACAATACGAGAATGCTAGTAGATGTCATAGCAGGTAGCTCTCTACTAACCAAGGATGTGGATGGAGCATTGGATCTTTTTGATTTTGTCTCAAAGTTCTACCATTGGTACTCGTTGCGCAATAAGAAAACCAGCAAGCATCTACAAGATTGAATCAAGCTGCAATTATGGCACCACTATCAAATCTATGCAGTCAATTGATAAAACTTCAGATGGGACACCAAGGTCCACAAGTAGCACAGGAACCCATTAATCATTAAGGCATGGTGGTTAGCCAAATAGACATATGGCGGGGAATGGAGTATGAAGACATCAACTTCTTGAACAACTAAGGCTATGGGAACAACTTCAGGTCGAGAGGAGTGACTCTTTAATAATTTTATCAAGGATACAACAACAACCCAAGATTCTCTTACGAAAATACTGATAATGCACTAAAGTTACCTCAAGGCTTCGATCTACAAGTCCAATAGGGGAAGTTGAGGCAGAACGAAAAGATGATGTTACTGAAGTCAATAGAGAAGTATTTGCAAGCCATGGACATGATCAATAGGAAGTGCCATGAGAAGCATGAGACATAGATGGAATGAGTGAAGCAATCTATTAAGAGGATGGATAACGAGCAATCACAACCAATCTAGAACGAAAAATTGGTCAACTTGCTATAGCCTAGAAATCGAGAAAAGAATGATAGTTTCTTAGCAACACCGTCACCAATCCCAAGGAGAACTTGAGTGCCATTTGCATGATGAGAACTATAGCAACAAAGGAGCCAAGATAAGAACAAGTGATGTATAAGCCAGAAAGGTCAACATTTTGGCTATGAGGAAGCATGAAGAGATGCAAGAGCACAACACAGAAGTGAGGAGAGATGAACTTAATTGTTTAAAGAAATAAAGATTCAATCCATTGAAGAAAAAGAAGAGGAAACAACAATGAAAGGTCAAGAAAAAAGATGAATGACCTCTTAAAGAAGACCCATAAGGCAATGACATCGGTTTGATTCGAAAAAAATCAAAACCGAAGTTCAAGTACATCTCGCAACTTTACCCTATTAAAAAGAAAGATCTTAAAGAGATATTCATATCGATAAACATTGACATGCACTAGTTTAAAAATGTTTTATGTGATACGAAAGCCTCCTTTGATGTCATGCCAATAATGGACATGTTTCACGCCAACTTGAAGATTAATTGTCCCGATACAGTGAATTTGCAAGTAGCTAATGGAAAATTGATACCTATTAAAGGAAGAGTTTTGAATGTGCATGTGAAAATGGGTAGATACAAAGTCATTGTGGATTTTAAGGTTATAAACCACAATATAGATGATGATGTGTTTATGATACTTGGGAGTCTATTCTTAAATATTGCTAATGCAAATTTGTACACAATAGATAGAAAAATAACTATACGTACCGATGAGGGCAATGATGCTGAGAAGGCTATCTTTGTCGATGGTGAAGAAGTACATACAAATGAGAATGACATCCGATCAGTAGATGGAGCTTCTCGATTTAGACTTGGACTAAATGAGCAAAAAGGCATTAGAAACTCAATATTTACCCACTTAAATTAAACGCTACTGTGAGGCAGCCCAAGGATTTTAAGTTTTAAGATTTTAAAATTTAGTTAGTAGTAAGTTATTTAATTTAATAATTACAATTAACAAGTTGCAGTTCTAACTTTTAGAAATTTATGTCAAATGTGCAGGAAAGACTATTTGTTAGGTGATGATTCATCGAAATGGAAATGTCTCGCTAACTCATGAAAGAGTGAAAAATAGCGAAGGAGTTCAAAGTGGTGAAGTTAAGGTGCATGAGAAAATTAAAGGTAAAATTTTTTAATTTTTATATTTTCATGGATTTCATGCAGTCACGATACATTGTGTGAGTGATACACAAAATCAGAGGAGCACAGAAGAGGAAGTAATGAAAAATACATTTGATGTACATTGGCAGATAGCTCAACGCCGTAGGGATTGGCCATAGTACCAAGATGGCAACATGCAAATATGAGAGAAAACACCCCACTGCATTAACGATGGAGTGGTGGTGCTATCTCCGCATTGTGCCTATAAGGCACGACGCTAGGGTCGATATAAGGGACTTAAACCCTCATTTTCATTCATTTTTCACACTTGCATTAAAACTCCACAACAACCACCAATCATACATTCCTATAGAGCCAAAACTTAATCACTTTTAAGTGAGATTAGTGAGTTCCTAGTGATTGAGAGTGAAAGAGGCAAGTGCATTATGGATTTGCAAAAGTTAAAGAGTTAGGGCTTGGAATTTAGATTTTGAGTACAAAGTGAGCTAGGGTTCTAGTTGGTGAGAAATGTTAGAGGGCTTGGATTGATAAAGACTTGGAGAAGTGCTCTACATTGATAATTAATCCAGCATTGAGCTAAATTTACAATCTCATCTAGTTATGCTATGAGATTTTGAAAATTCTGATGACATTTTTTATGAAATAGAGGGTTTGAGGTTGTAGGATAGGTTTTGCAAGATTGTGTGGTTGTTGAGTATTAGTGTTACCTATGGAGACTTGGTTGATGTCTTTGCATTATTTAGCATGTGAATGAACCGTGTAATACAAATGCTAATTTCTAAGTGATTTGAAAACCCGAGTTGCATTATATTTTTGTTGTGTTGTTTTGAATTTGAAGAAATGGAAAGAATAAGGAAACAAGTTATCCAAATTAGAGAAAATGATTTTGAGGCATCTACCTCAAGAAATCCCAATGAAGAGGAGCCTAGACCATTGAAACCTAAATTCTTCATTAGTAGAAAGGCCAAGGAATGATATAAAAAATACTACATAGGCAGTTCATTGTGAAACGAGGAGTAAATCTTTCGGCCAAGTATGATAATAGAGTGAATAACTTCATTAGGTGATAAAATTAGGAGCAACTCACTTAAAACCGTAGAAAAAATGACATTGAAGGAGTGAGTGGGATGCTAATGCAAAGTTCACTGCCAAGGATGAGCCAGTGAAGGTAAGAGGAGTTTTCGTTCCCTTTAATATACGTAAGATCAATACCATCTATTGATCAGAGAATTAGGTTTTATGGATCCGAATTGACTTTCTCGAAAAAAGTTATAATAGAATGTGCCAAAGCACATTAAGAAGGGAGTGTAAGGATAGTTTACAGTGTTGGGGCTTGTGCCCTAGGTCAATCCATTAACTGTCTTTATAAATACTTTTAGTTAATAAAATGGAGGATTTCATTTGTTGTTTGTTATAATTAATTTACATGTTTACATTATAATAAGATCCATTGGTATTTGCAGAAATATCCTAAATGTCCCTAATCGATCATTATACTAGGAACTATAATGAATTAAGACTAGTGTGAGTCTTGATTGATGATCATATGATGATTATACATATATGGATATGAATCAAGATCACGAGTACTTGTTAGGGAACAAAGTACTGGAATGACCCGCTATGAGAACATCACATGGATTAAGTCATAGTTGTTTCTTATAATAGGTATATTTTTCAGTTCTCTGACTTGAGATTACCAAAGACTTCAACATTAGGAACACGATGATTTGACACAATCAAACATTGTCTTTAACCGAACGATTATAAAAGTTGTGATTGGTTATTGTGTGAGCAATGTGATGAAGTTGTGTAATTGAGATAAAATTTGTCCCTTTCATATAAAAACAAATATCTAGTGGACCCCTCGATGTGTTAGACTGTGAAAAGGCCTAGTCTAAGTGAATTGATATTGATCAATGTCACTTGGATGTTTTCAGTCTACCTATAGATCGAGACTAGTATGATTGAACATGTTGGATGACAATTCCATGCCTTATGTTTGATCAAAAGGATATCGTGTGACAAAAGGATGTTATATACACTATTGATTATGTTGTATCGATTCTATATTCGTACAACTTGGGTAGTCATAATGTCTTACTAGAGGCCGTTTATGACTTGTATACCAAAATGTGTTTTTGTACACTACCAACGTTGTATGAGCCTATTGGGTCGCACACTAAGAATGGTTTTGCAAGATTTTAAGATGGTTCAAAAAAATGAATTTTATACAATAAAATTCATGACAGAAATGTCCTTGTGGTGTATTACACTTATACTTCTTTAAGTAGGGGTATATGTGTAATTTACTTAACCGTCTATATACAAGGGTTGTACAAATAGACGCCTTAAGTTAGAACACATGAACGAAAGATTAAGGGCCGAAACTCTATTTTCATTTTAGAAACGACTTAGGGTTTTCTGGTGCGCTCTGGATCATTTTAGAGAGAAACAAAAAGGTTTGGTATTCTCTTGAAGCTAGCACTTCGAATCTCGGTCGTCATTCGTGTGTGGATTGCTGGTAGAGGGCGTTCGTCGTTGCCAGTGCCTTAGAGATCGATCTACATTCAGAAAGGTATTTTGCGACCGAGGTATGATTAAGTTTTCTTGATTTTAACGTTTTTAATGGAATTAGATTAGGATCCTGTCAGGGTTTTTGTCAAAATTGTTTTGTAATTTCTGCTGCGTATGACCCAAAACCCAACAATGGTATCAAAGCCATCGAGTTCGATTCCATTAAATTCATTGCATGTTTTCTTTTGATATATACATGATAAATGATTGAAAGCATGTTAATAGTTGATGTATATCTGATATATATAAGTTTTTTGTGAGACTTATTGTCTTGTTTTGTCTATATGATACATATATTCGTGATTTAATTGAAATCAGTTTCGTACATGTAAGTAACCATATTAGGTTAATTCGAATAATTTTAATGAATTGGATTTCGTGTTTTGTGATCCATGACACCATTAGGTATAATCTTTATTTTTCGTGTATTGATGCATGGATGAAATCTCTATAATTAAGTATGTATATTTAGGTTACATTGTTTTAAGTTTCTTAAATTGTATAAGTCTTAATATTAATTCGAAAATAATATGATTAGATCGATTGGGATAGTAGTTCATGATTTAATTACATGTTTGTGATTATTTGGATAAGGACCGAAATTGCAAATAATTATTTTTTGAAATTATTTATTTATCTCGTTATATCTATTATGTTATGAAGTTTCTATTTGATAAGAGATAGATAACAAATTAGATTAGAAGATATTAGAAAAATTAGTTTCGTTATCCCTATTGGATATGAGATAAATATAGAGAATTTTGTTATATATGCTAGGATTCAAATATCTTAAGTCCTAATTGGATTAGGATAAGATGATTAGTTAGATGTGGGCCCAGGTTAATTAAAATGTTTTAATTGACTTAATTTCAAATAATTTAAGGGGTTAATTTCGGATAATAAAATCGGTGAAAAATATGATTTTCTATAGCGAGTTTTAATTTTCGGAATTGAAATCCGCCTAAAAAAAAAAAGCGCGCGCCGCCCCCGTAACCACTCATTGATTGACTGGCAATGGGACCGCCGTCTAACTATTCCTAGTGCACGAAAATTCTTTTATTAGTGAACAGTATAAAAATTTCCAAATTGTTTAGTGATTTAACAAATCAATAAAATATATGATATTTCATTGTTTACACAAAATCACTAAACTGAATAAAATCTCTCTATTAAATTTTAAGTCTCATGCCATCCATTTTAAACACTTGTCAAGGCCTCGATCACACTAATACAATTTCAGCCATAGCTGGGTGTATTGTGTTATCTTGGGGAAACAAGTTAGGTAAGAGTTACCTAAATGTTTAAAATGGTCCGACTTAATAATTTTGAGCTTTAAGCACATGATGAGATAAAAACATGATAAGACATAAGATGTCCCGTATCTCATAAAAATATCTAAAATTACATAAGATGTAATTAGTAACAGTTACCTACCTAAATAATCTAGTTCTGTGTTTCATGTCATAGCTGTCATTGAATTAAGTGAAATATGGATTTTAGTCCCCTAAATAAACAATATGTTTTAGGAGGGTTGTTAATTTAGTGGGAGTTTATTCCTCTGTACTAAAATAAACTTTGCATAATCTTTATTGTAGATCAATTAATGACCTCTCCAAGTAATAATAATCCCATGTCACTGCGATCCATCCTTGAGAAGGATAAGCTATCTAGGACTAACTTTCTTGACTGGTTCAGAAACTTGAGAATTGTTCTTAAGCATGAACGCAAGTTGTATGTCCTGGATGCTCCAATCCCTGAGGACCCACCAACCAATGCTATGAAAGCTGTGAAGGATGCGCATAATAAGCATGTCAACAATTCTACTGGTGTTGCATGTATTATGCTGGCAACTATGGTTCCTGAACTTTAGAAGGACATGGAACTAATTGAAGCCCACAACATGGCTATAACCCCGAAGGAAATGTTCCAACAGCAAGCTCGGCAAGAAAGGTTTGCGACAGTCAAAAACTTACATTCTTGCAAGATGACTGAGGCTGCGTCAGTCAGTCCTCATGTTCTGAAGATGAAGGGCTATGTTGACCAGTTTGATAGACTCAGATTTCTCGTAAGCCAAGAGTTAGCTACGGATTTGATCTTTAATTCATTACCAGAGAGTTACTCACAATTTGCGATGAACTAAAATATGAATAATATGGAGAAATCAATTTCAGAGTTGCATTTGATGCTCAAGATTGTTGAACAAAATATCAAGAAACCCTCTAGTAATGTGTTTATGGTCCAAAAGGGAAAGGGAATGAAGAAGAAAGGCAAAGGCAAGGCTAAAGTTGTCAAGGTTGCTGCTGGACCTGTCGCAAAACCTATGGAACAAGTCAAGCCCCAGCATGTTCTTGCTTCAAAACATCCAAAAGAAAAGGAAGGAAATTTTCATTTCTGCAATGCACTTGGAAATTGGTTCAAAAATTGCAAACTCTTTCTGGAAGATCTAAAAAAGAAAAAGGGTAGTGCGATTACCACTACAGGTATTTATGTTATTGAAATTAATTTATCTACTAGTGATTCCTGGGTATTAGATACCGAATGTGGATCTCACATTTGTATAAGTGTGCAGGGACTCGACAAAGTAGAAAGTTGAAGAAAGGTAAAGTCATCTTTCACGTAGGGAAGGGAGCAAGAGTTGTTGCCCTGGCTATTAGATCATATGACTTAGTCTTACCTAGTAGACTTATTTTAACTTTAAATAATTGTTATTTTGTGCCTGCCTTGAGCATAAACATCATTTCTATTTCATGTTTGGATATGGATGGTTTTGATTTTATTATTGCGAATAATAGATGTTTCATTTCTCGTAAAGGCATATTTTATGCAAATTCTGATTTGTGTGATAGTCTTTATATTCTAAGCATGAAAAGGTCTACTGATACTCCCGTCTTTAACATAAATACAAATAGATTTAAGTCAAATGATTTGAATCAGACTTATCTTTGGCCTTGTCGTCTCGGGCACATAAATGAGAAATGCATAACGAAGCTCCATAAAGATGGGCTTCTAGATTCATTTGATTTAGAAACATATGAAACATGCGTTTCTTGTTTACGAGGCAAGATGACTAAAAGTCCCTTTACTGTACACAGTGAAAGGGCAAGTGATTTATTGGGTCTAATACATACTGATGTATGCGATCCTATAAACACAATGGCTAGATGAGGTTATCGATTTCATTACATTTACTGATGATTTCAGCAGATATGGTTATGCATATCTTATGAAACATAAAGCTGAATCATTTGAGATGTTTTCGAACATTTCAAAATGAAGTACATAATCAACTCGGTAAAACTATCAAAACACTTCGGTCAGATCGAGGTGGTGAATATTTGAGCCAATAATTTGATGATCATCTTAAAAATTATGGGATTGTCTCCCAATTGACTCCACCAGCAAATCCACAATGGAATGGAGTTTCTGAAAGGAGAAATCGAACCTTATTAGATATGGTTCGATTTATGATGAGTCATGCAGATCTTCCATTATCCTTTTGGGGTTATGCATTACAAACAACAACTTTCACTCTAAATCGAGTTCCTTCTAAAGTGGTTGATAAAACACCATATGAGATATGGTACGGGAAGATACCTAGTTTATCATTCCTTAGGATTTGGGGTTGTGAGGCTTACGTAAAGCGACAAGTCTTAGAAAAACTAGAGCCTAAATCTGACAAGTGTTTATTCGTAGGGTATCATAAGGAAACAAAAGGATATTACTTTTATAATCCTGCTAAGAACAAAGTGTTTGTTGCTCGGTATGCTGCCTTTATGGAAAAACAGTTTATTTTAAAAGACACTAGTGGGAGAGAAATAAATCTTGAAGAAGTTCAAGAATCACAAACAAACACTGAACCGCTACTGGAAATTCAACAACGTTCTGAACTAGTTGAACCTCCACAAGTGACACAAGGCCCACATAAATCTCTTGAGCCAGAAAGATTCGGATTTCTCATTTCTGATAGTCATGATGTGCTGCTTGTGGATCAAAATGAGCCCACCACTTATCAGGAGGCTATGTCCCGACCAGACTTAGATAAATGGCTAAGTGCCATGAACTCTGAGATGCAATCCATGTATGATAACCAACTTTGGAACTTAGTTGATTTACCTGAAGGTGGTAAAACCGTTTGATGTAAATGGGTTTTCAAGAAGAAAACTGACATGGATGGGAAAGTGCATACTTTTAAAGCAAGACTTGTAGCAAAAGGTTTCAGGCAGACTCAAGGTGTTGATTATGATGAAACTTTTTCGCCAGTAGCCATGCTTAAATCCATAAGAATTTTAATTGCCATTGCTGCATATTATGACTATGAGATATGGAAATTGGATGTAAAACAACATTTCTTAACGAAAAACTGCTTGAGGACGTGTATATGACACAACCTGAAGGTTTTGTACAACCTGAGAATTTTAGGAAGGTATATAAGCTTCAAAGATCCATTTATGGATTAAAGCAAGCTTCTCAGTGTTGGAATCTTCGTTTTGATAAAGTAATTAAGGATTTTGGTTTTATTAAGAATGAAGATGAGCCTTGTGTATAGAAGAAGGTCAGTGGGAGTGTAGTTGTTTTTCTGGTACTGTAAGTTGATGATATATTACTCATTGGAAATGACATCCCATCAATGCAAAATGTCAAGTCTTGGTTAGGGAAGTGTTTCTCAATGAAAGACTTAGGCGATGCAGCCTATATAATGGGGATAAGGATCTATAGGGATAGATCTAAAAGGCTAATCGGTCTAAGTCAGAGTGCTTACATAGACAAGGTGTTGAATAGGTTCAGTTTGCAAGACTCTAAAAAAGGATTGTTGCCAATGTCTCATGGCATAAGTCTCAGCAAGATTCAATGTCATAAGACAAATGATGAGTGAGACCGTATGAAAAAGATTTCATATGCATCAGCTATTTGATCTATCATGTATGCCATGCAATGCTCTCGACCTGATGTATCATATGCTTTGAGCACTACAAGTAGATATCAGTCAGATCTTGGTGAAAGTCACTGGATAACAGTAAAGAACATTATTAAATACTTAAGAAGGACTAAAGAAGTGTTCTTAGTCTATGAAGGTTTTGAAAATGATCTAGTTGTAAATGGTTACACAGATCCAAGTTTTCAAACTGATATAGCTGATTTTAGATCGCAGTCTGGATATGTGTTTACTTTGAATGGGGGTGCAGTAAGCTGGAAAAGTTTGAAGCAAGAGACTGTGGCATATTCTACAATAGAAGCTGAGTATATTGTAGCGTTCGATGCAGCAAAGAAGGCAGTTTGGATCAAAAAGTTCATTTCTGAACTAGTTGTGGTTCCAAGTATTGCTAACCCTGTTTGTTAGTATTGTGACAATAACGAGGTAATAGCACAGGCCAAGGAACCTCGATCACATCACGGATCCAAACATATACTCAGACGTTTTCATCTCATCATAAAATTTATTGAGATGGGAGAAGTGAAGATTTGCAGAGTACCTACTGAAAACAACGTTGCGGATCCATTGACAAAAGCTCTTCCACAAGCAAAACATGATGGTTATGTTAGATCATTAGGCATTAGATGCATGTATGATTGGCCCCAATGCAAGCGGAAGATGTTGGGGCATGTGCCCTAAGCCAATCCATTAACAGCCTTTATGAATAATTTTAGTTAATAAAATGGAGAATTTCATTTGCTATTTATTATAATTAATTTACATGTTTACATTATAATAAGATCCATGGGTATTCGCATAAATATCCTAAATGTCCATAGTCGATCATTATACTGAGAACTATAATGAATTAAGACTAGTGTGAGTCTTGATTGATGATCATATGATGATTATACATACAGGGATAAGAATCAGATCACGAGTACTTGTTAGGGAACAAAGTACTTGAATGACCCGCTATAAGAACATCACATGGATTAAGTCATAGTTGTTTCTCATGATAGGTATTCTTTCAGTTCTCTGACTTGAGATTACCAGAGACTTTAACATTAGGAACACAATGATTTGACATAATCAAACATCGTCTTTAACCGAATGATTATAAAGGTTGAAATTGGTTATTGTGTGAGCAATGTGATGAAGTTGTGTAATTGGGATAGAATTTGTCCCACTTATGTAAAGAGAGATATCTAGTGGATCCCTCGATGTATTAGACCGTTAAAAGGCCTAGTCGAAGTGAATTGATATTGATCAATGTCACTTGGATGTTTTCAGTCTACCTATGATCGAGACTAGTACGGTTGAACATGTTGGATGACAATTCCATGCCTTATGTTTGATCAAAAGGATATCGTGTGACAAAAGGATGTTATATACACTAGTGATTAAGTTGTATTGATTTTATATTCGTACAACTTGGGTAGTCATAATGTCTTGCTAGAGGCTGCTTATGACTTGTATACCAAAGTGTGTTTTGGTACACTGCCAACGTTGTATGAGCCTATTGGGTCGCATACTATGAATGGTTTTGCAAGATTTTAAGATATTTTAGAAAAATGAGTTTTATATGATAAAATTCATGACAGAGATGTCCTTGTGGTGTATTACACTTATACTTCTTTAAGTAGGGGTATATGTGTAATTTACTTAACCGTCTATATACAAGGGTTGTATAAATAGACGCTTTAAGTTAGAACACATGAACGAAAGATTAAGGGGCGAAACTCTATTTTCGTTTTAGAACTGACTTAGGGTTTTCTGATACGCTCTGGATTTTTTTGGAGAGAAACAAAAAGGTTTGGTATTCTCTTGAAGCTAGCACTTCGAATCTCGGCCGTCGTTCGTGTGTGGATTGCTGGTAGAGGGCGTTTGTCGTTGGTAGCGCCTTAGAGATCGATCTACCTTCAGAAAGGTATTTTGCGACTGAGGTATGATTAAATTTTCTTGATTTAAACGTTTTTAATGGAATTAGATTCGGATCCTGTTGGGGTTTTTGTCAAAATTGTTTTGTAATTTCCGCTGCGTATGAACCCCAAAACCCAACATATAGAATGTAGTGACATTTCCTAGTGACTTCATTATACCCCACTTCTTAGCAGGATGAGATCAACAAGCTTAAATGACTTGCCTTTATGAGATTACAAAAAATGAGGAAATCAACATCAATGAGATCATTTACAACAATATGAGAATGTCAATATGTTAAAAAAAGACAACAATTTGTTGTTTCCTATCTTAATTACTCAAATATGCTTGAAGGCTGGAGTAAGACTGAAAAATGATGAATAATTTGATATAGAGACCCAGCCAACCATAGATGAAGCTTTCATGCTTACATTGAAATCACTACCTTGTTACCTAGACATTGAGGAGAGAGAGAGAGAGATATAGAGAGAGAGAGAGAGAGAGCTCGACTTGAAGCCGAGATGTTGGCTAAACGACAAGAGGATCAGGCAGCAGCAGTATAATTAGCCTAAGAATTAGAAGAGGAAGGATATAGAGAAGAGGAGGAGTAATAACAATAGGGATTTACTGAGGGCTACGAGTTTGTAGACCTAGAGATTGGAGAGCAGGACTTTGATGGTCCTGAAGTCTTTCAAAAACCTCCTCCACCATAGGCAATTTATACCACCACCTAAAGATTTGACTCCACGACAACATAAGTTATGGATACCAGAGATGATGAGACAATACTAGGAGGATAGGGCACATTACTAGGCAGTCACGTAACATATGAGCTGGATATGGAGAAGAGAGAGAACCACAAACGGAACGGGCAACGTAATTTCAAGTTATTTGTTAATCATTAGAGGGAAATAACTAGGTAAGAGAAGAGCAGATGGATGAGACCTACTGATAGGTCATTTGGTTTTCCAGTGACACCAACTTATGTGTTCGATTCAGATTTGGTGTAGAGAAGCAGGGTGGAGTGTTTGTTGACACCATCTTATACTAGAGCTGATGATGAAGACGATAATGATGACACGCAGTCCTGATGTTAGTGTATTAGGAATCCTTTAGACCTGGGGAGTTGAGAGTGATGTTGATACTATTTATTTTAACTTTGGGATATTTTGTTAACTATGCAATTGTTTCAATTCTATGTTTGGTTTAGTTTATTATATAACTTGTGTTATTACTTATGTTTGTGAGTTTTCGTAGTTTCAAGTTTTTGGCTTATTTCTTAACCTTGATGACAAGGTTTAGTTTAAGTTAGGGGGCATAGACACTGCACTACACTATGGGAAGTGGTAAGATAGGTCGCGAAATAAGAATAAACACTGCAGGTACTATCGTTTAAATTTTAATTTTGACACTGTTAAGGAGGAATACATGGTAGTGTATAAATTTTTCATTTTTTCTTACTATATGAATGTTTAAGTAGTATAGATTAGGTTATATATAGTAATATCTATTGAATAAGTAGTTCATTTGTATGTTCATGCCTTTATTGTAGATGAAGAGAATTCAAATGTCTTGTTGATAAGAAACTCAAGAGAGTATTTTTTAAATTTTCAAGAAGAAATAATAAAATGTAGCAAACAATGTTACGATTTCATGATTAGAAACCTAAAATTAGGGAATACCTTGAACTTGAAACAAAAGCAAGAAACTAGAATACTTCTTGTGGAAAAATTTAGATCTCTAATAATAAGTGTGAATCTTACTTGATAATACAAAGAAAAATAAAAACTTTGTGCTAAGAAGGGAATAAATATGCACTATAAATGAAAAGTTGGAGTTAACTTACTTGATTAAGTGAAAGTGAGAAGTTGTAACGAGAGTTTTAGAAATATAAAAAATGAGAGAATCCCACAAGTTCTAAAGGAAATGAAGTAAAGAACTTGATGGTTGAGAAAAATGTGAGAAAAAAGTGTCCATAGGAAAAGGAGCAGGGATTGTAAAATAAAAATGAAAAAAGAAGAATGAAAAAAAAAAAGAAGATAAAAGGCAGAAGTAAAATAAAACTATTCAAATAAAAGATTTAGCTTGAGTACTTGTAGCTAGTTGAGTTTAGTATAAATATCCTTCGATAAGCTTTAATTCATGCTATCATTGCGTTTTTAGGTAAATGAGGTGTAAATGAAGGAAATGAGCAAAAAGGAGAAGAAAAAGGGCAAAAAAACCACAAAAACATGGTATCGTCGTGGCTACACATGTTGGCGTTGTGGAGTATTAAAGCACAATGTGTGAAGGAAATACACGACGTGAGAGAGTAAAGAAAGTGAAGAAATCAAGTCTAGAGGTCCGACGACACTGTAGACATACAAGGGATGACGCTTAGATAGCAAGGACAACGCCAGGTGAATAGGAGCTCAAAAGAAGTGCATGTAGTGGTGGCGTGCCGAGGCATTAGTGACTGTGCCAGACTCACGGAAAATAGAAAGTTAGAGTTTTATTTCGAGTTAAATTGTAAATTAGGGTTTCTAATTGTTATTATGAAGTATAAAAATGTATTTGGACGATGTAAACTCACCACATATTAACTATTAACCACCATTAGAGTAATTTAGCCTTGGTTTACTTTAGTTTCGAGTATTAAGGAGTTTTGCGTGGAGAAAACATTGAAGACTCCTTATTTGCAATTCAAGTTTGAATTCATCAGTTTAATTGAAGGTAATATATTTATATTCATCTATGATTTGCAACGATTTTAATTATGAATCGTAATGTGCGTGTCTCAATAAAGCGTGAGTAGTCTATTTATCTTAGGGATTAATGAATCATATAGTATGAATGTTATTCTTTGAATATGATTAAAAATGATTATAAAAAGTGTAATGATTAGAATTTGTATTGATTTTGAGCGTAATGCTCTATACATCTTGGTCACATGTTTAATAATATTTGGTTTTAGGAGTTATTATGGCCATTGAAGCTTTTAACCTGGACATGAACGAAACAACTGTAAAATACATAAAATCAATAGATAGTTGTTGATTAAGGAGGTATGGATAGTAAACTTAGTTGGTTATGAATCCTAATGGTTGGAGCATTAAAATAATGTGGAGCTTACTTTATTCACTCCGATAGATGGAGTTTTACTATGCACATTAAAATCTTTTTCGTCACGAGAGTGGGTTAAAGTGGATTTAAAGGAAATCTTTCTATTCCAATTAGGTATTGCACACAACATATTGAGATGTAAAAGTTGTTGAAAAGTCAAGTATTAAATTACCTAGGTGAAGTTGTGAACTAAGATAACATTAATATAAGAGTTTAAGTAAAGTTTATATGGTTTTGTTAGTTAGATTAGTTTAGTATAAAACCATTAAAAAAAGAAATTTCCTAAGCAATAATTCAAGTTAAAGAAGTAATTAACTAGTGCAAAAACCTTTCCCTAAGGACGATATCCATGATCAATGTAGGTTGATTACACTATTACTATCAGTGAGTTGTTATACTTGCGGCACGTGTCACCAAGCTGGCCAAGCTAGGTTCTGGTGGGATTTATTTAAGAATTAAGAATTTTGAAAAAAATAAATTAAATAAAATTTAAAATAAAAAAATTACAAGATCAATAGATAAAAATTATGAAAAAAATCCAAAACAATTGGGAAAAACATAAAAAAAGTGGAAAAAAATAGGAAATTGAATTTTGAGGAAATCTTATGGGTTTTGCACTGGGTGTGTAACCCGTAAAGTGTATCAACAATAAATATTTGGACAAAAATACTTATTTTTTTCTCATATTATAAAATCAATTAATTTGATCCTAAAATATTTAAAATAATATATTTGGACATCAGAGACTTAGAAGAATATAGTTAGGGGTTGGGTGCGCACTACGAGGTGTAAGCGAGAAATTTTTGTCAAAATTTACCGATGTTTATGATAAATTGCGCCAGTTTTAGGCTTGCTTATACTACATTCCCATGTGTGTCTATGTATGGTCGACATGACAGGCATGACACAAATCCCGATATCCCGTACATGGCATTCCGAGAGTTGTTGTGTAATATGTGTCTTATTAGTGACTACGCATGAGACTTGTCTCTGCTAGTCCGGTTGGTACAAGAAGTTGGTAATATGAGGCTTCCCTTCATTACGGGTTTCTTCTCGAAAGGCGTCGGTCGGAAGTCTGACTTCTTTCGATAGTGGTGGCAGTGGGCTGCTGCACGCCTTAGCAGTGCCATACACCACTAACATATAATGGCTATATACCATTTTAGCCAATTTCAAGATTTCGATTGATTTCAAAATTAAAATGGAGATAGGGAAGATAATGGTATCTTCGAGTGGGTTTCCTTTGAGTTAGCACCCCGTCAAGCTCCAGTATCCCTTTCTTTCCAACGTGACTTATTTTTGAAAAAAATAGGGGCTATTGTTTATAATAAAATTCACATACTAGGGGCAATTAGTGTAGGTTTTGCATAATTACCAAATTGCCTTTAGAACTGGTGTTTAGGTTTTTGCCATCACAACATCAACAATTTTAAAGAACTCTCGTTATCCTAAATAAAAGTAAGGTGCATCCATAGCCTCGACGTGTCCATTCGTAAAGATTTTTTTACAACCCATTATTTTTAACTGACGCAAATATGCACCTGCAAAATGTGCTTGTACCCCGCATGAAATAATTTCTTACTCTTGACTCTAATTTCTAATAGTATCATTTCTATCCCACATGCTGAAATTTATAAGGATTGTCTTATATAGGTCCCAATTGAGTCATTATACCTAGCTACCTTCAAATTCCTTATATGCTCATGCATTTCTGGGTATTCCTTTGTAATCTCCACCGAAGTCGCAATGTGCACCCAAGTCGCTCTACCAGTAAGCAGAGATACCCATACTAAGAGGTGATCTAATGCCTATCTGTGTCATAGGACATCTTTACATTTCTGGCAACAAATCCATACCGCCAACTGGTAGTAGGAATAAGGATAGCTATCTGCTACAATATGAACACTAAGACACCATCTTTGTCCTCATCTCAGTTACACATATATCAATGAACGACTCATCATATACTTGCGACTTATCTGTCAAGGCTACAAATATGTAGACTTAGTATTCCTTTTGAGAATAATATCTTAACATTATTGTCAACTTACTTTTTTCGACGTTTATTCTTGTAAGTTCATGATTCGAGTCAACTCTTAACCGACTGTCCACCTTGTAACTTCTCTATCACATTTAACTATTTAGTTACACAACAAGCTTCCACCCTTGGTAAGATGCGGAATAATTATCATGGTCGCTATCTCTAAGCGGTTTCAATACTTATTTGTATGTGTTTTATTACTTCGTAATTTATTTTTGTTTACTTCACCAACATGATTGATTATGGTTTTATACTCTTATATTGTCATTATCATTTACCCAATGATCTACTCTTGATGTAGCCTAGGTTCACATCCTTGATTCATTAAATATCTTACATCATACATGCATCCATTTCACAATTTAATACTTAAGCAAATCGGGTCGATATATAACTCCTTTACACATCCTATATGCATCCCATACCTAGGAAGATTTTTCATGCCATATAAATTACTATTCATTTATCACTTATTAAGGCATTATACTTGAATATTTCGTGCATCTCACCACTTATCGATATCCTCAACATTTGGTCGTCTTTGTACATTTATCGCTTTCCTATTTAGGTTGCATTTCAAGTTCTGTTACACCATTTAATTAGGTTTTCACTTTTGAACGTGCACTAATTTCTCAAGCTTCCCATTGCTAGCAACATTTTTTGTTTAGCAATTCCTAATGTTGTTAAATTTACAATATCTCATCTCCACCTAAAGATACATTTTTCATAACTAGCTTAAGATATCTTTTTATCCTTCCTAGTTATCATATCGTTCGTGTTACACAGTATAAGTTTTATTGAGAGCAAATCATATTTTATAATCTCCAATTTTTAAATTGTTGAGCTATCATTGGTTTGATCCTTTATCTTTCCTAAAACCATTTAGTTTGTTAGTCTAGCTCCTAAGGTAACGTTCTCTCAAATTAAGAAATTTTGAGTTACTTTTCGCAGGTGATTTTCATGATTTCTCGTGACATCACCATTTTAATTTGTAACTTTTAAGTTTTTGGAGAAGGTACTCCCATTTGCAAGTCCTAAGACTAAGAAAAGCTATTGTATTAAGCACTTTCTCCATTGAGTTCACAATTTCTCCATACCACCAATTTACTTTTTCATTTTTCCACGGGTCGATCCTATTTTAGGATATGCAATTTTAAAGATTTAATCATTATTGACTTCGATTAGGTGGCATTAGTTACGTTATTTATTCTTCAACATTATTTTCATTCAACTATCATCTACCATCAGGTTAGGTTTTATTATTTTAAAGATTCATTTATCATTGACTTCAGTTAGGTGGCATTAGTTACGTTATTTATTCTTCAACATTATGTTTCATTCAACTCTCCCCTACAATCAGGTTAGGTTTTATTTTTATTTAACAGTCATTATTTCACAAGTCCATTACTAGACAATCATACTAAAACTCTTCTATTAGCTGGGTATCTCCGAATTTTACGAGTCCTCTCAGTTCTTATTAATTTTAAATAATGTATCTTTGTATCAGTTGCCTTTAATTTGTATTATTCATACCTCAGATCCTGATCCTTTCAATATTTATAAATTTCTACTTGGCAACGTGATCCTTACGCATGGCAATCTCGCCACGAATAGTCATTTCCTTGTAGTCTTTATTTTTTGTAACTCACCTATCCCCGAGTGTAAAAGCAAACAATAATTAAGTGTATACCATTTAAGTTGTATTCATTAGATTTTTGCATTGAGTTGTTTCGAGGATTTTTTAACTTCTCATTCGCTAACCAGTATGTCATATATTTACTTCTTAAGATACCCTCGATTTGGGATCCTCAATCTTAATATTCAACCCATAAATAATTGGTTTAGATATATTATTCTCTTACACAAGGTTGATCAAAACTTGAAAAGCATAACTAAATCATTAAGAGGTAAAATCTAAATCGAAAATTTTCAAAGACTTGAGTCCTTTTTATCAAACACCATATTTCAAAATCGAGTTAAACTTATTTTCACGGAGTAGATCGAGATCTTCCTCACATTTCGAGCAACTGCAAAACCTTTTTAAACCAACTTAGGCGATGCAATTTAAATAGTAAATCATGACCACAAGAAAATCTTATATTTCACCTATAAAATGGTACCTTATGTCTAAACCGATACTTTGCATTATCATTAAGTAAAAAAAAAAACCTTCAAATTCAGTAAAACTCTTCCTTTCAACTCGAACTGGGCCTAAACTTTCATAAGACCAATCATTCAAAAAATCTCATCCATGTTTGTCGAATCAAAGTAAAACTCATTTTGTAAAGAATAAATTGAATTTATGACAACAAATCTTTGAAATACGCAAAAGTCTATTCACTTCATTTTTAGAATAGCAAGAAAAATAAGTCGTTTCTCTTTACACTTGATTATGCTTCCAAAAATTGTAAGACAAAAAGAGTTCTTAAAAATCGAAAAGCATCAATTTAAAACACCAAAAAAATTGTTATCTAAAATAGTCGAAAGAATCATTTTTCAAGAAAATTAGATCACGTGTAACAACAAAAGTCAAATCACAGTAATGACCTTCTAGTCAAATCGTAGACTATTAATTCACATCTTAAATCAAGAGTTAAACGTTTAAGAGTACATTAGTCAATTTTATCTCGAATTAAGTTTTTAAGCTTAACTTCTTAGCCAAACTAACTTAATTCGATTGTTTAAGACTAAGATTCATTGGCATTCTTTCTAGAATCAATAACTTCTTTTTAAACATGGTATCGTGAATTTTAATCCTTTTATTAGAATTTCAAGGGTTAGAGTTACTTCTCGAAGTGCGACCTTCTCGCTACTTCCATTTATTGACATGTGTTGAGCGCAAATAAACTTCCCGTATATTTGTAACTTGTAGTAGTGATAAGTGGGATATTGTCTCCATATGGATTTTGCAAACTTCTCACGAAATGGGGTTTTTATTTTTTTGTTTATTTTACTTTAATTCATTTAATGAAAAAGGGAATTAAACTCTGTCTAATTGAACTATGCAAATCAGATTGCCTTTGAACATTCAAACTTAACTTAACTTAACAAACATAGAATACTAGTTATAATTATATCATGGAATCTTTAGTTCATTAAACGTAATATCATAATAAGTTGATAGCCTTTAGTAAGCCATTGATTTTCCTATATTCAATGAAAAAAAATCGTATTCTTATCATTGTAATTCTACTTATTGGATAAAACGTAATAAACTAAAAATTATGACAACATTAACACTCCATGAAAAATCATGCCTAATGTAAACCAAATAAAAAACTAGAATGTGCTTGTAAATAAATAACTTAGAACACAATCACCTAGAACATCCACTCTAGAAATTTGCCCTATAGATTAATCCTAGTTACTACTTCTATATAATTGTTGTCAATAATTATATTAGAATCAAAATCAAAATATCATAATAGATAATTGCAACTATGCATGCAATACCAGAATTATTAGTTGTAATACGGAAAAACAACTTGGTAAAACTGTGATTGATGTATATGATTGATTTAAAGCATTAACCACTATATTCCATAATTATAAGTAACATGCAATCTAGTTTAATTCACGTTTAGAGTTTTTGTTTAGATTAATGAACTACTCACACGTATTAATAATATACATCACAATAAACAAATAATTGAAATATATTAATGTAAAATTCATCTATTAAATAAGTCTTGCATCTCTAAAGAGTCTCCAAAAGAAATGAAAAATGAACTAAACTAAAACCTAATTGAAAAGACTTTAAAACAAATAATAGCTAATAGAGGGCCTTAATTTCGAAGCCCTAGGGTCCTATTCGTAGTTTCCTAATGTGACCATTTCATACATAAACTCAAATTCTTTGTTCTTATTTAAAAAACTCGTCACCGACCTCAGGGAATCAACAATGAATCCACTTTGTGCTCAAATCGCTGAGAAAATCACTGAAAAAATATTTATGTGCTTGACTGATCTAGCCAGTGAATCCTGTGTATTTTGGATTCGCTGGGAAATCGCTGAAAATTTTTGCTGCACTGTAGTGCACATTTTCCTACACTTTTTCTTGCACTTAACCATATTATTCACTTTTAATCCCATTTTCTTCCATTTCTTCATTTTTCCTTATTACATCCTAAAATCACAAAAAAAAGAGAATACCTAGTGTAATATCATCATTTTCATCTAAAATCAACTTAAATTACATTATAAAACATGTCTATTTATTAACTTTTCATTTACGTATGTAGCGTGAAGACTTATTACCCTTTCAAGTTTCATAATTCTTGTTTAAGCCTTTTTATTTGCTACACTGCCATTCAGTATATACGCATCACACCACATAGTTCCTAAGTGAAGCTTATTCATAATCATAACAATCATTCTAGATATCCTTGAAGCACATATGGAATCTCCTAAAAAGTACGCCTCGATTTGCTTGCGCTGTTAATTGGCATCCCCCTATCATTTTGTGGAACTCAAGTTCCTCATCCGCTTGCAGAAATTGTAAGAGACAATCAAACTAGAGGGAGAAATTATTTGTCATATATCTACTGATGTATTATATTTACATGGTAGCAAATAATCATCATAGTAGGTCTTTTTCAAATTTCTTTTATCTCATCCCATCTTAGGAATTATCATTTATGTATATTTAGTTAACTTTGAACCAATGTATCATATCAGTGATTTGCCTAACTTAAACTAGATCTTCAAGTCTTAAAGGCTTTATAAAATTAGGTTTCACTAACCTAATCTTTTTACCTATGTTCTAATACATATGCTCGGATACCAACTATGACAAGCCTTGTTTGGTTTTGGGGGTTTATATTCAGTGAAAAACTCAAAACAAATTTTTAAAAACCCCAATAGGATTGAAAATAAGTTCCATTAAACTAAATTTATGAAAGTAAATCATACCGTATTCCGTGATTTCCTTTTGATTGTTCAATTTTCAAGACGTTTAAGTGCGCGTCCTCTATTAGAAATCCACACACGAACAATGACCACAATTTGGAGTGCTAGCCAGATTGAAAACGATTTTTCTTTCTCTCCCTAAATCTAAAGAACTCAAAAATTGTAAAACGAAATTCTTATATTGTTTTTAGGGTTCCATCCTTTATTTACATGTATAGATAAGCCCTCACTTAAAATCCTATTCATAATACAACTATTGTATTTAGGTAGTTTAAGCAAATTACACATACGCCCTATTAATAAGTTATCATATAAAAAATCATATGGGCTTTTATGTCATGAATTTTATCTTATAAAATTCGTTACTCTGGACCAATTGAAATTGTGTAAAACCATTCTTTGTATGCGACCCAATAGATTCATGCGACATTGGAAGTGAACCAAAAACCATTTTGGTACACAAGTCATAAACGGTCTCTAGCAAGGCATTATGACTACCCAAGTAGCATGAACATCAACATCGATACAACCTAATTAATAACATATATCATATCCTTTTGTTGTGCGATATTCTTTGATTAAACATAAGGAAAGTCACCCTTAATGTTTAATCGTACTAGTCTCGATCTTTAGGTAAATTGAAAAACATCCAAGTGCCATTGATCATATCAATTCACATGGACTTGGCCATTATCACTCCATCTTATCGAGAGATCCACTGATATCTCTCTATACAAGAGTGAAAAATTCTATCTTGATTACACACCTTCACATATTATTCACATGGTAACCAATCACAATCTTTATAATTGTCCGATTAAAGACAACATTTGATTTTGTAAAATTATCACACTCCTAATATTGAACTCTATGGTAATCTCTAGTCGAAGGACTAAATGATATACCTATCATTAGTAACACCTATGACTTAATCCATGTGGTATTCTTATAGCTGGTCGATCCAGTACCTTATTCCCTTAACAAGTACTCATATCTTGATTCGTATCCCTATACGCATAATCATCACATGGCCATCAATCAAGATTCGCACTAGTCTTAATTCATTATAGTTCCTAATAAAATGACCGACTAGGGACATTTTACGATATTTTAACAAATACATGTGAATCTTACAATAAGGTAAACATGCAATCACTTATAATAAAACAACAAATAAAACCTTTATTTTATTAACTAAAATTATAAGATAAATAATGTTGTAGATTGACCTAGGGCACATGGCCTAACAAGCCTCACCTAAGCTAGCTAGATAGCCTCCCAAGCCCAATTACTGAATTGGGCCCAAGCAAGTGCTTTAGCTTGCCCAAAAAAACCTGAAGAATATCAAACTAGGTCATATAGATAATAATTGTGGAATTAAATAAAAAAATTAATATATCATACTATGAAATTATAGTTGAGTTTCAAATTCATAAAAGAATTGAAGTCATTCAAATACTACTAAGTAGTTTAGACTAAATACGAGTGTGGTTCATTCTACTCAGAAGACCTATTTAAATACAAACCAAGTTTAATAATTTCAAAATCACAGGACTAAATAACATTACAAGGTTCATTACAAGAGAAAATGGCAAACAATTTCCTTTCTCTTGTCTCGATCTAGTGTCGAAATGGATGGTCCTGAGATGTAATTAGTGTAAGCTAAAAGGGACAACGAAGGTTAGTAATGCGAAAAAAACCCGCTCCACCATCAAGTATGCAAGTACTACTTAATAAACATGCAATAAGTAGCATGAAGTTGAAATCAAATCGATAAGCGTTAAGTTTAAGCATGGAAATCAAGTATCATATTCATGAAAAGTATGGAATCATTAACGTGTGGCATTAAAGCAAGATCCATAACTCATTAAATAATAGTATAGATGTCAGATTTGCAAAATCATAATTAAAACGTGTTCATTATGCAAAGCGGCTCACAAGAGATATACCATAAAGGAATAATAATAAATATAAGTCATTGTTCCATTTTGTGCATGCTAGCTATTAGCAAGAACCCTGTGACTGAATCCCTTTCTCTTGAAATGATGTGAACCAATAGTGGATATAATGGCAGTGGTGCCTTCTAACTAGTCCCATCAAAGCAATAGTAACTTCTTTTAAAACCATCACCGAATGTGACCACTTGTTAACTTAGCATTTCATGGTGCAAACAACTCTCTTTTTGGAGGGATCGTAGACATACAACTGTAATTTATGGCATGGACCACTCGTTTTTTATGGGTACACTACCACAACACCGCTATTCGTGGAGTGAACCACTCTCTTTTGATGAGCTTACTGCCACATCACTGCTTTTGATCGAGTAACACATGTGTTCATATAACATACATTCTCATAGATAAGTAAGTTCATGCCAATTACAAGATGCGACCTTTAGTCCTAAGTCCTTAGTTCAAATTGTGAATCCTAATTTAACTAATAACATTCTATACTTGATAATAGAGCAAGCTCTCCACTTACCTAAACTTATCACGATATCTACTCCTTTTCCTTGTGTCCACGAGGTTATATATAAACTGTTTCATGAATTTAAACAAATTAAGACATGTCCATCAATGACAAGTCACATTCTAAATTTCATTTCACCATTAAATTTAATTTAGGGTTCCACTGGTATGGGTTTCGCGGGTTCATCGCCGCTCGGTGCAAGGGTCGAGGGGTGAGACCCGACCGGTCTACCTCAGGTATGCGGTAGCGTGCTCCATTGAAGGCATGTATTATTATTATCATCATTATTAATAATTTAGGTTCTAGGGGATGGTTTAGCCTCTGGTCCCATGTTTAGGGGATCGGTAACTCGACCAACATTGCTCGAAGGAACTAACTATTCCCATTAGAAGGTTCAGATGGTTCACTTTGTCTCTGCCATTGATGATATTACTAGAGAATCATTGGAAAGAGAATACACAGCCCGAGAAAACCCTATATGAATGGTAAAGCACTTCCAAAACCTGTTTCTCCGTGGAAAAAAACTAAGAAAAATGAGAAGGTTTCTAATCACAAGGCAATCAACGATTTAGACTAATTGCAAATTGCACTACTACAGAGCAAGCATGAGACGTTCTGAAGACAATCTTTGAAGTTACAAATTTTGTCCAAATATTCAAATTACAACAATTAAGATTTTTCTTTATTGTCTTGAAATGAAAGATGATGAAGATATTTCCTCTTTTAATGCTCATTTACAAGATGTTGCTAATGAAGCTTTTCAAGTTTAAGAAAAGTATACTGATGTGCAGTTAGTACGACTTGCTCTTCCTTCAAGATTTGACTCTAAGATTACTGTATCGAACAATGTTGTAATATTACTCATATTTCCCTTGATGAATTATTGGGTTCTCTGTAAACATATGAGATGAATATGTTTAAATATTCTGGTTCTTCTAAGAATGCTTATCGTGTTGAGACTATTGTTTATGATGACTCTATATGAGCTTATTTTACTATGATTGCAAAGAAGTTCTCAAAGTTTCTTTAAAACTATAAGAGAAACTCTATTGGAACTAATTACAAGAAGGGCGATGACATCAATAAGCCTTCTTCTGATGATAAGAATACAAATGCTAAGAATAAAGTTAAAGGAATTAAGTGTAATGAGTATGGAGGAGTTGGACATATTAAGATTGAATGTCCTACTTACAAGAAAAAGAAATCTTTGAATGCTTCTTGGAGTGATGATGAATCAAATGACATTGATAAAGAGTCTAATAATTCTAATAATACACTGACTACTATATTGATAGAGTCAAATACTATTGATGCTTTCCGATCTACGGTTGGTGCTTTTGAACTTGACTATGTAGTATTTAACACTGAAAGGGGTAATTAAAAGGCAAATGATATATGTCCTGCTATCGGGGTTTAGGATTCTACAAAGGATCTTTAGGCTTCTTATAATGTATTGTTTAATGAATGTACATCTCTTTATGATCAGAATATTAACTTGAAGGTGAAACTATTCTTGGAAGTTGGATTATAAGACTCTTGAAAGAGACTATCGTACTTTTAATGTATTACTAAAAGAGAGTGAGGCTAAAATCTCTACATTGAATAAAACACTTTCTAATCTTGATGTTGTTACTACAAATTTACATGTTGGTTTTTAGAAATTAAATAGAATTCTGCAAATTGGGCAATCATCACACGTAAAGCATGGTCTTGGCCATACATGAAAGATCTATTAAGGCTCAAACTGTCTTTCTCAAAGGTATTGTAATCAATGAAATTAAATCAAATAAGACTTAAGTTGATACAATAAAGGCAAAAAAGATTGTGCCACAGAAGGTTATTGTAAGTGCAATGAAAAAAGTGTTTGTTATTACTTACAACACACCTCTTCATACATGTCGGTATTATGGGATTGTTGGTTATATTCGACCACGATGACATTAGATGTTTAATGATCTTAACACACTTCTTAAGAAGAAAAAATATAAGAAGGTTTGGAAAGTAAAATCTCGTAAGACTATGACGGCGTATCTGCAATTCTCACCAACTATTACTAACTTATTGTATTTGGATTGCGGTTGTTCTAGATATATAGTTGGTAACAAAGCTTTCTTAAAAATTAAGAATCTTTTAAGGAAGGTTTAGTTATACTTGGTGATGGATAGAAAGGTAAGGATGTTGGTAATGGAACTCTTAATTTTGTGGGACTGAATAATCTCAATTGAGCTCTCCATGTTAATGGGTTGAAAAATAATTTGATTAGTATAAGTCAGATGTGTGATCAGGAACTATTTGTCAACTTCACTAAAGATTATTGTCATATAATCATAAATAAAGACAATGCATCATATATCGGATCCGTACATATAACAACTGATATATGTTGCTTCACTATTCTGTATTACCATATAAGCTGTAAGTTATACGCAACACTATTTATCTAACTAATATAGAGCTTTTGGAACATAAATCATGGTCATCTTAACTTTAATCAACTTTAGAAATTTCTCTATCATGATGTTGTTAAAGGTATTCTTAAACTATCCTCTAAGCATGATTCTATTTGTGAGCCATGTCATAGGGGTAAACAACGTTCAGTTTCACATGCTAGCCTCAATGACATAATAAAAAAACATAGGTTAGAATTACTGCACATGGACTTGTTTGGTCCAATGCAAGTTGAAAGTCTTGGACGAAATAAGTATGTTTTTGTTATTGTTGATGACTACTCAAGATTTACTTAGGTCTGTTTGCTGCATGATGAAACATGAATGTTAAATGAGTTTAAAAAGTTAACCGTTCAACTTCTGAATAAGAAAAGTGATGAGAATGTATCTATTGATCGAATTCGTAGTGATAATGGAAAGAGTTTAAGAATTGCCTATTTGCTGATTATTGTGTTGTGTCTAGTATTGTGCATGAATTTGCTACACATGAGACACCACAACATAATGGTGTCACTAAAAGGAAAAATCGCATAATTCAGGAGATGACAAGAGTTATGCTAGTTGAGAAAAATATGCTTATGAATCTTTAGGAGGAAGAAGTAAACACTACTACTTATATTATCAACAAAGTTTATTTGGGCCACTGACTACAAAAACTTCGCATAAAATTTGGGAAGGCTGAAAATTATCTCTTTAACATCTTCATATTTTTTGTAGTACCTGCTTCATATTGAATTATAGAAATTATTTGGGGAAGTTTGATTTCAAAAGTGATGTCAAATCTTTTCTTAGAAATTCTCAACATATTAAAGCTTATAAAGTTTGCAAGAAGTGAACTTTGACTGTGATTGAATCTATTAAGGTTATGGTTGATGATTGTACAAGAATAGAACAATTGTTCTTTCAAAAGGATAATGATGATGATTTGCCAACAATAATAAGCTCAATACGTATTACTCAGCCTACTTCTAAAATATCTGATTCAGAGATCACTATTCCATATGACGATGAAGATGATAATTTTCATGATGATCCAAAATCACCTACTAATACAAAACCTAGTTCTACATCTACTGCTCCAAAGTGAAAGATGCTGAAAGATCATCTAATCGGGCAAATTATTAGCTTAATTAATGATCCAGTACAAACTAGAGATATTCATCTTGTTGATTACAGGGACATGGTACGTTTTGCGTATTTTTCATCTCAGATTAAGCTTAAAAATTTCAAGGAGGCTTTATAGATGAATATTGGGTTAAGGCTATGCATGAGGAACTTGATAAGTTTGTTAGACGTTTGCTCCAGTTGCACGATTGGAATCCATTCATCTATTATTTTCCATTGCTTTTAATAGAGGTTTAATGCTATAGCAAATAGATGTTAAAAGTGCTTTTCTAAATGGGTAATTGCAAGATGAAATTTATGTTGCACAGCCTAAATGAACTGAGGTTCATGAAAAACTTACTGATGTTTAACATCTGAAAAAATGCACTTTATAGAATGTAAAAAACACCATGAGCATGGTATGAAAGGCTGACAACCTATTTGCTGCAGAAATGTTACAATATACGATATACTGTTCAGACTATGTTTCTCAAAAGGTAGACCTAATAGTTATTGGTTACACAAATCTATGTCGATGATATTATATTCGGGGCTACATCTGCAAATCTAGATTCAGAGTTTGTTGGTTTAATGAAGAAAGCATTTGAGATGAGCATGGTTGGAGATCTTACATATTTCTTGGGTTTACGGATTATACAGTATCAAGACAACATATTCATATCTCAAAGTAAATATGCTAAATCGCTTGTTAATCATTTCATATTTGGCATTGTTAAGTTTATTAGAACACCTATGAGCTCCAGTGAGAAGATTCATAAGGATTAAAAGGGTGTTGATGTCAATCATACATTATATAGCGGCAAGATTGGTAGCTTATTATATCTTACTACAAGTAGACTAAATATTGCTTTCAATGTCGTGGTTTTTACTTGCTATTAGGCATGTCCAAAAGAGTCTCATTTTGTTGCCATAAAAAGAATTATGCGGTATGTGCATGCGACAACTAACTTTGGTATACTAAATACTAAGGGAGGTGCTAGTGACTTAATTATGTATAATGATGCTGATTGGGCTAGAAATATTGATGATTGAAAGAGTATTACGGGTAGATGTTACTACATTAGTTCTAGCCTTATTGCTTGGAATAGAAAGAATTAGAACTTCATTTCTCTATTTACTGTTGAATCTGAATATATTGTTGTTGATAGTTGTTGCACGTAATTAATATGGATGCAGCAAATGCTAAAAGCCTATGGCATTACTTTATCTCAGTTAACAATGTACTGTGATAATAAAAGTGCCATTGCGATTTCAAAGAATCAAATTTAACACTCTAGGACAAAGCATATTGATATTCATCATCATTATATAAGAGATCTAGTGGGAAGAGGATTAATTTATATTTAGCATGTTCCTACTAAAAGCCAGTTAGCTAATGTTTTAACAAAGGCTCTTTGCATATACTCTTACTAGCAGGGGTTCTTACTGCAAACAAGAAATTATGTGCTTTCAAGCTGATATCTTTGTGATTTAACATTACTTTTTGAGCCGCTTTCATGTTTGACCAAGAAACTGCCACTTAGAATGACTTCAAAATGTGTCGCTCTTGTTAAGTTGGTTGTAAAAACTAGCCATTTGATATTGGTTTAGGAGGTGTAAATTTTGAGCCGTTTGAGTAAACGGTTAAGTTTTTGGGGATTTAAGCAAGATTTTTGTTTGATTAGGTTTATCTTTGCTAATTTTGTGATAATACCTAATTTTCACAAATCGTTCTTCTCTCTCACTGTGACCTTTTTTCCTTCTGTACCATTTTCTCATCTATCTTATTTCACATTATTGTAAGAATAACTTATCAATCTTCTTTAACTTTGCATGGTGACTCCACTGCAATTACTGATCTTCCAACGATCGAGACAATGGGTATTTACTGTTGGGGCATGTGCCCCAGGTCAATCCATTAACTATCTTTATGAATACTTTTAGTTAATAAAATAGAGGATTTCATTTGCTGTTTATTATAATTAATTTGCATGTTTACATTATAATAAGATCCATGGGTATTTACGAAAATATCCGAAATGTCCCTAGTCGATCATTATACTGGGAACTATAATAAATTAAGACTAGTGTGAGTATTGATTGATGATCATATGATGATTATACGTATAAGGATATGAATCAAGATCACGAGTACTTGTTAGGGAACAAAGTACTGGACCGACCCGCTATGAGAACATCACATGGATTAAGTCATAGTTGTTTCTCATGATATGTATATTTTTCAGTCCTCTGACTTGAGGTGTATTACACTTATACTTCTTTAAGTAGGGGTATATGTGTAATTTACTTAACCGTCTATATACGAGGGTTGTATAAATAGACGCTTTAAGTTAGAATACACGTACGAAAAAGATCAAAAGGCCAAAACTCTATTTTCGTTTAAGAAACGACTTAGGTTTTTTGGTATGCTCTGGATCGTTTTGAAGAGAAACAAAAGATTTGGTAATCTCTTGAAGCTAGCACTTCGAATCTCGGTCGTCGTTCGTGTGTGGACTACTGGTAGAGGGCGTTCGTCGTTGGCAGCGCCTTAGAGATCAATCAACTTTCAGAAAGGTATATTGCGACTGAGGTATGATTAAGTTTTTCATGGTTTAAACGTTTTTAATGGAATTAGATTCGGATCCTGTTGGGGTTTTTGTCAAAATTATTTTGTAATTTCCACTGCGTATGAACCCCAAAACCCAACAGTGGTATCAGAGCCTTCGAATTCGATTCCATTAAATTCATTGCATGTTTTCTTCTGATATATACATTATATATGATTGAAAACATGTTAATAGTTGATGTATATGTGATATACATAAGTTGCCTTTGAGATTTATTATCATGTTTTGTGTATATGATACACATATTCGTGATTTAATTAAAATCAGTCTCGTACATGCTAGAAACCATGTTAGGTTAATTCAAATAATTTTAATGAATTGAATTTTGTTGTTCTGTGATCCATGACACCATTAGGTTCGATTGGGATAGTAGTTCATGATTCAATTACATGTTTGCGATTATTTGGATGAGGACCGAAATTGCAAATAATTAATTTTCGAAATTATTTATTTATAAATAATTAATTTTCGAAATTATTTATTTATCTTGTTATATCTATTTTGTTATGAAGTTTCTATTTGATAAAGATAGATAACAAATTAGAATATGAGATAAATATCAAGAATCTTGTTATTGGTGATATACTAGGATTCAAATATCTTAAATCCTAATTGGATTAGGATAAGATGATTAGTTAGATGTGGGCCCGGGTTAATAAAGCCATCAAAATAGTTTTGAGCTTTACGCAAATGATGAGATAAAAACATGCTAAGACATAAGATGTCCCATATCTCGTAAAAGGATCTAAAAATTACATAAGATGTAATTGGTAACTGTTACCTACCTAAATAATCTAGTTCTGTGTTTCATGCCATAGCTTGTCATAGAATTAGGTGAAATATGGATTTTAGTCCCCTAAATAAACAGTACGTTTTAGGAGGGTTGCTAATTTAGTGGGAGTCTATTCCTCTATACTAAAATAAACTTTGCATAATCTTTATTGTAGATCAATGGCCTCTTCAAGTAACAATAATCCCCTGTCACTGCGATCCATCCTTGAGAAGGATAAGCTATAGGGGACTAACTTTCTAGACTGGTTCAAAAAACTTGAGAATTGTTCTTAAGCATGAACGCAAGTTGTATGTCCTGGATGCTCCAGTCCCTGAGGACCTACCAGCCAATGCTACGAAAGCTGTGAAGGATGCACATAATAAGCATGTCAACGATTCTACTGATGTTGCATGTATTATGCTAGCAACTATGGTTCCTGAACTTCAGAAGGACATGAAACTAATGGAAGCCTACGACATGACCGTAACGCTGAAGGAAATGTTCCAACAGCAAGCTAGGCAATAAAGGTTCGAGACAGTCAAGAACCTACGTTCTTGCAAGATGATTGAGGGTGCGTCAGTTAGTCCTCCTGTTTTGAAGATGAAGGGCTATGTTGACCAGCTTGATAAACTCGAATTTCCCACAAGCCAAGAGTTGGCTACATATTTGATCCTGAATTCATTACCAAAGAGTTACTCACAATTTGTGATGAACTACAATATGAATAATATGGAGAAATGAATTTCAGAGTTGAATTTGATGCTCAAAACTGCTGAACAAAAAATATCAAGAAACCCTCTAGTAATGTGTTGATGGTCTAAAAGGGAAAGGGAATGAAGAAGAAAGGCAAAGGCAAGGCTAGAGTTGCCAAGGTTGTTGCTGCACCTGTAGCAAAGCTTATGGAACAAGTCAAGACCCGGCCTGTTCCTGCTTCAAAACACCCAAAAGAAAAGGAAGAAAATTGTCATTTCTGTAATCAAACCTATCTTTGGCATTGTCGTCTAGGGCACATGAACGAGAAACGCATAACGAAGCTCCATAAAGATGGGCTTCTTGATTCATTTGATTTAAAAACATATGAAACGTGCGTATCTTGTTTACTAGGCAAGATGACTAAAAGTCCCTTTACTGGACAAAGTGAAAGGGCAAGTGATTTATTGGGTCTAATACATACTGATGTATGCGGTCCTATAAACACAATGGCTAGAGGAGGTTATCAGTACTTCATTACATTTACTGATGATTTCAGCAAATATGGTTATGTATATTTAATGAAACATAAAGCTGAATCATTTAAAATGTTTCGAACGTTTCAAAATGAAGTGTAGAATCAACTTGGTAAAACTATTAAAACACTTCGATCAGATCGAGGTGGTGAATATTTAAGCCAAGAATTTGATGATCATCTTAGAAATTATGGGATTGTCTCGCAATTGACTCCACCAGCAACTCCACAATGGAATGGAGTTTCTGAAAGGAGAAATCGAACCTTATTAGATATAGTTCGATCTATGATGAGTCATGCAGATCTTCCATTATCCTTTTGGGGTTATGCATTACAAACCGCAGCTTTCACTTTAAATCGAGTTCCTTCTTAAGCGGTTGATAAAACACCATATGAGATATGGTACGTGAAGAGACCTAGTTTGTCTTTTCTTAAGATTTGGGTTGTGAGGCTTACATAAAGCGACAAGTCTCAGAAAAACTACCACCTAAATATGATAAGTGTTTATTTGTAGGGTATCCTAAGGAAACAAAAGGATATTACTTTTATAATCCGGCTGAGAATAAAGTGTTTGTTGCTCGGTATGGTGCCTTTATGGAAAAAAGGTTTATTTCAAAAGACACTAGTGGGAGAGAAATAAATCTTGAAGAAGTTCACGAATCACAGATAAACCCTGAATCGCTACTGGAAGTTCAACAACGTTTTGAACCAGTTGAACATCCGCAAGTGACACAAACCCCACGTAAATCTGGTAGGGTAAGACATGGGCCAGAGAGATTCGAATTTCTCATTACTGATAGTCGTGATGTGTTGCTTATGGATTAAAATGAGCCCACCACTTATCAGGAGGCTATGTCTGGACCAGACTCAGATAAATGGCTAAGTGCCATGACCTCTGAGATGCAATCCATGTATGATAACCAAGTTTGGAACTTGGTTGATTTACCTGAAGGTGGTAAGACCATTGGATGTAAATGGGTTTTCAAGAAGAAAACTGACATGGATGGCAATGTGCATACTTTTAAAGCAAGACTTGTAGCAAAAGGTTTCAGCAGACTCAAGGTGTTGATTATGATGAAACTTTTTCGCCAGTAGCCATGCTTAAATCCATAAGAATTTTAATTGCCATTGCTGCATATTATGACTATGAGATATGGCAAATGGATGTAAAACAACATTTCTTAATGGAAAGTTGCTTGAGGACGTGTATATGACACAACCTGAAGGTTTTGTACATCTTGAGAATTCTAGGAAGGTATGCAAGCTTCAAAGATCCATTTATGGATGAAAGCAAGCTTCTCGGAGTTGGAATCTTCGTTTTGATGAAGCGATCAAGGATTTTGATTTTATTAAGATCGAAGATGAGCCTTGTGTATACAAGATGGTCAGTGGGAGTGTTGTTTTTCCGGTACTGTATTTCGATGATATATTACTCATTGGAAATGACATCCCAACATTGCAGAGTGTCAAATCTTGGTTAGGGAAGTGTTTCTCAATGAAAGACTTAGGAGATGCAACCTATATCTTAGGGATAAGGATCTATAGGGATAGATCTAAGAGGCTAATCGGTCTAAGTCAAAGTGCTTACATAGACAAGGTGCTGAATAGGTTCAGTTTGCAAGACTCTAAAAGAGGATTGTTGCCAATGTCTCCTGGCATAAGTCTCAGCAAGACTCAATGTCCTAAGACAAATGATGAGCGAGACTGTATGAATAAGATTCCATATGCATCAGCTATTGGATCTATCATGTATGCCAGGTTATGCACTCGACCTGATGTGTCATATGCTTTAAGCACTACAAGCGAGAATATCAATCGATCCTGGTAAGAGTCACTTTGGATAGCGAAGAAAGAACATTCTTAAATACTTAAGAAGGACTAAGGAAATGTTCTTGGTCTATGGAGGTTTTGAAAATGATCTAGTTGTAAATGGTTACACAGATGCAAGTTTTCAAACTGATATAGAAGATTTTAGATCGCAATCTGGATATGTGTTTATTTTGAATGGGGTGCAGAAGTGGAAAAGTTCGAAGCAAGAGATCGTGGCGAGATTCTACAACAGTGAGTATATTGCAGCACCCGATGCCGCAAAGGAGGCAGTTTGGATCAAAAAGTTCATTTCTGAACTAGGTGTGGTTCAAAGTATTGCTAACCCTGTTTGTTTGTGTTGTGACAATAACAGGGCAATAGCACATGCCAAGGAACCTAGATCACACCACAGATCCAAACATATACTCAGGCGTTTTCATCTCATCAGAGAAATTATTGAGAGGGGAGACGTAAAGATTTGAAGAGTACCTACTGAAGACAACGTTGTGGATCCATTGACAAAAACTCTTCCACAAGCCAAACATGATGGTCATGTTAGATCATTAGGCATTAGATGCATATTTGATTGGCCCTAGTGCAAGTGGGAGATGTTGGGGAATGTGCCCTAGGTCAATCCATTAACTGTCTTTATGAATACTTTTAGTTAATAAAATAGAGGATTTCATTTGCTGTTTATTATAATTAATTCGCATGTTTACATTATAATAAGATCCATGGGTATTTACAGAAATATCTGAAATGTCCCTAGTCGATCATTATACTAGGAACTATAATGAATTAAGACTAGTGTGAGTCTTGATTGATGATCATATGATGATTATACGTATAAGGATACGAATCAAGATCACGAGTACTTGTTAGGGAACAAAGTACTGGACCGACCCGCTATGATAACATCACATGGATTAAGTCATAGTTGTTTCTCATGATATGTATATTTTTCAGTACTCTGACTTGAGATTATCAGAGACTTCAACATTAGGAACATAGTGATTTGACACTATCAAACGTTGTCTTTAACCGGACGATTATAAAGGTTGTGATTGGTTACTATGTGAGCAATGTGATGAAGTTGTGTAATCAAGATAGAATTTGTCCCTCTCATATAAAGAGAGATATCCAGTGGATCCTCGATGTGTTAGATCGTTGTTAAAAGGCCTAGTCTAAGTGAATTGATATTGATCAATGTCACTTGGATGTTTTCAGTCTACCTAGAGATCGAGACTAGTACGATTGAACATGTTGGATGACAATTCCATGCCTTATGTTTGATCAAAAGGATATCGTGTGACAAAAGGATGTTATATACACTATTGATTAGGTTGTATCGATTTCATATTCGTACAACTTGGGTAGTAATAATGTCTTGCTAGAGGCCGGTTATGACTTGTATACCAAAATGTGTTTTGGTACACTGCCAACGTTGTATGAGCCTATTGGGTCGCACACTAAGAATGGTTTTGCGAGATTTTAAGATGGTTCGGAAAAATGAATTTTATATGATAAAATTCATGACGGAAACGTCCTTGTGGTGTATTACACTTATACTTCTTTAAGTAGGGGTATATGTGTAATTTACTTAACCGTCTATATACAAGGGTTGTATAAATAGACGCTTTAAGTTAGAATACACGTACGAAAGATCAAAAGGCCAAAACTCTATTTTCGTTTAAGAAACGACTTAGGTTTTTTGGTATTCTCTGGATCATTTTGAAGAGAAACAAAAGATTTGGTAATCTTTTGAAGCTAGCACATCGAATCTCGGCCGTCGTTCGTGTGTGGACTACTGGTAGAGGGCGTTCGTCGTTTGCAGCGCCTTAGAGATCGATCAACTTTCAGAAAGGTATATTGCGACCGAGGTATGATTATGTTTTTCATGGTTTAAACGTTTTTAATGGAATTAGATTCGGATCCTGTTGGGGTTTTTGTCAAAATTGTTTTGTAATTTCCACTGCGTATGTACCCCAAAACCCAACATTTACTATCATGCTCCAAAGAATAAACTATATATTAGTATGTTGTTAGATCCTAAAATTGTTATGGAGATCACACGAGTGAAATCAGTGGTCGTCTGACAACGACAACCAATTTAGTACACTAGTTTTCCAAAAAAGCTAGAACCGCCAAAGGCATGAAGAAGGTTGGTGAAGATGAGATAGTTTCCTCTAACTCTATAGAGGGATTTTTGATGAAGCTCTATAGATGAAGCTAAGGACATCAAAATGGCCTCTAACCAGACTAAGATCTTGTTCATATATCAGTACTTTGATGTGCGTACTCTCTATACTTTTGGTCATTTTAGATCATTGAAATGCGCAGATAAATATAAGGAAACGATGAAGATGAAGTATATGTTTGATCAATCGATCAATGTGCTGCATTTTCATGAAATTGGACTTCAGAGATTGTTGGTTCAAATTGGCATCTATGGGTTAGTGTCTCATGAAGGATTCTACAATGACTCCATTATCAAGGAATTCTATATCAATCTTCCTGATAAATTTAAATATGCTTCTATGAACAAGGTATTTGTTTGTGGTTTCAATATTCCATTAAGTCATGCTTCCATCTAACACGTGTTGAGTGTGCACAATAATGTTTCGCATTTTTCTATTATTTTTAGTAGTGGTATAGGGATTTTATGAACTTTTAAGGAAAGTGTTTTTTGTTTTGTTTTTTTCAATTTAGTTAATCTAATTAAATGGGAATTAAATTACCAAATAACTAAAAACTATGATTACTAACTTAATTAACTAAACTAACAAACCTAATTCAAATAATTCAATGCATATTTAGCAATACAAAATTCAAATTCAATATAATATAAGTATCTAAACAAACGTCTAAGTAAGCCCTCACTAAACAATGTAATATACTAGGATTATCTTCAAACATTAGAACATAAAATTACCTCATTACCTAGTTATTATTATATTACATGGAATCTTGGACTCGTTAATAATTCCTAATAGGTTGATAGCCTTTAGCAAACTATCGATTTTCTTATATTCAATGAAAAATAAGCTGTATCCTTGTCATTATAAATCTACCTATTGGATAAAATGCAATAAAATAGATATTATGTTAGCATCAACACTCCATGAAAATCATGCCCAATCTAAATCAAATATTAATAAGAATGTGATAATCAATAAATAACTTAGAACACAATCACATAGAACATCTACTCAGGTAGCATGGCCCTAGTTGCTACTTCTATAATTATTGTCAATAATCATACACAAAATCAAAATCAAAATATCATAATACATATTTGCATCTATGCGTTCAATATCAATCCTCATTAGTTATAATATGCAAAAACAACTTATTAAAATCATAATTGTTGTGTATGATTAGATTAAAAACATAAAATGCAAGATTCTTTAATCGTAACTATATGTTAGGGTTTATTTAGATTAATAAACTACTCACTCATGCTGGAAATAAACAATGCAATAATATACTTGAAAGACATAACTAAATAAATACCTATTTTTTAAATAAATAAGCTCAAATGTTGCTTGAAACATAAACTCTATAAAAACTAACTTACGGCTAATGGAAGGCTTAAAAAGAGTGCTTCCAGAGAGCTAATTTTGAAGCCTTAAGGTCCTAGTTATAGTTTCCCAAGTATACAAATTAAAGATAAGCTCAAATTCCTAGTTCTTATCTAAAAAACTCGTAACCATCCTCAACATTTTGTCAGCGATTCCTAGTGTAAACTCTAATTCATTGATGATTTGCTGGCTCTTATCTGTTGCCTATTTAAATGATGATTCCTTCGTAATTTTGTATCGCTGGCTTTATTCTCCAGTTAACCATTTTCCTCTTCTTCTGCTTTTTCTTATATTCATTCATTTTTCCTAATCAAATCCGGAAATCATAAAAACAAGAGAATATCTAGTGTAATAGCATCATTTATATCTAAAGTTAACCTAAATTGCACTATAAAGCATGCCTAATTATTGGCTTATCAAATACCTCCAAACTCAACACTTTATTGTCCCAAGCAAAGGAATACTCTCAATTATATTCTCTTTTCATTCTTTATATCATCATTTCAATCTAATCATCTTTAATTTCAATAATAGAAGTTTTAAATAGAAGTGATCTTCAAAGAGAAACATATTAACCTTAAGTAAATGAAAGTTATGATATGATAGAATGATTTAGATAAAATGAAGCTTCCCTTTAATGATAAGTCAACCACTCAATGCAATACCCTTTAGAACTTAAAGTTCAATACAAAGGGCAATACACAATATAGATTTTCTCAATCTCTATTGACAAGCATCCAACTTACAATGACTAGTATAAAATCTTAAAACACAAAAACCATTAGAATTATCTTAACTTTAGAAAATACTTTATAAATAGTACCACAATTAAAATCAAGAGGAATTTTTCCAAGGTACCAATGAATATATCGTTTAAAACGTGTTTGATTTAGAAATACTTCACTGAGCCCTAGCTTCAAGCACTCAAGCTTAATCTTTTCTTTGAAGAGTTTAAGAACATTCATATTTTTCATCTCTCATTTTTTTTTCTACTTCATCCTAATTATTATTTTTATTATATATAATTCTTCATTTGACTTTTGAGTCCTTGCTCTATTTCCTATGGACATTCGCACATTTTTTCCACTATAGATTCCCTGCTCAGTTTCGTATGGATTCTATAAGACTCTATATTTGTAAACTTTTGTTAGCACGTCTCACTATCCACTAAAGTTGAATAAAATATTATTTCTAACTTATAAAATTCATTGATTTCTAACCCATTTCTTCTTTTAATTATGGCAAAATAATTTTCTATGTATGTACTATAAAAATTCTTAATCAATAGCTTCTGTATCATAAGATTCTTAGAAATCTGCCTTGTTCATCTAGTACTATTATTTTGATCTTCTAGCCATTCTCATGACAAACAAGGCAATCAATCAGTGCATACATCAACTAGTTAAATTAATCAAAAAAGGTATAAAAATGATTCTTTCTATCATAGAATTCATTTGGGTAATAAAAATATCACTACCATTAAAAATCTATTATATATATTCTATTCTATTATATTCCCAACTAAAATAAAGTAAAATGAAATTCATACTTATTTGAATTCTAAAGAAATTTTTAAAAATTTTATCAACTCACTTTAAATATCGGATCAAAAGTTTGAACTTTTTGGATCAATTTTTCACTTATCTTCTACACCTCTTTTCTTTTCTTGATTTCTTTGCTATCTTTGCTATCATTATCATACTTCACCTAAAATACCTCCAAACTTGTTCCAAACCTTGTCCTCAAGGTTTAAATATTAAGTCGGGTTTTCAACGAAACAAATACACCTCGTGAAGTATAAACGAATTGATATAACCATAAATTGGATAATCAATATAAGAATAAACTCAATAAATTTCATCAAACAAAGTACATAAAAATTAGAATAAACCATCACATATTTGTCCAATCTAGCGACATCATCACCATCACATAATACCACCTATAGTAATATGGTATAAAATGTATCAAATCACCAAGTACATATAAAAGATAGTATATCACACTACAAGAGATTTGAGCCCTTATTACGAATTTGATGAATCATTAGTGACGGTGATGAAAAAAAGCTTTAGAGAATAAAATTGTTCCATCACAAAAATGTAAAAAACTTTCCGTCACGTAAAGTGTTTTTACTCAAGACATTCTATCATGAGAAAAGAAAACACAGTTTTTTTGGAGGACAAGAAAACACAACTTAATCGGTTCAAAAATATTAAGAAAAAATCGGTTAAATTTTTTTTTATTTTCACGCGCTAAACCCACGATCTCGTTCCCCCTTTTTTCCCATAAATTCCATAATCTCGTGCTTCTCGTCCCACCTCTCCACCTCCCTCCCCCAAGCCTTGCCTTATTCATTACTCAATTTTTGCCCTCGCGTTGCTATGCTCTCCACTCGTTGGTCATCTTCGCGTTGTTCTATTTTATTGTCGTCATCGTGCTCTACTCTACTCCCTACTCTTCGATGTCCTCGTGCTCTACTTTGCTCCTAGCTCCTCGGTCTCCTCGTGCTCTGCTTTTTGGTCATGGCTCATCGTGCTCTCATCCCTCGCATCTCCACCTCTTCAACCTCTTTGCTCCCTCATCGTACTCTCATTCAGTCCGCGCCTCGCTGTCTCATTGGTGAGTTCTCCCTCTTTCCTCTTAAAACATGTTTCTTGTTTTCTTGTTGGTTAATTAGAAAGGTATCTATTTGGTAGAGAGATGTTGGTGTTTGTCTGCTCTTCCAGTGGTTTGTGATTTTTATGCGGGCTGGATTTGGTTTGATTGAAATGGATCAAAGTTGGGTCTTAGATGAAACTCAAACCTTAAAAGTGGCGATGTATGTAAGCTTCTAGGTTTCTCTCACTAATTACAAATTTTGCAAGGCAAAATCAAATAAGTATCCGTTAAACTTCATTAATTACCCAACAAACAAGGGTTGTTTCCTGGCTCCCAACAAAAAACACTCAATTTAGATACAACAAAGAATAAAATCCCAAAAATCCAAAAATGGGTATTTGAAATTCAATATCTAAATAACACTATAACATAACATAGCACCATTTTTGTTATTCAACAATGGTTTCAGTTCTTCAATTTCACATATCGTGTTATGTAAATCCCGTGCACTATATCTTTCATTTGAAACGATATAAGAAACTCAAATTAAAAACCTAATTGGCTTTATTGTTGTTGTTATGGAATAGGCATTCCTAGAATAGAGGAGTCAGAGAATGAAATTAAAAAATCAAAGGAGATGGAGATGTTGTGATCGACTTGTGTTGTTGGGTTGAGTACATGAGTTGAGGAAGATCGAGTAGAAAAAAGTAGATTGTCAAACTTGGGTGAATGTTTATAACTCTTCATTAGAGAATAATTTGTTTAAACGTTTCCAATACATAATGTCAACTTAAATGGCAAAAATTATAGAAATGATAGTTTATGGGCCAAATATAAAAAAAACCTTAAAAGTTTGAGGGTTGCTTAATGAGCTTGCCATTGTGCAATAGATAACATTTTGAATGAACTTCTTGGATTGAAAACCTTTTAGTTGATCATAATAACAACTAAAAAGGAAAAAGGTATCTCCTAGTTCCATTACAAACTATTTAATTTCTTCTCTCACACGAGTGTACATGTACTTTTGTTATTCACATTGACAACATAGAAAAAGTGAATAAAAATAAATTTTTCAAATTAAAAATGAAAACAAGGATCTAAGATCCATGAATCACTTTATTGGCCATTACTTATTTAGGGTCTTTCTTGCAAGCAATTAAATACATTTGTAGACTTGAAAAAAAAAATTGTGAACAAATGCGCGAAAATTAATTCAACCAACAATGGATAGATTTTTATTTTAAAATATATTTTCATAGTGATGAGATTCATTAGCTCTAACTCCCTTTGATGAGAGAAAAAAACTTATTAGTATGAAATCTAGTGACCCTAAAGATATGTAGGATCTAAGTGTGCCGAAAAGATATGACGTAGGACATGAACATTCCATTTAATTGTTGTGCATTAGGATAACAAATTGCAAATACTTCTAATTTATGCTCCAAGGAAGGGTATATAAACTGACACAAAGCACAACATATCAATCAACTAAAAGTCTTAATTTTTTACTTTTATTTTTATTTTTAGGTTCGTTAATATTTAATATCTTATTTCAACATTTCATTTGAGCAATTCAAGATTTCTATAACTTGTGTATTTGGTAGGGTATTTCTACTCAATTTAATGTTTATATGTGTTATCAGTTAAGCTTGTCATTATCAACATTATAATGCATTAGAATCATGTATTAAGGTAATTACTTGGTCGTTTAATGTTATAGTTGTTTGTAATTTCATGTTCATACATTTGTTAGGGATGATAGATTAGTTAGGTGTGGTTGGTTACGTTTGATGTGATATGTGAATTCTTAATATATTCTCTTATAATAATCATAAGTTTAACGAGTAAATGTCATGCTTGATAATCTTAGTACTGAAATAATGGACAAGAGTTAGATATCTTTAGTCAATCGAAACTCCCAAGAATGTATGGATGAGTATAAATAATTTCTAGATTTCTCTTATGCCAATAATAGAACAAAGGAAAAAAAATATATTGCCCATGCGAGGAGCATTGCAATCAATTTTTAAAGTCATGAGAAAATGTTAAAGGACATCGAATTTTGAATAAATTCCTAAATAATTTCAAAAATTGGATTTATCATGGAGAATCTATTACTCCTTTAGATTGTTATGAAGATAGTGAAGAAAGAAACGAACTATTTTATGATGATATGGTTAGAATGTTACATGAGGCATTTGGGATTCCTAACTAATATGGATGCAAATGCGGAGATTGGAAACTCGAGTGAATCTACACAAGAGTTTGGGACTAATGAAGAATATTCTTTACTTTTTTAAAGAAAGTTATTTATTACTTGGCCATTTTACCTTTAAAAGAGAAAATAAGGGCTTACCCACATACCATGCTTTAGTTTGGTTGACAACTTATTCTAAAAGGTCGGAGCATGATTGAATGAAGATACAGAAAAATGCGCTATAAGAAAAGATTTATTTCTTGATAACTAGTGACACATATTTCTTTTATATTGTAAAAGTTCTTTTTTTCTTTTAATATATAATTTTATGTTTAGTTGCAATTGCAAAATGAACTTTCACAAGTTTCTTAGTTGGAGTAAGTGACGAAAGTTGGAAAGAAATTTTTTAAAATTGTAGTAGGAGATGAAAAACATGAAAGTGTGCTAACCTATGGTCATGGACCATCATTTAAAGATGTTTTTGGGAAAGATTTTGAATGTTCAGCAGATATTGCAATAAGGAGAGCACAAGAAAAGGCAAATGCTACAAATGAGGTCCTTTGCGAGGAACTTGTTGCGATGAAGGTAAATATTCCATTTCATTTGGTTGTTTTTTGTATCATTTTCTTGATGAATAAAAAACGACAATCTATTACAAATTTATTTTTTTACAAATAAACATGCAATCACAAATAAATAACATTTATGCATGTTTGGAGAAAGTTGGAATTTAACTGCCTATCGACGTCAATCAAGTAATTAATCAACAATATTGTTGATACCTGAAGTTTATTAATATGGCCAAATAACAAATGAGATAACTAATTGATATTTTTTTTACATAGCAGACTTCTTATGTTGGAAGCTCGTTTAGGCCTCATGTTCAAACATCTTCTCTTGATGGATGTTCTCCTGCTAGTTGGTTATTCTTAATGATCACAAAGGTAATAATTTAAATTTTGTTGGAATCTCTTAAGTTACCTCCATATGACCAACGTAAGAGCATCCACCTTCGAGATTGCTATTTTGAACATTTACTAATTTCGTAAACTTAAAAATTTAATCTATCATTGAATTGAATGACATTTGCTAGCTGAACTACTATTTGAAGACTTGTTAATGCATATAATAGATGTTCATTCTCTAACTTTAGAGGATCTTTTGAGCTTTTTGCAATTCTATGTTCCGTTCAAAGGAAACTCATAAATTTGCACCAACAATTTAAGCATTATGATTTGAATATATTTAACTTATAGAATTATTTGATGCATGTGGAAGTTTGCAAAAAATTTAAAAATGTTCAATGAATCTTTATTTTAAGGGGAGGTTCTACTAAAATTTCGTTAATACATTATGATTCATTAAAGAGTTTTTTTTACTTATGTAAGTTTTTAAGTGCAATTAATTATATTTATAACTTTCGAATTTCATATGTGCAATTGGATAGGACTTGAAAAGATGAAGAACTTGAAAAAAGCTTCACGTGAAGAAGAAATTGAAGAAGCATGGAATGAAGGCATTGACGAAAAGACATGAATTTTTATTTTGCTATGTTAGGGTTAAGGCATGAAGAAACTTGTCAAAGCCTAATTTCATTTTTCTATTTTAGACTTCTAAATTTAGTATTAGTCTTTTTTTGGTATTTTGGATTCAAAATCACAGTACTTGAACTTTGATTAGATTGATAATGTTGGACTTGTAATGTAGGTAAACCGATATCTTATTATCCTAATAGATGCAATATTTTTATATTTTTATTGTGTATTTTTCTTTTTTAGTAAGTTATATATGTTTTTATGTATTAAATTCAAGATAAGCAGGTTTCACAAATAAATCTAATATTTTTCTTTTCAAATCATACATAGCTTTGCAAGGTGGAAATTACCTATTTATGACGGATGTGAGATAGTCAAAACAACTTTTATATGCAAACATGTTATTTGTGATGGAACGATGTGCTTACAAAATATCATTAATTGTTTGTCACTAGTACAAATTCGTAATTACGTGTACTTGTGACAGGCAAAAACCTATGACCTAAAATATTGTTATTCGTCGTTCACTGGAATGTTTGTGACTCAAATACGGTTGTAACAAAAATGCATTTTTTATGATGTGCAATAATGTCGTGATGAATACGTCGGAGTGTCGTCGGAAAAGGTATTTGTTACATTATTTTTGTGACCAAAGCACTTTTGCAATGGAATATACACAACTCTAGTTTTTCCGTGACATTTACTTGCCAAAAACTATAAGTGATGGAAAAACTTGTCCATATGGAATCGAAGCTATGACAAAAACTATCATTTCTTGTATTGTCTCCACCACATATCGTATAGTATCATCATTACTAGAGTTACATGCAATACCTCATACATTATCACTTTAAGACAAAGAAGATAAAGTCGAGTAAAGAAATCAAACTCATCGTCTTGAACTCGCATCATCATCATCATCTGCCATTAGATCAATCCTCTCGGACTAGTAACTCACAACAGGATCATAGAGGGCGTAGTCCTAACCTTGTGGTAGTTAATCATCAAAAATGTGGTTAGTCAGTAATCGCATTTCTTTATATGGTAAAAGAACCTCTAAGCCTCCTCATCTTCTATATCTTCTTGACATCATCCTCTACTTCCTATGAATATCTCCTCGCTAATGCCCTTCTGGTTCTCAAACACCAGTTCTTAATTCCTTACAGTTCTCATTTGATTGAGTAGAATTGTACCTATAAAGGCCAATTCTGACTACTCCATGTAAAGTCCATTATAATCTTTAGCAGGTTGCCTCGTATTCATATCATTTCTAGCTCTCGAAATTTCTTCTAAATCACTATTCGTTTCATCTCCAATTTTTCTTCTTTGTTTTGGCTATTTCAACTTTCTCTCTCTCATCTTTGGAGTCTTCATGTCCCTCAATTTTTCGTATCTCTTAATTAATTCACCCATGATGTTCTTCTCTGGTAAAACATCCATATCAAGTCCTATCATGTTTACTCAATTTGCTATGCAAAAACTCTTGATTATCAAAGGAAACGGTAATCCTTCATTTTTTTTTGTTGTGATGTCACTTCTTATCAACTCATAGATAATCTCGTCAACATCTTAATATCTTAATATCATTACAATATGGTAAAGCAAAGTGACTTTATAGTTCATGATCTCATAATATTGCTAACTTAGATTTAAGCTGGCGCTTATGAAATAACACCATGATTTCATGATTTTCCTAAAAAATCTGGTAGTGATGTGCTTCGGGTACCCCTCTTTGTCTAAAATGAATCCATTACCATGGATTGCCTCTAATCCTCCCCTAATTTCTTCAGTAAAGTAATGGTACTTAATTGAATATTCAAGCTTTAGTATTCATCATTTTCTCTTTTGTGGACTTTCAGTAATCCAAAATACTGATTTATTCTTATAGTATAATAATCCATTGTTCTTCCCATAACTCATGACTTTTTCTTATTTTTAGTTCCATACTTATTCGTATAAAGCTCTTTCACTAAAATATTTTATCATTTCTCACTAGGAACATCCTTAAGGTCTAAATGGTATAGTCCCTAGTCAATAATCTTTAGTTTCTCACTTTAATGATATTTAGGATCTTAGGCCTATATTTCAATTCATGTTTTACATTGAATCCCTTCTCTGGGATCAACTTCATTTCTCTCATTATATTATTCTTAATCATGGCAAAGACCTTATAATAGAGAAGTTTTCCCTTCCTAAAAACGTATATCTTCGCCCCCTTTCGCTATCACATGTCATACTTCCTCCACCTCATCCTCATACTTTTTCCTTAGAATTATAGCTAAACAATAAAGGTGGTGTAGGCTATCTTTAAGGTTTAATCTTAGGTGTATTGAAAGAAATTGGGGAAACTTTAGATTTATCCTTGATTTACTCGACTAACTTCCCTTTTTTTTTCACCTCCTTCGAACTTCTACCTCTTCCACTATCATCCATTTCAATAGGTGCAAGCAAACGAATAAGCATGTAAAACCATTTAAAATAAATTGTCGGAAAATTGTTCAGTAAAATTCAATTTATCTATCTAATAAGGAGAAATTCATCTAAAAAAGTTTTTATAAATTGAGAGTTATAAATTCATAGGAAATTTATTGATAAAACATCAATGATAAAAACAATCATTCATGAGTAATTCTAGTCATGCGATAGACAAACATAAAAACCCCCGAACTCATTTGAAATTTAGTCTCAAATTAGTTTGCATATAAAATTTCATTCATTCGCCATATACTAAAAATAGTTCAAAAACTCGAAATCATTGAACAAAGTATCACACCATTCACATATTAGTATTATAATTGAGAACATTTGAAATCAAAACTAATTTAGAGTAAAAAGTTTTACATTTAGCTTCTAACCTAAATAAAAATCCAAAATTTCATGAAAAAATCAAAAATAAAATAAATAAAAGGCAAGGTTTCTTATTGATTACCTTATTAAAAGATTAGAATTCTAAAACTCCTATAAAATAGTCCTCTAAGCTTTTAACTTCGAATTCCCCTTGCTTAAGCCCTAGTTGGCTCTACACTCTCAAAACTCACCAAATTTTAAGTTGAATGTGTGACGTTTGAGTTTGAAATCACGTAAGTACACTAAAATCCAACTTTTGAATGTTGAATGTAGTCAAAAATTGTCTTTAGATCAAAAAGTTGCAATGGCTTGTGAGTGTAAAGTGAATAAATGTATGATTTTTGGTTTTTATTTTTAAAAATGAGTATTCGTTCTCAGCCAATTACGGTTTAAGTGAATTCGTTGAGAAATTGCTGCCTAAATCACTGAAAATGAGTCTTAGTGTCTTAGCGATTAGTTCAGCGAATCCTAGTTATAAGTGCGAATCGGTGACAAGTTGTTGACCTGAAATTACAATAAAATTTTAGTAAACCATTGTTGATCTTCTTAGGGAATTCCAATACAAACTAAAATCGATGGGAAATCATTGGTCTATTTTAACTATTTTTTCAATTTAATTGATTTTTTCATATATTTATCATATATATGTCCAATAAAAAGGTAGAAGTATTCATAATCATCAGATTAAAATAAAAACTAATTCATAAAGGCAATATAATAGGAAAGAAATTGGCTCGGTCAATACACGAAATTACTCTATAATTAAATTCCTAAAATATCCTCATTATAAGAGGCAAATTTAAGAGAATATAAAAATAACTAACTAATCCTAATTCTAAAACTGAAAGTAAAAAGATAAGGTATAGGCTACAACTCATAGAGCGCTTTTATTTACTGTTGTTGCTCGACTAAACCACGCAGTTCTAAATTAGTTCTATAAATTTGAATGTAGGATTGTCCACTCTAGTGCCATTCTAGAAAGTGATTTCTTAGCCATGCACCCTAAAAGTGATTCTCTTATTCATAGTATTCATGACAGCCTGCAAAGTGGCTAAAAAAAGGTCGTTCTAAGATTAATGGAGGATCTTCATTGACGAAGTGTTGCATAACCAAGAAGTCTGATGGAATTATGTACTTGTCAATTTGAAATGGTACATTAGTAACCACTACTACCGATTTCAATAAATTACCGTCAAGTAGAGTAACATTTTTCAGAAGCAAGTACATCCAACTCCAGTTGAGTATGAAGAAAGTAGTGAGTTAGCATGTAGTTTGCTTTAGAACCTACATCACAAATAGCTTTAAAATACTAAGCTCATCTAATTTTTATGTTTATGTATATATCTCCTGGATCATCGAGCTTGATAATTGCTAGATTCTTCTTTTCTTTTTCTTATTCTTTGTAGCTTTAAACTTGTCCATTTTAAAATCATTCTTTACATTGTTAAGTTGCTTAAACCTCCATTCTTTAGTTATTACTTTTTTATTTGAAGTATCTTCAACTCGCTCATTCTTTTTCATATCATTTTCGTATTCCATTGTTACTACATTTATAATGTATACTTCAGCTTTTAAATTATAGTTTAGTTCTAAAGATTCATCATCATTAGTTTGTTTATTATTAGATTCATCAGAATTATCATATACATATTAATCATTAAAATGAAAAATGACATTTTTTTTTCAAATCCCGTAGACATTATTCCTTCAAGGATATCTAACTTGTTTTAGTTGTTTTAAGAAATGGTTTTCCTAAAAGTATAGGCAGAGATTTAGATGATATTGAGTCTCCCATTTTCATGACATTGAAGTTAGCTAGAAATACTAAGTTATTTACTTTACTAAAACATCTTCTAGTAAACCATAAAGTTTAATAACTTTGTTGTACGCTAAGGTAATATTAATAGGTGTATTAGTTAATGAACCTATTTTCAATGACTCATATAATTTATGACAACATTAATTGATGCTTTAAGATACCACATTGCAAAATCTATAAAAGAAATTCCTAATGTAATAGGTATTCCAAAAATTCCTAGATCTAAACATTTCTCAGTTATTTTCTTTTTAATTAAAGCATACACCTTTTATCCTAAGTTTTCTTTAGATTCTTCTAAAATTTCGTCCTTAGATTCAGAGAATTCTTTCAAAACTTCATCATAATTAGAAATTTGCATCATTTATTCCATCAATAGTTTATTATTTTATTGAGTACTTAACCTATTTGTTTGTAAATTTATTTGAATTAACTTACTTTTTGGTTAATTAATAGTAACATCAGTCTTAATCTGATTTTGAGAAATATGTGTAAAATTTTGATAACTTTGGTTTATAAAATCATCCAAGATTTTCTCTAAATTAGGATTCATAGATTGAGAATTTTGTTGAGGTTGTTGATTAGGTGAAGATTGCATTTGGCTCTTGGTATATAAGTATTATAATTTTGATTTTGTAGACCATAACTAAGATTTTGGTGTTGTCTTCTAGGATAATAGCTATTGTTATTATATTAATTTTTGGTGGACCAGAAAATTGGTTCATCATTACATTAACCATTTCAGTATTCTATTCATGTAAAGTAGGACATGCATCCATAAGATGTGTAACCTCATTACATAATGCACAAGCTTTAACTTGATTAGATCTATCTTTAATTAGTAGCTTAACCATGTTAGACAATTCATCAATTTTATTATCAGATGTATTATTTCTTCTATGATCAACTTCATAATATTTATTTCTAGAGGATTTAATCTTTTCACCAAATTGCTTAAGATTGTTTAGCAATTTTATTAATTACTTCCTTTGCTAAAGTAGGTGTTGTTTCAAATAAAGATCCACTACATACTTTGCCTAATAACCTTTATTCAAAGTGATTGTGTCTTTCATTAAAATATTCTAATAAAGCTCTTTAGTATATTATGTTGTAGATAAGAAAAATTAATCTTTCGAATCTATCCAAAAATTCATTAAAACTTTCATTATCTTTCATCTTTGCAATTGTTATTTGCTTTCTATAGGAACTAATTTTTCTGGCAACTACATATTCAACTAAGAAAACTTCTAACATTTGAGTCCATGTAGTTATTGAATCTTCATAGAACAACCAACCTTGTGCTTGATCTTTCAATGCAAAAGAAAAAGCTTTAATTTTGACTTGTTCTAGAGTACCTTATTTTGATTTCATCTTGATAACTTTATGTTGATACTCCCTCATGAATTTACGTAAGTCTTCATTGTCTTTACCATAAAATTTAGGTAAAGCACTAATAAATCCAGATCTAAGTTTAAATTCATGAAATCCATCGGGGTGTGCTATGCACATAGGTTAATATGCTGTAACATTTTGATTTTCTTGTTTAAAAGTTAGTTCTTTGTTATTGTTGTTATTATTATTGATAACTCTATTATCATCATTATTATTATTAATGACATCATTGTTATTATTATTATTGTTGTTATCTTTCATCATATTAACTAAATTTTTCCTAAGTTGTTATTGTCTTAAATTTTGATTAAAAGTTTTATCTATTTCAATATCAAACGAATGTAAAAATCATGTAGAATTTGTGCGACGAAGTGTATAAACCATACAACATCTAAAATCTTAAGAGATTATTTAAAAATCCCCGAAAACAACTCCGAAAATTGACATGTGTCAAACATGCACAACAATTTTTCATTATTTTCTATTATTTGTAATAATGGTAAATGAGATATCATCTCCACATGAATTTTGCAAACTTTTAAGGAAAGTCTTTTTTGTTTTGTTTTTTAAAATTTAGTTAATCTAATTAAGAGGTAATTAAATACTAAATAACTAAAAACAATGACTACTAACTTAATTAACCAAACTAACTAAACTAATTCAAATAAATCAATGCAAACTTAATTAAACAAAATTCAAATTCAATATAATGTAAATATCTGAACAAACCCCCACTAAACAATGTAAAACACTTGGATTGAATTCAAACACTAGAACATAACATTACCTCATAACCTAGTTATAATTATATCACATAGAATCTCAAAATCATTAAATCCTAATTCATAATAGGCTGATATCCATTAGCAAACTATATATTTTCCTTCATTTAATGGAAAATATGCCATATCGTTATCATTAAAAATCTACCTATTGGATAAAACGCATTAAAATAAAATTATGATATCACTCACACTCCATGAAAATCATGTCTAATTTAAATCAAATATTAATTAGAATATGCTAATCAATAAATAACTTAGAACACAATCACCTAGAATATCTATTCGGGTAATAAGGCCCGAAAAATTAATCCTACTTACTATTACTATAGTTGTTGTCAGTAATTAGGGACATAAAATAAAAATCAAAATATCTTAATACATATTTGCAACTTTGCGTACAATATCAATTATCATTAGTTGTAATACGCAAAAATAACTTATTAAAACTGTAATTGTTGTGTATAATGGGATTTAAAGCATTAAGTGTAAGGTTCCTTAATCATAAGAATATAGCAATCCTAAGTAGATATATGTTTAAGGTTTGTTTAGATTAATAAACTATTTACTCATGCTGGAAATAAACAATGCAATAATATAATTGAAAGTCTTAATTAAATAAATACCTCTTATTGAAATAAACAAAGCTCTAATGTTGCTTTTGCTAGGGCATGTGCCGTAAGTCAAACTACAAATATTATTTACCTTATAATTTTAGTTAATAAAATAGAGTTTTTTGTTTGTTGTTTTATTATAAGTGATTAATTAATATGATATTGGTGTTGAATGAAAGATTGATATTTCGTTTCTTTATTTAATTACTTGTTTTGTATGAATAAGAACTGAAATTGGTTTTGATAATACATTTCATTGTTTTATCTGTTAATATGTTCCTATTAGATAAGAAATAAACTTGTAATCAGATAAGATTTTAAAACCTATAAGATAGGAAAAATATATAACAAATTCGTTATGAATAAGGACTCAGAGTATCTTAAATTCTAATTGGATAAGATATTAAATTAGAGATTGGCTCAAATTAATTAAAAATGCTTTAATTAACATTTTTCGAAATTTAAATAAGGGCCTATTTTGGTCGATTGGATTGGCTAAAATAATGAGAAATTTTAGGCGATTTTCAATTTTTAAAAATGAAGGGCTATATTGGCCATCTTGACATAGTCGAATTTCTCATAAGCTAAGAGTTGGCTACAAATTTGATCCAAAATTCATTGCCTGATAGTTATTCAAAAATTTGTAATGAACTATAATATGAAAATATGGATAAGTCAATCTTAGAGTTGCATTTGATGCTTAAAATTGATGATAAAAAATTCCAAGAAACACATTGCTAATCTGTTGATGGTTCAGAAAGGAAAGGCTTTGAAGAAGAAGAGTGAATGTAAGGCTAAAGTTGCTAAGGCTATTGTGGCTGTCACAAAGACTATGGAACAGGTTAAGCCTAAGGCTGCTTCTACTTCACTGTCCAAGAACGAAAAGGAAAAAGAAGAAAATTGTTTTTTCTTGCCATGAACCTAGGCATTGGTTTTAATTACACTATTATGAATAGTAAATGCTCCATTTCTCATAAAGATGTTTTCTATACGAATGTTGATTTGTGTGATAGTTTTTATATTCTAAACATAAAAAAGTCCAAAGATACTCCTATTCTTAACATAAATATAAAGAGATTCAAATCAAATGATTTGAATTAAACATACATTTGGCATTATTGTCTTTACCACATAAATGAGAAAAATATTTCTAATCTCCATAAAGATGGACTTTAAGATTCATTTGATTACGAATCATATAAACATATGTATCTTGTTTACTATGCATGAGGACAAAGAGTCCTTTTACAGTACACAGTGAAAGGGCAAGTGATTTATTGGGTCTAATACATATTGATGTATGTGGTCCTATAAACATAATTTCTAGAGGTTGTTATTAGTACTTCATTACTTTCATTGATGATTTCAGCAGATATGGTTAAGTGTATCTCATGAAACGTAAAGGTGAATTTTTTGAGATGTTTCAAACATTTCAGAATGAAGTGCAAAGTCAACTTGCTAAAACTATGAAAACACTTTGATCAGATCAAGGTGGTGAATATTTGAGCCAAGATTTTAATGACCATCATAGAAACTTTTAGATTGTCTCACAATTAACTCCTCCTACAACTCTACAATGGAATTATGTTTTTAAGAGGAGAAATTGGACTTTATTGGATATGGTTAGATCTATAATGAGTAATGCAAATCTTCGTATTTTTGTTGGGGTTATGCCTTAAAAGTGTTATGTTTACACTGAATAATGTTTTTTCTAAAGCAGTTGATAAAACACTATATGAGATGTGGTTTGGGAAAAGACCAGCTTTGCCATTCCTTAAGATTTGCGGTTGTGAAGTTTTCATATGACGATGAATCTAAGAAAAATTATTAGCCAAATCTACCAAGTGTGTATTTGTTAGTTATCCTAAAAAAACTAGAGGATACTACTTTTATAATCCCACTAAGAACAAATTGTTTATTGGTTAGAATGGTGTCTTAATTGAAAAAAAGCTTATTTCAAAAGTCAACAATGAGAATAAAGTATATCTTGAATGAGTTTAATATCCATAAATAAACACAAAGCACTAGTAGGAGATCAATAAAGTCTTGAACTAGTTGCATCTCTACGAGTATCACAAGGCCCATGTAGGTCTAATAGGGTAAAATATTAGCCTAAGAGATTTGGATTTCTTATCACTAATAGTAGTAAAGTGTTGCTTATGGATCAAAATGAGCCTACTACTTATCAAGAGGCTGGGTTTAGCCCTGAGGCAGATAAATGGCTTAGTTCCATGAATTCGGAGATGCAATCCATGTATGATAACCATGTTTGGAACCTGGTTGACTTACTTGAAGGTAGTAAGACCATTGGATGTAAATAGTTTTCAAGAAGAAAATTGACATGGATGTCAATGTGCGTACTTATAAAGGAGAAGTAGTAGCAAAAAGTTTTAGAAAAACTCAAGGTGTTGATTACGATGAGCCTTTTTCTCCTGTAGCTATGCTTAAATCCATTAGAATTGTATTTTCCATAGTAGCATATTATGCTTATGAGATATGGAAAATGGATTTCAAAAAAGCTTTTCTAAATGGAAAGTTACTTGAGGATGTATATATGATATAGCCTGAAAGGTATGTTTATCTTGAGAATTCTAGAATGGTGTGCAAGGTTCCAAGATCTATTTATGGATTAAAGCAAGCTTCTCAGAGTTGGAATCTTCATTTTGATGAAGCAATTAAGGAATTTGGTTTCATTAAAAATGAAGATGAGCATTGTGGATACAAGAAGGTAAGTGGGAGCATGGTTGTCTTCCTAGTCCTATATGTTAATGATGTATTACTCTTTGGAAATGACATCCTGGCCTTGCATATTGTTAAGTCTTGGTTAGGGAAGTGTTTCTCAATGAAAGACTTAGGAGATGCAACCTACATCCTTGAGATTAAGATCTATAGGGATAGATATAAACGGCTGATCAATCTAATTCATAGTGCTTATATTAACAAGGTATTTAATAGGTTTAATATGCAAGACTCTAAAAAAGGGTTGTTGCCAATATGTCATGGTATAAGTCTCAGCAAGACTCAATGTCCTAGGACTAATGATGAGCAAAAATGCATCAATACGTTTCCATATGCATTAGCTATTGGATCTATTATGTATGCCATGTTATGTACTTAAATTGATGTATCATATGTTTCGAGCACAATAAACAGATATCAGTCTGATCCCTATGAGAGTCACTGGATAGCAGTAAAGAACATTTTTAAGTACTTAAGAATGACTAAAGAAATGTTTTTGGTCTATGGATGTTTGAACGACGAGCTTGTTGTAAATGGCTACATAGATGCAAGTTTTCAAACTGATATGGATGACATCAGATAGCATTATCGATATGTGTTTACTTTGAATAGAGGTGTAATGAGCTAGAAAAATTCAAAGTAAGAAGCTGTGGTAGATTCTACAACAAAAGTTGAGTATATTCATCGTTTGATGCAGTTAAAGGGACGGTTTGGATAAAAATGTTCATTTCTAAACTTGGTTTGGTTTGGAGTATAGCTAACCCCGTTTGTTTGTATTATGAGAACAAGAAGGTGATAGCACGTGCCAATGAGCTAATATCACACCACCGATCAAAACATATTCTTGGACGTTATCATCTCATTTGAGAAATCGTTGAGAGGGGAGACATGAATATTTGCAAAGTTCCTACAAAACAAAATGTTGTAGATCCTTTGACAAAAGCTCTTCAATAAGTGAAACATGATGGTCATGTTAGGTCATTAGGTATTAGATACATGAATGATTTGCCCTAGTGCAAGAGGAAAATGTTGGGGCATGTGCCCTAAATCAATCTACAAACATTGTTTATCTTATAATTTTAGTTAATAAAATATAGGTTTTTGCTTGTTTTTTTATTATTAGTGATTGCATGTTTACCTTATAATAAGATCCATAGTTATTTATTGAAATATCCTAAATGTCCATAGTCGGTCATTATACTGTGAACTATAATAAGTTAAGATTAGTGTGAATCTTGATTGATGGTCATGTGATGATCTTGCGTATAGGGATACAAATCGAGATCATGAGTACTTCTTAGGGAACAAAGTACTAGATCGACCCACTATGAAAACATTACATGGATTAAGTCAAAGGTGTTACTCATTAAGAGCATGATAATTTGACGTAATCAAACATTGTCTTTAATTGGACGATTATAAGGATTGTGATTGGTTACCGTGTAAATAATATGTGAAATGTGTGATTAAGATAGAATTTGTCCCTTTTGTAAGAGAGATATCAGTGGATCCCTCAATATATTAGATTGCTAAATGGCCAAGTCCGAGTGAATTGATATGATCAATGTGATTTTAATGTTTTTATTCTACATAAAGATTGAGATTAGTACGATTGAACATTAAGGGTGACTTTCCATGCATTGTGTTTAATTAAAGTATCGCACAATAAAAGGATATGATGTATCTTATTCATTAGGTTGTGTTGACTATGATATTCATGCAACTTGGGTAGTCACAATGCCTTGCTAGAGACTGCTTATGACTTATATACCAAAATGGATTTAATTCACTGCAACGTCCCATGATCCTATTGGTTCGCTAAAAAAGAATGACTTTGCGCAAATTTAATTGGTCCAGAGTAATTCATGTTGTATAATAACGTTTATGACATAAAAGACCTTACGATTTGTTGAATGATAACTTATTAATAGGAGCATACGTATAATTTGCTTGAATTGCCTAAACATAATAGTTGTATTGCTAATAGCTTTTTTTGTAAATGTGTTTATCTACACATATAAATAGAGGTTGAAACCTTAAAATGAATTAAGTTTTCATTTTTTTTTTACTATTTTTGAGTTCTCTTGATTTTAGGAGAGAAAAAAACACATTTTCTATCGCTCTTGGGGCTAGCACTCCAAATTATGGTCACCGTTCGTATATGGATTTCCGATAGAGGACGCACGCTTGAACGTCTTGGAGATTGAATAATTAGAGAAGCAAATCATGGAATAAGGTATGGTTTAGTTTTGTAGATCTAGTTTAATAGAAGTTTTTTTGGATCCCGTAGGTGATAAGTTGGTTATTATATGTTTTATAAGTTAAATTTAATATATTTAATTATCTAATGTCTCTAAAATATATATTAATTATATTTATTGGCCATTTTCAGGTGAAACATACTACGCGGTTGAATTTATAGCCGAAAAATACTCAAAATTGAGTATTTACTTGCAATGATCGGATGCTAGACAATTTTCCTCGAGTTACGCGTTGTGCGGTGGGTATAATAAGAGACACAGACCAAGAAATGTCAGCCACGTGGTGTGTTCTCAATGGACACCAGCACAACAACACATTACTCATTTTCTTTCCTCCAATTGGCAAGCGCCACATCCTGTTCACACCCCCAGCTTGCAAGTATGGCAGCTAGCTCCTCCAATCACGTCTTGCCACATCAGCGAGCACAAAAGCATAGTGTGTCCACCATTTCTTCTCCTCACTTCAGCCTTCATCGCTTTGTCCTCGGGATGCAGGTCCGCACACGCTCCCACATCCTCGTCGAGTCATGCGCGCGTTTCTTCACTCGCCTCTCATGCACCACCTGGTGCGTTCTCACCAAGACACAACGTCATCACATGTCGGTTCAACCAATCATAGGGTGACCATCACCTGCACGGCAGGAAATCCACTAATGCCCTATGGACACGTGGCGGACACTAGTTTTTTAGCCAAAAACAGCCCTACGATGCTCCTCGGCCATGTGTTACGAGACCAACCCCCAAAATTAGTTTCTCTCACCTCCAAAGAGCAATTTTTAGTGGTTTTCATATTAGGAACTAATTCATACGGAGAGAACACATTGGAGTCGACAAACACAACTTTTCATACTTGGAAATGGTAGAGATGATGTCTGGCTGGACCAGCCTTCGTTTGGGTCAAAAGGAAAACAAGTGAGATTCATGATTCAAGGCAAATACTATGTGAGATATATATTTTTTATTTAATTTGATTTAATTTCTCCTATTTGTTGTTTTTGATTTTAAAGTATATGGTTTAGATTTAGGGTGTGTATGTGGCCAGTGAATGCATTTAGGTGGACAACCTATAGTTATTTGGACCTTTAGTATCCGTGTAATTGTGCTTTTGGACCAATAAAGTGACAAACACTCATCCGTTTATGGTCAAACTCTTTCGGGTCTTGAGTGTGCAAAAATTGAATCTAGGTTAAATCTGGAGCAGATGCAACCCAATTATTTAGGATTAGTGTTCCCACATACCCATATTATTGCGGTTAGTGTGTTAAACCCGATTGGCGGATGTCTAGGGTTATACATTAATTAGGGAGGTAGTTAGTTGCGAACATCCTGGCTATCGAGATTAGAGGAACGAGGAATTTCAGGCGGATGTCGATTTTCTATAGCTAATCTAGGAGAATATAAATTAATGACTTTTTGGGACAGATTGAAGACCATGATTGCCATTGAATCTTGATTCTGATTTGTGGAATAGTAGACTTAATGTTACTTAGGTATTAATTAGTTATTTTCAAAATTAGTTTAGTTATTTTATTTATTTAGTTTAGTTAGATTAGTTAGTTAAATTAATTTATTTTAAAACCCCTTATTTTCCTTTTTTGTTCTTTTTAACCTAAGAAAGACTACCAATCCTCGTGGGATCAACCCTTTGCCACTCTTCTACAAAATAGTTAGTTTAGGAAACTTTACTTTATTGACGCATTCGACGCGTCAGTAGGGGTTTTCCAAAATTTGTTTAGAATTTTCCGCTGCTTATGAACACCAAAATCTAACAACTTCAAACATAAACTCAATAAAACTAACTTATGGCTAATAGAGGGCTTTTAGAGAATGCTTCTCTTAAGGTCCTATTTATAGTTTCCTAAGCATACAAATTATATATAAACTCAAATTCCTTGTTCTTATCTAAAAAATCTAAAACGACCTCAGCAATTTGTTAGTGATTCCTCAATTGTACAAAAATAGCTGGGTTAATCACTAGAAATTGGTTTTTGTGCTCCACCGATTCATTTGGCGATTACTAGTGTAAACTCCAATACGCTGATGATTCGCTGGCTCTTCTTTGTTGCGAATTTAGACAACAATTCTTTTGTAATTTCGTATCACTAGCTAATTGTTAGCTTTGCTCTCTAGTTGTCTATTTAACTATTCTTCCTCTTTTTCTTCCAATTAAATCCTGAAATCATAAAAACAAGAGCATACCTAGTGTAATATTATCATTTATATTTAAAATCAACCTAAATTACACTATAAAAATTCTAATTATTTACTTGTCACCATCAATTATATGCTTAAAATTGGTAGATTGGAGAAAACTACTGATAAGTTGGGTTCAACACTCAAGCTTGATGATGTTATCTCTTTGTTGACTGGAGGGGTTATTACTAAATGGCCCTCTAACAACGCTTTTAGGCTTCTTGGAACTAAGCTCACATGCAAGGCTTAAATATTATGGAAGGTCTTGACTACTAATATTGTAGCTATTTCCTATCAGACTCATGTGTTTAATGAGAGAGTGTTACTATTGTATGCTCTTGCTTTAGGGAAGAAGTTCACTGTTGGGAAAGAAATCTATGACTCTATCGTGCATTTAGGGAAAAAAATATAATAGGCTTTATCTACCATGATTGTGGACTTCTCTATTTGGAAAATGCTCGGTCATTAAGCAGACCACTACAAGCTGGAGAAGGCGGAAGAAGAAGTTAGACCGAATTATCAAATGAAGTATAACGATAGGATTTTGTTCTTGACTTCTCATGCCTACATAAGAAGACGTCAATTATATCCCTTTCTAGATCTCAATCTGATGCTACTACAGTGCTCAAACTCCTACTCCTATCACTACTATTACTGCTACTACTGCTCTTATTCCTACTCATTCTACAAAGAAAATACAAAAGTCTAGACGGATAATGAAATGAAAGATTGCGAAGGTTTTTCAATTTTAGAAATTAGTTAATGCAGAAGATAACGGTCCTATTCAAGTGCAATCTTTAGGTGAGGATATTGCAGGAGGGGAAGTTTCTCTTCCTACTACCGCATGACAAACTGGACTGCCACCAACTTCACCATAAGCTGGAAGTTTAACTGCTCCATTTACAGATGAAAAAGAGGAAGTTACCTCTACTGCTTGTAGGGCCAGGTACCCAAGGTCAGTTTATGAACATTGTTTTTCTTATAATTTTAGTTAATAAAATTGAGGTTTTATTTGTTGTTTTATTATAAGTGATGGCATGTTTACCATGTAAGATCCATATGTATTTGTCGAAATAACATAAATGTCCCTAGTCGGTTATTATACTACGAATTATATTAAATTAAGGCTAGTGTAAATCTTGATTGATGGTCATATGATAATCATGTGTATAGGGATACGAATCGATATCAAAAGTACTTGTTATGAGAACAAGGTACTGGACTAACCCGCCATGTGAATGCCTCATGGATTAAGTCATAGGTGTTACTCATGATAGGTATATCATTGGTCCTTCGACGTAAGATTACTATAGACTTCAATATTAGGAGCATGGTGATTTAACATAATCAAATGTTGTCTTTAACCAAACGATTACAATGATTATGATTGGTTACCATGTGAGTAGTATGTTAAGGTCTGTAATCAGGATAGGATTTGTCCCCCTCGTATGGAGGGAGATATTAGCGGACTACTCGATATGTTAGACTGTTAAATGGCTAAGTACAAGTTAATTGATATGACTAATGTCATTTGGATGTTTTCTATGTACATAAAAATTGAGACTAGTACGATTGAAGATAAAGGGTAACTTTCTGTGCATTATGTTTAATAAAAGGATATCGCACGACAAAAGGATACAATATATGTTATTCATTAGGTTGTGTCAATTATGATATTCATGCTACTTGGGTAGTCATAATGCTTTGATAAAGACCACCTATGGTTTATGTACCAAAATGGTTTTGGTTTACTGCTAGCGTCGCATGAACCTATTAGGTTACACATGAAGAACCTATTAGGTCACATAAAAAGAATGGTTGTACGCAAATTGACTTGGTCCAGAGTAACGCATTGTATATGATAAAATTCATGACATAAAAGCCCTTTCAATTTGTCATGTGATAACTTATTAATAGGGGCGTATGTGTAATTTGTTTAAACTGCCTAAATACAATAGTTGTATTATGAATTGGATTTAAAGTGACGACTTATCTACACATATAAATAGAGGTTGAAATCCTATAGGACAATAAGATTTTTCATTTTTGGAAAATTTGAGTTCTCTAGATATTAGGAGAGAGAAAAGTCTTTTTTATCTCTTTGAGGGCTAGCACTCCAAATTGTGGTCACCGTTCATGTGTGAATTTCCAATAGTGGACCCGTTCTTCAACGTCTTGGAGATCAAACAATTAGAGAAATGAATCACAAATAAGGTATGGTTTACTTTTGCAGATCTAGTTTAATATAACTTATTTGCAATCTAGTTGGCATTTTTCAAAAATTGGTTTGAATTTCACGTTGCGTATGAACCCCAAAACCCGACACTACTAAGTTTCAAGCTAGTGAAATCGGAGTTGATCAAGGCAACTTTAGGGGTTTAAACTTTGATCTAAGCTTTTTTTATTCCAATTGCCATTGTTAGGAGAAGTATTCTTAAGTCCCTTAGAATGAATTACGAAACTGATGGTGAAGATGATGTAACACTAATAGGTCATTATTTATGAACTTTTTCATAGGTATTTTGCTATGTAGATCAATCCAATGTCGTATTTTATGGCTCTATTTGTTTACCTTCTAGATTTAAAGGGTGTTTAAGTAGTTATACGGGAATTAGATAAATTTGGGGACGAAGTCAAATTTTGGTAAAAAAACCAACATGTGATGCCCCTATGTACATGGACAACGCTAATAAAGAATACATTAAAACATAAGGCGTAAGGCTAGAAGACTTGACGGTGCCAGAAATGAACAGACTACGTTAGCTCTTGCAAGGGATGACGCCAAGTTAAGAAATTGATGTTTTGACCAACTTGCAGCCTATGAATTTCTATATACTACCATATCATGATTTAGCGTTGATCCTACAAAATGGCAGTGACAGATTTTCAAAATATAAGTTTTTCAACTTTCAACAGGATCTTATTTCCCATGCTTTCCTATTCTAGTACCCAGGCTCACCTATATAAAGGAAGGACCTTTATGAATGAAAACATTTTGTATTCAGAGTGATTTAGGAGTAAAGCAAAGTAGAGTAGCCATATCTGGCTAGGTTCTTTAATACCTAGGTCGGAGATGAAGTTCTCTAGCCTTCAGTAAGTTGTTTTCTAAGTGTTTTTTAGATTTTTAATATAATAGTGTTTTGGTTCAATTCTTTATCTTTATGTTGTTCTTAACGATGCCTTAATAGTAGTTTATGATTTTTATATTCATTGCAAATCTCTAGGCATAAACCCATTCACCTGCCATCAATTAGTTAGAGTTTGTGATACCTATCGGGTTGAGAAGTGGTGACAACCTCTAGCAAGAAACCTGACACACTTGTTCTAAATAAGTAACATCTAGAATTATTAAATTTCTTGAGTGGTTTACCTAAGGTTATTTAGGGGTAGGTGTTCCCAGAAAGCTATTAATGTTGCTCAAATGCTAAATCTTGCGAGCGATTGCCTAAAGTTGTATGGTGGAGTAAGTGAAGTATTTAGAGACCGGTTATCCTATCTATTGAGAATAGGTGGACTAAGGTGTTGGTAAGCCTAACACCTATAGCCTATATAGGGAAAGTATTTTAAAACCTATCTTTTAAAGTCAATGATATAAGACATGGAAATAACATAAAGTTAGATTGTAGTTTCTTAGACTTAGGTATTTTTTATGTTCAGAGTTTCAATTATTTAATTTATTTTTTAGTAGATTATTAGGATTCCCAAATTTACTTTTTTGTTTGTTAGACTCAGTTTGAGTAAATCTTGTGGAGTTGGCCTCGTATTTAGCTCTATTACACCTAAGTGGGATTGGTAACCCTTTCCGGGTTATATTTGACACGCACGATACATGATCAAACACTAAATGGGTTCCTTGTGAAAATTTTTTTTGGAGCAGGCAGAGTTTCTAGCAACATCAAAGATTCCTCCCGTTGCGGACAGGACTGTTGCTAACCTTGAAGGCATAATGCTGCATTCAGTTACTGCTACTATGGACCATACTGTTGTGGCTCCGGTGAATGATGTTTTACAACTAGAGAAAAGTATGTCAGACCATCCTCCTATCACCTTGAGCATAAGGATTTGAATGTCAATCAAGTCATTCCTACCACTTCAGTCGAGCCAAAAACTCCAGTTGATGCTACTGCTATTGCACCAGTGGAGACTCCTCCTATGAGTTTTGAAACTACTACTGTACCTATGACTTCTGAAATTGCTCCTACTTCAATGACATTGACAAAAGTTCTTGAAGATAATTTTGCTCCTACTGATGAAGAACCTCTGAAACGACCAAGTTCCTCTGTGGTGATAAGACCACACCCGTAGCTATTCGATTACTTTTTGGATCTCATTGCACTTCAAACAACCTACAGGGATGATGTTGCTGCATAAATGTGATTACTGCAAGAAGAACTAAGCATTTCTGATGCCAAGCTTTGATAATTGAGGTGGCTGAATAACACTCAGTTGTAATCTCTTTGGCATAGTTAGTCAAAAAGGGGGAATGAGCAAGCAAGATTAAAGTTATAATAATTTGTGACTTTAAGTAAATGATCTTGTATGTTTTTCAAATTGTATTTCATGGATGTAATTATACGCTGATGACTATGACTTTTTGGGGTTTTACTTTTCTATTTTATTAATTTGATCCATCGATAATAATACATTTTATGATGTTCATAAAAAATTTAGTTATCTTAATATTTACCGCTTTTGACCAATCTAGGAAAAATGAGAGATTGTTAAACCCTAGTTTACTATGTTTGGTCAGCCTATCCTTATTGGCATTATATCGTCAAAACAAAAGTCAAGTTAGTTAGGTAAACGATACAATGAATATGGAAGCCTGACTCAGAAATATGTCTGAGTGTAGATACAACTCAAAGATAGATTACAATTCAAATTCTATTGAAAATTACAATATCAAAGTCAGAGTTGAAGAAGAAGATAAAATTGAAGTCGAAGCTAGAATAAAATATGAGTTGAATAATGCAACAAAACAACTATTGGTATTAGTCAACAACAATAAAGAAGTTCGATTGTAAGGGGAGAAATTCGAAATAAAATACAATAAATTCGAGAGAAAGGTGCGTAAAGGAGTGAAGAACTTTATAAAGACAATGAGTCAAGATTCTTGCAGGAATAAATGACTTAGTTGTCAAACCTTGGATGATTCCAACAGAATTTACAATTAGAGAACAAGGAGGTGTTTCGAGTTGTATTGTATTTAGGACTAAATTCCTAGATAGAGTAGATAGACTAAGTCTATACATACTCAAGGTTTCCATTGTGTGGTTCGTCGTTCATTACTTGGTTTTTTTAAATAAGAGATCATTATATTGGTTGTTTATATTAATAATTTGTTTGTTAATTGTTTAGGATGAGCCTACATAGAGGAAGACATTCAAGTCTTACTGTAAAATCAATTCTTGTTTAGTGTTGATGTGCACTTGTTAGTTCATCACTGATTTGTTAATCTCCTCATTTCTCTGGTTTCCAAAACTTAAACATATTTCTTCTCTTCTTTATGGTCCGAAAGAAAGGGAGACTAGAGAGAGAGAGTAGCAAAGAGGGAGATGACCAGAAGGAGAGAGGAAAATGAGAGGAGATGCAAGATAGGAGATGGGAGAGAGCACTTATATATGTATGAGAGCAACGAACATCGAGAAGGGAGAGAAGAAGTTGATCGAGAGGAATGAGACAGGGAGTTGAGTTGAAGGTGAAGATGAAATGGGTTTAAACCACATTTCGTTATCACTTGAATAGAGATCAATAGAAAATTGGTTAAATAAATAATTTTCCCTTGTATCTTATCCATTTACTTAAAACCTTAAATACTCATTTGCCATTTTTATTTATTTATTTCATGTTCATCCTCAATTTTACACCTAATTTAAACCTCGAAAAATAACTCAATTTTGTTAAAAATTGAAAAATACTCGATGCGCTTGGAAACAAGTGGACATCGCATCGAAGTCTTCATTTGACTATATTTCGTGTCGAATAGAGTATAATACATCAACAAGGCACGCAAAATGAAAAAGAAAATTAAATCATGATCTCATGTCCATAATACGTAGGTCCCACCTTAGATACATCAATTCTAATTATAGTCTAACTTTACTTAATTAGTCTCGAAATCGTGTTTATGAACTTCTTGAATTTCACATGGCTTTTTCGAGAATATTAGGCTTAGTAGTTTGAAGTTTTCATGAAACTAAATATTGTTTCATTATCTAATTAAATATCTTCGAGCTTTCAAATGATTAATTTAATAAAATTAGATGTGGGTTTTCCATTGATGTAAGGAAAATTGGTAACTTCATAAATTCTATCAACTTACTTATGATTCAAGTTTATTGATTTGAAAACAATTTACATCATAATGAAAGTACGATTATTACTATGATTTAAGTAATATGTTTGGACACAAAATATATTAATTTGTCATTTTTTTATATTTGTTTAGATGTTTGTTCTATATTGAATTTATTTGATTTAATTTGAATTTAATTTTAGTTAATTGAATTTGTGTTATGAGAAATCTCTGGTTGGATTCTTGTAACTTTTGGGTTGCCATTTATTTTTAGATCTAGTTTTCAGAGAGAAATCTCTGGTGTTTTGGAGGAAGGTTATGAGAGTTCTTGTTCTTCCATAAATGTATTATTTAGTTCATTTTCATTGCTTAAATTTAGTTATGTGTGAATTAATTACTATGTCCTCTCTGGATTAAGGGTTTTTCACATTTGCAAACTTCATTTATAAGGTAGTGTTTATTGAATTGAAAACCTTACTTGTTGGATTCTTGTAACTTTAATTGCATTGATTATAAATCTATTATTTACAGTAGATCGAATTAATTACATTCGTTATTTATAGTGGCCAAAGCATATGTGGGTGTAGGAAATATTTGTAAGTGATTATATCATTGCTCGATAAGGGGGATCACGTTACATGACAAATAGGGCCTTGTCTATTGGCAATCGATATGATATTGTACTTTTTTAGTATAAAAAGGGTAGTAGTTCATGGTAGTTACCACTTCAAGGCAAGTGTTTTTATATAGTGTAAGGCTGCTAGGCCATTGAAAATTGGTGGAGCACTCGAGGCTTTACCGGTCTACTCAGTATATGGTAGTGTCGCAAGTTCCTGGAATAGATCATGAAAACCTGGTTGTTTTCACATAAGCTTGTCTATAAGAATTAAATAGGGAAAGAGGTGTTTTCAGTAACCGATGATTAATTCAAATGTTTTCAATATATGAAACTACTCTCAATCTAGGATTTCTTTTTATTGTTCAATTTATTATTTCTATTTTGATTATTAATCCATGTTTTATTGCCTTAAGATAGTTTATTGAATAAATCTCCTTTAGGATAGGCTCGTTACAAAACCACTATTTCCATTCAATTCATAGCCTAGGTATTCTTTATAGTCTCTGTTGGTTCGACCTCATACTCACCTCACTACAAATCTATAGTAGTCAATGAATTCAGGACTATTATTGTTGCATTCGACGAGGTATCAGTTTTTGGAGTCATTGCTAAGGTATGCATCAAAGAATTTTCAAGGGAAAAATGAGCCAAGAAGAAAACGAACTTGCTTTTAAGGAAGCCAACAAACTCTGAGAAGGTTTTCAACATCTTTGTATATGTCGAGGTTTGTGCCCTAGGTCAATCTACAAACATTTTTTTTTTTTTTTATAGTTTTAGTTAATAAAATAGAGGTTTTCATTTGTTGTTTTATTGTAAGTGAGTGCATGTTTACCATATGATAAGATCCTTAGGTATTTGTTGAAATATCCTAAATGTCCCTAGTCGATCAATATACAAGGAATTGTAATGAATTAAGACTAGTTTGAATCTTAATTAATGGTTATGTTAATATCATGCGTTTAAGGATACGTACCAAGATCACGAGTATTGGTTAGGGAACAAAGTGCTGGACCGACCCGCTATGAGAACACCACATGGATTAAGTCATATGTGTTACTCTTTATAGGTATATTATTTATTTTGAGGACTTTAGATTACTATAGACTTCAATATTAGAAGCATGGTAATTTGACATAATGAAATATTGTCTTTAACTGGATGATTATAAAGATTGTGATTGGTTACCATGTGAATAATGTGAAGGTATGTAATCAAGATAGAATTTGTCCCTCTCATATAGAGAGAGATTTCAGTGGATCCATCGATATGTTAGACTGTTAAATGACAAAGTCCAAGTTAATTGATATGATCAATGTCACTTCAATGTTTTTAGTCTACCTAAAGATTGAGACTAGTACAATTGAACATTAAGGGTGACTTTCCACGCCTTATATTTAATCAAAGAATATCGCACGACAAAAGGATATGATATATGTTATTCATTAGGTTGTATCATTTTTTATATTCATGCTACTTGCGTAGTCGTAATGCCTTGCAAGAGACTGCTTATGAATTGTTTAGCAAAATGGTTTTGGTTCACTACCATCATCACATGAATCCATTGGGTTGCACACAATGAATGGCTTTGCAGAATTTCAATTGGTCCATAGTAATGAATTTGATATGATAACATTGATGACATAAAAGCCCTTACGATTTGTCATATGATAACTTATCAAAATAGGGGCATTCGTGTAATTTGCTTGAATTGCCTAAAAAATAGTTGTAATATGAATAGGTTTTTTAACCGAGCTTATCTACACATATAAATAAAGGTTGAAACCCTAAAAAAAATTTATATTTTTTTCTATTTTTAAGTTCTTTGCATTTTAGGAGAGAAAGAAAAACATCTTCTATTTCTCTTGGGGCTGTCACTCTAAATTGGGTTCATGTATGGGTTTCCAATAGGGGATGCGCGCTTGAACGTCTTCGAGATTAAATAATCAGAGAAGGAAATTATTGATTAAGGTATGGGTTGCTTTTATAGATCTAGTTTAACGAAACTTATTTTTAATCCTGTTGGGGGTTTTTCAATATTGTTTTGAATTTCTCATTGCATATTAACCTTAAAACCCAACAATATACAATTCCCTACCCTACCCGGAGAGTTCATGTTAAAAATTGGACTTATCCATAAACTTCCATTATCTTTTGGAAGGGATGAAGATGATCTAAAGAAATTTCTAGTAGAATTCGAATGGCTCGTGGTTAGTATGAGACCTATTACTGCCAAAACTGATTTGCTTTAGCTAAAAGCTTTTCCATTTTGTTTAAAAATTAATGCTTAGGACTTGTTGTTCTACTTATCACCTTGATCTATCTACTCTTACAATGATCTACACCTTAAATTTCAGGAACATATATGCTTGCGAGCAAGATTGCCTTCATTAAAAGACAAATCTCCACTATTTACATAAAGGAAGGAGATTTTTTTTTCAAGTATTACGACAGATTCAAAAGACATTGTCATGCTTGGCGACAACACAGTTTCTCTAAAAAATCATTATTAGAGGAGTTCTAGGAAGAACTAACTAATGACTCAATGATGGGTGGACATAATATGCAATGGAAGTATTTAAGAAGTTAAATCCTTTGAAGCAAAAAGAATTATTTAAAAAATGGCAAATCAATCAAAGAATTATAGTGTAACAAACAATTCTTATCGAAGTCGAGCCAATGTTAATTTGTAAGAGGATAGGCTAGAAAGTTAGATATCATAATTGACATTAATAATGAAGCAACTTTTGCAAGGATGAAGGAACGTTCAAGCTTTCAGTACATGTTTAAAGTACACGCACATTACAAATGAATATTCTTCACATTTTGGGGAGAGACATCAAGTCGATGTAGCTGAGCAATTTCTAGGATCAACTCATAAGAGATATTGTAGCTATCAAAATGTTATTTAAGTCGTGAGATAGGGTCTGATGATCAGGGCTATGTTTCCCATTGCGTTGATCACTAATCAATCATGGTAAAAAGGCAATAATCACCTCCATAAGAGAAGACAATTACCTTTGGAGAGATTCAGAAGTTGTTTAGGTCTTATACCCAACTGTTTGATACGAGGTTCAGTGAGATGGCAAGGAAAATTGAGCAAGTTAAATTCGAGAATCAAGCAAACAAGGAAGAAAAACAACTTATACAACATTTGGTGAATGCTACTAAAATCAATTTGAGGAGTGGAGCTAAAATTGAATGACCTAAGCAATCGAAATCACTAAGCAACCCGAAAGAGGTAAGGATAGAGGTTGATCATGAAATAGAAGTTACTGGTATACTACCTTAGGAGTAAAGGGTAGAACAAATCATAAAACAAGTTGTTGTTCATCTTTCATTCCCCCAATGTCTTTCAAAAGCAAAGAAAAGTGAGCAAGACAATGAAATCCTAGATACCATCAGGAAAGTAGAGATCAATATCCTTTTGCTAGATGTTTTAGTTAAGATTCCTAGGTATGCCAAAGTTTTGAAAGAGTTGTACAAAAACAAGTCAAAACTACATGAACATGTAAAAGTCACTATAGGTGACGCCATCTCAGCCATCCTTCAAAAGAACCCCCCCCCCATTAGTGTAAATACCCAGGAATGTTTTTAGAGCAAATCACCATTAGTAAGAAACACTTCCCTAAGGAATCGTTAGATCTAGAAACTTCTATAAATGCCATGCCTATATCTATGTTTAAGACTCTCAATTATAAAGCACTCAAGGAAATAAAGATATTGATCTAGTTATTAGATAGGTCAGTTGTGCATACCATGAAAGTCTTAGAAGATGTGATTATGGTGATAGGTTCCATTGCACTTTCCTGTAGATTTCTTCTCCATAGATATGAAGGATGAACCATTCCCCTACTCTTCTTCAATTCTCTTTGGATGTCCTTTCATGAAAAGTGCACATGTCGAGATTGACGTCACAAACAAATCTTTGATTGTAGAATTTGATGGTGTTGTTGAGAAATTTAATATTCATAACGCCATAAAATATCCTACCGATGTCTTGTCCGTGCGAACAATGGATGTGGTTGATCCACTTGCATAAGAAAGTATTGAATATCCTACAAGGGATACATTGCACTTAATTAAATGTCAGGGACTGAATCCTGATCATTTGGAATCCATCTGTTCACTTGGCACTAATGTTGATGATGTTGTAATGGAGTTAGAATCTTAAGAACTCCATTTTGAAGCCTTTGTTCCTATGGACTTTTTTCCTTTTGGTCCTAGACTCGTGCCCTCGCTTGATGGTCGCGGCCCAAGTATAACGACTTGATTGTAGTAATAATGAGATCAACTAATTTTGATCACATATATCATTCTCAAGGAAAGGTGTATTGCGCATAGTATACTTAGTTAAATTCACTCTATTGCTGAGAAAATCTCTTTTTAATTTGTTTTAATTAAACTACTATATTCTAACAAAACAATGTAAATACTTGTACTCTTATATTAAGAATATATTAGTTCACAACTTTACCTAGGTAATGAATAATTATGCTTTTCAACTAACTACATTTGTCTTCATTCTGTGTGTAAAATGCTCAATTAGAATAGACAATTTTTCTTAAGATTCACTTCAACCCACTGTCGTGACGGAAGAGATTCTGATGTGCAAAGTAAAACTCCACCTATCGGTGTGAATGGCATAAGTTCCAAATTACTTTAATTTTTAAATCTTTAGATTCATAACCACTTAAGTTTACTATCGATGCCTCTCTAATCAATAACTATTTATCGATGCCATATATTTTACGGTTGCATCATCCATATCTGGCTTAAAAGCTCTGATGGCCATGATAAATCATAAAACATCTAATCAACAAACACGTGATCAAGATATTCGTACCATTATGTATAGAATCAATACAAACATTTTTATCTATATAACCCACTCATAACTACTTTACCATAGCATTCATTCCATAGGATCCATTTATCCCTAAAATTAATGAAATACTCACTCATCATTGAAATAAATATGAGCATCATGGTATTCATTGGAAGTAAAGATAAAGTTAAATAACTTCAATTAAATCAAGAAAAAATATCGAATAACCAGATGTGGAGTCTTTGATGTCTTCTCCTCCAAAACTTTTCTTAATACTCATGAACAATGTAAACCTAAGCTATTTTGTGATAATTGGTGGTGTATGATAATTGGTTCATATTGCATGTGTTTACCACATTCTACAACCTATTTATACCCTACGACACTTTAGAATAAAATTAGAAACCCTAATAAACAATTGCAAATGAACTATAACTCCAAAACTTTCAAATTTTATTTCCCGGCGCTATTTGTAAGTGATCCACGCCGTTTGTGTAAAGCCAACGGTGCCACCAAAACTTCGGCCATTTTATGTAATTTTTCCCTTCACAGCAGGTTAAACGCCCTATCTAGTCCACCACGGCGCCATGTGTACAATACCACGACACTGTCACTACACCACCACTAATGCACCACTTTTCTTCACTTCTCTTATTCTCTACGCCTCGTCCAAGCTGTGTAGCCATTTCCCATGGCGTCAAGCATACTAGCCGTGGTGTAAAGTGTGGCTTTTTGCATTTTATCCTCGTTTCATCATGAAATTACTCCTTTGTCTAACTTATACCTTTTATGCCTAAAAACACATAAATACCACCAATTGGAGCTTATTTTGGAACATTTTTACCAAATATACTATTACTGCTTAAGTTCATATTCATTTGACATCTTTTATGGAGTATTTTTCAATTCAAATAAGTTTAAGTTAATAATCCACTCAAGTGTTTTTCTTTATAAAAACAAATATTTTCAAAAACATGTAGCTTTAACAACGCATATAATTCACTTTAGAAACTCAAAAGTAGTTCACAACTAAAACCATCACTACTCACAAGTTTATTTCACCCCGACACTCAAGTAGCAAGTGTATAATCTTATGATTTCTCATTAAGCTCAGGAATTCATTGACAAGCATAGATCATACTAGTATTTTAGAATTTAACACTTCAAGAGTCCATGGAACTTAATATTGCTGGAGAGAAAACTTGACTTAATAAACTTACTTTTACTATAGCTCAATCTTTTAATTTGAATAGTTTTAGTATAACTTCCGCCTTTCTTTTATTGTATATATCTCTATTTTTTCTTTTCTCCTTCTATTTTTCTAGTGCACGGTTCCTTCTCCTTTTCCTATGAGTTACATTTTTCTTTTTTCAAACCATCTAGTTTTTTGCTCCTTTTCTTGTAAATCTTATGAGAGTCTCTAATTTTATTTATGTTCAAAACTCTTGTTAGCACTTCTCACTTTCACTTTATCAAGCGATTTTTAACTCCAACATTTCATTTAAACCCCATGCCTATCTCTTCCCCTATTAACACTAAGTCGTTATTTACTTTATATTTAAGTAAGATTCGTACTTACTATAGAATTATTAAGAGATCTATATTTTTCACTAGAAGTGTGTTAGTATTCTCTTTGCTTTTGTTTCAAGTTCATGGTCTTCCCTAACTCTTGGTTTCTAATCATGAAATCATACCAATGTTTGCTATATTTGTTATTTTCTTCAAAAATTTAATAACACTCTATTGAGTTTCATATCATCAAGATACTTATATTCGTACTCATCCTCAATTAAAGACATGAACTTTGTAAATAAATTACTTATTCATTACTTATTACTTTATATAACCTAGCTAATCTATACTACCTAAACGCATTCAAATAATAAGTAAATGAAAAAGATACACTACCATGTTTTCCTCTTCAACTGCTTTAAAAAGAATTTACAATCATACTTGTAGTGTTTATCCTTATTTCATCATTTCTTACAACTTCCAATATTATAGATGCCCACAAACTTAAACCAAACGTTTTCCTCAAGATTTAAAAATAAGCCTAAAACATAATAACACTAAACACATAAACATAATACTAGTAAAAATACATAATAATGCATAAACATAAAACTCAAACAACTAATAAAGCGAAAATATATCCCAAATGTAAAAGATAATTAGCATAAATGTATCACTAATTTCCCAAAGGTCTAAAGAAATCTTAAGACTCAGACTCTAGGACAGAGCATTAACATCAACATCGTCATCATCAACTCTAGCAAAAGATGGTGTCGAAAGTTGCTCCACCTTTCTACTCTACACCATGGTTGGATCACACATGTAATGCGATGTTGCTGGAAAACCAATAGACCTATCAGTTGGGTCTTAATTGTTTGCTCTTCTCATATCTCGCTATGTCCCTCTGACGATTTGAAAATAACATGAAATTATAATGTCCGTTCAATCAGTTTTGTTCAAATCTTACTAAGGCTTCACAATATTGAGTCATGCCCTCTCTGTATTGTTTCCTTATCTCAACAATATAAAGCCTCTACTGTCGTAGAGTTAAGTCCTCAAGTGGTGATACTGGTGCATGTTATGGTGGAATTGGTGGAAAGACCTCAGGACCATGCAAGTTCTACTTTCCTATAAATGAGTCTACAAACTCATAGCCCTCACCAAATCCTTTTCGGTGATCCTCCTCATCTCCATATCTCATTTTGCAACTCTTGAGCCACCTCCATTGTTGCTGCTGCTGTTGCGTGATATTCTTGGTCTTTGACCAACAACTATCCTCAAGTATGTCCCTCTCTGTTCTTTCTCTTTCTCATCCTTGGAGTCTTCGTATACATTCAGTGATTTCAAGGTTAGCGTAAAATCCTTATTTATTGTTCTTTAGGCTTTAATATCAAATTCTTCATCTTGAATCAACTGCACTTCAGCTTTCAAGGATATTTGGGTTATTAGGATTGGAAACAATAATTTTTTTTCTCTCTGTCATTGTATACTCCCTCGAGTTCTTATAGATGATCTCACCCACGTTGATCCTCTAATTATTTATAATCTCATATAAACAAGTCACTTTGGGCTTGTTGATCTCACCCTGCTGAGTGGTCGGGTATAATGAAGCAACTAGAAAGTGTTACCACATTCTAAAGAATTTCCTTACACTCCCCTTTTTAATGTGCTTTGACACATTCTCGACTCCCATTACCAATCTTTGTCGTCCTCAGACAACCAATGCTATCTCGATAACTCTAAATGGGTATAGGTTATAGGGTCTCTCATTCAAATCATACAGGAAGGTCTATGATTCTCTAGCCATACACAAGTTTCGTAACCCATAGATGCTACTTATGTAATGCTCATTAAAGAGGACCATTACTCCTCTCACTTCTACTAGGTCATCGTTCTTAGTAAACTTTGCATTGGCATAAAATTTATAAACAATTTCACTTACTGCATTAACATTATTCTCTTTATAGTCTTAAGTGAATGGCTCCCAACCATGTTGCCTAATGAAATTGTTTACTCTCTTGTCATACTTAGTTGGTAAGTTTATTCCTCTCACGTAAATGAATTTCCTATTCTGAATGACCTTATATCTCTCTTTAGCCTTTTTACTAATATAGTACTTAGACTAAAAAGATCTCGGTTCATCCTAATTCGAATCTGTTGAGGATGATGTCTCATAATCATTTGCCCTTGCTTCACTAATTTGACTTGTTTGCCTCCTTGCTGTTGGCATTTTCAAAAAGAATTCACACAACACAAAAACTCACAACACGGGATTTCAAATCACTTAAAATCAAAATTTTTATCCACAAGGGTCAGTGACATGCCAAATAATGCAAAAGACAGACTAGTTTACCATAAGTCACATTGCAGCTCTAAATAAACTAAACTAAATATTCCTATCCAACAAACCTATTTTTCACAATTCATGCAATTCCTTCAAGAATATCCAAAAATTTCAAAGCATAAGTACTAAAATTATAAATTTACTTCAACGTTGGACTATTTTTCGGTGTAGAATACTCCTCTAAGCTTCTATCAATCAAAGCCTTACCTTGCTCACAAACTAAAACCCTATTGCTCTCTTGAATCAAATCATCAAATTAATGTTTTAGCTCACCTCCTTGTGCAAATCCATAGTGTATACTCGCTTTTGACTCTTAATCACTAAGAACAATCTTTTTCTCACTTAGAAATGATCAAACTTGGCTTCTAGAGGGATGTATGCTTGGTTGGTGGTGTACGGATAAGGTTTCAAGTGTGGATTATATTTGTAGAAAGGGGTTTAAAACCCCCACCTTCATGCTGATGTTGTCTCGTATAGGGCATGGCGCGACTACAACATGGTCACGACGTCGAGATTGCTATGAGAATTTTAGCTCACAGCTTGACGTCGTGGTGGTGCCATCCTTATTTTCCTACGACGCTGCGAGTATACACACACGACGTCAACCAGTCTGTCTCCATAATTTTGTAAATTTTACATTAACTCCCTATTAGTGCTCTCCCAGTTTTGTGTATTACTACACAAGGTGTCATGAAATACCCTATATATTCAAAATTTTCATAAAAAATAACATGTGATTTGTCCATGTACCTGACCTTTACCACTTTAACTTCTTCGCTCTTTTACACTTTTAACTGAGATTTTCCATTCCGATGAAATGCTACTCGACAAATAGTTTTTTCGGCACAATTAGCACAAAACTTTCAAAAGTTGAAAAACGACTAAAATGCTTGGATTATTCTAACTAAACTAAATAATAACTAAATGAAATTTAAATATTAAAATAAAAAACCCCTACGCTGCCTCCCTTTAAAGTTTTGTTTAACATTATTAGCTAGATGCATTTTCACTTATTTAGTTCAAGTCTAAATTGAGGTACTCTATTTGTAGGTTGGAGATAGCAATATCTCTCCTATTTAGAAGTAATTCATGTCCTTTAACAAAGACACTCTTCTTAGCATCATTTTCCTCCTTGATACTCATTGTGATCATTTTCTTCCTTGTTATTTCATTGACAGTCTTTAAGAATGGTTGTCCAAGTATCATAGACACATCATCATCTATATCATTATCTATAATCTCAAAATTAGTGATAAATGTGTGTCTACCCACTTTTACATGAACATTAAAGACTTTTCCTATTGTTAGTACCAAGTTACCATCAACTACTTGCGAGTCTATTGTATCGAGAAAATTGATCTTTAAGTTTGCTTATACCATGTCTTTTATAGGTATCACATTGACTGAGGCTCTCGTATCAAACAAGATGTTTCTAAAATGGTGCACATCAATAATCAATGGCACGCATATATCTCTAAGATCTCTCTTCTTAATTAGTTGAAGTCTCAGTGTGAACTTGAATTTTGGTCTAGGCTTCTTTGGAAAAACCATGATGTTATTTCCTTTTGGTGCTTCTTCAGAAGGTTCTTCATCTTGTTGCTTAACTCTCCAATGTTTCTTACCCTTTTTGTTATTCTTCAAGGCATTGATCCTTTGTTGCTTAAGTCATTCGAGATTATCTTGCCTTACTTTCGTTTCTTTCTTACGCATCACTTATATTTTCTTAGAGACAAAATGTTACTATTTTTGGCTTATACATTACTTGCTCTTGCATTGGCTCATTCATTGTCATAGTGCTTATCATATAAATAGCACTAACATTCTTCTTGGGATTTGTGATAGTGTTACTTAGAAACTACCCTTCTTTCCTTTAATTCAATGCAATGGCTTGTTGACCTATCCGTGTCTCCAATTTCTTGATGGATTATGATCTCTCATTGTCCATCTTTAGTATAGTTTTTTTCACATTTTCCATCTCTTTCTCATGCTTCTTATGGCATTCCATATTGTTCAAATCAATGACATGCAGGAATTTCTCAATTGACTTTAATGAAGTCATATCTTCACTTTGGCCTAGTTTCCCTTATTAGACTTGTTGATGAAAACTTGGCAATAACTTTAATGTGTTATCATGATTTATGTATGAGAAGTTCTGATAGTTATGTTCTTGATAAAACCTCAGAGGAGTCATTCCTCTCAGCCTAAAGTTTTTTCCTAACGTATGTCGAATCCGTCAATAAAGAAAAGTACTTAAACCAACTATATTGTAGAATAGTGGCAAAGGGTCGATCTCACAGAGATTGGTAGTCTTTCAAAGGTTAAAAACAACCAAAAAGAAATTAGGGGTTATAAATAAATAAATTAATTAACTAAACTAAATAAAATAAATAAATAAAGTAATAAAAATAATTTTGAAAACAATTAATGGGCACGTAGGTAGTACCTAGATCTACGGTTCCAGCTAAAATCAAGATTTAATGGCATATCATGGTCTTCAGTTTTTCCCGAAAATTTATTAATTCGAATTCTCCTAGATTAGCTATAGAAAATCGACGTCCGCCAGAAATTCATTATTCCCCTAATCTCGATAGCTAGGACATCCGCTACTAACTACTTCTTTAATTAATGCATAACCTTAGACAACCACCATAAGGTTTAACACACTTACCGCAACAATAAGGACCGATTGGAATGGCTCCTTTCGAGGCACTTTATGGAAAACCTTGTCATTCACCAGTTTGTTGGACCGATGTTGGTGAAGTAGCATTGTTGGGACTAGAGTTAGTTCATGACTACATAAAGAAGATCAAGCTAATTCGACGATGCATAAGTGCAATAGAGGATAGAAAGAAGCGTTATGTAGATAAGAAATGCAGGACCATTGTGTTTGAGAAAGGTGAATGGGTACTTTTGATAGTCTCTCCGTGAAAGGGACACCAGAGATTTGGGATCAAAGAAAAGCTTGCTCTGAGATTTATTGGGCCATTCATGATCATCGAGAAGATTGGTCCAATACCATATATGCTTGAGCTCCCTCCATAGTTAGCAACAATACACAATGTCTTCTGTGTCTCAATGTTAAGAAACCTATTCTCAAATGCACCACGGGTTATCGATTGGACTCAGTTTGAGTTACAAGAAGATGCCTCCTACAAAAATTAGTCAGTCCACATCTTAGATAGGAAGGTCCACATGGGTCAAAGTGAAATGGCAATTTCATGATGACAAGGAGATGACATAAGAGCAAGAGAGCTATATGTGCAAGTACTTCCCAGACTTATTCTTAACCGAGGTACGGTTTACTTTTAAATTTCACAAACAAAATCTCTTAAGTTGGGGAGGTTGTGACGATCCTAAATTTTTACTAAATAAGTATGCCCTAATAGTGTGTAAATTTATGTTAAAATTTGGTAGAAACCCTAAAACTCAAAATAATTATATAGTTAGGCCCACGCGGGACCCAACTTTTATGAGAAATCGAAATCAAGAAAGAGAGAATGACAAGTTTGACCGACTCCTACATGTATTCTCGCAACAAATTAGGAAAGAGAGGATATTGAGAATATTGGAATACTTAATATTAGGAGTGAATTAAGGGTTGTGAATCATCTCAAATAAAGTCAAAGAGAAAAAAAAATGCATACAAGTTGAACATACAAGTGACCGAAAGGAAGAAACCGCAAGCTGGGAGAGGGACAAGGAAGGAGATTCTTGGAGTACTGACGCGTGTCGTTCGTGCCAAATATAACCCGTAATCGAGTTACCAACCGTAAGGGTGTAGTAGTGGTAAATACGGGGTCGAATCCGCAGGACTTGAGTTACTCTAAGTTAACTAAATATGGGAGTTTTCAAATAAATATTAATTAAACTAATTAATCTAACTAAACTAAGTAAATAAAATAACTAACTACTTTTAAACCAATTAATTAATAATTAATTAATACCTAAATAATACCTAAATCTCCAGTTCCACAAATCAGAATCAGGATTCAATGACAATCATGGTCTTCAATCTTTCCCAAAAAATTATTAATTTAATTCTCCTAGATTAGCTATAGAAAATCGACAACCGCCAGAAATTCCTAGTTCCCCTAATCTCGATAGTCAGGACGTCTGCCACTAACTACTTCCCTAATTAATGTATAACCTTAGACATCCGCCAATCAGGTTTAATACACTAACCGCAGTAATATGGATCTACGGGAACACTAATCCTAGATAACCGGATCGCTACCGCTCCCGATTTAACCTAGATTCAATTGTTGTATATTCAAACACCGAAAGGGTTTTACGGCAAACGGGTGAATGTTTGTTACTTTATTGGTCTAAAAGCACAATTATACGGATACTAATATTCCAAATAACTATAGATTGTCAATCTAAAAGCATGCATTGGCCATATACACACCATAGATATAAATCATAATCATTAAATCAACAACAATGAAATTGGAGAAATTAAATTAATTAAATAATAAAATGAAAGATCTCACATAATATGCTTTGAATCCATGATCCCTACTTGCTTCCCCTTCGACTTAGGCAAGAAATCGATTAGCCAGACATCATCTTCAAAAATCTATACTAAAAACTAATCTAAAATTATACTAATTAATTCCTATTCTATAATACCTAGGTTCCTAATATATATAAATACTCCAAATTGGTCTCGGATACTAATTTTAGGGGTTAGGTACGTGACTCGTGCGTCGAGGAGCATCGTAGGGGTGTTTTTGGCTTGAAAAATCGACTCTGCCACGTGTAAATAGTCTATTAGCTGATTTTCGGGGTCTTCCTGACGTGTCGCAGCGCCTTTGGTCCGTCCCTGTCACCGCCACTGAGTTGTCGCCGCCTTATTCGCCGAAATCTGCTGTGTTCATTGTGTGTGTGCTGACTCATCGCCACGTGGCTTCTCATGATTAGTGGAACGCCTTTCTATAAAGTACCCGGGCCAATCGGTGAATGCCACGTGTCACACTCGCGACTCTCAAAAGTCGCGCAAGAGGACCGAATTTCTAGGAGTCTGTATTGTTACGGATCTCGAGGCCGATCGATAGAAGCTATGCGAGAAGGAATGGCTTGCGTGTGACGTGGCTCTCAGGGTGACGTGGCAACGCGTGGCAAGTCAGGATTGGCTGCTGGTCTGTATTCCGCTGACATGGTGACACCCGATTGGTCACGCTGGCGTGTGACGACGTCCTGTTAGTTTGAATGCCCACGTGGCAGCGTCTGATTGGTCCTGAGGTGCTTTTCTCGCTGACGTGGCATGCTTTGATTGGCTGGAACACCATGTCCGCTATTCGACCCACCGCGCCACGCGTATTTCGAGGCAAACTGTCCGGCATCCGATCACTGCAAGTAAATACTCCATTTTGAATATTTTTCCGCCACGAATTCAACCGCGCATTCCGTTTCACCTAAAAATGACCAAAAAACATAATTAAATATATATTTTAAATACTTTTAATAATTAAACATACTAAAATAGACTATTAAATATATAAAAATACTAACTTATCAAGTACCTTGCGTTAGGTAAACTTTCTCTCGCATTTTATCTTGTCAGACTGATTGTTTTAAGATTTACCGAGTTAAGATCTGAGTTTTTTTAAAGAAGAGGATAGAAGAAGGCGGACTACACGACGGTGCAGTCCACAATTGAGAAGTTGAAGGAGGAGGGGAGCGCACACAATGCTCCACCCCAGCCATATGGGTAGGTTTGGCCTTTTGCCCAACCGCATAAGCTATTGGTTGGGCCAAAGGCTTAGCTGCACGAATGGCAATTCATGCAGCAGGAAAACAAAAGGGGGAGGGAGCGCAGTGATTTGCGCTCCTACCCCCCTGTACACTTAGGCCTGGGTTAATCCCGAACCTAGTTCACGAATTGGTAGGGGTGTGCCTATACGCTCCCCCAGGTCAGCCAGTTGGGCCGATACGACCCAGTGGATCGGCCCAATTACCCAAACTTTAAATATAAATATAAATAATGTAATAACAGAATTTAAAATAATTAGAATAAATTCGTTGAAATAAATTTTGATTTTTAAAATAGGAATAAAGAGATAACACTTATATTGTTTTGAATAAACATAAAAGTATTTTTGGAAAAGAATTTCGAAATTAGTTTTATTTCATGTTAACTTGTTGAGTTAATCAACACTTAACCTATTTAGATTGACTAAACTTCAGATTATGCTCGAGAGTGCCAAATAGAGATTAGTGGAAATTAACGTACCAGGTAAGTTGGGATTTAAGTTATTGGTTTTATTATTATTTACCTTTCTACTAGACTATATGATAGGAATCATGTAAGTAGGACATACGGGTAGATTGGGGTGCATTGTTAGACATTGTGTGTAGATAACTTAGTGGAGCTTGCTAGGAGTCCTTACACTAGATATTACAAGTTCGACCAGAAGTTCAGGACAGTTGCACCATACTAGGGAAAATAACAAAAAGGGCAGTCACCCAGAATTAATGTTTATTAATTGAGAATATGATTAACTCCAATGTTCTCAATAAATGTTTGTTAGTAGGTGCTATGTCCAGTTGGACTAGTTTTTGGACTTGGTGATAAGTAAATCTTTCACAATATGAGGGAATGGAGTGTTGATAGCGCTATGGCATAGTAGGCTCGATCTTTGCAAATTTCAGCGTTGTTGAGGAGTCTATCACAATAGCTCAGACATGTCTAGCATTTGCACATTTTAATGCATTGATAATTATTTTGTTTATATAATTTCAAGCTTATTGCCTTCGTCATATTAAATATTTACAAGTCATGCACTTATTTATTGTTGCATCTATTATATGGAATGTTCATAATGTCGGTAACTTAACTTAAACTTATTGAGCACCATTGCCCCTTTGTGCTCACCAAATAATTTTCCCCCACGGGTTCTTCATCGAGAGTTAATAAGGGGAAAGGGGTAGCTCCAGCTATCTAGAGGATTTTTCTGATAGTTGATTGGAATGGTTCAAGATCGAACCTATATTTTGTTTTTATTTATGTTATTTATCATGGGATTTGGGATTTGAAATAAACCAAGCTAGAGGGGTATTTATTCTAGTTGATAACTCTTGATTTCCAATATTGGCCTTATGTGGAAACATTGAAATAAACTTTAATTAATAATATTATGCTGCACTTATGATTATTTAATTCAAATTCCAATTCTTGATGAAAGATAATGAGTTAATTTTGAAAGAAGGCTTACTAGTTAGGTTCAAAATTCAGTGACCGTGTTGGTTAGTGAGTTATGGATCGAGCTAGCGTACTCGTTATGCATTTAGGAAAATGGGTCATGACACATCTGCTACTAACTACTTCCCTAATTAATGCATAACACTGGACATCCGCCATAAGGTTTAACACACTAACTGCAATAATAGGGATCCGTGGGAATACTAATCCTAAATAACCGAATCACGTACGCTTCCGATTTAACTTTGATTCAATTGTTGCACACTCAAGAACCGAAAGGTTATTAGGACGATTGGGTGAATGTTTGTCACTTTTATTGGTCCTAAAATACAATTATGAATACAATTGATCCAATTAACTATAGATTGTTCACCTAAAAGCATGCAATGGCTATATACATACCTTAGATTTAAATCATATTCATGAAAAACAACAACAATAAAGTAGAAGAAATTAAATCAATTCAAATAATAAAAATCATAGATCTCACAATTTATGCGATGAATGGCGAATTTTGACTTATTTCCCCTCCGAACTAGGCAAGGATTTGTTTAGCCGAACATGGTTTCAAGTGCCTCATGCGTTCCCAAAAAATAAAAGTCGACCCTAATAATACCCTATGTCGGACATCCTGTGATGATTCTAATTTTTTACTTAATAAGTATGCCCTAATAGTGTATGTGAATTTGTGTTAAAATTTTGTAGAAACCTTAAAATTCAAAATAATTATAAGTGTGGGCCCACGTGGGAGCCAACTTTAATGAGAGACCAAAATCAAAGGAAAGAGAATGGAAAGTTTGACGAACTCCTACGTGTATTCTCACAAAAAATAAGGAAATAGAGGATATTGAGAATATTGAAATACTTAATATTAGGAGTGAATCAAGGGTTGTGAATCATCTATAACAAAGAAAAAAAGAAACAAATGCACACAAGTTGAACATACAAACGACTGGAAAGGAAAAAACGCAATCCGAGAGAGAGATGAGGAAGGCGATTCTTGGAGTACCTCGCGTTAGGTAAACTTTCCCTCGCATTTTATCTTGTCGAATCAATTGATTTATGATTTATCGAGTTAAAATATGAGTTTTTTTTTTTAAAAAAAGAAGAAGATAGAAGAAGGTGGACTACGCAACAACATAATTTGCTATTGAGAAGTCAAAAGAAAAGGGGAGCATTGTAAGTTTAAGGAGAAAGTGAGCACACACAACGCTCCCCTAGCCATATGGGTAGATTGTGCCTTTGGCCCTGCCACATAAGCTGTTGTTTGGGCAGAAGGCCCAACTGCACGAACTGCTTAATGGTAGTTCACGCAGTAGGAAAACAAAAGAGGGAGGGAGCGCAGTGATGTGCGCTCCCACCCTCCCCCCAAGTACACCTGGGCACTGGGTTAATCCCAGGCCCAACTGACAAATTAGCAGGGGAGTGCCTATGCGCTGCCTAGGTCAGCTAGATGGACCGATCTGACCCAGTGGATTGGTCAAACTACCCAAACTTTAAATAAAATAAATAAAGGATATAATAATAGAATTTAAAATAATTAGAATAAATTAATTGAAATGAATTTTGAGTTTTCAAATAGGAATAAAGAGAAACACTTAAATTGTAGTGAATAAACATAAAAGTGTTTTTCAAAAAGAATTTCAAAATTAGTTTTCTTTTAAGTTAATTTTTTTAGTTAATCAACACTTAACCTATTTAAGTTGAATGGACTTTGGAGTACACTTGTGAGTGCCACTTTTAGATTTGTGGAAATTACCGTAACAGGTAAGTTGAGATTTTAAGTTGTGGGTTTTATGATTATTTACTTTTATACTAGACTATATGATAGGAATCATGGAAGTAGGACATACGAGTAGATTGAGGTGCATTATTAGACATTGTATGTAGATAACTTAGGGGAGCTCGCTCACCAAATACTATAAGTTCGACCAGAAGTTTGGGCCGGTTGGAGCGTACGAAAGAGAATAACAAAACCCTGAATTAATGTTTATTTATTGAGAATAGAATAAACTCCAATGTTCTCAATAAATGTTTGGTAGTAGGTGATATGTCTAGTTGGACTAGTTTGTGGACTTGAGGATAGGTAAATCATTCACACTGTAAGGGAATGTAGTGTTGATACCGTTATGACCATAGTAGGGTCAATCTTCACGAACTTCAGCGTAGTTGAGGAGTCTATCACAGTAGCTTATACATGTCTTGCATTTGCACATTTTGATGCATTGATAATTATTTTGTTTATATGCTTTCTTGTTTATTCCCTTCTTCATATTAAATATCTGCGAGTCATGCATTTATTTATTGTTGCATCTATTATATGGAATGTTCATAACACCCGTAACTTAACCTAAACTTATTGAGCACCGTTGCCCCTTTATGCTCACCCGACAATTTTCCCCCGTAAGTTCTTCATCGAGAGTTAATTAGAGGAAAGAAGTAGCTCCAACTGTCTAGAGGATTTTTCTGACTGTTGATTGGTATGGTTTGAGACTGAACCAATACTTTGTTTTTATTTATATTATTTATCATGCGATTAAGAATTAGAAATTTACCAAGCTAGATGAGTATTTATTCTAGTCGATAACTCTTGATTTCCAATATTGGCCTTCAAGTTTTCATGTTGATTGTATATAATTATATCGGATAGATATAACCCTTCAAGTTTTCATGTTCTTTTATTCCTACCAGCCGGAAATGGAAGACAAAGGGAGTCCCAACGACTTGGCAAATATGTTGCCTAGTGAGAGGGAGATAAGAGAACTGATGGAGATTAGAGTCATTCGTTAAGAGGATAATGTCATTCGAATGCTAGAACTCATTTAGACACACATAACTCAATATAATCGAGGTAGAGCCAATATAGTGCCAATAGTCTAAGTGGAGATGGAAGCAAACTTAGTCAACCGATAGAATATAGCACTAGTAGACCCTCTAGTGGCACCTATTGCACTAGAAGCCCCAGTTGTGGCAGCACAAGTAGCCTTGGCAGTAGTGGCTAATGCTGAAGAGCAATTGCTCTTATTGGCTAAGCTAAGATGAGAATTCATGAAATATGTAATCCCTAAGTTTTATGGAACAAATGAACCAGGGCAGTTGAGAATAAGATAATGACTAAGGAAAAGTGACAGAGGGCCATGGATCTAGATGAAGAAATGACGGTTAACTTTGCGTCCTTTTGCGTTGAGAAAGTAGCTTACAAATGGTGGAACATGATCCTAAGGACTGAGGGCGAGGTCACTACTTAGGTGCAATTCAAGGAACTATTCAATGTGAAGTACTTTCATGAGACAGTGAGAGATCATAGGAACTTAGAGCTCATTACACTTGAGCAAAGCGACATGATTGTGGCAGATTATGAGTCAAAGTTCCACGATCTATCAAAATATGCACTAGAGATGGTGGCATCAGAAAGAGCCAGAATCAAGAGATTTGTGGGAGGTATTAGGCCAGAAATTCGAGGTATATTGCCAGCACTTGTACACTAAACATATGAGGCGATAATAGTTAGTGCATTTCATTATGAAGTCGCTATGATTAAAGATGGTACAATTAGGGTTGCTCCTGCAATGCCATAGATATAGAATCAGAGTTAAAGCAGAGGGAATGGTGGATTCTTTAAAAGGCCACAAGACAAGAGCCGTAGGACAAGCAACTATTAGGGTAACCCATCATCAGAGGTTCATTTTAACACCAAGCAAAGGTGGGTACTGTGGCGATGACTTCTGCAGCACCAGCAGCGTTAGTAGGGGGTTCTGCGATATCTTTAAAAACATCGCAGTGGTCAGGTGGCTAAGAGAAGACTCAATCATGTCTGAGGTCAAAGAGTAGAGGACAATTGCCTATGCTGGGGAACAGGGGTAGAAGGGACACATCACTTGTTTGAAGTATGGGAAGTGAGGTCACTACCAGAATCACTATTCAGGTGCTCCATCAGCGTCTGTTGGCAGTGTAGGTCAGCCGGGTAAGGGACAAATGAAGCCTACGATTAAGCTAAATATAGACTCTACCAGTCAACTTGTTACAAGTACTATTAATATTTATGGTAAAGATATGTGTACTTTAATAGACTCAGTCTCCAGCATTTCATTCATATCAGGAAGCGGGGTAGACGAGTTAGGGTTAAAACCAATCAAAGATAGTACATTACTCATCTTGAGCACCACAATGAGTGAAAATATATACACCAACCTCATCTGTCTAGACTATGTAGTCAAGATTGATGGGCGTGACCTACCCACCAATCTTATAGTCCTAGAGTTTAATGATTATGCTATTTTTTTGGGAATGGACTGGCTTTCCGCATATCATGCCCACATTGATTGCTTCTACAAAATAGTCATTTTTGAAGTGTGGAACCTACCTCCATTCTTACTTAGAGGCAGAACACCTCCTCGACATACCAATCGAGGAAAAGTAACAACTATTTAGGAGATTAAATGAATAATGGGAGTCACCACTTTAGGAAAGGAAGGATGGGAATATGAGATTCAGAAGATACCTATTATGCGAGAATTGCCATAAGTTTTTCCCTCTGATCTACTGGGTACTCCTCTACATAGAGAGATTGTGTTTATCATCGATCTTATACTGGGAACGAAGCCAATATACATACCACCATATCATATGGCACTTAAGGAGTTAGAGGAGTTGAAAAAAAAATTGGAAGAATTGTCAAAACAAGGCTTCATAACTCCGAGTATGTCACCATGAGGTGTTTCAATCTTATTTGTAAGGAAGAAAGAAGGGAGTATTAGGATGTACATGGATTACCATCAGTTGAAACGAGCAACTATCAGAAACAAGTACCCATTGCCGAGAATCGACGACCTATTCGACTAGCTGAGAGGAGCCAAATTTTTCTCGAAGATTGATATGAGGTCAGGGTATCATCAGGTTAGGATTAGGGAGGAAGATGTTCTGAAGACAGCGTTCAGCATGAGATATGGTCATTTTGAGTTTACAGTTATGCCTTTTGGAAAGACTAATACACTTGTGATGTTCATATATCTCATTTATCATGTTTTTCAACCTTATCTAGATCAGTTTTTGATATTTTTCATTGATGACATAATGATTTACTCAAAGTCCCAGGAAAAGCATGAGACACATCTCAGAGTTACCTTACAGACATAGAAAGATCACCGATTATACACTAAGTTCAATAAGTGTGAATTCAGGGCAACAGAGGTGAAGTTCTTAGGACACACTGTTAGTGCAAATGGAGTGACAGTTGATTGTGATAAAGTTAATGTAGTAATAGATTGGTCAACACCAAGTACAGTGACAGAGATCAAAAGTTTCTTGAGATTGGCTGGTTATTACAGAAGATTTGTTAAATGTTTCCCAGCATTGTTGCCCCATTGACACAATTGACAAGGAAGAATGTACCATTTGATTGGGATGACAAATACAAGAATGTTTTTTTTGAAATTGAGGCAGAAATTAACCACCACTTTAATGTTGACACTACCAGAACCAGGAGTTGCACTAACAGTTTAAAAAGATTCTTTAGGAATCGGACGTGTTGGAGTATTTATGCAGGAAGGGAAAGTGATAGCCTACGCATCTTGACAACTCAAGATCGATGAAAAAAATTACCTGATTCATAATCCAGAGTTGGGAGCAGTTGTCTTTGCATTGAAGATTTGGAGACACTAACTTTATGGCAAGAATTTTACCGTTTATTTAGATCACAGGAGTTTTAAATATTTGTTCACTCAGAATGAGTTGAATATGAGACAGATGAGGTGGCACGAGTTTCTTAAGGATTACAATTTCAGTTTAGAGTACCACATAGGGAAGGCAAATGTGGTGGTAGATGCCTTGAGTAGACAAAGACACATGACAGAGATAGTTGCTTCATTGATGACACGAGAGTATCAGTTACTTGAGGATTTGTCTATGTTGAGCATTCACGGTGATTTACTAGGGAACTCAGTGTGTGCACATTTAAAGGCTAAGCCAAAGACCATCACTAGGATTATCGAGTGTTAGAAAATAGACTCGGAGTATAGATATTGCAAGGTTTGGGCTTACAGTATAGAGTGCCCAAATTAGAGCAAATTGGCAAATTGAGCTTTGAGGTATCAAGATAGATTATGGATTCCAACTCAGGAAAAGTTGAAAAAAGAATTGTTCCAAAATTCGCACAAAACTAAGTACTTCAGACATTCAGGAGGTAGCAAGATGAATCGAAACATGAAGTTGACATATTGTTGGCCGAAAATGAAGGCTGACAATGCAATGCTCATTAAGAGATGTGATACATGCCAGTAGGTAATGGCAGTGCATTAGAGAACAAGTAGTCAGTTACAGCCGTTTTCCATTTTAAAATGGAAGTAGGAGCACATCTCAAAGGACTTTGTGGTTGGTTTTTCGAGATCACAGAATGGCAATAATGTTATTTGGGTCATAGTGGATCATTTAACCAAATCTCTCATTTTCTACCCATAGCTACCCAAGAAAAACTCGAGAAGCTAAGTAAACTATACATGGATTGGGTTATGAGGTTAGAGGGAGTGTCAGTGTCCATTATTTCAAATCGAGATCCTCGATTCGCATCGATGACGTGGCAAGGTTTACAAAAATAGTTGGGTTCTAGAGTACACCTCAGTACAACATTTCATCCTCAGATTGATGGTCAGACGAAGCACATTATACAGACTTTGGAAGATATGCTCAGGGCATATGTGTTAGACTTTGGAGGTAGTTGGGAGAAATATGTGTCCCCGTGCAAATTTGCATACAATAATAGCTACTAAGTAACCATCAGAATGGGTCATTTCAAGGCACTTTATGGCAGACCTTGTCGTTTGTTACTTTGTTCTACCGAGGTAAGTGAAGCAGTGTTATTGGGACCAAAGTTGGTACATGACTACATAGAGAAGATCAAGCTGATTCGACAACTCATGAGTACGACATGGGACAGACAGAAGTGTTATGTAGATAAGAAATGCATGACCATTGTGTTTGAGAACGGTGAATGGGAACTTTTAAGAGTCTCTCCACGAAAGGGACACCAGAGATTTAGAATCAAAGGAAAGCTTATGCCGAGATTTATTGGGCCATTCAGGATCACCGAGAAGATTGGTCTAGTAGCATATCAGCTTGAGCTCCCTCCACAATTAGCAATAGTACACAATGTCTTCTATGTGTCAATGTTAAGAAAGTCATTCTCAAATGCGCCATGGGTGATTGATTGGACTCAGTTTGAGTTACAAGAAGATGCCTCACACAGCAAGCAGCCGATCCAGATCCTAGATAGAAATGTCAAGAAGCTTAAAAGGAGGGAGATACCGCCGATCAAAGTGAAGTGGGAATTTCATGATGACAAGGAGACAACGTAGGAGCAGGAAAGCTATATGTTCGAGTACTTCCCAAACTTATTCTAAATCGAGGTACGATTTACTTTCCAATTTTGTGGACGAAATTTCTTAATTTTAGGAGGTTGTGACGATCCTAAATTTTTACTTAGTAAGTATGCCCTAATAGTGTGTTTAAATATGTGTTAAAATTTAGTGGAAACCCTAAAATTCAAAATAATTATACACGTGGGCCCGCGTAGGACCCAACTTTAATGAGAGACTGAAATCAAGGGAGAGAGAATGGTAAGTCTGACGGACTCCTATGTGTATTCTCACAACAAATAAGGAAAGAGATGATATTGAGAATATTAGAATACTTAATATTAGGAGTGAATGAAAATTTGTGAATAATCTCTAACAAAGTAAAAGAGAAAAAAAAGTGCACGTAAGTTAAACATAAAAGCGACCGAAAAATTGAAAACGCAAGCCAAGAGTGGGATGAGGAAAGCGATTCTTTGAGTACCTCGCGTTAGGTAAACTTTCTATCTTGTTTTATCTTGTTGGAGCTATTGATTCGGGATTTATCGAGTTAAGATCATAATTTTTTTAAGAAATGAAGAAGATAGAAGAAGGCAAACTTTGCAGCAACGCAATCTACCATTGAGAAGTTAAAAGAGGATGTGAGCACTGTGGAGCGCACACGGCCCTGTCCCATCAATCATAAGGGTAGGTTGGGCTAAAGGCCCAACCGTACGAACTGCCTAATGCAACAGGAAAACAAAAGGGGGAGGGAGCGCAGTGATGTAGGCTCCTACTACCCCCAGTACACCTGGGCCTAGGTTAATCCAAGGCAGATTACGAAATGGCAAGGGAGCGCCTATGCGCTTCTCAAGTCAGCTAGTTCGGCCGATCCAACCCAGTGGATCACTCCAACTACCCAAACTTTAAATAAAAAAAATAAATAATATAATAATAGAATTTAAAATAATTAGAATAAATTAATTGAAATAAATTTTGAGTTTTCAAATATGAATAAAGAGATAACACTTAAATTGTTGTGAATAAACATAAAAGTATATGTCAAAAAGAATTTTAAAATTAGTTTTCTTTCAAGTTAACTTGTTTAGTTAATCAACACTTAACCTATTTAGTTTAACTGACCTTCGGAGTATGCTCGTGAGTGTCAATTTGAGATTTGTGCAAATTAGCGTACTATGTAAGTTGGGATTTAAGTTATTGATTTTATGATTATTTACCTTTCTAATAGAATATATGATAGGAATCATGTAAGTAGGACATATGGGTAAATTGGGGTGCATTATTAGACTTTGTGTATAGGTAACTTAGTTGAGCTCCCTAGGAGTCCTTGCACCAGATACTATAAGTTCCACGAGTAGTTCGGGACAGTTGGACCGTACTACGGAGAATAACAAAAATGGCAATCACCCAGAATTGATGTTTATTAATAATACGATTAACTCCAATGTTCTCAATAAATGTTTGGTAGTAGGTGATATGTCTAGTTGGACTAGTTTGTGGACTTGGTGATAGGTTAATCTTTCACAGTGTAAGGGAATGGAGTGTTGATACTGTTATGGCCCTAGTAGGGTCAATCTTCATGAACTTCAGCGTGGTTAAGGAATCTTTCACAATAGCTCACTCATGTCCAGTATTTGCATATTTTGATGCATTAATATTTATCTTGTCTCTATACTTTCTTGCTTATTCCATTTGTCATATTAAATATTTGCGAGTCATGCATTTATTTACAGTTGCATCTATTAAATGGAATGTTCGTAACGTTCGTAACTTAACCTGAACTTATTCAGCACAGTTACCCGTTTGTGCTTACCCAACAATTTTCCTCCACAGGTTCTTCATCGAGAGTTGATTAGGGGAAAGGAGTAGTTCCAGCTGTCTAGATGATTTTTCTTACAGTTGAATGGTATGGTTCGAGATCGAACCAATACTTTATTTTTATTCATATTATTTATCATGCGATTTGGGATTTGAAATAAATCGAGCTAGAGGAGTATTTATTCTAGTTGATAACTCTTGACTTTCAGTATTGGCCTTATATGAAAACATTGAAATAAACTTTAATTAATAATATTTTGCTGCATTTATGACTATTTAATTCAAATTCCAATTGTTGATGAAAGATAATGAGTTGATTTCGAAAAAAGGCTTACTAGCTAGGTTCATAATTCAGTGATCGAGTTGGTTAGTAAGTTATGGATCGAGCTAGGCCGGTCTGGATTCATTAAAGAAAACGGGTCCAGACACATCCACCACTAACTACTTCCCTAATTAATGCATAACCATAGACATCCTCTATAAGGTTTAACACACTAACCGCAATAATAAGAATCCATGGGAATACTGATCCTAAATAACTGAATTACGTCCGCTTCTGATTTAACCTAGATTTAATTGTTGCACACTCAAAAATCGAAAGGTTTTTAGGGCAATCGGGTGAATTTTTTTCACTTTTAGTGGTCCAAAAGTACACTTACAGATATATTTTTTCCAATTAACTATATATTGTCAACCTAAAAGCATGCAATGCCCATATACATACCTTAGATTCAAATCATATTCATGAAAATCAAGAATAATGAAATAGAAGAAATTAAATCAAATTAAATAATAAAAATTGTAGATCTCAGGATTTATGCTATGAATCAAGAATAACAACTTGTTTCCCCTCCTAACTAGGCAAGGATTTGTTTGGCTCGACATGGTTTTGAGCACCACCTGTGTTCCTGAAAAATAAAAATGGATCCTAGTAGTACCCTAAGTTCCTAATATAAAAAAAACTACTAAAAATTGGTCCTTAGAAGTAAGAGAAAGTAATTTTTGTAGTTGGTAAAGTGACTCATGCACCGAGGAGCACCCGAGGGCTGCTGGGTGTTCATTGCAAGCTTTCGGACACGTTGCAGCATCCGATTGGTAAAGAAAATGGAGGCTGCTATGTGGCCGAACTGCATTGGTAAAGAAAATTGCTAATGACATCTGGGGTGAATGAGAACATGCCACGTGGCAGTATTGGGCGTTGGTTAGCTTGCAAAATTTTGTGAGAAAACTTGGGAGACTGCAACGGTGCTAATCATAGGATACATCTCATGGTTGTTTTGTGAGCAAAGGTGTCGTGTTGGCCGAGCTGACGTGGCAACTAAGTATTATAGGAGAGGAGCTATTTTGGGGGGCCAATGGAGGTCTGCCACGTGGAGGCAGCTGGTGTGACAAGAAGACTCGTGCAATCACTTGGCAAATACGTGAGTAGCTTAGCTGTGTCATTCCTGCTTTACTTGGTCTATTGATCACCTACAAATAAATTGTGCGATGCGTTCCTAAAAAAAACTGTGCAATGCGTGAGATGAGGAAAATTCTTTGGCATCTAATCACTGCATGTAAATACTCCATTTTGAGTATTTTGCCACCCCGAATTCAACCGTGCACTTCGTTTCACCTGAAAACAACCAATAAATATAATTAAATATATATTTTAGAGACTTTCTATATTAAATATAATAAAATAGACTACTAAAAACTTATAAATACCAACTTATCATTTCCAAAGCTCTAGTTGTTCATGAAGTTTACATCTTCAAAGTCCATTCATTGCTGCATGTCCTTTAAATTAACCACCATGGCTTGGTGGTTAATGGGTTATTTTATCTATGGCACTTGTGAACTTTATTGTCCCATTCGCAACGTTGCCATCTGACTACTCAGGTTGGGTAGTTATGCCACTATCACAGCATGAGAATCGATCATATATACGCATGTTGACTTTCTTACTGTGGAACGAGTACTAGATGAAGAATTCTGAGACATAAGATTTAGAATATCCAATGCTTTATCCTCATCCTTAGTTAGAAGAGAACCACCTGCTGCGGTATACATTAATGTTTCAATACTGTGACTTATTCCAAAGTAAAGAATTTATAACTGTGCCCATTTCACTTATCCATATCCTGGACATCTCCTTAGCATATTTTTGAATCTTTTCAAGCCTCACTAAGAGACTTAGTATCCTCCTACTTAAATTTATTAATTCCCAATTTCCTTTTGCTGACTTTCACTAGGGGAAAGAACTCGTCTAGAAATCTTTCAATGATTCTCGCCCATGAAGTAATACTCCATACATTTAGTCTTTGGAACCAAGATTTGGTTTTTCCACCAAATGAGAATTGCAAATGTGTTATCTTGATTACCTCCATTGTAAATCTAATAATGTGCACAATGTCACACTTCTCTAGAAAATTCTACAGATGTGCAGCTTAATCTTCATTCGCTTGCTCATTGAATAGGCTATTATGTACATTGTTAATTGGAGACAGTCTAAGTTCGAACTCGATGATGTTGGCTTGAAGCCTCCTCACTCCGTTGTAAGTTTCTTGAACTTCTGGTTTGAAGTAGTCTTGAAGACATATCTATCCCCGCGCTCTATCTTGCACTACTAAATCACCTTCGAGTTGATTATTCACTCAGCCCTAATTTTTGTTTTATGCTTGCTCCTCCACCATCTTGATTCTTTCTTTTTTTCCCTGTTGATTCCATCAATCTTGGGATCATGAGGCATTAAGGCCTTCTCTCATCTACAATGCATGCACAAATTCTCTCTGAAAATAAAACACAAAAGATCAAGTACAGATCATCAAACATTAAACTTAAACTTTTTTTATAAACTAGAAACTAAATTACTGAAATTAAAACTCAACAATTTAGTGAACTAACTAAACTATTGTGGCTACCTATCTCCGTCAACAGCGTCAAAAACTTGTTCATGGCCGCAAGTATATGGCTTGATTGTAGTAATAATATGATCAACTAATGTTGATTAATGGTATCGTCCTCAGGAAACGGTGTATTACACATATTATACTTAGTTAAGTTCATTTTATTACTAAGAAAATCTCTTTTTAATTTTTTTTAACTAAACTACTCTATTTTAACAAAACAATTTAAATATTATTACTCATATATTAAGAAGATTTTATTTCGCAATTTTCACGTAGTTAATGAATTGCTATGCTTTTCAACTCACTTCTTTCATTTTCATTATATGTGTAATTCTTAATTGGAATTGATATATTTCCTTAAGATTCACTTCAACCCACTATCGTGATGGAAAAGATTCTAATGTGCAAACTAGAACTTCACCCATCAGTGTGAATGACACAAGTTCCACATTGATGTAAGTTTCAAATCTTTAGATTCATAACCACTTAAGTTTACTATCCACGCCTCCATAATCAATAACTATCTATCAATGTTACATATTGTAAGGTTTTCTCTTCCATATCCAGCTTAAAAGCTCCAATAGCCATGGTAACTACTAAAACCTCTAATCAATAAACACGTGTTCAAGATGTTTGTTGGTTACATATAAAATCAATACAAATTCTAATCATTGCATTTATTTCTTTGAAATCCATTTATAACTACTTTGTCATAGCATTCATAGCATATGATCCATTACTCCTTAAGATTAATAAACTACTCACTCATCATTTAAATAAACATACACATCAGAGTAATCATTGCAATAAAAGATAAAATTAAATAAATTCAATTAAATCAAGAAGACGATACCAAATAACTACATATGGAGTCTTCAGTGTCTTCTCCTCCAAGACTTTTCTTAATACTCAAAAAAATGTAAGCCTAAGCTATTCTATGATAATTGGTTCATATTGTAAGTTTTTACCATGTTATACTACCTATTTATACCTTTAAGACTCATTAGAATACAATTAGAAACCCTAATAAAAAATTCCAAATGAATTAGAAATTCAAAACATTCTATTTTTATTTGTTGACACTATATGTAAGTGATCCACATCGTCTGTGTAAAGCCACGGCACCAAAGCTTCGGCCATTTTATGTAATGTTTCCCTATATATTAGGTTCAACGCCCTATGCAGTCCACCCCGACGCCGTGTATACAACACCACGGCATTGCGACTGCGCCACCACTTCTCTTCTTCTCCACTCACGCCCATGCTGTGTAGTCAGTTCCCATGGCGTCAAGCATACTAGCCATTGCATCATGTGTGGTTTTGTGCGTTTTATCCTCATTTCATCATGAAATCACTCTTTGTCTCATTTATACCTTGTATGCATGAAAACTCATAAATGCCATCAATTAGAGCTGATTCAAGGATATTTTTAGCAAATGTACTACTAAACTAGTCTTATATATAAATCTAAATAATCACTTATCACTTGATATAGTCCATAAGCTCGATTAGAATGAGCTTCATGGTCACCTAAAGTATGCTTACTTTGGTGAGAATGAAACCTTTCTAGTAATCATCTCAAGAAAGTTGACAAAACTAAAATAAGGGAGACTAGTGTGCATCTTAAGAGACTACAAAAAAGCTGTAGGACAGACACTAGCTAACATCAAGGGATTGAATCATTCCATATATACACACATAATACATTTGAAGGATGATGGCAAGCCTTCAAGATAAGCCAAATGCAATTGAATCCACCTATGATGGAAGTAGTTGATAAGGAATTCTTGAAACTACTTGATGCAGGGATAGTATATCTTAAACCTGGTAACAATTACATTAGTCTAGTGCAAAAGTGTACCCCAAAAGACTTGAGTAACCGTTATGACCAACACCCAAAGAGAGTTGGTACCTACCCTTATCTAAAATGGATGACGTATTTGTATTAACTATAGGAAACTTAATGCGGGAAAGGCCATTTTCCCTTTCCATAGATCAGATGCTTGAGCTTTTGCCTGGGAAATTGACAAGTGTCGTGAGTGTACAATAAGTTTTCCTCCTTTATTATACTTTATAATTTATAGTAGTGGTAAGTGGGATCACCTTCACATGGATTGTGTAACTTTAACCAAAAAGGTTTTTTTTTGTTTCACGTCATTAAATACTAATTGATAATTTACTTATTTAAAAAGCAATAAATAAACTCGAAGATAATAATTAAGAAGGCGAATAAGTCGATGTAAATACAAATAATAATTAAGAGGATCAATGCAAATAAAAATAATCTAGACCAAATGTAATTACAAACTCGGTTGTAGTTAATTACTCATCGATCATGAAAAATAAGTTCAAGCAATTCAATAGATTAGTAAATAGTCTTTAGCAAACCGTTAGTTTTCCTTATATCAATGGATAAGCAACATCCTCATTTTATTGAATTTATCCTTTGAAAGCTTAATGAAATTAATTTTAAGAAATAAAACTACATTAAGTTTTATGAAAACTTCAAACTACTAAGCATAATACCTTCAGAAAGCCACTTCAATATTAAACTTAGATCTCAATTCTCAAAGGATATCTAACTGGTAAAAGAACTCTTTATATAATCCTAATTACTACTTTAAATTATATATAGAATCCAAATATCACAACACAAATTTGCAACTATGCATACAATACCAAGTTCATGATTGTAATCTGCAAATAACCATTTATTAAATCAGTGAATTGAAAAATACAGAATAATGAAAAAACTATTAAAATAAAGATCTCGTAAAAGACATACAACCATAGTAGCAATCCCTTAGTCTAGAAACAAGCTTAGCTAATAATAACTATGAAAAAACTTATTAAACTATAAAAGAAAATAAGAAGAAAGGAAAGAAGAGAAAGAGATAGAGAAAGAGAGAGAGAGAATTAGGTGGCATGTTGTCCTATTTATACTATTTTCCTAGTTTTCTCACTAGGCTTTAGAGTAGTTTAGATAGGCTTATACTCCTTATCCTGAGAGATATAAACTTTGCATCAATCACTTCTTTTTTTATTAAATTCGATCTTGTCTAATTTATCAATAAATTCTTCCAATTCCCTTCAAATTTGGCCAAGTAATTAACATTGTAAGGCATGTATACAAATGTCCAAAAGGACCTCGCATTTGAATCCCTCAACCTCTTTCTTATTTCTTCTTTATTTTCTTCAATTATTTAAGGATAAAATATATCTAAAACTTGCTACTCTTCTTCAAATGAGACTTATAGCCTAGTTTGTGAGGAATAAATTTTGAAGGACTAGGATGAGCAAGGGATCGATTTCCAGCTCTTACAAAATCTCCTTTTAATTTTTTTCTTCATCAATTCCCTATGCACTTATCTCGAGGACAATCAGACGACTCCTGACCCGCCATAGTTTGACAATAATTGTATACACAAATATGTAACACAATCACCATGAGTCACTAGATCCTCGCTAACTTTTTTGTATAAATCTCGATGCTGATCTCATGGTCTTATTCATGTATGCTCATTAGCTTATCCTGTACTCTGCCTCAAATGATCACCATATTTGCCAACTTTAGATGGACACATCACTTCACGAATCAACAAATGCCATATCATCATATCAATCACGTTTTTCCACGTCATCATCATATCGCATCAGCCTTGTGGGCCCCACTTTATTGCCTTAAGATCTGCACAACTTGTTATTCAATGTAAATCAAACATATGACTATAATATATGCATTTCACATAGTTTGTTTTCCTTGATTTCAAGTATACACCTTAAAAAACTTAAATAGACAAATATAAGCCATTATGACCATATTTTAGAGACCTTACCTTGTAAACATATTATAATGTACTATAAAAACATTTATAATTTATGATTATCAGAAATCCCACTATTGTTGTTTAGACAAGTATTCAAGGTTTTATTAGATTCACGTTGCACCAGAAGACTAGGAGAAGACTACTTTCACTAGTCCATTTGGAATATTTACTTATAAGTGCACGTCATTTAGGCTATACAATGCCCCTGCAACATTATAACGTTGCATGGTAAGCATATTCTCTGACTTTGCCATGAATATTCTTGAAGTCTTAATGGATGACTTCACTATTTATGGAGATTCTTTCGACAGTTGTCTTGATAATTTGACAAAAGTGTTATCCTAATGCACTAAAAAGAAACTTGTTCTTAATTATAAGAAATTTCATTTTATTGTAGACAAAGGGATCATTTAGGTTCAAATTGTTTCATCTAGAGGTCTAGAGGTCGAACCTGCAAAAGGTGATGTCACTCATACGTTACCTTATCCTTCCAATATGAGAGATACATGCATTTCAAGGTCATGCGAGTTTTTATAGGCAATATCAAGGGTTTTTCCAAGATAGCCCAACCTATTGTCATTTACTTCAGAAAGATGTTCCATTTGTCTTTGATGGATAATGTAAAAAGTCTTTCTCTACCTTGAAAACTGCACTTACCTCCACCCAAACCATTAAAGCTCCTAATTGGTTATTTTCATTCGAGATCATGTGTGATATGAGCAAGTATGCTATGGGAGTTGTGTCAAGAAAAATGTGGGGAGAGAATCTCATCTAATTAATTATGCGTCTCGAACTTTAAACCGTGCATGACAAGTTAATAATTAGACATATTTTATAAGTACACGGGGTTTTCTCTTATTTTTGTTATTTTAGGTAACAAATGGAATATATGAAGAAATGGAGTAAAAAGTGATAATTATGAAAGAATTAATCAAGTGAAAAGAGTATGCAAGGAATCATCAACAAGGAATTAAGGAAAAACAGGGCCTCGATATAAGCAACCTCCCTACGATCTTTATGTACCTAAAATTGCCGCTCAGATCAGTAGAAATAATGACTTTAATTCCAAAGATTTACTCAACGATTCCACTTAAACTTGAATCACAAGAATATATTTGGGTAGTTTTAGATAGCAACCATTAGTTTGAGTTAGTTTGGGATGTTTGCTACTAAGAATATTATAAATACGACCTTCGAGGATACAAAATCAGTTGCACTTTAGTACTTAGATCAATATTTCATTACTCAGGAGCAATTCTTAATTGTTTTAATTTATTGCTTTATTGTTCATTGCTTTAGGAGAAGACTTGAAGATTTAAAGTATTAATTCCAAAGGTATTCACCTATGTCTTATATTTATATTATTGCAATGTTATTTATGATTATGAGTGAGTAGTTTTTCAATCTAAAATAAATTTGAACATGGACTAGATCCGTTTTGCTATTCAGTTATGATGAGATGATTATGCGCTTAATGGTTTTTAAACCAAATGTATTCTTTGATAAGTTATTATCTACGAGTTTTAATCATGAACTGTGTATTGCATGCATAGTCTAGAATGTGTATTGTGATATTTAGATTCATTATCTAGTTTAAAGTAGTAACTAAAATTATTTGAAAAGTGTTCCCACTTAGATGTCCTAGGCGAGTTTAAGATCTAAATCTAATGTTGAAGTGGCTTTCCTAAGGTGTTAGATTTAGTATTTCGAAGTTCTTGTAAAATGTAATGCGATTTTATTACGTGAAGTTAATGTCTTTGTGTATTCAAATGAGTTAGCTCAATAAAATTAGAACATGGCTTTTTCATCGGTAAAAGGAAAACAAATGGGTGGGTAAAGGTTATTTACTTACTTATGATTTAGATTTTAATTATTTGCGGTACTTTACAAAGTATGTCCATAACTATAAGATTGAAGTAACATGTTTGGATGCTAAAAGTATTGATGTTTCATTGATCTGTTTAGATTGAATTATTTAGTTTTGTTAGACCCTACCTTCCTGCTTTTGGGTCAATCCATTCTTTTTGGCGGTATATTGTTAAAAATAGAAGTTAAGTTAGGTAGATGTTGCAATCAAAATGGGAAACCTAACTAAGCAATATGTTTTGAGAGTACATACAACTTAGAGAAATATTACAATGGAAATTCCAATGAAGATTACATTATCAAAGTCAAAGTTGAATACGAAGATAGACCTGAAGTTAAAGCAGGAATTGAATACGAGTTGGATACTGAAACAAAGTAACTATCAGTAATAGACTGCAACAATGAAGAAGATTGATATTACAAGCATAGAATTTGGAGATGGATGAAAAATACAAAATCAGATAGAAAAGTACATAGAGGACTGAATAGCATTATGGAAATGACGAGTCAAGATTCTTTAAGGAATAGGAGACTTAGTTCTTGAGCATTAGATGATTCCAATAGGATTTACAATTGGATAATGTGGAGGTTTTTTGAGTTATATTGTATTTAGGACATAATACTTAGATAAAGTAGATAGAGTGAGTCGATAAATACTCAAGATCATCATTGTATAGAAAGATTGTTCATTACTTGAATTTTGTGAGAACGAAAGACCATTATATTGGTTGTGTACATTATCAATTTGATTAATTGATTATTTAGGTTTAGCCTATGCGGAGGAAGACATTCAAGTGTTACTATGATATCTATTCCATGTTTAGTTTTGGTTTATGTTTATTAGCTCATCAATGATTCATTAATCTCCTCAGTTCCTCTGGTTTCCAAAACTTTAATAGTGGTATTAAAGCTTTGCCGCTTCGTTATTTCTACAAATGTAGAATAGTGAGATTTTGGAGGGTTTATCACCATAGGATCAATTGATGAGTTGTTACAACAATGAACTGGGGAAGGATGTGAAGGTAGATCGATAACTTGACTGCCATTGCTAGCAAGAAGTAGCTATGCCTACTAGAAGATTCGGATGGTTCATTTTGTCTCTTCTATTAATGAAATTGTTGGAGAGTTGCTCGAGAGAGAATACATTGCTTCAATGCAACAAGGAAAGGATGGAAAAGCTATTTCAAAACCTGAATATATACGGAAAAATGCTGCGAAAAAGGAGAAAGTTGCCAATCATATGGCAATTAGTTCTATCTTTAATGACGTTGACGCAAAATGCTTCAAACTGATTGCAAATTGAACTACCGCAAAGTAAGCATGGGATGTTTTGAAGAAAATCTTTGAAGGTACGAATTTTGTCGAAATTCCCAAGTTACAACTATTAAGTTCTATGCTTGATCATATGGAGATGAAAAAAGGACAAAAATATTGCCTTTTTCAATAGTCTTCTGTGAGACATTGTTAATTAAGCCTTTTAACTTGGAGAAATGTATACTGATGAGCGGTTTGTATGATGTGCTCTTCTTGCTCTCCTTTCACAATTTGGCTATCCCTTCACGATTTGACTCTAAGATTACTACAATTGAATAGTGTCGTGATATAACTAAGATGTCTCTTGACGAACTAATGGGTGTTTGCAAATATATGAGATGAATATGATTAAAGACCCTATTCTTCAAAGAATACTTCTCGTGTTGAGACATATGTTTCTAGTGATTCTATGGGAGATGCGTTTGCTAAGAAGTTCTCAAAATCTCTCAAAATTATAAGAGAAAATTTTGTTGGAATAAATTACAAGAAGAGTAATGACAACAACAAGCCGTTTATTGAGGATAAGAAACAAATGCTAAAAAGAAACTCAAGGGCATTAAGTGTCATGAGTGTGGATGTGTTGGACATATTAAAATTGCATTTCTTACATACAAGAAGAAACATTCCTTGAATACTTCTTGGAGTGATGATGAATCGGAAAATAGTGATACAGAGTAAAATAAGTCTACTACTGCAGTCACTACTGTATTGATAGAGTCAACTGTTGTTGTTTCTCCATCTAATATTAGTCTTTGTGAACTTCATTCCACAAGATTTTATATGGAAAAGAGTAAAGAAAAAGGCAAGGAAATATTTGTTGATGTTAATGATGAGGATTCTACAAAAGATCTTCAAGCTTTTTATGATCTATTGTTCGCTGAATGGACATCTCTATATGATCAAGATTTTTTATTCAAATATGAAGTTCTCTATCAAATTGGAGTTTAAGACTCTTGAATGAGAACACATGACTTGTAATGCGTTGTTGAAAGAACGTGAGATTGAAATCTCTAAACCAAAAAAAGTTATTTCTTATTATGAGGTTGGTTTTGTAAAGTTCTATTATGGTTGACAAAAATTAAATAGAATGTCGCAGACTAGTTAATCTTCACAAGTTAAGCGTAGTCTTGGCTACACTGAGGGATGTATAAATGCTCCTACTATCTTTTTCAAAGGCACTATAATCAACGAGGCTCAATCAAGCAAGACTGAAGTTGATACGACAAAGGCAAAGAAGATTCTGCCAAAAAGGATTGCTGCAAGTGCAAAGAAAAAAGTGATTGATGTAACTAAGAATAAACCCCTTCTTACATGTCACTATTATGGCATTATTGGTCAAATTCGACCAAAATGCTATCAATTTTTAAAGATTTGAGTACATTTCAAATAAGAAAACATCCAAGAAGGTTTGGATAGTTAAGTCTCATAAGGCAATAACGGTGCATCTACAACTCTTTGCAACTACTACTGAGTTATGGTGTTTGGATATTAGATGTTTCATAAACATGACTGGTAATAAAAGTTTTCTTAAGAACTATAAGTCATTTAAGGAAGGTCTTGTTACATTTGGTGATGAAAAAAAGACATAGTTGTTGGCAAATGAACTCTTAACGTTGTGGGACTGCCTAATCTCAAAAAAGTTTTCCATGTTGATGGGTTGAAATCTAATCTAATGAGCCTCAGTCAACTATGTGATCAGGAAGTGTTTGTCAACTTCACTAAAGATCATTATCAAATAATCAATGTAGAAAGACAATGCATCATGTATAGAATCCTGACATCAAAAAATTGTTATATGCTGCTTCAACATTCTATTTGAGAATTGGCAATTTGTTGATTATTGTGCTAAATTTGGATTAAGCATGAATAAGTTGCTCTTAAGACACCACAACAGAATGGTCTTATTGAAAGGAAAAATTGCATAATTCAGAATGCTGATGATAATTTAAAATTATCTACTACAAAACCTGGTGCTACTTCTATATCTGTTGCTCCACAGTCAATGATGCTAAAAGATCATCCATTTGAGAAAATTATTAGCTCAGTTAATGATCCATTGCAAACTAGAGATATTCCTCTAGTTGACTACTTGAATATGGCAAGGTTTGCTTATTTTACATCGCAAATCGAGTCAAAAAATCTCATGGAGGCTCTTATGGATAAATATTGGGTGAATGATCTGCAAAAGGAACTTAACGAGTTTGTCAAATTGGATGTATGGGAGCTTGTTCCATGACTTACTAATGTTAATATCATTGGTACTATAATGATATTTCATAGTAAGACAGATGAGAATGGTATTATTATTCGCAACAAAGCTGAACTGGTTGCACAAGGATACATAAAAGTTGAAGGTATTTATTTTGATGAGACTTTTGCTCCAGCTATACTATTAGAATCTATTCCTCTACTGTTAGCCATTGCTTCTTACAAAGGTTTCAAGTTACGAAAAATAGATATTAAAAGTACTTTCTTAAATGGGTAGTTACAAAAAGAAGTTTATGTTGCCCAACCTAAAAGATTTGAGGTTCATGATAAACCTATTGATGTCTATCATCTGGAAAAAAAAGGCACATTATGGTCTGAAGCAAGCACCACGAGCTTGCTTTGAAAAGTGGACTACCTATTTGCTACAGAAAGGGTGTAATAGATGGTCTACTAATAAGACTTTAATTCTAAAAAACAGAATAACTAGTTTGTTGTTGCAAATATTTATGTCCGTGATATTATTTTTGGGGCTACATCTGCAAAGCAAGCTTCATAATTTGTTGATTTGATGAAGAAAGAATTTGAGATGAGCATGGTTGGAGATATTACTTACTTGTTAGGTATACAGATTACACAGTCTCGAGATAGTATATTTTATATCTCAAAATAAATATGTTAAATCTCTTGTTAAGCATTTTGGATTGGACATTTCTAAGTGTATCTGAACACCAATGAGCTTCAGCGAGAAGATTTATAAGGATGAAAAAGGTTTTGATGTCAATCCTACATTATATAGGGCCATGATTGGTAGATAATTATATGTTACTACAAGCAGACTAAATATTGCTTTCAATGTTAATTTTGTACTCGTTATTTGCACAGAACAACTGACTTTGATATTCTATTCTCTAAAGGCACTGCCCTTGACTTAATAGGGTATAGTGATGCTAATTGGGCTGGAAATATCAATGATAGAAAAAGTACTACTAGTGGATGTTACTACATGGGTTTTATTCTTGCTGCTTGGAATAGCAAGAAATAGAGCTGCATTTCTCTATCTACTATTGAAGCCAAATATATTGTTGCTAGTAGTTTTTGTACGCAGTTAATATGGATGCAGCAAATGCCTACTGATTATGGCATTATGTTATCTCGGTTGACCATCTACTTTGATAATAAAAGTTTCATTGATATTTTGAATAATCTAGTTCAAGTCTCTTGGACAAAACAAATTGATGCTCATTATCATTATAAGTGGGATCTAGTGGAAAGAGGTTTGATTAGTATTCAACATGTTCCAATAGAACGATAGCTAGCTGATATCTTTACAAAGGCTCTTGACACAGAGACATTACTGCACCATGATATTAGCATTTGCTCTTACTAGTATGGGTTCTTACTGTAACCTGACAATTATGTGTGTACACGTAGATACTTATGCATTTGACATTTAATTACAAGCTACTTATGTGTTTGACCAAGTAACTGCTACTTGTATTTCTATACAACACATGTCGTTCCTAATAAGTTAGCTGTAAAAAAAAAAAAAAAAAACTAGCCGTTACACCTGGTGAGGGGGAGTAAATTCTATTCCATTACGCTTAACATATTAAATCTTGGGAAATTTAAGGGAGTGTTAACGTTATATTGGGTTTATCTTTGTTTATTTTCTGTGATTATCATGTTCCCACAAATCACATTTCCTAATTCAAACACTTATGTCTAGCTATGACATCCTCTCCCTCAATGCCATTTTCATATCTTTCTTGCTTCGAGCTATTGCAAGAATGTCTCACTTATCTTTTTCAACCTTTCATAGAGCCTCTACTGCAATGACTGATCTTTCAAGGATAGAGACGAAGGGCATATACTATCACCCTAATAAAATCAACATCGGTACACCATTAGATCTTCGTTTCGTTGCAGAAAGCACAAGGGTTAAATCAGGGGTTGTCCACCAATGACAATGTACTACATAATCTGCCTCTTCTAAAAAAGCAAGAACTGTTGCCAAGGGAAAGAATAAGATTGATGACAAAGAGAGATTTTCCTTTAATTCATTTGAGAGGATTCTAGATGAAGTCGAGGTTATCAGCTAAGCCTCTAATCAGACACAGATTGTTTTCATTTTATAGTACTTTGTTATACTTGCTTCATCTACTTTTATTCATTTCCAATCAATAGAGCGCATGGAGAAATTCAAAGAAATGACGAAGAGGAAATACTAGTTTGATCAACTGATCAACATCTCAAACTTTCATGACATGAACTACCTTGGAGAGATTGCTAGTGCAAACTGGCATTTACAGCTTCCTGAATCATGGTGGCTTCTATAATGACTCCATTATCAAATAGTTTTACAGTAATCTTCTTGACAACTTCGGGAACGTTGTTGTGGACAGGGTCTTTGTTTGTGGCCTTATAATTCCATTTAGTCTAGCTTCAATCATCAGCATACTTGCATTTTCTAGAACAAAGACTATTGTTGATAAGCTTAGTTTAATGTTGATTCTCGATAATCCAGTCTCTATGCTCACTAGAGGGAAACTTACAACTTGGCCCTACGACAATGCCTTTCTGCATCCTGCTACAAAGCTCACTTACAAGGCCTTAATGTTGTTAAAGGTTTTAACGATAAGCATAGTGGGTACTTCTCATTAGACACGTGTGTTCAAGGAGAGAGTACAATTGTTGTATGCTCTGGCCTTAAGGAAGACGTTCAATGTTAGCAAGGGGAACTATGACTCCGTGGTGCGCTCGTGGAAGAAACTAAAGTTATATTAGCCATGCTTTTTAACATCATTGTTTGGAAGATATTCTATCATTGAAAAGAAAAACGAAAAGTTGGAAAATGTGGTGCAGGAGGTTAGACTGACTAATCAAATGAATTCTACTAATAGAATTTTTTATCTTAACTTCTCATGCCTATAAAAAAAAAGTCATCAACTACTCCAAAACACGATGCTGACAAGCCAAATGATGATGCTCTTGTTTAAACCCCTATCACAAAGATTATCTAAAAGTAAAAAAAAAAGATCTTTAAATGAGAATTTGCTAAAGTTACTAAAAAAATGACACTTGTCCTATCAAAGTGCAATATTCAGGAGAGGAAGTTGTAGAGAGGAAGATTCTCTTCTGACTGCTATAGGACAAACTGGACTGTGACCTGATACAAGTGAATCTGCTATATTTCCTAATCAACCAGAGGAAGTCACCTTTCCTATTGAGTCTCAAGACTAGAGATAATCAAGGGGACTTTAATGAGTTACACTTTGATTTAAGTTATATTACTCATGTTAGTACTGTGGGGATAAGTACATTTAAGTCATTTATTATGGATTATGGAACTGATGGTGATGATGTTGTAACACTAAGTGAGGTTCCTTGCAAGAATGTTACCGCACGAGTATAATCTCTAGCATCATTACAAATTCCTCCCTTTAAGGACTTGACTGTTGTTAACTTTGAGGGCATTCTGCTGTCTTTGGTTAGTGCAACCATATGACATATTGTTAAAGCTCCTGTGAATGGAGCATTCTAATATGATCCAAGTATGCCAGTCTATCCTCCTACTCACATTTAGCATGAGAATAATGAAGTCAATCAAGCCATTCCTACCACTTTAACCAAGCCAACAATTATAGTTTATGTTACTTCTGCACCTGCAACTTTTGTTCCTACTGCTACTGCCACGACACATACATAGGCTACTGAAGACAAATCTGCGCCAACTAAGGATGAACCTATGCAAGCTTCGAGTTCTCCAATGGTGATGAGACCACACCCTCCACTATTCGAGTACTTCCTAGATTGCATGGCTTATCTCACTGTCTACAAGGAAGTTGTAACTACACATATTCGACCAGTGCAAGAAGAACTGGACATTGCTGATGTTGGACCTTGCTGATTTAGGTGGTGGCTGGTTATAACACTGATGTAATCTCTTTGAGGTTATTTAGTTAAAAGTGGGGAGTAAGCAAAAGAGACTGTAAGGTTACGTTATTTTTTTGTTTTCTAAGTACATGAACTTGATGTTTTAAAACCACATTTTAGAAATGTACTTATTGTCTTATGACTATAATCTTTTTGGGGTTACAAATCCTATTTGTTGTTACTTTGATCCATTAGTAATAGTAGATTCTATGAAGTTTCTCAAAAATTTGATTATCTTGCTAAGTTATTATTTTTGACCAATTTATGCTAAAAAATGAGATTGTTTTAATCTAGCTTATTACGTTTGGGTCTATGTATGCTTGTTGGCAGTATATTGTCAAAATAGTTATGTTTCGATTTTATAAGAAAAGCCTTTGATGTCCTTCATGACCAATTCGGGGTTTCCCTTTGACGAGTCATGTTGATGTTCGAGCATATGTATGGCTCGATGTTCTTGTTAGCCAGTTTAGGTTCTCCCTTAATGTGCTATGTATGTGTTTGACTCACATTTATTAAAATATCTAGCTTCCACCTCTTTTGATTCTCTGGCATTTATGTATCATTGCAAACTTATTCTATTATCATTGTAGGGGCATTATTTATTCTATGTTGCATTTCATTGTACTTTTGCTTATGTACTTGTTTCTTGCTCAAAATGATAATAGGTTTCCTTAAAATTATATTTTGCATTTTAGTTATTATTACCCTGGGTATTACTTGGATGGTTCAGGAAAGCAGGCTTATGCTTTACAAAGCCCGTTGAATATTTGCTCGCTCCACTACTCCCCCATCCTACGTACCTCAGCTAATACTCAGGACAAAAGAAAGATCATGGACGTAGCGTAAATGTATATTTCTTATGTGTTAGTTCGAGTTTTATTTACTTATTTAGATTTTAAGATTTTTTATGTAATAAACATGGGGATTCCATATGGGTAAATGTTCAAACCCACAGAACTTTGTCGTCGTTATGTTTTTTTATTTGTGAGACTTCTTTTTTAAATTCCGCATATTGTTAGACATTAAAGGCTTTTTATTTCTGCAGCTATTATCCTTAGTTGTCTTATGTACAATGTCTTGGTTTATTTTCTGCAGGTTAAGGCTTACTAGATCATCTCCCAACTCGCTGTGTTATCTTGAGGGGTTCTGCGATGGTTTAAATCGGGCAATCAAGGCCCACCAAGGTTTAGGTCATCTCATTCGGTAATGTAGCGGCGCCTGATTTGTCTCAGATTTTGGGGTCATCATATTATGGATATAGAAAAGGTATAATAGATGCGTAATTGCAGGAATTAAAACAACTAGCACTATGAATGCTTTTTTTTATGCTTCTAGAAATCATTCACCATAACATAAGCACGTCTATCTATACTAGTGGAATCTCTTACAACTTCCTCGAACGAAAAAATGAAAATGCGGTTAGCGTGATCAAAATATAATAAGAAACAATGTTTTCTACATATATTATTAGTATTCAAATCTCAGTTTGACATATATCGGAAACCCCAAAAGTAGATTTAAGTTAACATGAAAATCATATAATCCAATTCAAGAATGGCTAATCCTCATCCATTTAATAATTACGTTTTCATTGAATTAGAGGTAGCACATAGCATGTTGATCATAGTTCTACAACATACCATACATGTCATGCACCAATGCTTGCTAATATCACTTATTAAAATTCATTTTATAATAAAACTTAAAAATATTAAATCCACGGAATTGATCGATTACTTTATACACGGGTATATGTGTACACAGTCTTTAGACTTCAGAATTAATTGGTGCTAACAGAAGACTCAATCTCAAAAACATATTCATGATGATCTGGGAGCTTGACGCCCAACGCTTTTTTTATTAGCAAACCCAGTAAGGAACCAAAAGAGACTAATGAGCAACAAGAATAAGTTTGACCAAAACAATTATAGTGGGTACTAGACATTTATAGAAATCAAAGAAATTGTTTCTCTACATCATCAAGAACAGGAGGCGAGCAAGCAAACAAATCTTGGTTTCCAATCTAGTTCCCGATGTATTGCAAATTATAGGAATTCTTTTGGTAGGATCCATCAGTAACTTAAGCTATCAATAAGGAATTATTTCAATTTTGGACATGCCTCTAATACGTAATTGATACATTAGATGTCATTTTAATTATGAGTTTCTCTATCAAAGATCCAACAAGATTCATATATCAAGTAAAAAATTTGAAAAGCCTAATAACAATAGCAATTAAATGATGAAGAATGTGCACATGCATATAGTATGTTATGTATGAATAAATGGAAAACAACATCAACAAAATTTATAAATTAGAAAATTATTACTTATCTCATAAACTAGTACTTTCATCCGTCAATTAAATAAGAAGCAACAAGTCTTATTGTTTAAACTACATGTACACAAATGTATAAACCATATTAAACCTATAGCTTGGTGAATTCACCAGTGGCTATGGCGTTAGAGTAGTATTTTTTGTTGTAGCAAACAAGGAATGGAATAGTGTTGGGCTTCTAATCTGCAAACCTTAGATTCAACAAAAAGTAAGGCATCTAATAGAATCAGTGCATCTCAAGTCAATGTATTGAGAAAACACGCACATAATGTAATGCCCCAAATCTCACTTAGTATAACTTGTCCATTTATCGAGGCTAATTTGGTAGATATGCATGGTATGTATGAAATGTTGTGAATAATATGTGTACTATATACTATTTAGTTGACTTATGTGGGAATATATGCCTAGGTAAATGAAAATAAGCCTAAAAGACTTATAAAATAAATATAAAAAAGAAAAAATTGATAATTAAACACGCATAATGGTATTTATGTAAAATACAAGAAATAATGGGCTTAATGTGGCATCTAGAATCTTCTTAGTACTTAAATCCATCAAGATGAGATGTAGGATTGTGATTTGGTCAACCAAAACTTAATCTCATTAACTAGACATTTAAGCAACAATTAGGGCTTTAAGCCACTTTTGATTTGAAATCACTATGGAAAGAAATTGAGGAGGAACACTAAAACACTTATTTGGTGGATTTAGTGGAGGAGAGGGAACTCTCATCAAGATCTCACATAGCACAGTAAACAACTTGTCACTTCATCTCTAATTCATCTATTCAATTTGCATATTCCATTTTGCATTGGAATTATGGTTTCTCTTAAAGTTTTCAGATGGAAGATAAACCCCTATATTTTGATTAGTGATTTAGGCCATCTCCATTTCATATTCTTTGGTTTATTCGAAAGGAACTGCAAAATCTATATTTTAATAGTGGATTTGTGTTTTGAATACGTTCTTTAATTGAAGGTGAATGATCTTGTGGTTTCAAATGATGTGGTTATGGCAATTTTGATCACCTTTCGACCCTCGGGGGTCATCGACATGAGTAGTTGGGAAATTTGAAATTTGGATACGGATCTGAAATTCTGAAACTATGGCTAGCTTCATGCTAGCGCTATGCCAACGCCTCGCCCACAGGTAGTACGACACTAGTCATGCTGCTACTTGATCATTCAGAGAAATCGATCCAACGACTCCCCAATGTTGTGGTGTGTAACGTACGGTGTTGGAAAATCATTGGGATGAAGTTTGGGTTTCTATTCAAAGCCGGTGATTTTGCCATAATGTCTTATGGATGAATACATGGAGCTGGGACGACGCTAGAAGTTTTTATTGATTTAAAACCAGATATTATGTTTTCAAAAATTACTGAGTTTTATCAAAATATAATATCGAGACAAAGATCAGGGCAGTCATAACTAACCCCAAAATCCTTTATTGCAGGGTTCTATATTACTTTCAAGATATTAATACGTATTGAGTAAACTTACCTCAAATAAAACATGTTAATAATGCATACATGAACCTATACCAATATAGACACGAAGAGAACCGGATAGGAACTTCTAAGTTATGATTGGATAGGATAGCAACACTTCAAAATAAATGGGGTTTGATTTATTTTCAATCATGCCATGTTATTAGTTATGCTAGGATTCACAGTAGTGAATGGTTTCTCTCTTACTTGGAATCAAATTAAATATATCTTATTGTATCCGCTTTATCTTGTCCTTTTGAGCTCTTTATTTATGAATATAAGTGGAACTGATATATTTGAAATGAATAATTGTAATGGAACCTTGGACTAGAGAGCCGACGATCGCCAATCATTTCCATCTGTTATTATATGATACCTTTGAGGGCCCATATATGGCACGCAAGATCATATTTTGAGACATTTAAAGCTAGTTAGTTGTCACATCACACACTTTATATTGAATCTCCACTTTGTTGTGTTATCATTGTTATCTTGTATACTATCTTTTTTTGTCTTTGTTTTGTTGTATCTTGCGTTATATAGTATGCTTGTTATATTATCCTTTCATACCCGGAATGATAGTAGAATTGGTCAATAACCTTGTTCATGCTAATTATTACGCATTAGGTATTACTTGGATGATGAAGGTAAAGCAGGCTTCTACGTTACTAAGCCCGTTCAAATATTTTTCACCCCATTACTTTTCTCCCTCTAGGTACCTCAACTGCTGCTCAAGATAGAGGAAATAACAAAGTCATAGCATAGAAGCTCTTTTCTCATTTTCAAATTTGATTATTTATATTTATTTTGTTTCAAGACATTTATGTAATAAAGATTGGGTTTTATCATAGGTAGACTTTATGAAACTGATAGCCTAGTTATTTAAATTTTGTAAGAGTTTCTATTTTTTCCCTCAAGATAGAGGAAAGAGCAAAGTCATACCATAGAAGCTCTTTTCTCATTTGCAAAGTTGTTTATTAATATTTATTTTGTTTGAAGAAATTTATGTAATAAACATAGGATTTTATCGTAGGTAGACTTTGTGAAACCGATAGCTTAGTTGTTTAAATTTTGTAAGAGTTTCTATTTTTTTTCGCAACTAATAGACTTATAAGACCTCTATTTCACACCTATTATACGTCTTAGTAGTCTATTTATAGATTTTATTATTGTATATCCATAAGTTAAGGCTTACTAGATCATTGTTCGACTCATTGGGTCATCTCTAGGGGTTTGGCGATGGTTTAGGTTGGGCAGCCTTGGTTGTAGGAATTATGGTCCTAACAAATAAAATGGTCAATATGAAAAGGCTACGCACAATGAGAAACAACAAATAAATAACAAGCACACAAAAGTAGAAACACACACATTTGAAGATCAATCAATCAACACAACAACAAATCTACACAAATAAGAACCTCAAAAAAGCAAGAACAACAAAAAAGTTTGAAAACACCATCAATGAACATGTAATGAAGATAGTTCAATAGAGAAGAAGTCAATTACCCTTCATGAGACGAGTTTGGGGAAGTTCAGAGTGCCTTTTTTATCATTCAATAGTAGATACTTTATGTTTCCTGCCACGAATCGCCATAAAGACATAAATTAATGAAAACTTCTCGTATAACCATATAAAGAGTGAATGAAATCGAAATCGAGGTGTTTTTTATGAGCGATAAGATTTTTTTGATCAAAAGTGAGATGAAATAGAAATCAATGGTTGTTGGTTTGATGAGTGAGAGGAAAGAGAAATGCATGTGTTTATTATGTACTCATATGCATTTCCTATCGTTAGTCGTAACAAAAGCCCCATATAGGCCATCTATATCGGTAATTGTTATCTAACTCTTTTATTTACCCTCGGTTTTCATAAAGCGATAGCAAATGTCATGATATTGAAACACTTTTAGTGTTTAGTAGGGATAAACATAAAGATGGCAAAAAATGGGTATGGACAGGTACGAGTACGGACACACCCCCTAATAATAAATATAAAGAGTGTTCGAACTCGTACCCATTTTTAAAACATGCACTTTTTCTCCATACTCTATGTTTGTAATACATACTAGACTCATTTTTTGTCAGTAATGATTTTACTTAGTGCCTTTTTTATTTAAGAATAATAATTTTTTTCCGAATATTCATAAAAAATAGAACTTCATGTCACCATGCATTCAATTACTACAAAAAATGACATATTATACATTTCAAATCCTGGTCTTAAAGGTTCATACATATAAAAGAGCATCACCATTGTTTGAATTCCAATACAAATGTCATGAAAGTTTCTAGATACACTACGAATGATAAAATAACCATATGAATAAATCGCTAAAAAGGTACCCATTTCTTAAAAAACCTTGTCCAAACCCAGACCCCTATTTTTAAAATAGAGAAGAAAACATGATTGGACCTCTATTTATTTTGGAAAAAAAGTGTTCAAACTTGTTAAAAACAAGTCCGAGTAAATGCGGGCAAATGTGCTTAAAATGTTTTGCCACCCCTAATATTTGTAGAGACAATTTCTCTATAAAATAGAGATGATGAATAGTGGACCGCCAACTGTTCAACCCCTCTAAAAGAAAGTGTTTTGCTAACACGATTTTGTAATATGGTCAGTTCACATGCCTAGGTGGCTGCACAATGTAAGAAACTAGTAACTTATTTATGTCGACTTCTATTTGTCAAGACCAGCTCATTATGTCCTTACTTAGTCTAACTCCCATTATTAGGCACTTAAACCATACAATTAACTTTAACCTCAAAATACCTTTTCATTTGAATCCTAACAATGCTCTAAAAAATAATTTAGTTCCTTAGCTAACCTCAGTTGTTGATTTATTTCATTGGAGCAAATAAGGAAATTATTTGGAATATTATCCATATTTTATAAAAAAAAAAACTCGGAAGCAGATCCCTTAAAAGTGGCCTATCTAGAAAACGCACCTAATAAACGGTAAAGTTGATGATAGGGTAATGCGCGTTGAATGCGTCAATAATAATTTCAAACCCTTATTTAGTGACATTCGAGAATTTCATAAACTTGACTAAGAGGATAATTAAGTATTTTTTGGATTTAATTTGGAATTTAGGATTTGAGGTAGGACCCACATATTATGGATCATAGATCATTTGGTAAAATGTTATTTTTTCGATGATGAATGCTTATTGTGTGTATTATATGGAATTTTGTCGCGATGTCAAAGTGTGTTGAGAAGTGTCCTCAATTTGTCATAATCGGGATTGCAAATGCGTGTCTGAAGGGCACAAGTGAAATAAAAATGTTTAGTTCCTAAAAACTAGTAAATCAAATGTCAAATATCATGTGGGATTTTACCTCAATTTACGTGCAAATTAGGATCAGTGGCATTGTAAAATGAGAATGAAGTTAGGGCAACACCTTACCTCAAGCTTTATGTCGGTTAGTGATCGTCGAGGTTGAGATTGGGTCTAAATTGGTGTGAATTTTGTTTAGTATGGTAAGATAATTCGTCCATAATGTTGTAGAAAAAGTAAAGATTTTTATGGTTTTGGTGTGACTAAAACTAGTGCAATTGACGTTTTATGGAGTTCGACTGTTTTGTTAAGAGATTGGCTCAATTTGGTTAAAAATCGGATCCAAAATGAGCAATGAAAGTCAAAACATGTCAAAATAGGGATTTCAAGAATTAATAAATTAAAAGAAATTAAGTTGCTGACAAGCAGCTAAGGGTTTAATATATAAATATAAAAAAGAAAGAAATGAAACGAATTCATTTATTTTTCACAGAGAGTTCGTTCTCTAAACCCTCTCAGTTTAGTTTTCACACCACGACCATCCAATGTTCTATTTTTGCTTGATTTCTTTCTGCAAAACTGTAAAGCATCGTGAAATAGTCTGTTCAAGCCTAGTTTTCTTGGCGAAGTCGTGGTATTCTTCTTGAAATTTGGTAAATTCTCAATTCAGGACATTTTTCACAATTCAATTTGAATTCTCGTGATTCTTTTTTTATTTTTCTCACAGGGTCTTGATAGAAATTGATATGGATTATTAAGAATTGATATATTGGGTTGATATGCACCAATTTGGACTAAATCTCACCGACATGGGTTAGGGTTTTGATGAATTGAACTAATGCGATTAAGTTGATAACTATTTTGAAGATGTTTTATAGTTGATATTGATTTACATTAGGTTTCTGGATGAATTGATTATTAGTTTTAATCCAATTTAGCTCCACGTACTGCGGAAAATATTTTGATGTTTGTATCGAGTGGTTTTGTGGTGTTTGTTGCGAAGTTTAAGGATTTAATTGCAAAACTATTAGTTTTGAGAAGTTTTTTACCTCAAAATAAATAAAGTTTGCCAAGTTGAGAGGCCATATTGGAAAATTCGTAACCTCTACGTCAGTGATCATATTTAAATGTTATTGAAGTCTATGGAAAGAAAGACATGAGTACTACAAGTTCTGTTTAGATCATCATAACAAATATTGAGGTTTTCAAGGTTAAAAGTTACCCCAAGTTAGCTAGATGAAAGCCAGTTGAGAGAGAATTATATCAATTAATATTTTTGGAAATTGTTCTTAAGTGTATTTTTGTCGCCGTTTTCATTAGTTTTCATGATTTAGTTTCACTTGAAGCTTAACCCATAGTATAATTGGGTATGCGGGGAAGCTATTGCAACCATTTTCAAGGTGATCCGACGCTCCGCGAACCACTAAAATTAAGTTCAAAGTTGGTTGGTTGTAAGTAAACGCTACAGTGATCTTTACTACTGATTGAATATATATGTGCATATAATTGCATCATAGTCTACATTGCATTTCATCATTCTTGATCGTTCGTGCATGGAGAAAGTGAGGGGGATAAACTTGTTTTGGAGTATGGTTTGCTTGAAATTAGATTTCAATCTTACCTCAAACATCGGTTAGGAAGTCTAGTTCTGGAATCAAATGCTGAGAAGTTATCTCTGCATTTCATGATGACTTAGTACTATCTCCATACTATTTTTGGAAGTCAAGATCTGATAATAGTAAGGAGACAGAACATAATGGATTGCATGTCATATTGACGCATATATCTTATCTATTATTTAGAAACGCAATTACATGTCTCCATGTATCAGACTAACAGTTGCAAGAGTACAAATTGATGTAGATATTTACTTACCTGACATCTTCAAGTTGTTTTTGTTGTTGTCATATTCTATTAGAAGACAAAGGAAAAATGGACTATACTCGAAAATTGAGGTGATTGTTTTCAAAATTTAAAGCAAATTCTTGTTTCAAATTGTTTATATATATATATATATATTATTTTGGGATTCTTGGGGTGAGTGTAGGACGGAAAGTTTCGTTAAATGGTTATGAGAGTCTCTTAAGTTAGTTTAAAGTATCTGGAGAGGTTTACAATTCAATCTTGGTCTACTTGGGATTGTAAAGTTCTAATTAAGCTATTAGAGACTCTAAGTTAGGTATAAATTTTAATTTGATATATATTATGAATTGTGGGGAGTTATGAATTATTCTAGGCTTCTTCCCAATTTTGATGTCTTTTACGTGGAAGTTTTCCAATAGGCCTCCTTTAGTGAAGGTGCTATCAAAATGTTTACAAAATACGGATATGATTTTCTAATTTGCTCCAATAAATTAAGTTAAGTATCGAATCAGTTGATGATATAATTTGCAATTTGGAGCATTATTTAGGGTTGAAATCAAGATTATTTTGAGGTCAAAATTAAAAGAACGGATTAGATTAACTAGATTATCAAGGGATTAAGGTAATCTAAGTCGATCAGTCATCTTAATTATGAGGGGGTGACAAAGTTGGTATTATATATAGCCTAGATTTGGCTCGATTAAGGATAATCTTTGGTTAGAAACCAAATAGTGATTGAGCGCGATTAGTTAGGAAGGGACTATGAGTTGGGGATAGATTGTGATTCTAATATGGTTGTTATGTTTTATCGTATTATTGCTAGATATACGACAAAAAAGTTTATTCTTGTTGTTTGTTCGATACTTAACTCATAGGATGTAACAAGTTAAATAGGAATATACTATTAAAAAAAAGAATAGACTTTTGAAAAGAACTAAGCGTAAATAGATGTGAAATAGATTCGAGAAGGCTAAATTCCCAAGGATGTTATAAGTAATTTGGTGTAAATATAACTGGTGAAAGTATCAGTTATAAAACAAATAGGTAATTATTTGAGAAATAAGTTTGGATGATTCAGGAATGTAAGTATTAAACTTGGACACCATCGAAAACTAAAACTTTAAAACTTTAAAATGCTCGGGAAATTGTCAGAATAGACTTAAATTAAGTCTTGAATGATTAAGAATCGTTTGGAAAAAATAATATGAAATTAGGACTTTTAGGAAGCAGTTAGATTTTAGAATGTGGTTAGTACTAGTAAAACTCGGTAAGACCTATTCTTCAAAATATTGGTTTGATTCATAAACAATTGAGAGTTGCTTCCTAAATTGACTGAAATGAAAAGAAAAAGGAGACATGTTGTTTCAAAACTAGAAATTGATTAAATAAATTGAATTTGACTGAAAAATTACAATGGGATTGTGATTGAATTAGTCAAGTTGTCTAAGTCGGTTTCAACGAAAATAAAATATTTTGAAGCAAAGTATTGTCTCATTTCTAGAACAAAATAAAAAGTAAAATTAGAATAGAACCATGGTTTAAAACAATCAAACGACTTCTAAAAACAAGTACTAAGAATTTTGATTGTTTATTACTCAAGTTACTTATTCATAAGTAACGTTGAGTATAGTGGTTCCATGAATCGAATAAAAAATGACAATATGAATGGAAATCCACAAGTTAAAAATTATCTTTGTTAATGTGACATCCTAGCTCCACAAATTAGTCACCACTAAGCCTAATTACGTCGTCATTAAGCCCTAACTCACTCCACTTAGAACTCTAAAACGTGTTAGTCAGCCTTTTTATTTCATTCACCTCATTACACATGTTTAACGTATGTATTATTCATTTCTAGCTAATTATAATTATAGTGTAAATTAAGTAGTCATTATCATTACTTTAGTTTTCTCCAGAATACTTAGTAAGATTAGCATAAGTATTTTTGAAAACATCTACTATGGAAACAAAGTAAACAGATGGTCATATAATCACTCATGAGGAGCTTAGTCAACTGATGTCCCTGGGCAGTGATTGTGTAAGTCTAACATTACATATGATCATTCATAATAACATTTGCCTCAAAAGTTGGTAGTACTGCAGTCGATACAGCGGCAGTAGTAACCGACTATACAATTGCAGACATACACACAATCAAATCTGACATAAAGTCAACCAACTACTGACTTTATGTCACAACTCTATTTGATAACTTCTTAAAATCCTTAGCTGATATAGAATGCTAGTTACCGTTGGCACTACCATCTCCACTCTCGCGTTGATCTGCCATCATAGTCTGCATGCTGATAGCTTTCGCGACATCAGCCATTACGTATATATCGTGTGTATATACATACAAAACATAGCATATACATATAGCAATTCCTAACTCACATTCACTATCTTCCAAACTAATAGTTCCTAAGCAAGGACCGTCTAGTTTCCATATCTAGAATTTATGGTTTATTCAAGTTTATGTTGTGTACTTATTGAGAACTTTGATTCTCATATCAACTATGATGTTGGTATCACGTTATAGAATAAACCATCCTCTGTTGCCTAAGTTCTATAAAACTAAACTCTTATACCAATTATGACATTGATATCACTATTTTAAGAAAACTCTATAATTCATCCTTAGAGTTCTAGTACATATACTTTGATACCAACGATGACCTCCCAGCTCTACAAACCAGGCATTACCCAGCTTAATCCCATCATTAAGCCCTAACTCACTCTATGTAGAACTTAAAAATATATTAGTCAGCCATTTCGTTTCATTCAACTTGATACACATGTTTGGCATAGGTATTATTCATTTCTAGTTAATTATAATTTATAGAGTTAAGTATGAAGTTGTTATCATTACCTTATCTTTCGGCAGAAGACTTAATAAGATTAGTATAAGTATTTATGAAAACACCTACTGTGGAAACTAGGTAAATAAAAGATCATATAAAACTAACCAAAGTTAAGTTATACATAAGGACATAAGCGGTAAATACACAAAATGATCACCTATAAAAGTAGCAGGAGTTATCTATCGAAGGCTTGATTTTCTCCTTCCTTGGTTTGCTAATCTAAACATCTGCACCCACCGTCATTAAAAGGACTGTGAGTACAATAATGTAGCAAGTTACATTAAGAGATGTTTATCCACATTTCCAAGATATAAAAAAAGTATCTAATAGCATATCAATGGCAACTATAGCTGAAAAAGAATAATGATATAAGATATTTTAGTTAAACAACATGAAACTGACACTCGGCTAAGTAGTAATGATCTAGGGTCGGTTGACTATAAAATTACATCATATCAACTCTGTTCCACCATTTAGGGCGTAGATATACTCATAATGCCAATTTTGTTATATATACATACTTGTCGAAAGCCTCGGGTCCCATACCCCGTGTGCTGCACAAGCTAGTGTTGAGATCCCAACATCCCAAGAAATCTAGTGACCCTATAATTCAAGAACCGATTTTCATAATTCAAGGAATGACACAGTTTAGGAATCCAATAATGTAATTGTATAATTAATGCTCAAAGGAAATTAGATATATAACACCACAAATCATTCATCTAATAGCATGCTATTCTACTTAATTAACGCTCTTAACAACCAAGAAAGACATAGCACCTGATTAAAAGTCAATTAATACCATTTAAACATCAACTAATGCCATTATAATAACCTCATGAAATGAGAGAGAACAACAAGTTCATGGCACTAGGAGTATAATAGGAAAATTAGTCTAAATAACAACAATTGAAAAACCTAATAGGAAATAAATGGAAATAAATATCTCAATCAATTTACTTACCAACCACGCCAAGTTCCTAACATAATCCGGCCTCTCGATACCTTAAATTGCATACCCGGACTTCTAAGAATCTCCTATAGGTCCCTGGTATGTTTACACATGTTTTTATGTGTGTTTAGACCTTAGTTAGGGTGTTAGGCTTATTTAAAATGTTTATGTTTGAATTAGGGAAGTGCAGGAAAATGGCTGCCTATAAGGCCTAGCACGCTCACCTAGCATGTTATGCACAGTAAACCAATAAATTCTTCACTCAAATTTCTTGGTTTTCTCCCTTCAAATGGCAATAACCGTCGCCTTGGATCCATGTTACTCTTCACCTGTGATCCAATACATCCTCCTAAAAATCAAAAACTTCTTACACTTCATATATACCATCGAATTCATCAAATTCAATAATTTTCACAAACTACAATTGAAAACTAAATTACCTAGTTTATGATCCTCCTTGCCTTGCTTAATCATGTCGTAACTCATTAAAATTCATCAACAAACTTGCTGATCTTCTTCTCCTTAATTCCTTCTCCCCTAAGCATGAAATGAGAATGATTGCATGGTTATCTTATCCTATAAATGTATATTAGATAAGATTGATTAATAGCCATTTATCGAAATGTGTACATCCATCGAGAGGCTAATTTAGGGGATCTCATTTGATCTCACAACCCACCAACTCTCCCTTAAATGTCAGAGCCCCTCTCACTAAGTCTTGATTCAGCCTAATTCTTTTAATTAGACACTTAATGTAGTCGATTAACTTTAACCTCAAAATAGTTTTATTTCAATCCATAATAATGCTCCAAAACTAAATTTATATCCTCAATCAAACTCAATTTATAATTTTTTAATTAGAGCAAAAATCCATATTTTTTTAAAAATCTTGGTAGCATCTCCCCTAAAAGTGGCTTGTCGAAAGATTTACTTAATAGACAGCAAAGTTGGGGAGTGGACTAAAACGACTCACAACTCCCTGCAGTTCACAATATATATAAAATCCAAAATTTATGTAATAGCTTAGAGTCTCCGATACCTTACTTACAAATTTATAATCCCAAAATTAACTGAAACTTAATCATAAGTCTCTTAACTTTCCTCAAACTAATTTAGAACACTCTCATAACCTATTCAAAATCATTTCACGACCTACACTCACCCCAAAGCCCTAAACAATATATATAAAGTGAATACAACAAGAAAATTGAGTTTTTAAACATAAAACATTCACCAAAGATCTTCTAGGTTTTCCTGTTCTGTTTAGTTTCCATAGAGAACCTAGCATCATCAAAAACAACTTGAAGATGTTAGGCAAGTAAACTCCTACACTGCTTTATACTCCCGCAAATGTTTGTTTGAATAAATGGATACATGTAATTGCATTTCCAAATAATAATAAATTTATATAATAATGTGGAACCCTCAGTTCCTATTCTAAGCTCATAACATGCAGTCCTACTGACAATGAACCTAGAACGGTCCTATAATTTCAATGCATGCTACCCCGGAGTCGACATTGCCCACCTTAGACGCTTGCAATACGTCTAGTTTGGAGTGGAGAGCCTTATACTCTTACAACTAAAGCAGGGGAAACTCTATCTGGATGCCATGTATGCATGACTAAGAATGATGCGAAATGCAATGCAGACTAAACATAAATGCAGGTACCAAGATAAATCCAATAAATAGTAAAGACCACTGTGGGATTTACTTACAACCGACCAACTTTGAGCTTAATTTTTGGGGTCCTAGAACATCGAATCATCTTTAAAATAGTCCCAATAGCTTCCTTGCATGCCTAATTATATTATGGGTCAAGATTCAAGTGAAATCAAATCACAAAACCCAATAAGAACTGTAGCAAAAGTATTTTGAAGAATAGTTTCCAAAAATATTAATTTATATAATTGTTTCACCTGCTTTCAACTAACCAACTTGGGGTAAGTTTTTAACCTTGAAAACTTTAATTTTTGTCGTGATGACCTAAAAGGAACTTGTAGTACTCATGTTTTACTTTCCATAGACTCCAAGAACACTTAAGTCGTATCACCAATAGCGAAGTTATGAATTTTCTAATATGGCCTATCAACCAGGCAAACTTTATTTATTTTAAAGAGAATAACTTCTCAATATCAATATTTTTGCAACTAAATCCTTAAAACTTGACAACGAACACAATAAATTCACTCAATATCAATATCGAAATATTTCTACAGCCTGTGGAATCAAATTGGATCAAAACCAATTATCAATTCATCCAGAAATCCAATGTAAATCACGATCAAATATAAAAACATCTCCAAAATTGTTATCAATTTAATCGCATTAGTTCAATCCATCAAAACCCCAAACCACGCTAGTAGGATTTATTCAAATTGTCGTAAATCAAGTCAATACATCAATTCCCAACAATATCTATCAATTCCTATAAAAACCCATCAAAGGAATCGAGAAATCGCCAGAATTCAAATTGAATTAAGGGAAATTACCAAATTCCAACCTAAATATCTCGTATCCGCAATGGAGACTTAGCTTGAGTTAATCGTTTCGTGACACTGTAAACTTTTGCAGAAACAAAACCGAGAGAAAATCAGACGTCGGGAGCTCGTATGATAGAAATCTCCGTGGAGAGGGTTAGGAACAACAAACGGTTAAACGTTCTGTGAAATGAAACATATGGTTTTTATTTTGATTTATATATATATTTATATATATAAACCTTCAGCTGATTGTCAGCAACTTAATTTCTTTTTATTTATTAATTCCAAAAATCAATAATTTGACATGTTTTAACTTTGGACACTTTTTTTTATCCGATTTTTAACCAAATTTAGCCACCCTTTCGACAAAATGGTTCAGCTCCATAAAATGTCCATCACACTAGTTTTAGTTACACCAAAACCCCAAAAATATTAACTTTGTCCACGACATACATGACCTTTATAGACCAATTCTCTTGCCATATTTAGCCAAACCTATACCAATTTGAACTTAATCTCATTCTCGACCATCGCCAACTGATACAAAACTCGAGGCAAGGTCTTGCACCGATTTCATTCTCATTTTACACTACCACCGATCCCAACTTACACATAAACTGAGGCAAAATCCCTGCGTGATACTTAACACTTGTTTACTACTTTTTGAGTGACCAATAATGTTTATTGCACTTGTGCCCTTCAAACACACACTTACAACCTTGATTATGACAAATTGAGGATTCACCTCAACACACCTCGACTTTGTGATGAAATACCATATAATACAGATACTAAACATTCATCATCGAAAAATAATATTTTACCTTATGATATTCGGTCTGTAATGCATTGGTCCCACCTCGAATACCTAAAATCTAATTAAAACTTGAAAATACTTAATGGTCGTCTAATAAAACTAATGAAATCCTAGGATTTCACATTAACGCATCCTAGATAATACACTTATCAAACTCAATTTTCTTTGAGATGTGTCCACACGTATCCGAGGAACATCAAATGGCTAATACTTTATCTTTCTAACTTAGGTTTCACGTAATATAAATCAAACTATAGCTACATCACATTAGCTAACTAAGCCACATCAACTTAACTTAAACTTACTGCATCAGTCTTTATCTTTATCCCACATCGACACATATCTCAAGGTGCATCCCCAATCACGTCTCTATATCTATATACTAGTAAGAGCGAATTAATAAGTATACACATATACATTACACTAGGAATACACCACATCAAATCTAACATATTTCTCAGTTCTCATGCCGAGTATTAGGACAATGTACCTATGTTCGGCCACGTCACGGATCGGTAACCTTGATTAGGGACTAATTTACTAAAAGTAAATTTAGGTTTGTTACAGTTAACATCGGATCAAGTGTTGTTATAAAACAAAGATCAACAAAATTTATAACTTAAAATGAAAGTGGTGATAAGATCAATGTGTTAAAAGTTGAGATTGGGGAAACTCTTATGAAAATGGCTAGGATTAGCTATTAAATAAAACACAAGTAGTTGTGTTTTGAAATTCAAAGTACCCAATAGTCTCTTCTAAATAAATTAAGTATGATGTCTATCACTACAACTCAAAATACAATTAAGGAAATGATAGCCAAATTGATTGAGAGTCAGTAAGTGATTTGTATAGGACGTCAATATGAGCTCCTATATTGCAAGAATTTCCATTTGTATGACTTAAGAGATTGAAATCGCATCCTTTAAGAGTTTGATTAGTTGTTAATTTAATCTATGTATTAGAAATTCAAATTTCACTATCTCTTCTGTTGAACAACAATAGAGAAATGAAATAGTCAAAAAACGATTTAATGATTAGTAAGATACTTTGATATCTTACATAGTCTTTTAAATGTAATAAAATTTGTTTATGAAAAGAAAATTCAAAAAATCTGAGATAAATGGAAACAACTTAAGGTGATAAAAAAATAGTAAAATTTTAGAGTCGCAAAATTTCTTTGTTTCGAATTTAGAATAGCTAATGAAGACTTCAATTGATTAAATGATCAAAAGAAGTCCTATTGTCCCTAGCTATATTTTTTAAGAGAAAAAAAATATGAATTGCTTTTTTGCAATTGAGATAAGTGTTGTAAGTGGCCTATGGTTGAGAGAAAGTTGTGGAAATTTTATAAAGGGACTAAGAACAAGATCAATGTGAGAATAGCTAAGATTGACAAAACATGAACTGAGTAGACTCTATATCGTTATCACGATTCATTTACAATGTAGAAGACTATTGTAAGGGCCTTACCCATCTTTGAATAAACGAATGAATTGTAAGGTTCAATATAAACGAGTCTATGAAGTTTTGTCAAAGTCAATTGGAAGCTTAAGCATGGGTAAAAAAATGGTCAATAAATTCCCACAAAAGTATGAAAAAAGGGAATTTTAGGTTAACGAACCCAATAAGACTTAGAATGTCAAATTGTGTGTTTGATAGAACTTATTTTATCTTCACAAGTATTTTACAAGATATCAAACTCCAAAAGTTGAAATAGTTGAACCAAAGTAGTACGCAACTATTATCAATGAATATGTTGTATATTGGTTCAAATATAGTGCTATACTACGTGATTAGTTAGTGGTGGAATTTAAAAGCACTATGTTATTTTTAAAAAAAAAACTAGAGCTGATATAAGATACATGTATAATGGTGAACATACAAATGAAAATGAAAAGAGTTGTGTGACTTACAGCACAATTAGCTAGTATTATCTTTATTGATTGAAAATACTGAATAGATGATAATATATCTGACTTAATATGTTTGAAGAGTTGAATATTTAGCTACAGTAAATGAGTATAGGAAAAAAAAGATCATATTTTTAACTTGTATGGAATACAAGTTAAGAATATTATACTACGATAGTATAATCCTGGAATATGTCGATATCTCTATTTAGAAATGTATGTAGACTCAAATTAAGGGTAACTATCTGGATTCGGGCAATGAGAGAATTTTGGTGAACAATAATGACTAAGATGATGGGAAATCTCTAAATTTTGGCAGTTAAATGAATGAAATGTTCATTGTAAACTCATGGATAGATAATGGTTTGACGAAGTTAGAAAAGTCGTTGATTTTTTTTAAACGCTCAAAGGAAAAATTAAGTGAATTGCCAGACTAGTTGAGATTGGTAATTGCTTTCTAGTCCGTAAATCTAAATGATATTGTGAGTAGACATTTAGAGAATGAGTGAGAGTTGTGGTGTGCAAGTTGCAAGTATAACGGCTCAGTTTTAGTAATAGTCTAATCAATTTATGTTGATCATGCATATCATCCTCAGGGAAAGGTTTTTGCACTAACGATTTACCTATTTAACTTTGAACTATTGCTAAGGAATTCACTTTTTAATTGGTTTTATACTAACTAAACTACTTTAACAAATCAATTTGAACTTTACTAGAACTCTTATATTAAGGATATTTTAGTTCACAACTTCACTTAGGTAATTTAATATTATGCTTTGTATTCATGTTTGCATCTCAATATGTTGTGTGCAATGCCTAATTAGAATATATAGATTTCCTTTAAATCCATTTCAACAAACTGTTGTGACAGAAAAGATTCTAATGTGCAAACTACAACTCCACCAACGGTGCGAATAACGTAAGCTTCACATTGCTTTAAGTCCTAAATCATTGAATTCATAACCAACTAAGTTTACTATCCACGTCTCCCTAATATACAACTATCGCTCGGTGTTGTGTATTTTATGCTTATACTATTCATGTTAGGATTAAAAGCTTCAATGGCAATGATAACTTCTAAAACCTAATATCGTTAAATAGGCAGCCAGTATGTCTAATGCATTACACTCAGAATCAATACAAATTATAACTATTGCACTTCTTATATTCATTTTTTTCATTTTAAAACATATCATTCATACCATAGGATCAATTAATCCCTAAGATAAATAGACTACTCACATTTCATCGAAACATACATATTACAATTCGTAATGAAAATCATTGCAAATCATATATGAATATAAATATTACCATTAATTAATCAATGAAACCAGACTTAAATTGCAAACGTGAAGTCTTCAATATTTTCTTCACGCAAACTCCTTAATACTCAAACTTAAAGTCAACCCTGTGGTAAATTACTCTAGTAGTGTCTAATAGTTGGTATGTAGTGAGTTTTCCACGTCTTAATACCTATTATACTCCCTACTAAAAATTAGAAACCCTATTTTACAATTTACATTGAATTAAAACTCTAACTTTTGATTTCCTGCGTGTCTAGTGCTGTCACTTATTGCATGGCACTGTGCCTTATAGCCCACTGCGCCACTACTACAAGTGTATTGTTTTGCTCCCTGGTGTAAAGGCGGTGTCACTAGCTTACCCACCACCTTCCACTTTATTCCATAACATAGCTATTGCGTCGGACCTCTATAGTTGGTTTTCTTTACTTTTTCATCTCTCCTACATCGTGCCTTTCCTTCCCACGTTGTGCCTTATGTTCCCACAGCGTTAACACATATAGCCACGTCGCTAGTGTGTTTTTATAGGTTTTGCTACGTTTTTTTCTCATTTTTCCTCAATTCCTTCCCTTACACCTTAATTCTCTAAAAATGTAATAACATCACGAATTATCACTCATTTAGGGATATTTATACTAAATATACCACTAAACTAACCCTATATATGAGTATAATTAATCACTTATCAAATATCCCAAACTTATGGTTTTGCGCATCCCAACCAAAGGTATATTATACTATGTCTCCTAATACTTGTTCTCATTCAACTTACATTGTTCATGAAGCATCCCTTAATTTACTAAGTTTCAAGTTAATAATCCACTCAAGAGTTTTTTTCGCAAAAACTTATCTTTTTAAGACATGTAGCTTTAACAACATATATAACGTCACTTTTAAAACACCAAAGTAGATCACAACCAAAAATGATCACTAATCACAAGTTTATTTCATCTCAACACTTAAGTAGCAAGTATACAATCTCATGATTTCTAATTACATTCAGGAATTCACACATAAGCATAGATCAAACTCATCTTTTATAGACTAGCATTTCAAGAGTCTATAGGACTTAACATAGTTGGAATGCAAGCTTAACTCAATTAGCTACTCATACTCGAGCTAAATCTTTTATTTGAAGAGTTTTAGTTTACTTCCACCTTCTTGTCTTAGTTTTTTTTTTCTCTCTTCTCTTTTCTTCTGTTTTTCATTTTTTTTATGTCTAGCAGTCCCTATTCCTTTTCATATGGAGTTTATTCTTCTTCACTTTTTTCAACCATCAAGTTCTCTGTTCCATTTCCGGTAGAGCTTATGGGATTTTTTATTTTTACTTTATTTTTTATTTGTAAAACTCTTTTTAGCACTTCTAACTTTCATTGAATCATGTAATTTAACTCTAAATTTTAATAGAAAATGCATATTTTTTCCCTTCTTTGTACTAAGCCTTTCTTTGCTTTGCATTATCAAGTAAAATTCACACTTATTATAGAATCCTTAGAGATCTAACGTTTTTCACAAGAAGCGTTATAATTTATTGCTTTTGTTTCAAGGTCAAAGTCTTCCCTAACTCAGGTTTATAATCATAAAATCATACCGTTGTTGCTACATTTCATTGTTTTCTTCTTCAAAAAATTAAAAATACTCTTTTAAGTTTCATATCAACAAGATACTTGTAATCTATTCATCCACAATTAAAGGAATGGACGTGCAAATGAACTACTTATTCATTACATATTATTATACCCTAATCTATACTAATTAAACATTGATAATAGATAAAAAACATTTATACACTACCATGCCTTCCTCCTTAACTACTTCAAATTAAAAATCTTAACGACTATACCTGCAGGGTTTATCCTTATTTCTCAGCCTATCTTACCACTTCCCATAGTGTAGTGTAGTGTAGTGTCAATGCCCTCAAACTTAAACTAAATCTCATCCTCAAGGTTTAAAAATAAGTCTGAAACATGAAAATACTAAACACATAAACATACATAATAACATGAGTTATAATAAGCTAACTAACCATAGAATTGAAATAACTAAATAGTTAACAAAATATCGTAAATGTAACTTCTTGATGTTGCATGGCTATTCGCACAATTCTTAATGCTTATCCATTTTGATGAATTATCACCCGACGAATGGCTTTTCCTACACATAGGACACAAGATTTTTGAAAGTTACTACTAATCCGTTTAAATTGTAATTAACCAAAGTAAATAACTAACTACTTGCTGGAAATTTAAAAAAAAAACCTATGGGCTACCTCCCAGTAATGCTTAGTTTAACATCATTAGCTCGATGCCTTTTTCGGTCATTTAAACTGAGTCTTAATCAAGAAATCTGATCCGCGGATCAAAGATTTGGAATAATTGCTTATCCACGAATACTTCGATTATCGGCTTCCATGTATCACATTATGTATGACGTAACCTATAAAGATGGTCTACAACCAAATTTCCTCTTCCTTTCTTATCTTTGATTTCTAATTCAAACTCTTGCAATAATAACACCCATCTAATCAACCTTGGCTTGGCATCCTTCTTTGCAAAAATATAGCGGATTGCTGCTTGATCAATATACACGGGTACTTTGGACCCTACTATATAGGCTCTAAACTTATCACAAGCAAACACCACTGCTAATAACTCTTTTTTATAGTAGAATGATTTTTTCTTGCTTAATCCAGTGTTCTACTTGTGTAGTACATAGCTCTAAAATTTCTATCTCTGTTAGCCTAATACTGCTCCTACTGCGTTGTCACTTGCATCGCATATTATTTCAAACTGAGAACCCCAATATGTTACTACCACTATTAGTGTCGAAATTAAAACTACTTTCAAGTTTTCAAATGCTTGTATGCATGCCGTGCACATTTCAATGGAAAATCTTTTTCCAACAATGTATATAATGGTTTAGTGATGTTTGAAAATTCCTTAATAAATCATCTATAGAAACCGCATGCCCTAAAAATATCCTTATGTCTTTAATGTTTCTTAGTATAGGAAGTTTCTCAATTGTGGAGCATACACTCTATGTCCCAAAATAATTCCTTCTCAAACCATGAAAGGACACTTATCCTAATCAAGTACCAAGTTTGTGTCTTGACATCTTTTCAATACCAAAGCCAAATTTTGCAAGCATAGATCAAAATAAGCCCCTAATATAGAAAAAACATCCATAAATACCTTGTTAATATCTTCAACCATATCAGAGAAAATAGTCGTCAGACATATTTGAAATGTTTTTAGCGCATTACATAATCCAAATGGCATCCGTCCAAATGCATATATTCCATATTGCAAGTAAACGTTGTTTTCTCTTAATTTTTTTGTGTTATTGCAATTTGATTATATCCTGAGTACCCATCTAGGAAACAATAGTATTCATATCTCGCTAGTCTGTCCAACATTTAATCAATGAATGGCAGCAAGAAATGATCCTATCTCATAGCTTTATTTAACTTTCTGTAATCAATGCAAACTCTCTAGCTAGTTACTATTCTCATAGATAAAGTTTCTCCATTTTATGTTTGAATAATGGTCATCCATTCTTTCTTTGGTACCATATGTATTGGTGAAACCCACGAACTGTCAAAAATGGCATAGATGATTCTGACATTTAACCATTTCAAGATCTCTTACATTACCACTTCTTTCATTATTGGATTCAACCGCCTCTAAGCTTCAGTTGATTAATTATGATTTTCTTCGATTAAGATCTTATCCATGCAAACCATTGGGCTTATTCCTTTTATGTCCTTGATTGTCCATCCCAAGGCTGACTTATGCTCTTTAAAAACTCGAAATAATTTTTCTTCTTCCAACTTCATCAACTCTACTGAAATGATCACAGGGTATGTTGAATTGTCTTCCAAATACGTATATCTTATATGCTTCGGTAAAGGCTTTAATTCCATCATTGGTTCAATAACTGTACTTTCCACCTTTGTTTCTAATTTCTTGAAACCTTTATGAAACTTAGGGGGTCCTACTAGTGCTAAAGCATTTGCTACCTCCTGAAGTTAATCCTTTACTGCAGAACTCGTTGTTATGCTTTGGATTAGACATTGCTCCAACGGATCATCTCGCGTATACTTCGGAGCTATCTCATTAACTCAATTAGAAATTACATGTCTAACTTTAATGTTTTTGTAGTGTTCCTCCTCACTCGAAAATTTCAAGTTTTTGTAGATATTGAAAAGGACTTCCTTGTCATTAACTTATAACCTTAACTCTCATTATTGATAGTCTATCAATGCTCGTTCAGCTGCTAGGAAGGGTCTCCCTAAAATTAATGGTACCTCCAAATCCTCTTCCATATCCAATACTACAAAATCCATGGGAAAAATGAACGTATCCACTTCAACAACACATCTTCAATCACTCCTTCCGGATATGTCACTGATCGATCTTCCAATTGTAAAGTCGTACTAGTTGACTTTACTTCTCCCAATCCTAATTTTTTAATATAAATAAGGGCATCAAATTTATACTTGGTCCCGAAACACATATGACATTATTGAACAAGTGCACTCCTATTATGCATGGAAAGGAAAAACTACTTAGATCCTTCAACTTCGATGGTAACTTCCTTTGTAAGATTGCACTGCACTTTTCAGTCAAATTCACTATTTCGTAATCTTCTAGTCACACATTTTTTTCTATTACATCCTTCAAAAACTTTGTATAGTTTGACATTTATTCCAACGCATCTGCGAATGGGATTTTTATGTTTAACTTCTTAAAAATTTCTACAAATTTCTTAAACTATCCCTGATATTTCTATTTCTTAAACCATTGAGGATATGGTAAGGGTGGATTTATTAGTGGTGGATTATTGGGAAATACGACTCTTCTTAGTACCACATTTTTTTCTGCCTATCTCCCCCATTTTCCTTTGATTTTATTTTTATTCTTCTCCTAGTGCTGCTTTTTATGGTATTGATGTCATTGTCAAAATGTTCTACATCTCTTGGTTGCTGCTAATTGATTTGCTTCCTTGTGTCATTTATTATATCTCATGGTTGCACTAGATCAATGATTTTTCTACCATTCCTTAATTGGGCTGCATATGCATTTGCCATGTGATTGCTAATAATGTTACTTGAAAATTGTTCTTCATTCGATGAGCTCCAAGCACTATTAAGCTGACTAATTTGTCTCTTAAGATTCTTGATGGATTGTGATTGCTCATTATCCATCCTCTCCATGGCTTACTTTAATATCTTTCTTGTGCTTCTCATGGAGCTCTTGATTGTTTATGTTTATGGCATGCAAATACTTCTCAAGTGACTTTAAAGAAGTCATCTATTTATTCTACCCCAATTTTCCCTATTGGACTTGTTGCTCAAACCCTTGAGGTAACTTCAGTGCATTATCAAGATTTTCATAAGAAATGTTTGGGTTGTTATTGTTTTTGTTACATCCTTAATAAAATCATTGAGGAGCCAATTTGCCAATCCTCTTGGCCTAAAGTTATTCCCGTAGCCTTGGTAGTTTATGAAGTTGATGTCCTCAAATTACATTCCCTACTATTTGTCCATTTTGTTAACCACCATGCCTTAGTGATTTATAGTTTATTATGCTACTTGTAAACCTTGGTATCCATATGAAGTTTTGTCATTTGATTACTAAGATTTGATAGTTATGCCATAATTGCAGCTTGCGATCAATCTCATTGACGCTCTCCGTTTTCCTTATTATGGAATGAGTACCGGCTGTAGAATTTTGAGACTTAAGATCAAAGAGATCCACTGCTCCATCCTCATCCTTGGTAAGTATAGATCCATCTAATATGGCATCTACTAACGTTCTCGTGTTGTGATTCATCCCATAGTAGAAAATATGGAGTTGCGCCCATTTCATGTATCCGTGTCCCAGCCATTTCCTCAGCATCTCTTTAAATCTTTCCCAAGCCTCACTAAGAGACTTGGTGTCTTCTTGCTTGAACTGATTAATTTTAGTTTCCTTTCACTGACCTTCACTGGGAAAGAAATTGTAAAGAAATCTTTCATTGATTTTCTCCCATAAATTCATACCCTTTGCGTTCGGCCATTAAAACTAGGATTTTGCTTTTCCACCCCCACGAGAATGGAGAAATTCGCTTCCTGGTCACATCTTTTGTAACTCTGGTGATGTGCATGATGTCGCACTTCTCCAAAAAATTCTCGACATGTGCAACTGGATCTTCATTATATAGCCTATTAAATAGGTTATTTTGCACCATGTTTATTAGAGATGATCTTAGTTCAAACTTGATGGTGTTGGATGGAAGCCTAATCATTCCGTTGTACATCTCTAAAACTTTTAGCTTGAAGTAGTCACGAAGGCATCTATGTCCTTGCACTCTATCCTACATTACTAGATCACCTACGGGTTGGTTATTTGCGTAGATGTGTTGTTGGTTTCTAACTTGCTCTTCAACTATCTTGATTCCTTTCTTTTTCTTTCCCTTATTGGTTCTATCAATCTCCGGGTCATAATGCATTAGGTCTTTCTCTCCCTTGCTACGCATGTACTAACTATCCCTAAAAAGAAGATACAAGAAAATCAGTGCAGAAATTTAAGTTGAAACTTAAGCCTAACTTCTTATGAACTGAAAAGTAAAGTACTTGAAATAAAACTTAGCAATTTTTCAAACTAATTAAGTAAATCTAATGGCTACCTATCCCTGGCAATGGCGCAAAAAACTTTGTGTGCATGATGCAAGTATAACAGCTCACTCGTAGTAATAATGTAATCAATTCAGGTTGATCACGAATATCATCCTCAGGAAAAGGTTTTTGCACTAGTGGTTTACATATTTAACTTTGAATTATTGTTAAGGAATTCAATTTTTAATTGGTTTTATACTAACTAAACTACTCTAACAAATCAATTTAAACATTACTTGAACTCTTATATTAATGATATCTTAGTTCAAAACTTCACCTAAGTCATTTAATATTATGCTTTATATTCATATTTACATCTTAATATGTTAAGTGCAATGCATAATTAGAATAGACAGATTTCCTTCAAATCCACTTCAACCCACTGTCATTATAGAAAGATTCTAATGTGCAAACTAGAACTCTACCTATCATTATGAATAACGTAAGCTCTGCATTGCTTTCAATCCCAAATCATTGAATTCATAACCAACTAAGTTTACTATCCGCTCCTCCCTAATCAACAACTATCGCTCAATGTTATGTATTTTAGAGTTGTACCGTTCATGTCTAAATTAAAAGCTTTAATGGCCATGATAACTTCTAAAACCCAATATCATTAAATATGTGGCTAGTATGTCTAAAGAATTACACTTGAAATCAATACAAATTCTAACCATTGCATTTCTTATATTCACTTTATCAATCATACTATAGGACCCATTGTCCCAAAGATAAATAGACTACTCACATTTCATCGAAACACATATATTACAATTCATAATGAAAATCATTACAAATAAGGGATGAATATAAATATTACCTTGAAGTAATCAACAAAGCCAAACTTGAATTGCAAAATGAAGTTTCATTATTTTCTTCACACAATCTCCTTAATATTCAAACTCAAAGTAAACCTTATGCTAACTTACTCTAATGATGGTTAATACTTGGTATGTGGTGAGTTTTCCACATCTTTAAACCGTATTATATCCCCTAATAACAATTAGAAATCATACTTTACAATTTAACCCAAATTAAAAATCTAACTCTCTATTTCCTGCATGTCTGGTGCTATCACTTATCGCCCGACACCGTGCCTTATAGCCAACTACGCCGCCATTACATGTGTATTGTTTTGATCCCTAGTGTCTCAGCACTGTCATTGGCTTACTTGGTATCGTCCCCTTACTCTATAACGTTGCTACTACACCGGACCTCTAGAGTTGGTTTTCTTCATTTTCCATTTCTCCCATGTCTTGCCTTTCCTTCCTACGTTATGCCTTATGTTCCCATAACATCAATACATATAGCCATGGCTCTAAGAATATTTTGTGAATTTTACCCATTTCTTCTCGTTTTTCCTCAATTCCTCCTTTACACCTTAATTCTCCGAAAATGCAATAACACCATGAATTAGCACTCATTTAGGGATATTTATATTAAATATACAACTAAACTAACCTTATATATGAGTATAATTAATCATGTATCAAGTTGCATGATGTGTTTGATAAGCGGTTATTTATTCGTATATATAAGGTTAGTTTGGTAGTATATTTAATATCCCTAAATGAGTTCTAATTAATGGTATCATTGTAGTTTCAAGAAATTAAGGTTTAATGGAAAGAATTGAGGGAAAATGAGAAGAAATGGAGCAACAAACCCAAAAAAATAGAGTTGGCATTGTTGGTACATGTATTGATGCTATGGGAATATAAGGCATGGCGTGGAATGAAAGGCACGGTGTAGGAAAGAAAAAATGAATAAAATCAACTCTGGAGGTCTAGCACAGTGGTGGCATTATGGCATACAAGGGATAGCCCTGAGACAAGCTAAGGACGGCTTCAAGATTCTAGGAGCCCAAAAAATACACAATGAAGTAGTGGCACAGTGGCGACATCGTGGCTTATCACATACGGCACCGGGGCGTTGAGTGACATTGCCTACCACACAAGAAATAGAAAGTGGAGCTGTAATTCGAGTTAAATTGTAATTTACAGTTTCTAATTGTTATTAAGGAGTATACATAGGTACTAGGACGTGGTAAACTCATAGGATATCACCACATAGGAGAAGATTAGCCATCGTTAGAGTAATTTAGCATTGAGTTTGAGTAATAAGAAGTTTATGTGAAATAACATTGAAGACTTCACGTTTAGAATTCAAGTTTGGTTTCGTTGGATAAATTTAAGGTAATATTTATATTCATCTCCTATATGCAATGATTTTTCGTATTGAATTGTGAGAAATTTGTTTTAATGATGTGTGAGTAGTCCATTTATGTCAGGGATCAATGGATCCTTTGGTATGAATGCTACGCTTCGAATAGGAATAAAAAGTAATACTAAAAATTGCAATGGTTCCAATTTGTATTAATTCTTAATGTAATACTTTAGACATCTTTATCAAGTGTTTAACGAACTTTGGCTTTAGGAGTTATCATGGCCATTGAAGCTTTTAATTTAAACTTGGATGGTACAACTGTAAAATACACAACATCAAATGATAGTTGTTGATGAGAGAGGCACGAAAAGTAAATTTAGTTGTTTATGAATCTAATGATTTGAGACTTAAAGAAATGTGGATCTTATGGTATTCACACCGATAGGCGGAGTTTTAGTTTGCACATTAGAATCTTCTCCGCCATGACAGTTGGTTGAAATGGATTTGAAAGAAAATTGTCTATTCTAACTATGCATTGCACATAACATAAAAAGATGTAAAGTGAATACAAAACATAGTAATAAATTCTCTAGGTGAAGTTGTGAACTAAGATATCCTCTATATAAGAAGTCAAGTAAGTTTAAAGTGATTTGTTAGAATACTTTAGATTAGTAGAAAGCTAATTAAAAGTGAATCCCTTAGCAATAGTTCAAGTTAAGTAGGTAATATACAACTAGTGCAAAAACTTTTCCCTAAGAACGATATTTGGGATCAATGTAAGTTGATTGCACTATTACTACAAGCTAGTCATTATACTTTGGGCACGCATAAATTTTTTGGCATCGTTACTAGGAATAAGTAGCCATTAGTATTACTTAGTTTGTTTGAAAAGTTGCTAAGTTTTATTTTCAGTACTTTAATTTTCAATTTATAAAAACAAAAATAACAAAAAATGCTTAAGTTTTAGTTTGACTTTCTACACTTGATCTTTTTGTGTTTTCTTTTCAAGGATACTTAGTGCATGCGTAGCAAAGGAGAAAAACACCTAATGTCTTATGATTTAGAGATTAAAAGAACGAACAAATGAAAAAAAATGAAAAGTGTCATGATTGTTAAGGAGCAAGGTGGAAACCAATAGCAGGGTCAGAGAATAACCAACCCCGTAGGTAATCTGGTAGTGTAGGAAAAAGTGCAAGGATAGAGATGCCTTGGTGACTACTTCGAGCCAGAAGTTTAGGAGAATTATAATGGAATGATGAGGTTTCTAGCCAACACCATCGAGTTCGAACTACGACTATCTCTGATAAACATGGTGAAAAATAGTATATTCAATGGGCTATCCAGTGAATATCCAGTTGCACATGTTAAGAATGCTTTAGAGAAGTGCAACACTGTGCACATCATGGGAGTTACTTAAGAGGTGATCAAAATGCAATTTTTCCCATTATCATTGGGTGGAAAAGACAGATTTTGGTTCCATGGGCTGAATGTAGGGAATATGACTTCATGCGTAGAAATCAATGAGAGATTTCTTGAGAAGTTCTTTCCCCCAATGAAGGTCAGCGAATAGAAACTTGAGATTAATCAGTTCAAGCAAGAAGACACCGAGTCTCTTAGCGAGGCTTGGGAAAGATTAAAAGATATGCTAAGGAGATGCCTAGGACACGAATATGTGAAATGGGCACAACTCCATATTTTTTACTATAGGAAAAATGACAACATAAAAACGTTAGTACATGTCGCATCAGGTGGCTCTTTACTTACCAAGGATGAGGATGGAGCATTGGATCTCCTTGATCTTATATCTCAAAATTATATCTACTCATTCCATAGTAAGGAAACCATTAGGTGTCTATGAGATTGACTCGCAAGTGAAACTTATGGCACATCTATCAAATATGAGCAGTCAGATGGCAAAAATTCAGATGGGGCACCAAGGTCCACAAGTAACACAGCAACCCATGAATTATCAAGGCATGGTTATTAACCAGATGGAAATACAATAGGGAATGGAGCCTGAAGACATCGATTTCATGAACAACCGAGGCTACAAGAATAGCTTCAGGCCGATAGGAGTGGTTCCTCAATAGTTTTATCAAGGATACAATAACGACAACCTAAAACTTTTTTATGAAAATCCTGATAAGGAACTGAAGTTACCTCAAGGCTTTGAATAATAAGTCCGACATGGGAAGTTAGGGTAGAGCAAAGAGATAACTTTACTAAAGTAAATAGAGAAGTACTTGCAAACCATGGAAGTGAAACATAGGGAGAGCCATGAGAAGCACGAGAAAGAATTGGAAGGAATAAAACAAGCTATGAAAAGGATGGATAATGATAAGTCACAATCCATCAAGAACCTAGATAGGCGAATCGGTCAACTTGTTATAGCCTTAAACTCAAGAAAAGAATGATAATTTCCTAGAAACAGCATCACCAATCCTAAGGAGAATGTGAGTGCCATTCACATGATGAGCACTATGACAAAAAAAGACCCAAGATAAGACCAAGCGATTCACAAGATAGAAATGGTCAACACTTTCGCTATGATGAAGCATGAGGATACGCATAAGCAAAACATGGAAGTGAGGCAATATGAGCTTGATGGTTTCAAGAAATAAAGAATCAATGCCTTGAAGAAAAAGAAAGGGAAGCAACAATAGAAGGCCAAGAAAAAAAATGAAAGACCTTTCGAAGAAAACCCACATAGTAATGATGTCAAGTTGGTTCCAAAAAAGTCGGAACCAAAGCTTAAGTTCATCCCGCGACTTCAACCAATCAAAAGGAGAGATCTTGGGCAGATAAGCATGCCGATAAACATTGACGGACACTATTTTAGAAATGTTTTATGTGATACGGGTATCTCAGTCAATGTCATGCCACAGATGGGCATGATTCTTGCAGACTCGAATATCAATTTTCTAGATACCAAGAATTGGCAAGTAGCAGATGGTAATTTGATACCTACAATAAGAAGAGCTTTGAATGTGCATGTGAAAGTAGGTAAATTCACATTCATCGCAGATTTTGAGGCTATTAACCACTATATGGACGATGATGTATATATGATATTTGGGTGACCATTCTTGAACACAACTAAATCAAAATAGGACATAAGATAGAGGAATATCACAATGAATATCAATGAGAGCGATGATGCTAAGAAGGTTGTCTTTATCGATGATGATGAAGTACATCTGTATGGAAATGACATTATGATCTCCAATTTGCAGATTGAGTTTCTCAATTTAGACTTTGACTAAATGAGCAAAAAGGCGACAGGCTAATGACATTAAATTAAGAGCTACTGGGAGGCAGCCTTGGGCTTTAAATTTCAAGAATTTGAATTTAAGTTAGTAGTTAGTCATTTAGTTTAATAATTACAATTAACAAATTTTAGTTCTAACTTTCAAAAAATTTGAATGTGCAAGAAAGACCATTTGTTGGGTGATAATTCATCAAAATGGGAATGTCATGTTAACTCGTGAAAGAGTGAAAAGGAACGAAGGAGTTCAAAACGGTGAAGGTAAGATGTATGACTGAATCGAAAGGTAAAATTTATTAATTTTTATATTTTCGTGGGTTTTATGCGGTCACGACACCTTATGTGAGTTGAACACAAAGTCAGAGGAGCGTTATAGGAGAATTAAAAAAAAATCATACACGAAGATATGGGTTGTAGAGTCGATGCTATAGGTATTACCCACAGCAGTGTAAGTGTAAACTATAGTGCTGAGGTGGCAGAAAGGAAAAAATAAACAAAAGCCCCACTGTGTCGTTGACGCAGTGGCGGTGCGGAGCTCAAACTAAAGGTTTTTAACCCCATTTTCACACCATTATTCACACTAGCACTAAAACCCTACTAAAAAACCTAAGCATATATCCTTCTAGAGCCAAAGTTTGACCTTTTCAAGTGAAATTAGTGAGTTCCTCGTTATTTGGAGTGAAAAACAAGTGGATAATGGATTTGCACAATTCGGAAAGCTATGGCTTAGATTTTTGGAGTTTAATTCCAAGGAGATCTAGCATTCTAGGTTGTTAGAAAAGTTAGAGGGCTTGGATTGGAAAAGACTTGGAAGAGTAATCTACACCAAAAACTAATTCGACATTGAGGTACATTTACAATTTCATCTAGTTATGATGTGAATTTCAAAAATTTTGATGATATTGTATGAAACTGTGGATTTGAGGTTGTACGATAGGTTTTGTAAGATTATGTGAATATGATCATTAATGTTATCTATGGAAACTTAGTTGATATTTTTGCATTATTTGGCGTATGCATCATCCATACTAAACGAATTTTAATTTTTTGGTAATTTGTGGATTGAGTTGCGTTGCATTGTTGTTAGTTGCTTAAATTTGAAGAAAATGGCAAGAACAAGGAAACAAGTTAGCCAAATTAGAGAAAATGTTTTTGAGTCATCTACCTCTAAAAACCTCAATGATGAATACCCTAGACCTTTTAAATCCAAATTTTTCATTTGTAAAGAGGCTAAGGGCCGATGCGAGAAAATCTTACGTAGGGAGTTCATTTCAGAAAAGGGAATTAATTTCTCGGCAAAGTACAAAATTAAAAAAATGAATAATTTTATTAGGCACTGAGATTGGGAGTAACTCACTTAAGACTACTGCGAGAATAAAGTAAAAGGATTGAGTGGGATTGTTCTTTAGCTAAATGCTAATGCGAATTTCACGGCCAAGGATGAGCTAATGAAGGTGAGAGGGGTTTTAGTTCCCTTCAATAAACCTGAGATCGATAATTTCTATGGGTTTGAAGAATTAAGCTTGTATGAATCTGCACCGAATTTTCCAGCCAGATTATATGAAAGACCCTATAATCGATACTTTTTAGAGCTATAAAGCGAGCATTGGTTGTCTAAGGACAACAAGCATAGGTCATAAGAGCTGAGTGTTGGGTTTTGGGGTTCATACGCAGCGGAGATTACAAAATAGTTTTGACAAAAACCCCAACAGGATCCAAATCTAATTCCATTAAAAATGCTTAAACCATGAAAACTTAATCATACCTCGCAATATACCTTTCTGAAGGTTGATCGATCTCTAAGGCGCTGCAAGCGACGACGACGAACGCCCTCTACCAGTAGTCCACACACGAACGGCGGCCGAGATTTGAAGTGCTAGCTTCGAGAGAATACCAAACCTTTTGTTTCTCTCCAAAACGATCCAGAGCATACCAAAAACCCTAAGTCGTTTCTAAAATGAAAATAGAGTTTCGGCCTTTTGATCTTTCGTACCTGTGTTCTAACTTAAAGCGTCTATTTATACAACCCTTATATACAGACGGTTAAGTAAATTACACATATACCCTTACTTAAAGAAGTATAAGTGTAATACACCACAAGGACGTTTCTTTCATGAATTTTATCACATAAAATTCATTTTTCTGAATCATCTTAAAATCTCGCAAAACCATTCTTAGAGTGCGACCCGATAGGCTCATACAACGTTGGCAGTGTACCAAAACACATTTTGGTATACAAGTCATAAGCAGTCTCTAGCAAGACATTATGACTACCGAAGTTGTACGAATATCAAATTGATACAACCTAATCAATAGTGTATATAACATCCATTTGTCACACGATATCCTTTTGATCAAACATAAGGCATGGAATTGTCATCCAACATGTTCAATCGTACTAGTCTCCATCTCTAGGTAGACTGAAAACATCCAAGTGACATTGATCAATATCAATTCACTTAAACTAGGCCTTTTAACAGTCTAACACATCGAGGGATCCACTAGATATCTCTCTTTATATGAGAGGGACAAATTCTATCTCGATTACACAACTTTATCACATTGCTCACACAGTAACCAATCACAACCTTTATAATCGTCCGGTTAAAGACAACGTTTGATTGTGTCAAATTACTGTATTCCTAATGTTGAAGTCTCTGGCAATCTCAAGTCAGAGGACTGAGAAATATACCTATCATGAGAAACAACTATGACTTAATCCACGTGATGTTCTCATAGCGGGTCGGTCCAGTACTTTGTTCCTTAACAAGTACTCGTGATCTTGATTCGTATCCCTATACGTATAATCATCATATGATCATCAATCAAGACTCACACTAGTTTTAATTCATTATAGTTCCTAGTATAATGATCGACTAGGGACATTTAGGATATTTATGTAAATACCCATGGATCTTAATATAATGTAAACATGCAAATTAATTATAATAAATAGCAAATGAAATCCTCTATTTTATTAACTAAAAGTATTCATAAAGACAGTTAATGGATTGACCTAGGGCACATGCCCCATCATCTCCCACTTGCACTAGGGCCAATCATACATGCATCTAATGCCTAATGATCTAACATGACCATCATGTTTTGCTTCTGGAAGAGCTTTTGTCAATGGATCTGCAACGTTGTCTTCGGTAGGTACTTTGCAAATCTTTAGGTCTCCCCTCTCAATAATTTCTCTGATGAGATGAAAACGCCTGAGTATATGTTTGGATCTGTGGTGTGATCTAGGTTCCTTGGCCCGTGCTATTGCCCCGTTATTATCACAATACAAACCAACAGGTTAACAATACTTGGAACCACACCTAGTTCGAAATGAACTTTTTGATCCAAATCGCTCCTTTCTTTGCATCGGACGGACGCAATATACTCGGCTTCTGTTGTAGAATATGCCACGATCTCTTGCTTCGAACTTTTCCGCTTACTTGCCTCATTCAAAGTAAACACATATCCAGATCGCGATCTAAAATCATCTATATCGGTTTGAAAACTTGCATCTGTGTAACCATTTACAACTAGATCATTTTCAAAACCTCCATAGACTTAGTACTTCTTAAGTACTTAAGGATGTTCTTTATGCTATCCGGTGACTCTCACTGGATCTGACCGATATCTGCTTGTAGTGCTCAAAGCATATGATACATCGGGTAGATTGCATAACATGGCATACATGATAGATCCAATAGGCGATGCATATGGAATCTTATTCATACGATCTCGCTCATCATTTGTCTTAGGACATTGAGTCTTCTTGAGACTTATGCCATGAGACATTGGCAACAATCCTCTTTTAGAGTCTTGCAAAGCGAACCTATTCGGTACCTTGTCTATGTAAGCACTCGACTTAGACCGATTAGCCTCTTAGATCTATCCCTATAGATCTTTATCCCTAAGATATAGGTTTGCATCTCCTAAGTCTTTCATTGAGAAACACTTCCCTAACCAAGACTTGACATTCTCGCAATGTTGGGATGTCATTTCCGATGAGTAATATATCATCAACATACGGTACACTGAAACACAACTACACTCCCACCGACCTTCTTGTATACACAAGGCTCATCTTCGTTCTTAATAAAACCAAAATCCTTGATTGCTTCATCAAAACGAAGATTCCAACTCCGAGAAGCTCGCTTTAATCCATAAATGGATCTTTGAAGCTTGCATACCTTCCTAGAATTCTCAGGATGTACAAAACCTTCGAGGTTGTGTCATATACACGTCCTCAAGCAACTTTCCATTAAGAAATGCTGTTTTTATATCCATTTGCCATATTTCATAGTCATAATATGCAAAGCAATGGCAATTAAAATTCTTATGGATTTAATCATGGCTACTGGCGAAAAAGTTTCATCATAATCAACACCTTGAGTCTGCACTCGAAACCTTTTGCTACAAGTCTTGCTTTTAAAGTATGCACTTTGCCATCCATGTCAGTTTTCTTCTTGAAAACCCATTTACATCCAATGGTCTTACCACCTTCAGGTAAATCAACCAAGTTCCAAACTTGGTTATCATACATGGATTGCATCTCAGGCACTTAGTCATTTATCTGAGTCTGGTCTAGACATAGCCTCCTGATAAGTGGTGGGCTCATTTTGGTCTATAACCAACACATCACGACTATCAGTAATGAGAAATTCGAATCTCTCTGGCTCATGTCTTACCCTACTAGATTTACGTGGGCCTTGTGTCACTTGTGGAGGTTCAACTGGTTCGTGTTGGGTTTTGGGGTTCATACGCGGCGGAGATTACAAAACAATTTTGACAAAAACCCCACGGGATCGAATCTAATTCCATTAAAAACGTTTAAACCATGAAAAACTTAATCATACCTCGATCGCAATATACCTTTACGAAGGTTGATCGATCTCTAAGGCGCGCCAACAACGAACGCCTCTACTAGTAGTCCACACACGACGGGCGTAGAGATTCAAAGTGCTAGCTTCGAGAGAATACCAAAATCTTTTTGTTTCTCTCCAAAACGATCGAGCATACCAAAAACCACTAAGTCGTTTCTTAAACGAAAAAGGAGTTTTGGCCTTTTGATCTTTCGTTAGTGTATTCTAACTTAAAGCGTCTATTTATACAACTCTTGTATATAGACGGTTAAGTAAATTACACATATACCCCTACTTAAAGAAGTATAAGTGTAATACACCACAAGGACGTTTCCGTCATGAATTTTATCATATAAAATTCATTTTTACGAACCATCTTAAAATCTCGCAAAACCATTCTTAGTGTGCGACCCAATAGGCTCATACAACGTTGGCAGTGTACCAAAACACATTTTGGTATACAAGTCATAAGCGGCCTCTAGCAAGACATTATGACTACCCAAGTCGTACGAATATCAAATCGATACAACCTAATCAATAATGTATATAACATCCTTTTGTCACACGATATCCTTTTGATCAAACATAAGGCATGGAATTGTCATCCAACATGTTCAATCGTACTAGTCTCGATCTCTAGGTAGGCTGAAAACATCCAAGTGACATTGATCAATATCAATTCACTTAGACTAGGCCTTTTAACGATCTAACACATCGAGGGATCCACTTTGGATATCTCTCTTTATATGAGAGGGACAAATTCTATCTCGATTACACAACTTCATCACATTGCTCACATAGTAACCAATCACAACCTTTATAATCGTCAGGTTAAAGACAACGTTTGATTGTGTCAAATCACTTGTGTTCTAATGTTGAAGTCTCTGGTAATCTCAAGTCGGAAGGACTTTGAAAAATATACTTATCATGAGAAACAACTATGACTTAATCCATGTGATGTTCTCATAGCGGGTCGGTCCATACTTTGTTCCCTAACAAGTACTCGTGATCTTGATTCGTATCCTATACGTATAATCATCATATGATCATCAATCAAGACTACACACTAGTCTTAATTCATTATAGTTCCCGAGTATAATGATCGACTAGGGACATTTAGGATATTTATGTAAATACCCATGGATCTTATTATAATGTAAACATGCAAATTAATTATAATAAACGACAAATGAAATCCTCTATTTTATTAACTAAAAGTATTCATAAAGGCAGGTTAATGGATTGACCTAGGGCACATGCCCCACATCTCCCCCACTTGCACTTAGGGCCATCATACATGCATCTAATGCCTAATGATCTAACATGACCATCATGTTTTGCTTGTGGAAGAGCTTTTGTCAATGGATCCACAACGTTGTCTTGATGGTACTCTGCAAATCTTTACGTCTCCCTCTCGATAATTTCTCTAATGAGATGAAAACGCTGAGTATATGTTTGGATCTGTGGTGTGATCTAGGTTCCTTGGCTTTGTGCTATTGCCCAGTTATTGTCACAATACAAACAAACGGGGTTAGCAATACTTGGAACCACACCTAGTTCGAAATGAACTTTTTGATCAAAGCTCCTCCTTTCTTTGCATCGGACGACGCAATATACTCGAACTTACATTTGTAGAATGCTGCCTGATCTCTTGCTTCGAACTTTTCCGACTTCTTTGCACCCCGTTCAAAGTAAACACATATCCAGATTTGCGATCTAAAATCATCTATATCGGTTTGAAAACTTGCATCTGTGTAACCATTTACAACTAGATCATTTTCAAAACCTCCATAGACCAAGAACACTTCCTTAGTCCTTCTTAAGTACTTAAGGATGTTCTTTCTTGCTATCCGGTGACTCTCACTGGATCGTGATATCTGCTTGTAGTGCTCAAAGCATATGATACATCGGTCGAGTGCATAACATGGCATACATGATAGATCCAATAGGCGATGCATATGGAATCTTATTCATACGGTCTCGCTCATCATTTGTCTTAGGACATTGAGTCTTCTTGAGACTTATCCATGAGACATTGGCAACAATCCTCTTTTAGAGTCTTGCAAAGCTGAACCTATTCGACACCTTGTCTATGTAAGCACTCGACTTAGGCCAGATTAGCCTTTTAGATCTATCCCTATAGATCTTTATCCCTAGGATATAGGTGCATCTCTCTAAGTCTTTCATTGAGAAACACTTCCCTAACCAAGACTTGACATTACTGCAATGTTGGGATGTCATTTCCAATGAGTAATATATCATCAACATACGATACCGAAAAACAACTACACTCCCATTTGACCTTCTTGTATACACAAGGCTCATCTTCGTTCTTAATAAAACCAAAATCCTTGATTGCTTCATCAAAACGAAGATTCCAACTCAGAAGCTTGCTTTAATCCATAAATGGATCTTTGAAGCTTGCATACCTTCCTAGAATTCTCGGGATGTACAAAACCTTGAGGTTGTGTCATATACACGTCCTCAAGCACTTTCCATTAAGAAATGTTGTTTTTACATCCATTTGCCATATTTCATAGTCATAATATGCGGCAATGGCAATTAAAATTCTTATGGATTTAAGCATGGCTCTTGTGAAAAAGTTTCATCATAATCAACACCTTGAGTCTGCTGAAACCTTTTGCTACAAGTCTTGCTTTAAAAGTATGCACTTTGCCATCCATGTCGGTTTTCTTCTTGAAAACCCATTTACATCCAATGGTCTTACCACCTTGAGTAAATCAACCAAGTTCCAAACTTGGTTATCATACATGGATTGCATCTCGAGTTCATGGCACTTAGCCATTTATCGAGTCTGGTCCCGGACATAGCCTCTGATAAGTGGTGGGCTCATTTTGGTCTATAAGCAACACATCACGACTATCGGTAATGAGAAATCCGAATCTCTCGGCTCATGTCTTACCTACTAGATTTACGTGGGCCTTGTGTCACTTGTGGAGGTTCAAGCTGGTTCGGAACGTTGTTGAACTTCCGATGTAAGCGGTTCGGTGTTTACACTGTGATTCTTGAACTTCTTCAAGATTTATTTCTCTCCCACTAGTGTCTTTTGAAATAAACTATTTTTTCCATAAAGGCACCATACTTAGAGCAACAAACACTTTGTTCTCGGCGGGATTATAAAAGTAATATCCTTTTGTTTCCTTAGGATACCCCAAAATAAACACTTGTCGAGATTTAGGTGCTAGTTTTTACGAGACTTGTCGCTTTACGTAAGCCTCACAACCCCAAATCTTAAGAAAAGACAAACTAGGTCTCTTCCGTACCATATCTCATATGGTGTTTTATCAACAGCTTTAGAAGGAACTCGATTTAGAGTGAAAGGCTGCGATTTGTAATGCATAACCCCAAAAGGATAATGGAAGATCTGCATGACTCATCATAGATCGAACCATATCTAATAAGGTTCGATTTCTCCTTTCGAAAACTCCATTCCATTGTGGAGTTGTTGGTGGAGTCAATTGGGAGACAATCCCACAATTTCTAAGATGATCATCAAATTCTTGGCTTAAATATTCACCACCTCGATCTGATCGAAGTGTTTTGATAGTTTTACCAAGTTGATTACGCACTTCATTTTGAAACGTTCGAAACATCTCAAATGATTCGACTTTATGTTTCATAAGATATACATAACCATATCTGCTTGAAATCATCGATAAATGTAATGAAATCTTGATAACCTCCTATCTAGCCATTGTGTTTATAGGACCGCATACATCGGTATGTATTAGACCCAATAAATCACTTGCCCTTTCAACTTGTCCGATAAAGGGACTTTTAGTCATCTTGCCTAGTAAACAAGATACGCACGTTTCATATGTTTCTAAATCAAATGAATCAAGAAGCCCATCTTTATGGAGCTTCGTTATGCGTTTCTCGTTTATGTGCCCGAGACGACAATGCCAAAGATAGGTTTGATTACGAAATGACAATTTTCTTCCTTTTCTTTTGGGTGTTTTGAAGCGAGGAGCAGTGGGGGCTTGACTTGTTTCATAGGCTTTGCGACAGTGCGGCAACGACCTTGGCAACTCTAGCCTTGCCTTTGCTTTTCTTCTTCCATTCCCTTTCCCTTTTAGACCATCAACATATTACTAGAGGGTTTCTTGATATTTTGTTCGCGAGTTTTGAGCATCAAATGCAACTCGAAATTGATTTCTCCATATTATTCATATTGTAGTTCATCGCAAATTGTGAGTAACTCTCAGTAATGAATTCGGGATCAAATCCGTAGCCAACTCTTGGCTTATGGGAAATCAGAGTCTATCAAGTTGGTCAACATAGCCCTTCATCTTGAGAACATGAGGACTAAGCGACGCACCCTCGGTCATCTTGCAAGAATGTAGGTTCTTGACTATCTCGAACCTTTCTTGCCTAGCTTCTTTGTTGGAACATTTCCTTCGAGCGTTATAGCCATGTCGTAGGCTTCCATTAGTTCCATGTCCTTACGAAGTTCGGGAACCATAGTTGCCGACATAATACATGCAACATCGGTAGAATCGTTGACATGCTTACTATGCGCATCCTTCACGACTTTCGTAGCATTGGGTGGTGGGTCCTCGGGGATTGGAGCATCCGGGACATACGACTTGCGTTCATGCTTAAGAACAATTCTCAAGTTTACGAACCGATCGAAGAAAGTTAGTCCCAGATAGTTATCCTTCTCGAGGATGGATCGCGATGACGAGGGGATTATTGTTACTTGAAGAGGCCATTGATCTACAATAAAGATTATGCAAAGTTTATTTTAGTATAGAGGAATAGACTCCCACTAAATTAACAACCCTCTAAAACGTCTTGTTTATTTAGGGGACTAAAATCCATATTTCACCTAATTCTATGACAGGTATGGCATGAAACACGAAACTAGATTATTTAGGTAGGTAACAGTTACCAATTACATCTTATGTAATTTTTAGATCATTTTATGAGATACGGGACATCTTATGTCTTAGCATGTTTTATCTCATCATTTGCACTAAAGCTCAAAACTATTTTGATGGCTTTATTAAGTCGGACCATTTTAAACATTTAGGTAACTCTTACCCACTTGTCTCACCAAGATAACACAATACACCCAACTATGGTTTGAAACTATATTAGTGTGATCGAGGCCTTGACAAGTGTTTAAAATGGATGGCACGAGACTTAAAATTTAATAGAGGGATTTTACTCGAGTTTTAGTGATTTTTATGTAAACAATGAAATATCATATATTTTATTGATTTGTTCAATCACTAAACAATTTGGAAATTTTTATACTATTCACTAATAAAAGAATTTCCGTGCGCTAGGATTAGTTAGACAGCAGTTTTGTGGCATCGTCAATGAGCGAATAATGAAATGAGAAGGCGAATCTCAATTAGAAAATTGAAATTAAGCTATAGAAAATCATATTTTTAAGCTGATTTTACTATACTAAATTTACCCCTTAATTTATCCAAATTAAGTCAATTAAAACATTTTTAATTAACTTAGGGCCCACATCTAACTAATCATCTTATCTAATCCAATTAGGACTTATCTTATCTAATCGATAACAAGATTAGGACTTATCTTATCTAATCCAATTAGGACTTATCTTATCCAATCCAATTAGGACTAATCTTATCTAATCTTATCCTAATCTTATCAATTAGGACTTAATCTTATCTAATCCTATTATATCACCAATAACAAGATTCTTGATATTTATCTCATATTCTAATTTGTTATCTATCTTTATAAAATAGAAACTTCATAACAAAATAGATATAACAAGATAAATAAATAATTTCGAAAATTAATTAATTATAAATAAATAATTTCGAAAATTAATTATTTATTTTGGATTTAAGATATTTGAATCCTAGTATATCACCAATAACAAGATTCTTGATATTTATCTCCTATTCTAATTTGTTATCTATCTTTATAAAATAGAAACTTCATAACAAAATAGATATAACAAGATAAATAAATAATTTCGAAAATTAATTATTTTTCGAAAATTAATTATTTTCAAATAAATAATTTCGAAAATTATTATTTATAAATAAATAATTTCGAAAATTAATTATTTGCAATTTAGGTCTTCATCCAAATAATCACAAACATGTAATTGAATCATGAACTACTATCCCAATCGAACCTAATGGTATCATGGATCATAGAACACGAAACTAATTTCAATTAAATCACGAATATATGTATCATATATCATATACAAAACATGATAATAAATCTCATGAGAAAACTTATGTATATCACATATACATCAACTATTAACATGCTTTCAATCATATATCATGTATATATCGAAGAAAACATGCAATGAGTTTAATGGAATCGAACTTCGATGGCTCACGATACCATTTGTTGGGTTTTGGGGTTCATATGCTGCGCGAGAGATTACAAAACAATTTTGACAAAAACCCCAACGAGGATCGAATCTAATTCCATTAAAAACGTTTAAACCATGAAAAACTTAATCATACCTCGAATCGCAATATACCTTTACGAAGGTTGATCGATCTCTAAGGCGCGCCAACGACGAACGCCCTCTACTAGTAGTCCACACGCGACGCGGCCAGATTCAAAGTGCTAGCTTGAGAGAATACCAAATCTTTTGTTTCTCTCCAAAACGATCGAGCATACCAAAAACCCTAAGTCGTTTCTTAAACGAAAAAGAGTTTTGGCCTTTTGATCTTTCGTTAGTGTATTCTAACTTAAAGCGTCTATTTATACAACTCTTGTATATAGACGGTTAAGTAAATTACACATATACCCCTACTTAAAGAAGTATAAGTGTAATACACCACAAGGACGTTTAGTCATGAATTTTATCATATAAAATTCATTTTTACGAACCATCTTAAAATCTCGCAAAACCATTCTTAGTGTGCGACCCAATAGGCTCATACAACGTTGGCGGTGTACCAAAACACATTTTGGTATACAAGTCATAAGCGACCTCTAGCAAGACATTATGACTACCCAAGTCGTACGAATATCAAATCGATACAACCTAATCAATAATGTATATAACATCTTTTGTCACACGATATCCTTTTGATCAAACATAAGGCATGGAATTGTCATCCAACATGTTCAATCGTACTAGTCTCGATCTCTAGGTAGGCGAAAACATCCAAGTGACATTGATCAATATCAATTCACTTAGACTAGGCCTTTTAACGATCTAACACATCGAGGGATCCACTTTGGATATCTCTCTTTATATGAGAGGGACAAATTCTATCTCGATTACACAACTTCATCACATTGCTCACACAGTAACCAATCACAACCTTTATAATCGTCAGGTTAAAGACAACGTTTGATTGTGTCAAATCACTTGTGTTCCTAATGTTGAAGTCTCTGGTAATCTCAAGTCGGAAGGCCGAATATATACTTATCATGAGAAACAACTATGACTTAATCCATGTGATGTTCTCATAGCGGGTCGGTCCGATACTTTGTTCCCTAACAAGTACTCGTGATCTTGATTCGTATCCTATACGTATAATCATCATATGATCATCAATCAAGACTCACACTAGTCTTAATTCATTATAGTTCCCGATATAATGATCGACTAGGACATTTAGGATATTTATGTAAATACCCATGGATCTTATTATAATGTAAACATGCAAATTAATTATAATAAACGACAAATGAAATCCTCTATTTTATTAACTAAAAGTATTCATAAAGGCAGTTAATGGATTGACCTAGGGCACAAAGGGACTTTTAGTCATCTTGCCCAAGAAACAAGATACGCACGTTTCATATGTTTCTAAATCAAATGAATCTAGAAGTCCATCTTTATGGAGCTTCATTATGCGTTTCTCATTTATGTGCCCGAGACGACAATGCCAAAGATAGTTTTGATTCAAATCATTTGAATTGAATCTCTTTGTATTTATGTTAAAGACTGGAGTATCAGTGGACCTTTTCATGCTTAGAATATATAGACCATCATACAAATCAGCATTTGCATAAAATATGCCTTTACGAGAAATGAAACATCTATTATTTGCAATAATAAAATCAAAACCATCCATATCCAAACATGAAACATAAATGATGTTTTTGCTCAAGGCATGCACAAAATAACAATTATTTAAAGTTAAAATAAGTCCACTAGATAAAACTAAGTCATATGATCCAACAGCCAGGGCAGCAACTCTTGCTCCATTCCCTACGCGGAGGATGACTTCTCCTTTCTTCAACTTTCTACTTCTAGTGAGTCCCTGCACATTTATACAAATGTGAGATCCACATCCGGTATCTAATACCCAGGAATCACTAGTAGATAAATTAATTTCAATAACATAAATACGTGTAGTGGTAGTCGCACTACCCTTTTTCTTCCTTAGATCTTCCAGATAGAGTTTGCAATTTCTGAACCAATGTCCAGGTGCATGACAGAAATGAAAATTTCCTTCTTTTTCTTTTGGGTGTTTTGAAGCAGGAATAGGCTGGGGCTTGACTTGTTCCACAAGCTTTGCAACAGATGCCGCAACAGCCTTGGCAACTCTAGCCTTGCCTTTGCCTTTCTTCTTCATTGCCTTTCCCTTTTGGACCATCAACACATTACTAGAAGGTTTCTTGATATTTTGTTCAGCAGTTTTGAGCATCAAATGCAACTCTGAAATTGATTTCTCCATATTATTCATATTGTAGTTCATCACAAATTTTGAGTAACTCTCTGGTAATGAATTCGAGATCAAATCCGTAGCCAACTCTTGGCTTACGGGGAATCCGAGTCTATCAATTCATCTTCAGAACATGAGGACTAACTGACGCACCCTCAGTCATCTTGCAAGAATGTAGGTTTTTTACTGTCTCGAACCTTTCTTGCCCACTTCTTTCATTGGAACATTTCCTTCGAGCGTTATAGCCATGTCGTAGGCTTCCATTAGTTCCATGTCCTTCTAAAGTTCAGGAACCATAGTTGCCAGCATAATACATGCAACATTAGTAGAATCGTTGACATGCTTACTATGCGCATCCTTCACGGCTTTCGTAGCATTGGCTGGTGGGTCCTCAGGGATTGGAGCATCCAGGACATACAACTTGCGTTCATGCTTAAGAACAATTCTCAAGTTTCTGAACCAGTCAAGAAAGTTAGTCCCAGATAGCTTATCCTTCTAAAGGATGGATCGTAGTGGCAGGAGATTATTGTTACTTGAAGAGGTCATTGATCTACAATAAAGATTATGCAAAGTTTATTTTAGTATAGAGGAATAGACTCCCACTAAATTAACAACCTTCCTAAAACACAAGTTTTATTTAGGGGACTAAAATCCATATTTCACCTAATTCTGTGACAGATATGGCATGAAACACAGAACTAGATTATTTAGGTAGGTAACGGTTACCAATTACATCTTATGTAATTTTTAGATCCTTTTATGAGATACGGGACATCTTATGTCTTAGCATGTTTTTATCTCATCATTTGCCTAAAGCTCAAAACTATTTTGATGGCTTTATTAAGTCGGACCATTTTAAACATTTAGGTAACTCTTACCCAACTTATCTCACCAAGATAACACAATACACCCAGCTATGGCTGAAACTATATTAGTGTGATCGAGGCCTTTGACAAGTGTTTAAAATGGATGACATGAGACTTAAAATTTAATAGAGGGATTTTATTCAGTTTTAGTGATTTTTATGTAAACAATGAAATATCATATATTTTATTGATTTGTTCAATCACTAAAAAATTTGGAAATTTTTATACTGTTCACTAATAGAAGAATTTTCGTGTGCTAGGATTAGTTAGACGGCAGTCACTAAACTATATTAGCGTGATCGAGGCCATTCACTAAATATGCATACTGAATTACAGAGATTTCATCCATGCATCAATACACGAAAAATAAAGATTATACCTAATGGTGTCATGGATCACAGAACACGAAATTCAATTCATTGAAATTATTTGAATTAACCTAACATGGTTACTAGCATGTAAGAAACTGATTTAAATTAAATCACGAATATATGTATCATATACACAAAACATGATAATAAATCTCACAGGAAACTTATGTATATCACATATACATCAACTATTAACATGCTTTCAATCATATATCATGTATATATCAGAAGAAAACATGCAATGAATTTAATGGAATCAAACTCGAAGGATCTGATACCACTGTTGGGTTTTGGGGTTCATACGCAGCGGAGATTACAAAACAGTTTTGACGAAAACCCCAATAGGATCCAAATCTAATTCCATTAAAAATGCTTAAACCATGAAAACTTAATCATACCTCAGTCTCAATATACCTTTCTGAAGGTTGATCGATCTCTAAGGCGCTGCCAACGACGAACGCCCTCTACCAATAGTCCATACACGAACGGCGGCCGAGATTTGAAGTGCTAGCTTCGAGAGAATACCAAACCTTTTGTTTCTCTCCAAAACGATCCAAAGCATACCAAAAACCCTAAGTCGTTTCTAAAACGAAAATAGAGTTTCGGCCTTTTGATCTTTCGTACCTGTGTTCTAACTTAAAGCGTCTATTTATACAACCCTTGTATAAAGACGGTTATGTAAATTACACATATACCCTTACTTAAAGAAGTATAAGTGTAATACACCACAAGGACGTTTCTTTCATGAATTTTATCACATAAAATTCATTTTTCTGAATCATCTTAAAATCTCGCAAAACCATTCTTAGTGTGCGACCCAATAGGCTCATACAATGTTGGCAATGTACCAAAACACATTTTGGTATACAAGTCATAAGCAGTCTCTAGCAAGACATTATGACTACCCGAGTTGTATGAATATCAAATCGATATAACCTAATCGATAGTGTATATAACATCCTTTTGTCACACGATATCCTTTCGATCAAACATAAGGCATGGAATTGTCATCCAACATGTTCAATCGTACTAGTCTCGATCTCTAGGTAGACTGAAAACATCCAAGTGACATTGATCAATATCAATTCACTTAGACTAGGCCTTTTAACAGTCTAACACATCGAGGGATCCACTAGATATCTCTCTTTATATGAGAGGGACAAATTATATCTCGATTACACAACTTCATCACATTGCTCACACAGTAACCAATCACAACCTTTATAATCGTACGGTTAAAGACAACGTTTGATTGTGTCAAATTATTATGTTCCTAATGTTGAAGTCTCTGGCAATCTCAAGTCAGAGGACTGAGAAATATACCTATCATGAGAAACAACTATGACTTAATCCATGTGATGTTCTCATAGCGGGTCGGTCCAGTACTTTGTTCCCTAACAAGTACTCGTGATCTTGATTCTTATCCCTATATGTATAATCATCATATGATCATCAATCAAGACTCACACTAGTCTTAATTCATTATAGTTCCCAGTATAATGATCGACTAGGGACATTTAGGATATTTATGTAAATACCCATGGATCTTAATATAATGCAAACATGCAAATTAATTATAATAAACAGCAAATGAAATCCTCTATTTTATTAACTAAAAGTATTCATAAAGACAGTTAATGGATTGACCTAGGGCACATGCCCCATCACTGAGAATATGTCGAAGTACATTAAGAAGGAGAGTATTAAAAAGGTTTGCAGAATGTGGCACCTTTTTCTTATTGCATCGCCACCCTACTTCTTAGTATTGTGAGATTAATAAGCCGAAAGCAGCTTATCTTTATGAGATTACAAATTTCACAGAGATCGACATCGAGGAGGTCATACACGCCAGTTCAAGGGAGTCCATTATGTCAAAAATGGACAACAAATTTTTGTTTTTTTTATTGATTACTCAAATATAGTTGTGGGTTAGAGTAAGAATTTGATATAGATGCCCGACCAACCATGGACGAAGCTTTCATTCTAACATTAAAATCACCACCTGGTTACTAAGACTCCGAAGAGGAGAGAGAAAGAGGGAGAGGGACGAAGGAGCTAAACCTAAGGCCGAGTTGTTGGCCAAGAGGTAAGAGGATTAGGCAGTAACAGAACCGGTAATGGCGGAACTAGTCCAGAAGCTAGATGATGAAGAGAATGAAGAAGAGGAGGAGCGACAGCAACAAGGATTTGCTGAAGGCTACTAGTTTGTAAACCTAGAAATATGAGAGCATGACTTTGACCTATACCACCAAGAAGGGATTTGACTGCACGACAGCAAAGCTTATGGATAGCAAAGATGAGGGGACAGTACTAGGAGGATAAGGCACAATAGCTAAAAGCCATGCTAAGATATAAGCAGGACATGGAGAGGAAATAGCAACACCGATGGAACAGGGAGTGCGATTTCATGTTATTTGTTGATCCTCATCAAGACATAACTAGATATAAGATGAGAAGATAGTTGAGACCTACTGATAGGTCATTAGATTTTTTAGCAGCACCAACATACGTTTTTAATTAATATTTGGTGCAGAGCAGAAGGATGGAACGTCCATTGACACCATCCCAAACTGGAGCTGATGATGTAGATGATGATGTCGACGCACCGTCCTAAAGTCAGTGTAATAGGAATTCTTTAGACCTAGGGAGTTGAGAGTACTTTTAATACCTATTTTTCATATTTGGGATATTTTGTTAATTATTTACTTATTTTATTTTATATTTAATTTAGTTTATTATAATTTGTGTTTATATATGTTCGTGTTTTAGTGTTTTTGGGATTTCAGGCTTACTTTTAAACCTTGAGGACAAGGTACTACAATATGGGAAGTAGTACGATAGGTTTAGAAATAAGGATAAACACTGAAGGTATGATTGTTTAAATTTTAATTTGAAGTAGTTAAGGAGGAAAGCAATATAGTGTATAAATTTTTCATTTTCTTATTATATGAATGTTTAAGTAGTATAGATTAGGTTATATATAGTAATATGTAATATGTAATGAATATGTAGTTCATTTGCATGTTCATGCCTTTAATTGTGGATGAGTAGATTATAAATATCTTGTTGATATGAAACTTAAGAGAGTATTTTAAATTTTAAAGAAAAAGAAATAATGAAATTTAGCAAACAACGATGTGATTTCATGATTAGAAACCTAAAGTTAGGGAAGACCTTGAACTTGAAACAAATGCAAGAAATTAAAACACTTCTTGTGGAAAAATTTAGATCTTTAGGAAAACGATAATAAGTGTAAATCTTACATGCAAAAACAAAGCAAATAAAAACTTAGTGCCAAGAGGGGAAGAAATAGGCATTGTATATTTGAAGTTGGAGTTAACTTATTTGATTTAGTGAAAGTCAGAAGTGCTAACTAGAGTTTTAAAATAAAAATAAAAAAATTGAAAGAATCCCCTAAGTTCTATAGGATATGAAGTAGAGAACTTGATGGTTGGAAAAAGTGAGGAAGAATAAAATCCATAGGAAAAGGAGCAGGGACTGTTAAAAATGAAAGAAAAGAATAAGAAAAGAAATGAGAGAGCAAATTAAAGAGAAAGAAGGTAGAATTTGTGGCAATTTTAACCTGGCCTTGAATTAAGTCACCCGACTAAGACTGCCACCCACGCCCAATACCTGAACTGGACCCGAACAAACGATATGGCACGCTTAAAACAACCTCTTGAATATCAATTGGAGCATATGGAAAAATAATTGAGAAATTAAATAAAAGGAAAATCCATATGCACACTTTGAAATTATAGTTGGGTTTCAAATTCTTAAAATAGCTTAAGTCATTGAAATATCACCAAATAGTTTAGACTTAAGGAGAGTAAGGTTCATTCTACCCAAAAGACCTATTTAAATAAACCCAAGTTTAATAATTTCAAAATCAAATAATTAGATTATAATATTACGAAGCTCACATCAGAAGAAAAGGCTTTAAACTATCGCCTCTCCCCCGTCTCGATCTGGCATTGATGTGGAAGGTCCTAAGATGTAATTGAGGTTCATGAATATGGAGAACCCGCTCAACCATCAAATATGCAAGTAATAATTTACAAGCATGAAAGGCTAGCACGAATTAAAGCATTTAAAATAAGACATGTTAAGGATTTATAAAGCATTAATAAATCACGTCAATAAGATTAATAAAAGCATATTAAAATCAAAACTCATTATCATTCATAGGCACAAAAAGAGAGATATCATAGAAAATAGTAATAATATAAAATTGGGGTCTCATTTAATGCATACTAGTTATTGGCAAGAATCTTGTGACCAATTCACCTACCCTCTAGGAGGTGGAAACCACTAGACGACTCACGGGCCTTATATGCCCTCTCGTTAGTCCCATCAACCCAATATTAGGTTCATCTAAATCCGCCACCAATGCACGCCTTTCTATCACAAAAGTATAAGAGAAGGCAATTCCAACTCATATCCCGATTTGATACACTTATGAATTCAATTAGACAACTAAAGCCCTTACCGGCAAACTCCACAACATCTTGGGGCATTAAATAGTAAAGCCCTCGATGACACCACAAACATCTTGGGGCATTAGATATTATTACTTGCTAATATTGTCCTCAGTGGAGTCTCCCCAAACATCCTGGGGCAATGAATATCATAAGAGGGGAAAATATATGCATTCTGATAAGTTGGATATTATATGTTTTTATTAGTTTAATTTAGTATATTTTATTATGTAAATTCTCTAAAATATATATTTAATTATGTTTATTGGTCATTTTCAAGTGAAACGGAGTGCGTGGTTGAATTCGTGGAAGAAAAATACGTACAATAAAATATTTACTTACACTGACTGGATGTCGGACAATTTGCCTCGAGTTACGTGTTGTGCAGTGGGTAGAATAAGAGACAACTTATTTCAACCAATTAGAAGCTGCCACGTCAGTGAGTATCTTCTCTCAACTAATCACACGCTGCCACATCACGGTTCTCCATCACCGCGGCAACCAATATCACTTCCAGCAGCTGCCAAGTGTCGGCCTCTCACACCTCCAAGCACGTCACTCATTGGTTCTCGACCAATCACATGTTGCCACGTCAGCGGTTTCCATTTTCTCCTCAAAACGCATAGCATGTCCAACATTTATCCTCGGACAGCTGCTCTTCAATTTCCTTGGGATGCGCGTCAGCACCGTCTCCCAGAATTTTGGCCAAGTCGCGAGATTTTTCTCCGCTAACTTGCTGCCAAGTGTCGCTCATACACCATACAACAGAGTCATCACAAATCAGAACATGCAATGTGTCTGCTTCTCACCTAACCACCACATCACAAGCTCCGGTCCAGCCAATAGGAGAGCGCCATTTTAGCTGCTATGCAGGAAATGAGCCACTTGCACTACAACACGTGGACAAAACCTATTTCTAAGCCAAAAAAACCAAACAATGCTCCTCAGGGCACGATTCACCTCCTCAACCCCCAAAATTAGTTTTTCTCACATCCCGGGACAAATTTTTAGTATTTTTATATATTAGGAACTTAGTTATTATTAAAAAAAATCGACGATTATTGTTTTGTTGTCGACATTCTTCGACAACGATGTTTGGCTAATCAACTCTTTGCCAGGTCGAAGGGTAAACAAGTCAGGATCATGGATTCATGACATATATTATGTGTGATCTTTTATTTTATTATTTAATTTAGTTTAAATTCTCCTATTTCATTGTTGTTGCTTTTAAGGTTTATGGTTTATATATAAGGTACGTATACAGCCGATGCATGCTTTTAGGTGGAAAATCTATAGTTATTTCGACCATTAATATCCGTGTAATAGTGTTTTTGGACCAATAAACTGACAAACACTCGCCTATTTATCGTAAAACCCTTTTGGTTCTTGAGTGTGCAATAATTGAATCTAGGTTAAATCAGAAGCGGATACGATCCGATTACTTAGGATTAGTGTTCCCACAGACCCATATTACTACGATTAGCGTGTCAAACCTGATTAGCTGATGTCTAGGGTTATGCATTGATTATGAAAGTAGTTAGTGGAAAACGTCCTGGCTATCAAGATTAGGGGAACGAGGAATTTCTGGCGGATGTTAATTTTCTACAGCTAATCTAAGAGAATATAAATTAATGACTTTTTAGGAAAGATTGAACACCATGATTGCCATTGAATCTTGATCCTGGTTTATGGAAATGTAGACCTAGGTGTTACTTAGGTAATTACTAATTGTTTTGAAAATTAGTTTAGTTATTTTATTTATTTAGTTTAGTTAGATTAGTTAGTTAAATTAATTCATTTTAAAACCCCTGATTTTCCTTTTTTGTTGCTTTTAACCTAAGAAAGACTACCAATCTCTATGGGATCGACCCTTTGCCAGTATTCTACAAAATAGTTGGTTTAGGAAACTTTACTTTATTGACGCATTCCGTGCGCGTCATATATACATTTTGATGTTTTTGTAAAACTCTATGATATTGGGATTGAGCGACACTTTGATACATTTATATGCTCATTTTGTCGTCATATGTATATATGGCATATATTACAGGGTTCCACATATATATTGTCCCATTTTACGTGTTTTAGAGTTATTTAAATTATTTCATTTATTTTCATTCTGCAGATTACCAATGTAAATCTTGTAAAATTAATAACTTAATCTTAAAACACCAAACTAAAGATAAAATGGTATAAGAAGGGACTAGGCTTGCATTAACCTTGCGGGGGTTGACCGGGGATCCATGTAAGCTTTGGTAGGGTAGGGCCCTGTTTGAGGGGACTGGGGTCATCATTGTTGGTATTAGAGAACAAGGTTGATGCTTCAACTCTCGATAAGCCCATAATTTAACTAAGGTAGAAACGCGACTTTAGAGTAAGGACGATAATGAAGTTTGTGATAAGACCCTATAATCTTGACTTAAGAGTTTTATTGGAAGGGAGGTGAGTTGGGAAATGATTAAATTGATATACTCATTAATTGTTGATTGTATTATATTATATAGATAGGTATAAAGTTGATCAAGACTCATAATCTACATTGCAGACCGCGATAGCCGATCTGCATGATACGGTGATCAGAGTGGAGCTATAGATCTATACGTTATTAATCCAGCAGACTTTCGTGCCTTGCCCTAGAGAGTTGCTACACTGGATAGATGTCTGGATGAGATTTTGACTATTCTCAAGGGATAGTTACCATCACCATCAATAACTAGAATGTCTTCTACACAAGACGCGAGTGCACCCACACCTCAAGTTATTCCGTCAAGATCTACTGTACAAGCAGCACCAATTACCGTTATAGTCCTTGTGCTACTCAAGATAACAGCGCCAGTAGTTGCAATATTAATTGAAAGAGATAATGGTTTTGATTTGAACCTTGAAGTTAAACTAATTAGGGAATACTAAAGGTATAGACTGAGGAAATTCAATGGAGTTTTTTATTTATAAGAGGTAGAGACGTTCATTAGGAGTCACGAGAAGATCCAAAGACTTCTAAGATTAGTTGATAGCAAGAAGCTCGGATTGGTTGCTTTTTCTTCTCAGGTGACGCTAACACTTGGTGTACTAAGTTGATAGCCACCAAAGGAGAGCCACAAACATGGAAGGACTTCAAGAGATTGTTTAACTAAAAGTTCTATCCACCATCTTTGATGATCGCCAAAGGTCAAAATTCATGCATATTTAACAGAGGCATGGAAAGTCTATTATCCAGTATATTAGGAAATCTCAGTAGTTATTAACGTTTGCTGATGGAGTGGCCAACACTAATAAAGACCAGGTCCACTTCTTTTGCTAATGGTTGCTTCTTGCCTGTCGGGGGCATAGTTATTACGACCGAGCCGAGTAACTAAGATGGGGCTTACGAGTGTAGTTTGACTAGAGAGGCTTGTCTTGTTACGCACCCTAAGGAAGACAGTGTTGCATCAATAGAGGCACAATTGAGGCACATGTCTAAGTCAGAGAGGAAGAGGGAAAAGCAACCATTTTGTACCGAGAAAGTTTAGGACTTAAAGTGTAGGGTCAGTGGCACCACCTACACAACTAGCACGTACTGCAGTTCCACCTCCTCCAGCGCTGAGTCAAGCCAGCCGACCACCTTTATCGACACAGTCGGTACCACACCAGTAGCATGGTACCAATGGCAGAGACAAAGGTACAAGTAATGGACAACAAGAACAAAGATATGGGCAATGACAAACACAGAGATCGATTCCTCCAGGACTAAGGCCGTAGAGGGATTATTTTAAGTGAAGATAGCTAGGGGATTTCAGGTATAGGTGTCCACTATTAGGTAGGCTTCACTCACAAGCTAGATATAGTTCATGCCATTGCAGAGCCAGATCTGAAGGCAACGTATGACCGTACAAATGGTATGGTTTTTATTTACTTATGTATTATGCATGTGACAATGGTTTGAATTGTTGTTTATACTCGTGTGAGGAATCACTTTGAGCGTCAGTGTCAGCTTTGTCAAGTCACCATTCATGATTAAGTAGTTTCACTGTTAGAGGTGTCTATGACCTGCTACAGTTGATGGACCTATTCTCATGATTTTGAAGTAACTTGGCTAAATCCACACCTCAATATGGAAGTGAAGCTATACACGACACCTGCAGTTTGATGGATTAAGAAATTGTACCATATGAAGGGATTTTGTATGAGTTCGCAGTTTATTTGGGAAGTTAAAATATCTAAAATGACTTTGTTGAGTTTTTAAATGCATAGGAAAACACTAAGCTATATTTAAGTTTTTATTGGCCCATAGTTTGGAGAGTATATAAGTCTACTTGGACATGTTTGGACAAACCCACGAGAAGAGACTACTCAATAATCAATTCCTTACATTTTCAATGCTAGTGGATTTTTAACTTAGTTAACTAAATTTCGAGGACGAAATTCTTATTAGTTGGGAAGACTGTAATGACCAGAAAAAAAATAAAAATTTTAATTACACGCTAATTACAAGTTTTAATCCTTAATCTAATCCTTACGTAGAATACTCAGTCAAACTCGGGCATCAAGGCCGAAATATAGTAGTGCAACATGTTAAATTACCAATATAGTTGAGAAATTATATAGTAGGAATAAAAATTAATGTGGCCTAAAATTTATAAGGCTATAGTTTTAATTATATCTAAATGTGTCATAGTTTATAAATAATGTGATTAATTAATATGATTTTAGGGGTTAAAGCATGTAAGGTGTGGTGATTTAAATAAGGGAGGTGTTGGTTAATTTTTAAGTGTGGACCAATCAAATGAGGACAACTCATACAAACAATTCAAAAAGATATATAAGAAAATAAAAATGACAACACTTCACCATTCACCCAACCCACCTTACCTCATCCCCTCATTTTTCCCTCTCCTTACGTCTCTCTCTCTCTCTCTCTCTCTCTCTCTGCTTGAAACCTTTAATTCCTTTTTTTCTTTTCTCTCTCTACCCAAAACCTTTAATTCCTCTCTCATTTTCCATCCCCTCTCCTAGCAAGCTCTCACTCTATTGCGACCTCATTTCTCTCTCATTTGCGCGGTTTCACAAGGCTCGGCCTCACCATCTCTCTCGGCACCCTCAGCCTCACCACCTCTTGGCCTCTTTGTGGCTTCGGCGGCCACCGTCGCCGACAATGTCCTCAACCTCTTTCGGCTCCTCTCTCAGCTATAATGACGACCCCCCACTTAATGGCAACCGCCTTTATTGAGGTAAGCATCGTTCTTATGCGAGTTTAGTTTGGGAAGATGGTGTAATGCTAGGTATGTGCAGGGCGGCCTTAAGGTACGTGTGTATGTGTGCACCTCGAGATTTTCTATTAAGTGTTGATTGTCTCGAGATCCGCATTGAGATGTAGTGATGTTAATAGATGTCTCGAGATTTGTGCAAAATCTGATATATATATATATATATAAAAATTAACATCTCCTTAATATGTGCACACACGTATCTCGAGATTGCCTCGAGATGCGTGTTGATTTTAAAATAACAAAATAATTATAAATATACAAATGCAATGTATGTATATATAATATGAGATATGTACATATATAAATACAGATAGATATATTACACATTTATATATATTGTATACTTTATGTATAGTATAATAGACAAAAACAAAATAGAATAACAATCTATTGATTAAGAAGAAAAAGAATAAAAGATCAAATTTTAGAGAATTGGTCGAGCCAAAACCCAACCAATGCGGTTTCACCCAAAATGCGGCTAACGTGGTCACAACCCGAGAAGTCTTATATTTTTGGAAATTGAGGTAAATTGAAAGAAAATAAAACTAAATAAACTAATATTTAAATTGGGTTTTCTGACCGAAATTACATACCTAAACCATCAACAAGACACTAGTCGAAATCGATGTTGGGGTCCAACAGTGGATACTATAATTGAGAGTTGTCTCGAATATGGCAACCAACTCACAATCGGAGTCATGCCTCGAGTTACTGGATTTGGGTCATTGACGGGAGGTGAGGTATTCGGGGCACCATTAATACCCCTTCGTTCACAACAATTTTGAATATGTTGGCGTTGTCGCGATTCTAATAACTCGAGCATTTGGTGGTATAGTCGCAGCTTGATGGATTTGAGACCGCTTGGCTTCTCTCTTTTGTTTCCACGACACTCTCCTTTCATTATTTTTATTTTCAGTATATTTATCATGCACTTACTTTATTTCCTGCTCTTTTATATTCCCAAATGATTTATCGATTATTTATTTAATTCTTGAAATACTATTAAGACTCCTCTAGATTTACTCACTGGAATTATCTCCTTTCGCGGTGACAATTGCATGCTCAAACCCAATATCCCAAAGTTTAAAAAAACATCAAAATGTATATGTAATACAAAAAACCTACAATATTGCAAAAGTGTGAGCTGCTCAGTGAGCCCTAAGAGGTAAAATATTAAAACACCAAACTAACGATAAAATTTTATAAGAATGCTGACTAAGCTTGCGTTGACCTTGTGGAGGTTGACCAGGGGTCCACGTAAGCCTAGGCCGGGCGGGGCCAAGTTTATGGGAACTGAAGCCATCACAATTCCATTGTGGAGTTTTTAGAGGAGTTAACTGTGAGGCAATCCCACAGTTTCTAAGATGATTATCAAACTCTCGGCTCAAATATTCACCACCTTGATCTAATTGAAGTATTTTAATAGTTTTACCAAGTTGATTTTGCACTTCATTTTGAAATGTTCGGAATATTTTGAAAGATTCCCTTTTATGTTTCATGAGATACACGTAACCATATCTACCGAAGTTATCAATGAAAGTAATGAAGTACTGATAACCACCTCTAGCCATTGTGTTTATAAGACCGCATACATCACTATGTATTAGACCCAATAAATCACCTGCCCTTTCAGTGTGTCCAGTAAAGGGACTATTTGCCACCTTGCCTAATAAACAAGATATATATGTTTCATATGATTCAAAATCAAATGAATCTAAAAGTCCATGTTTATGGATTTTAGAAATGTGTTTCTCATTTATGTGGCCAAGACGACAATGCAAAAGGTAGGTTTAATTCAAATTATTTGACTTGAATCTCATTGTATTTACTCTAGGAATCGGAGTATATGTAAACCTTTCGTGTTTAGAATATAAAGACCATCACACAAATCAGCATTTGTATAGAAAATGTTTTTTTACGAGAAATGAAGCATTTATTATTCACACTAATGAAATTAAAACCATCTAAATTCAAACATGAAATTGAAATGAGGTTTATGCTCAAATCAGGGACATAATAACAATTATTTAAAACTAAAACAAGTCCTTTAGATAAAATTAACTCATAGCATCCTACAGCTAATGCAACAATTTTTGCTCCATTTCCAACTCGTAGGATGACTTCTCCTTTTTTTAGTTTTCTACTTTTGGTAAGACCTTGCACATTGATACAAATATGATATCCACATCCGATATCCAATACCAAGAATCACTATTAGGCAAGTTAACTTCAATAACGCAAATACCTATAGTAGTTGTACTATTCTTCATTTTTTTATATCTTCAAGATAGAGCTTGCGATTTCTGAACAAATGCCCAGAGGGATGGCAGAAATGATAGTTTCCTTCTTTTTCCTTTTCCTTTTAGGACTGTGAAGTAGAAACAACTTTATGCTTAACTTATTACACAAGCTTTGTGAAAGTCTAAATAGCCTTGGCAACTTTAGCCTTGCCTTTGCCCATCTTCTTCAGAACCTTTCCTTTTGGAACCATCAACACAATACCAATGGGTTTCTTGACTTTCTACTCAGCCCTTTAAGCATCAAATGCAACTCTGAGATAGATTTCTCCATATTAATCATGTTATAGTTCATTATAAATTGTGAATAATTATTAAGCAATGAATTCAAGATTAAATCTATAGTCAACTCTTGGCTTATGGGAAATCCAAGCCTGTCAAAATGGTCAATATAGCCCTTAATTTTCCACAGTTGGATTTTGGGGTTCATATGCAATGGAAAATACAAAACAAATTTCTAAAAAATCTCAACATGATCGAAAATGATTTTTATTAAACTAGATCTACAAAAGTAAACCTTACCTTAATTCGTGATTTTCTTCTCTAGTTTTTTGATTACCAAGATGGTCAACTGCACGTCCTCTATCAAAAATGCATACACAAACAGTGATCAGAATTTGAAGTGTTAGCCCCAATAAATATTGAAAACATTTTTCCTTTATTTCCCAAAATCCAGAGACCTCAAAAATAGTTAAAATGAAATCTTCTTTCGTTTTAGGGTTTCAGCCTCTATTTATATTTGTAGATAAGCTCATTTAAAAAACCTATTTGTAATACAACTATTATATTTAAGCAATTCAAGCAAATTAACATATGCCCCTATTGATAAGTTATCATATAACAAATCGTAAGGGCATTTATGTCATAAGTTTTATTGTATAATTTTTTTTACTCTAGACCAATTGAAATTATGCAAAACGATTCTTTGTTTGTGACTTAATAGGTTCATGTGACGTTGGTAATGAACCAAAGCCATTTTGGTACACAAGTTATAAGTGGTCTCTAGCAAGGCATTATAACTACCCAAGTAGCATGAATATCACAATTGATACAATTTAATGAATAACATATATCATATCTTTTTATCATGTGATATTCTTTGATTAAACATAAAGCTTGGAAAGTCACCCTTAATGTTCAATCATACTACTCTCAATCTTTAGGTAGACTAAAAACATCCAAGTTAGATAGTTCATATCAATTAACTTGGACTTGGCCATTTAACAGTGTAACATATCGAGGGATCCTTTGATATCTCTCTCTTACGAGAATGAAAACTCTATCTTGATTACACACCTTCACATGTTACTCACATAGTAACCTATCTTAATCTTTATGATCGTCCGGATAAAGACAACATTTGATTGTGTCAAATTACCATGCTCCTATTATTGAAGTAATCTCAAGTCGAAATATTAAATGATATACCTATTATGAGTAATACCTATGAGTTAATCAATGTGGTGTTCTCATAGCAGTTTTGTCTAGTACCATATTCCCTAACAATTACTTATAATCTCGATTTGTATCCCTATATGCATGATCATCATATAACCATAAATCAAGACTCACACTAGTTTTAATTCACTATAGTTCCCAATATAATGACCGACTATGGATATTTATAATATGTCAATAAATACCCATGGATCTTATTACATGGTAAACATGCAATCACTTATAATAAAACAACAAACAAAAACCTCTATTTTATTTACTAAAAATATAAGATAAACAATGTTTATAGATTAACCTAGGGCGCATGCCCCAACACTCGGATACTTAATTCCTAATTAAGATCCAAAATCACTTAATTAGTTAACTAATCAAGTTTTCACATTTCTCAATTCTTCCTAACTAATTAAGAATTTTGTCCTCAAGATTTAGACTTACAAGTTAATTGAATCAAAAGATATATGAGAAAATGATCCTTCATGTATGAAATAACCAAAGGTGGTTACAACTGAAGACGAAGGTGGTTTTCACAGGGAAACTAAAAGTAATGCAAATACTAAAAATAAAGTATGTAGGAAATTAAATCAAACCAGGACACCAAATGTGTTATCGCAGTTCGGTCCAAAACCTACGTCTGCGGGGCCATGCCCAAATGTAAACTCCACTAGTATGAAGATAACGAACTATAAGACTCCTTCTCGTGACTCCCTCACTGAGCTCCTCCTAGCACTTTCTCATACATCACTCTATAGGCCATACATACATAAGACTCCTCTCGTGTATGAGACTCCCCCTCACTAGAATCCCCTTGGGGTTTTAAAACTCGATAACGAATTGAAGATAACATATTCACAATACAAACTAAACTGAATAAAAGGTGCACATGACTCAATTACTTTGACAAATATATAGACCAATGTAGATTACAAAATCTTAACTAAACTAGCAAGATCTAAACAATCGCCATCTCTAAATAACCACATTTTTCTATGATAAAACGTGGTGATCATTTTTTTGAATCGCAATCTCCAACCTCTTCATAATCTTCAGTTAGCCTTCAGTCAGTTGGGGATAAGATCAAATCTTCAACTATTTTATCCAATCTATAACTATTTTGGATCTGGTTTTGAGCACATGTATCATGTGTTGGATTTGGATGACTCATTTACTGATAACGTTGATTGTAAAAACTATAGTGACAAATCTAAATTGTCGATCTGATCACAACACTAACGATCTCTCCCTTTGTCATTATGTTGTCATAATCAGTAACATGAGTTTAGGAGCATAAATAATAATCATGAATCAGCTAACATTCTGCTCTATCATATAGAGTCTCATAAATCTTTAAGATGATCGGTACTCTTTTCAAAAACATAAGAAAGTAAGAAGATAAAGATATTGTTGATACAAACATGTAACAATAGCTTTCATGATGGTTACAACCGCTTCAATCATTTGGTTGCACCATACAGTCATATCTTCAAATAGTCTTCAATAGAAACTTAGATGTCACAAAAATACTAGCAAAAGTATCTTCAGACCAACAGACTTAAAAAGTAAAAATAAATAGTATCTTCAACAAAAATGAAATGAACTCCTCCAAACTCCCAAAACAAAATAAATCCCCCTCATTTGTGATAACATAAAGACAAGATTACCAGGGAGAGCCATACCATCTACTACTTCAAGGGGTGTAGGAGCAATAAGCTTCAGAAACTCGAATAACCTTTGAAATAGATTATTAAGTAAGGCTCGAATTGTTGTCATCAGGTCCTTTTTTCGCTCCTTCCTTAGGTCAAGAAAGTCACTTCGATCTAGCACTGAGTCAAAATAAACTCAAGAAACTAGTGAATATTGAGCCGACACAAAGCAAGTAGTTGGCTCAGATAGAGTCTGACTTTTATTCTATTTTTCTTCTAAATTATGGATGTGCCAGCTTCAGTACCTCTAGTTGTAATCGGAATACCACTATGTTGGAACATGTATGGTAATGAAGTAGCTAACTAATTCAAAATTGGTAAGTCACTAAAATGTGAAAATTCAGCCCTATTATTGATCTTGTTGGAGATGCCTCTGACTTTAAGAGAACACCATGAATCATGATCGTCCTCTAGTACTTCTTGATAGCTGAGAAGATCAGTTAGCAAACATGGAAGGAACAAATATTCATAGGTGGACCCAAGTTTGTTCCTCTACAACATTGCTCGAAAGACTATCTCACCAAGATTACAATGTGTCCTTTGCCCTTATAGTATACAAAAGAACTCCCATCTCCGTATCAAAGGTGTTCCCATGTCTGGTGGGCAGTAGCTTACTGGTAATATGATTATATAGGCTAAAGTACAAGATGGTCAGGTCATTTGTTTCCTTTTTCTCCTTCTTTTATACCCGCTAAGTCACCTCATTATGAGTAATGGTGGTGATTCAGGTAGATATGGTGTTTGACTTCCTAAATCGTTCAAGAAATCTATGTCCTTCATTATTTTAAGGACGTTCCAAGAACTCCTTAATAGCTTTAAGTGAGAACTTAATGAATTTCCCTTGAACATACACTTATTGAAAATGAGAGGAGGTAATATCAAAAGTATCTAGTTTCATATTGTAATAAGATTCCTTGACCAAATTCACATTATATATGGTTGGAAATGAAAATATCTTAAAGATAAAAAGAGACTTTAGAAGAATTACCAGATTTTTAGCTTCATAATCCTTTTATGTATAAATGTCTTTGCATGACATTTCTTGCCTTTGAGTCCTTCATATCTTGTTTTTGCCTCTTCATCTAGCATTCTTTGAGACAAATCTCTGTGATTGCCCAACTTCACTTTGGATTATTCTATCTAATTATCAAAATCTAGAATGCTACTACGTAGATCTGGTCCTTCAAAATCAGAACCAATAAAAATCAATCCTCAATCTCTACTTCGATTGCAACTAGACTTGTAGGTTTACCGGTTGGAACTGGAGCAGTAACTTTAGCCTTTTTGGCCTTCTTCTTCAAGGCTTTCTTCTTAAGTTTCCTTTTTAATGATGACAATAGAATAGTCTCATCATCACCATCATCGTTTTTTTTCTAGAATAGTAGGCTCATCACAAATTACTCCTAAATGATCAAGGGTTTACTGATCTTGAAGGTTTCGTTGATCGAGAGTTTTAGAGGATTCGAACTCCATTAGTTCTGATTCAAGAAAAATCGGACTTTCTTAAGCAATCGCAGTAAGAGCAAAGGTGTCTATGAATAGATTAGGAGCTTCATACTTTGTAGTATCCATGGGCTCATTAGGAAATTAGTTGATCAAGAGTGGGTTCTTTAGGAATAGACTCATTCAGGATAGTATCAGAACCGCCTTCAACTAGCTCAGCGGTGGTACTTAGAACATTTCCTTCACCTCTCACCAGTCGGGTACTAGTTTGGTTGTATGTAACAACTGGTGAAGAAAGACTTGGTTGTATCTGCCCTTCATCATATTTCTCCCTAATTTCTTCTTCTAATAGGGCTTGATCAGACACATGAGTGACATGCACGCTCTCTGTTTGAATTGTTGATGTGGAAGTTCGTAGTTCATGGGGTTGTCTGCCTCTATTGATGATGATAAAGGTAGGTTGCTTACACGAAGAGGCTTTTTTTTTAACAGTGGTGGAATACCTTTTGATGATGGAGATTTTTCTTAAATAGGAGACAATGGTGGAGCGATGTTGAATGGTGTGGGATTCAGTACCTTCATCGAATTCTTGATTGGTTTCTACCTTTTTTGTTGAACTGGTGCCTTACATTCATGTTTGAACCATAGTGCTAGGCTTATTACAACTACTCAAACAAACTTGGAGATAATGATCAAGTGAGAATATCAAAGTATGTCAAAACTAATACAATTGGCGAGGTTTGGTCTAAGGTTGAGGATGGTGAAGATAATCAAGTGAAATAACAATGGCTTTAATTAGATTAGCTTGATGCTTATCTGCCCCCTTTAAACTCTCACCAACCCCTAATTAATAGGGTTATTGATAATTACAAATAAAAATCAAATCAAATGAATGTGTTAAAGGTAATATTACCTTTAATGTCCAATATTACTCAAATCAAAAACTACTAATCTACACACACAAATCGTTACTCCCATTTTATTTCATTTTTATTAAAAATATTAAAAACATTGTCGGGAGAGTGACGACCATAAATTACGCAAAGCTAAGACATAACCCAATAGCCCCTCTCAAAAATTCAAACCTATAAGTATCAAGGGCTTTAGTAAATATATCAGCCAATTATTTTTCAATGTGAACATATTCAATAGATATTACCTTCCTTTCCACTAGATCACGAATGAAATGATACCTGAACTCAATATGCTTAGTTCTTGAATGTGGAACAGGATTTTTTGAGATGTCAATTGCACTATGGTTGTCACAGAACATAGAAAGTTGTTGTAACTGAATGTTATAGTTACTTAACATTTAGTTCATCTAGATAAATTGTATGCAACAGCTCCCAACTGCAATATAATCTACTTAAGATGTTAAGACTGAGATCGAGTTCTATTTCTAACTGAACCAAGACACCATGTTTATTCCAACAAAAAAGCAAACCTCCAAAGGTACTTTTTCAATCATCTGCACTACCTGCCCAGTCAGCATCACTGTAACCAACTAAAGATATGTTAGAATTAGATGAATATCATAATCCTAAGTTGGATGACCCTGCCACGTATCAAATAATTTGCTTGACTAATGTTATATGTGATTCCTTTGGTGAAGCTTGGTAGCTTGCACACAGCCCCACACTGAATGAGATATATGGTCTACTTGTTGCAAGAGTACTTATATTGTGACAAAAATGTACCTTTATTGGTTTGGTGAACTTGTAGACCAAGGAAATAAGAGAGCTCTCCAACCATGCTCATTGCAAATTCATTTCGCATATTATCGACAAATTCCTCTACCAATCCTTTTGTAGTAGCCCTAAAGACTATATTTGTGCTATAAAGACTAATGTGGATTTTTGCTTAACAAATAGTGTCTTGTCCACTCTTCCACGACTGTAGCCATGATTTATTAGAAACTTGGCAAACCAAACGTACCTGGCACATAGAGCATGTTTCAACCCATAAAGTGCTTTCTTCAATTGATAGGCATGGTCTGGGAAGGAGGGATCTTCAAATCCTTTAAGTTGTTCAACATACACTTCTGCATTGATTGTACCATTCAAAAATGCATATTTGACATTCATCTGATTATAATCTATTCCTTCTACCTAATTTATTCCTTCTACCTGATTGTAACCTTAAACTACTAGACAAGTCTTGTTTCTGATTACTTCTCCTTGTGCATCAATTTTCTTTCTTGAAAATCCACTTTGCGCCAATTACATTGGAATGTTGTAGACTTAGTACTAAAGTCCAGATGTCAAGTCTCTAAAACTGGTTCAGCTCATCCTGCATTGTTATGGTCTAATACTCATCCTGCAATGCATCAATCACATTTTTAGGCTTGATATTAGAGACGTAGCAGACGTACGCGACTAAACTTTTTTGGTCTATTCTGGCTCTATCTCTGGGCATTATTTCTTCTTTTTTCTCTCTAATAATGTTGTTTAGTGGATGATCTTTCTGAGTTCTACTCGGGGGTTCTCAAGTAACAATGGATAACTCTGACTCATTCCTGTGTGAAGTTTGTATAACATCATTATCAGTTGAAGCTTCTACTATGGTTGCAACTGGAATATTGGGGGTGCTTGCAACTAGCATTAGTTCATCAACTCTATTGTCAATTTGTGATGTTTTATGTTTTGATGGAGTATCATCAAAGGAAACATTGATTGATTCCATTACTCTTTTGGTTCATTGATTTAAAGCTTTGTATGCCACGTTGTTTGTGGAGTATCTGAGGAAGATAGCTTCATCACTTCTTGAGTCAGACTTTTTCAACACCTCCCTGTCAGTTAGCATAAAACATTTGCTTCAAAAAATGGAAAAGTAAGCAAGATTGGGCTTTTTACTTTTCTAAAGCTCATAAGGTGTCTTGTGAGTAAAAGGACGAATATAGGTTTCGTTGATAGTGTAGCATGTCGTGTTCACAACTTATGCCTAAATTTTTGCATTTTATAGTGGTCTCTACTTGTTCAGCTTACTGATAGTGCTCTCCACATGTTCCAGCTTGCTTTTGCATTTGAACAACTCCTTATTCTTTTCTTCAAGGAGCATAATTCCCATTCTCAACATTTCAAACTGAGAAGTCAACAACATAGTTTTTTATTCAAAAACATTTTCATTACCTTCAAAAAAAATTTCGAGAATCTGCTAACCCTCCTTTGCCATTCTATATGAGGATATGAGCTAGAGGTGCTCTTAGATGACAACACCGAAGATATGATTCAATCCCATGGCATTGGCTAATAAAAGCTTCTCCTTATCAGTTGTTCGATCATCTAGATTCATTGTTTCTCCATCAACTTAAAGTGGCTTGTAGCCCTTTGACATCGATGGACAAAATGTACCCCTCCATGCGAGTTTTCTAGTACGTGTAATTCGTATTAGTTAGTATTGGTGGTCTCATATTTGAGCCTTCAGGTTGGTCTCATTAGTTTCCCTGAGACATTGTGGTTAGTAGGGATCTCACTTGTCTTTATAAACAAAGACTTCATAGTGCTCGCTCTAATACCAATTGAAATAACCAAAGGTGGTTAAAACTGAATATAAAGGTGGTTGAAATAGGGAAACTGAAAGTAATGAAAATACTGAAAATAAAATATGCATGAAATCAAATCAAAACCAGGACACCAGATGTGTTATCGCAGTTCGATCCAAAACCTACGTCTGTTGGGCCACGCCCAGATGTAAACTCTACTAGTATGAAGATAATGAACTATAAGACTCCTTCTCGTGACTCCCTCACTTAGCTCCTCCAATCACTTTCTCATACATCACTCTATAGACCATACATACACAAGACTCTTCTCGTATGTGAGGCTCCCCCTCATTAGAACACCCAAGTCCCTTTGGGGTTTTACAACTTGATAATGAAGTGAACGTAATAGATTCACAATACAAAGTAAATTGAATAAGAGGTGCACATTACTTAATTACTATGAAGAATATATAGACTAATGCAGATTACAGAATCTTAACTAAACTAGCAAGTTCTAAACAACCTCCATCTTTAAATAACCACGTTCCTCTATGATAAACATGTGGTGATCATTCTTCTGAATCACTATCTCCAACCTCTTTATAATCTTCAGTAAGCCTTCAGTCGGTGAGGGATAAGATCAAATCTTCAACTATTTAATTCAAGAATCATGTTGTAACCGCATTGAGATATTGGATGCAATAGCATATCTTTGTCCAATCTCCAACTATTTCGGATGTGATTTTGATCACATGTATCATGTGTTGGATTTGGATGACTTATTTACTCATAACGTCGATTTAAACTGTCGATATGATCACGACACTAACAGCCTCCCCTTTTGTCATTACGTTGTCATAATCAGTAACATGAGTTTAGGAACATAAACAATAATCGTGAATCAGCTAACATTTTGCTCCATCATATAGAGTCTCATAAATCATTAAAATGTTCAGTACTCTATTCAAATATAGAAGAAAGTAAGAAGATAATCATATTGTTGATACAAACTTGTAACAACAGCTTTCATGGTGGTTACAACCGCTTCAATCATCTAGTTGCACCACACTATCAAATCTCCAAATAGTGTTCAATAGAAACCTAAATCTCACAAAAAATACTAGCAAATGTATCTTCAGACCAACAGACTTAAGAAGTAAAAATAAACAGTATATTTAACAAAAATGAAATGAACCCCTCCAAACTCCCAAAACAAAATAAATCTCCCCTATTTGTGATAACATAAGGACAATATAACTAGAGAGAACCATACCATCTACTACTTCAAGGTGGTGTAGGAGCAATAAGCTTCAAAAACTTGAATAACCTTTGAAATAGATTATCAAGTAAGGCTCAAATTGTTTTCATCAACTCCTTTTATTGCTCCTTCCTTGGGTCAAGAAAGTTACTTCAGTCTAGCTTTGAATCAGAATGAGCTTGGGAAACTGGTGAAAACTAAGCAGGGACAAATGAAGTAGTTGGCTCAAACATAGTCTTATTCTTTTTCCTTTTTTTCTTCTAAATTATGGATGTTCCAACTTCAGTACCACCATTTGTAACTGGAATAGAACTCTGTTGCAACAGTTATGGCAGTGAATTGGCTAACTGATTTGAAATTTGTAAGTCAATTAAATGTGAATATTTGGCCCTCTTGATCTTGTTGGAAATGCACCTGACTTTAGGAGAACACATGAATCATAATTGTCCTCTAGTACTTCTTGATAGTTGAGAACATCAATTATAGACATGAAAAAAACAAATATTCCTAGGTGGACCCATGTTTGGTCGACTACAACACTACCCAAAAGATTATCTCTCTAAGATCAAAATGTGCCCTTTATCATGTAGTGTACAAGAGAATTCCCATCTCCCTATAAAAGGTGTTCCCATGTCTGGTGGAAAGTAGCTTACAGGTAATATAACTATATAGGCTAAAGTACAAGGTGGTCAGGTCATTTGTTTCTTTTTTCTCCTTCTTATGTACCCACTCAGTCACCTTACCGTGAGTAATGGTGGTTATTCAAGTAGATATGGTGTTTGACTTTCTAAATTTTTTAAGAAATCAATGTCGTTCATTATTTTAATGACATTCCAAGAACTCATTGATAGCTCTAGGTGAGAACTCAATGAGTTTCCCTCGAACATACACTAGTTGAAAATGAGGGGAGGTAATATCAAAAGTATCTAACTTCATATTTGAAATAAATTCCTTGACCAAACTCATATTATATCTAGTTGGAAATGAAAAAATTTAAAAGATAAAATGAGACTTTAGAGAAGTTACCAACTTTTTAGCTTCATAATCCTTTTTATGTAGAAATGTCTTTGCATGAAGTTTCTTGCCTTTGAGTCCTTCATATCTTGTTTCTACCTCTTCATCTAGCATTTTTCGAGACAGGCCTCTGTGATTGCCCAACTTCACTATGGGTTATTTTGTCACATTTTAAAAATCTGGAATGTTACTTTGAAGATCTGGTCCTTCAAAATCAAAACCAATAAAAAAATCCTTCCTCAGTCACTGCTTTGATTGCAACTGGACTTGCAGGTTCACCAGTTGGAACTGGAGTAGTAAATTTAACCTTTTTAACCTTCTTCTTCAAGGCTTTCTTCTTCAGTTTCCTTTTTAATGATGACAATATAATTGTCTCATCATCACCATCGTATTCTTTTTCTAGAATAGTAAGCTCTACACGGATTACTCCCAAATGATCCTAGGTTTCCTGATTATAAGGATTTTTCTTATCATGAGTCTTAGAGGCTTCATGCATTATTAGTTCTATTTTATGAAGACTTGGACTTTCTTGAGCAGTCATAGTAAGAGCAGAGGTGTCCGTGGATAGATTAGGAGCCTCTTACTTTGTAGTATTTATGGGCTCACTACGAATGGGTTGATTAGGAGTAGGTTCTTTAGGAACAGACACATAAGGAAGAGTATCAAAACCACCTTCAACTAGCACAGTAGTGGTACTTAGAAAATCTCCTTCTGTAGTCACCTGTTGGGTACTAGCTTAGTTGTATGTAGCAACTAGTGAAGAAACACTCAATTGTATCTGCCTTTCATCATGTTTTTCCCCAATTTCTTTTTCTAGTAAGGCTCGATCAGACACAAAAGTGACTTGCACGCTCTCTATTTGAATTGTTGATGTGAAAGTTCATAGTTCACGGGGTTTTCTAATTCTATTGATGATGATGATGAAAGTAGGTTGCTTAAATAAGGACGTTTTTTGAACAATGGTGGAAGACCTTTTAATGATGAAAGAGATTTCTCCTAAATTTGAGACAATGGTGGAGCAATGTTGAGTGGTGTGGGATTCAGTATCTCTATCGAATTCTTAAGTGGTTTTTTTTCCTTTTTGGTTGAAGTGGTGCCTTAGATGCAGTCCCCTTTGCACAGCTTCGTGTTTGAACCATGGTGCTAGACTTTTTACAACTGCTCAAATAAACTTAGAGACGATGATCAAGTGAGAATATCAAAGTATATCGAAATCAATACAATCTATGGGGTATGGTCTAAGGTTGGTGACGATGAAGATGATCAAGTGTAATAACAATAGCTTTAGTTAGATTACCTTGATGCTTATCTGCCCCCTTTAAACTCTCAACAACCCCTAATTAAAATGGTTATTAATAATTACAAATAAAAATCAAATCAAATGAATGTGTCAAAGGTAATATTACTATTAATGTCCAACATCACTCAAATCAAAAACTATTAATCTACACACAAAAATTGTTACTCTCCTTTTTTTTCATTTTTTATTAAAAAATTATTAAAAAGATTGTGGGGAGAGTGACGATCGTGAATTACGCAGGACTAAGACATAACCCAATAGCACATTTCAAAAATTCAATCCTATAAGCATCAAAGGCTTCAGTAAATACATTAGTCTATTATTTTTCAGTGTGAACATATTCAATAGATATGACCTTCCTTTCCAGTAGATCACGGATGAAATGATACCTCAACTCAATGTGCTTAGTTCTTGAATACGGAACAGGATTTTTCAAGATATCAATTGCACTGCAGTTGTCACAGAACATAGCAAGCTTTGTAACTAAATGGTATGGTTTCTTAATATTTGCTTCATCCATATCAATTGTGCGCAACAGCTCCCAACTGCAATGTACTCTACTTAAGTTGTTGAGAGTGAGATCGAGTTTTGTTTCTTACTGAACAAAGACACCATATTTGTTCTAGCAAAAAAGCAACCTTCAGAGGTACTATTTCAATCAACTGCACTACCTGCCTACTCCGCATCACTATAACTAGCTAAAGATATATTAGAATTAGATGAATATCATAATCCAAAGTTGGACGAGTTTGCCCTATATCGAATAATTCGCTTAACTAATGTCTTATGTGATTCCTTTGGTGAAGCTTGGTAATGTGCACACAACCCCATACTGAATAAGATATATGATATGCTTGTTGTGATGTAAAGAAGACTCTCAGTCATGCTTCTATAAAGTGATGGATCTACAACTTTTCCATGCTTATCTTTGGTTAACTTCTCATTAGTACCCATTGGTGTTCTTACATGTTTTGCCTGTTCTAAACCAAATCATTTGACCAAAGAGTAAAAGTACTTATGTTGTGACAAAACATACCTTTGCTGGTTTAGTGAACTCGTAGACCAAAGAAATAAAAAAGCTCTCTAACCATGATCATTTCAAATTCATTTTGCATATTGTTCACAAATTATTCTACCTATCCTTTTGTAGTAGCCCTAAAGACTATATCATCAACATATATTTGCGCTATAAAGACTTGTGAGGATTTTTGCTTTACAAATAGTGTCTCGTCCATGCTTCCATGATTGTAGCTATGATTTAGCGGGAGCTTTGCAAGCCGATCGTACCTAGCACGCGAAGCCTGTTTCAACCCATAGAGTGTTTTCTTCAATTGATAGACATGGTCTAGGAAGGAGGGATCTTCAAGTCCTTTAGTTTGTTCAACATATACTTCTTCATTGATTGTACCATTAAAAAATGCACTGTTGACATCCATCCGATAAAGCTTAAAACCAAAAGAACATGCATATCAAGAAGTAGACAAATAGATTCTAATCTAGCAATAGGTGCAAATGTTTCATCAAAATCTATTCCTTCTACTTGATTTTAACCTTGAGCTATTAGATGAGCTTTATTTCTAACCACTTCTCCTTGTGCATCATATCTTTTCTTGAAAATCCACTTTGTGCCAATTATATTGAAATGTTATAGTCTTGGCACCAAAGGCATAATGTCAAGTCTCTAAAATTGGTTCAGCTCCTCTTGCATTACTATGGTCCAATACTCATCCTGCGATGCATCAATCACATTTTCAGGCTTGATATTAGAGACACAGCAGACATACCCGGCTAACCTCCTATAGTTTATTCTAGCTCAATCTCTTGTAATTATTCATTTTTCTTTCTCTCCAATAATGTTGCCTGGTGGATGATCTTTCTGAAATCTACTTGAGGGTTTTAGAGTAACAGTGGATAGCTGTGACTCATTCCAGTGTGAAGTTTGTGTAGCATTTTTATCAATTGAAGTTTCTACTCTGATCACAACTGGAATACTGGGGGTGGTAGCAACTAGCATCGGTTCATCATCTCTATTGTCCACTTGTGATGCTTTCGGTTTTAATGGAGTATCATCAAAGGAAACATTGATTGATTTCATTACTCTCTGGGTGTTTTGATTTATAATTCTGTATGCCTTGTTATTTGTGGAGTCTCCGAGGAAAATAGCTTCATCTCTTCTTAAGTCAAACTTTTTCAGCACCTCCATGTCATTTAGCATAAAACACTTGCTTCCAAAAATGTGAAAGTGAGCAAGATTGAGCTTTATACCTTTCCAAAGCTCATAAAGTGTCTTGTGAGTACAAGGACAAAAAGAGGTTTATTTCTACCACCCCATTTGGTTGAAATGCAATTAGAGCAAAGAACTCCTTATGTATTCCTGAAGTTCTGCAGAATTCTTGAGACTTAGAGTTTTCAAATTCTTTCTCGTGATCACTCCTGATCTTCACAATATGTTCTGTAAAAGCAGTCTTTTCATTCATCAGTTTCAAACGCAAATCACGGAAACTTTCAAATGAATCTAATTTTTCTTTCAAGAAGAGAACCCAAGTAAAACGAGAAAAATCATCCACGCATATTATAATATATCTCTTTCATGATGAACTTGTCGCTTGAGTAGGTCCAACCAGATCGATATGAAGGAGCTCGAGGACTTCATAAGTGTTGTATCTATAGATTAGTTTATGGTTTTCTCTTTTATGCTTTCAAAGTTAATAGGGTTTGCAGATTTTGACGGTGTTAAGACGGAGATTTGGCAATCCACGTACTGCTTCTACGTTTGATAGCTTTTTAGGTGCCTACAGTGGACGTGTCCTAGTCGTTGTGCCATACTTTGGTGGTATGTTGTAGAGTTGTAACAGGACCGTATAAGTTATTGCAGTAAGTATCAATTATTAGATGACCTTTTTCCGATCATGATACATTCTCCTGTTACATCATATACATTGCATCTATTTTTAGTAGAGTTTACATAAAGATTTTGATCACATAGATGACTAATACTAAGTTAATTTACCTTTAGATCTTCTACATGAAGAACTCCTTCTAGAATAGGCAGGTTAGGAACTTCTAGAGTTCTTTTTCCAATGACTTGGCTTCGCACACCATCTCCAAATGTGACATATCCCCCTGCATGAGATTGGTAGTTGACGAGAAGACCATTATCATAGTTATATGATTTAAGCAACTATTATCAAAGTACCAATCAGAGAATGACATGAACTTTAGTGATATATATGCAGTATGACATACATCATCTATAAAAACCAAATGCTTCTAGTGATTGTGTTGGTGTTGTCTTTGTTCTTGAGCAGCTTTCTGGGTGATCTCATGTTGTCTTCGCGCCACTTCTCAAATCATTTTGAAGCACCTAGGACGTAAGTGTCCTTTAATCCCACAGAAGTAGCATGTAGGTCTGAGACTTCTTATTTTCCATTGGTTAGAGACACTTTATGTTTTAATAAAATTGATAGATTCTTTGATTGATGCTTTGGAAGAACATCCTTTAATGAACCCCGGACCTATGTGATCTCCATATCCTTTTCCATGTTACAGTAAATCATCAAGCTTAGTTTTTCCTTTGTTCAGCTTACTGATAGTGCTCTCTACATGTTCCAGCTTGCTTTTGCATTCGAATAACTCCTTATTTTTCTTCAAGGAGATGTTCAAGTACACGATTGCATGCAACAGCTTCTTTCCACTTTGTAATCATTTTAGCATAATTCCCCTTCATCTCTGCATAACTAGTGTAATTAGGTAAATCATAATTAGAATCATCTAAATCACTTACATCATCTTTTAAGTTTATAGAGTTAAGTTTCTTAGTGTTGGCTGCAACTATTGGCTAAAGGGTGGCGGTTGCAACTGCACGCACAACAATAAAGGCAATGTGATGATTCACATTATCTTTTTAATTTCTGACTCTGAATCACTCCATGTATTGGACATTGATTTTTCTTTTCTTCTGGATGGACATTCAGCTTGATAATATTTCAGATTATCTGCAGTGAGCTTGTTTTTGTCTACTATCTTTGTTTCGACTTCTTTCTTTGAGTTATCTCCTTTTCCATCGGTCTTCATACCCTAAAACTTTTAAAACAATTTATTATACCTTTTGGTTTGTAAAGAAAGATCTTCTTCTTAGTACGTGACATCTTTATCTGGACTAAAGTACAGAGATACTGCTTTTAATGCAAGTTCTCTGGATTTCTTTTGTTGATTTAGATACATCTCATAAGTGATGAGAGACCCCGTAAGTTCTTCGAACTTTACATCTTTGATACCTCGATTCTCTTGAATAGTAACAACTTTCACATTGTATATGGCAGAAAGACATCTGATTACCTTTTGAACCAATTTTTTGTTGGAGTACTTCTTCCCTAGTTGTTGAGCTTAGTTGGCATTGTCTTTAAGTTTGGCATTGTATTCGGCAACAGTTTCCTCCTCTCCCATTCTCAGCATTTCAAACTGAGAAGCCGACAACACAGTTTTTATTCACGAACATCTTCGTTACTTTCAAAAACATTTTCAAGAATTTGTTAAGCCTCATTTGCCACTCTACATGAGGATATAAGCTTGAAGTGCTCTTGGTTGACAAACCGAAGACAACATTCAATCCCTTGGAATTGGCCGATAAAAGCTTCTCCTCATAAGTTGTCCAGTCATCTGCATTCATTGGCTCTTCATCAACTTGAGGTGGCTTGTAGCCTTTCTCAATAGCCCTCCATGCTTTGACTTTGATGGCAGAATTTACCCCTCCGTGCGAGCTTTCCAGTACATGTAATTCATATTTATTAGCAGTGTTGGTCTCGTATTTGAGACGCCTTTAGACTAGTCTAATTGGTTTCCCTGGCATATTGTGGTTAATACGGATCTCACTAGTCTATGTAAACAAAAACTTCACAGTGCCTGCTCTAATACCAATTGAAATAACCAAATGCGATTAAAATCGAATACAAAGGTGGTTGTAACAGGGAAACTGAAAGTAATGCAAATACTTAAAATAAAGTATGTAGGAAATTACATCAAACCAGGACACCAGATGTGCCTTCACAGTTTGGTCCAAGACTAACGTCTATGGGGCCACGCCCTGATGTAAACTCCACTAATATGAAGATAACGAACTACAGGACTCCTTTTTTGTAACTCCTTCACTAAGTTCATTCTAGCACTTTCTCATACATTACTCTGTGGACCTTACATACATAAGACTCCTCTCGTATGTGAGGCTCACCCAAACTGGAACACACAAGCCATCTTGGAGCTTTACAACTTGATAATGAAGTGAATAGAATAGGTTCACCATACAAAGTAAACTAAGTAACGTATGCACAGGACTTACTTTGACAAATATATAGACTAATGTAGATTACACAGTCTTAAATATACTAGCAAGATCTAAACATTCTCCATTTCTAAATAACCACATTCCTTCATAGTAAACACATGGAGATCATTATTCTGAATTGTGATCTTCAACCTCTTCATAATCTTCAGTTAGCCTTCAGTCGGTTGGAGATAAGATCAAATATTCAACTGTCAGATTCGAGAATCCTGTTGCAACCACTTCAAGCTATCAGTTGCAATCGCATATCTTTATCCAATCTCCAAATATTTCAGATCTAAAACTGAGCACATGTATCATGTGTTCGATTTATATGACTCATTTACTGATAACGTCGATCGTAAAAACTATGGTAACAAATCTAAACTGTTGATACGATCATGACACTAACAATATACAACTTTTTTAATCCAAACTTGTCAAAACCATTTCTGAGGTGAAACCCTCAAGTGAACCCAATCACTTTCATTATAATCAACAGCTCATGATAGAGATCATAAAAATTTCAACTTTTTATTTCCAAATTTTTGTTTAATGAAAAATTATATCCTCTTATTCCTTTGCCAATCCTGGCAATTTGTGGGTTTCTAACAAGTTAATAATTAACTTTCTATAACATCCAATAAATTTTTATTTACTTCATATTTCAAGTCTTAAATCCCTTTTAAGCACCAATACTTAGCAAGATCTAACCTATCTTGATTTTCAATAAAACATTTTCATTCTTAACTAAATATTATTCCATAAACCATTGATCATTCTTTCCCTAAACATCTCGATTTACTTTCTCATAGTTGAACATTTCTAATTAAAATAATCGATCGATCAATTATTAGACTATTATCAATCTAAGTATATATATAGTGATGCAAATAATATTTGAGTATGACATTAGATATAAAGGTAGAGTCATATATCTATCTAATATATCACCATTCCAGTGTTTCTCGACAAAATCTAGAATTACATAAGTCACCATGTCGCATCCCCTAACTCGATTAGGGCAATAACCGGCATGAAACCTTAATTAAGTACAAAATTACCTAACCAGACTTAACTAAAGCCAGCGGCCTGTCCCTCAAATCACCTAATAATGATTCACATATCTTCTCTATCCCACAGTCGTAGCGCTCGTCTACATTCTTGAAAAGTTATTTGGGGTGAGCACTCCAACTTGCTCAGCAAGTAGGGATTCACATAGCCATCCACATTCCATATAATAATCAAGAACATTATGCAATGACAATATGCACCAATGTTAACTAACAAGAATATGAAAAGCATATAATTCAATATTTAACGGATGAAAAGCAAGTTATCATAGACTATTACGCTATGATTCCCATTTTATTTATAAAATTAGGATCAATTACCCACCAACGTCATTAATGTGATTGTTAGAGCAACACATTGCGCATATGTGATGTCTAGCCAATCCATTAATGCCCAATGGTTCTATCTGAAACCCAATAATGAATATGTAACCCACACAACCCATCTAACTGAGTAGGAGTTACGTATAAACTGGGAGATCAGCCCTACGTCCTATACAACCTAGTCTCAATCCTCAGGAGTCACTCTCATGGATCACATCAAACACCATTTGTGTTCATTAGAAAAACATCACAGTGTACAAGCCCCCCATTCAGTCCATAAACTACATGAACTATATATACTAAGGTAGCCAGGCAACATTGATAAATAAGTGAATTTGTACTTACTTCGGGTTAAGTCTCCACTACAAAATTCCATAACTTTTCGATTATCTCACTCTTTCTCGGTGTTCCACAACCTATCACCAATCATTCGTAATTAATATAGGTCTATTAACCTATGTTTAGAACCCCTAAGTCAGTCCAAAAGACCTATGGAGATTTTATGCAAAACACAGCATCATTGATATTTTCAAGGGTGGGAGCACGCTCCCTCAATAAGTGGGACACACTCCACCAACTATGTTCATCACAATTGTCGAAGGGAGCACGCTCCACCCTACACTGTCTCAATAGTGAACTAGGCAGCAGCCACTGTTCCATCACCAAGTCATTAAAACAACCTTAAATACACTCCCAAATCATCCAGGAGGACCTTTAATATGGTTAGAAACCATTTCCAATCATAAAAAATCACAATTCACAGAGATTTCATCATCACCATCAATTCATACTTCAACTAACTCAAAAACAAAATTTGTCGTATTGATGATCCATGGCTTTTAATTCGTTTAAGATCCTCAATTCATATTGATTCAGCTCCCTGAATCGTCCCCTAAGATCATAAATCAAACTCAAACCCTCTCTTTCGTCTGTTTCTCAAAGGATCTAATTAGATAATGATGAGTTTTGGTTTATATATATAGATTTTTTTCTCGAGATACGCATCGCGCTATCTTGAGACCGATCTAGTAATTGATATGTTAAATTGAAACTCTCTACAGTGATACACATTTTGACACATCACATACTTACGGTCTTCTCGAGGTTGATCTAACGATCCATATATTTCAAACCAAACTTTACAACTTTAATATATATATATATATATATATCCAATATATATATAAATATAAATATATATCTCGTGTATTTTCTCGCCAACAAATTCACCAGACAAGCCTACGAGTATTTTTGGGCGTGCACATTCATTTCACGACCCCCTCGTCGCACTTGGTGTACCGACAATTTATTGTTTATTTACATATTTCTCTAATTATAGTTTAGTAATAATTTTCCTATTAATCCCACAATCTATAAAATTCATTTCCAATTTAAACAAACACAATCCATCATGCAATAACATGCATACGCTAATCGAGGTATGCCGAACTTAACCACAAGTCTAACTCAGGTCAATTAGGATTTAGATTAGTACTAATCACCGATTTTATGTAATAGGTCGTTACTCATCACACGACTATAGATCTCAAATTACAATCTAATCAGAAAATGAAACCTAACACGTTATGCGACTCTCACTTATTCTCTAAATGTCTACTTCTAATATCATTTAGACTTGTGAACCTGAAAGCAACTATCAATTCTAACTAATCAGCTAATTCACTTAACTTTTCCTTTGACTTGTTAGAAAATTAGCAAATTTTCTACGTTTGTCAAATCATTCTCTTTTCATGAGTTCATTAAGAACCTCATTCTTTCACTTAACCACCAATCTCTTTCAAATTGCCTAGATCAATACTCTGTTTTTCATTGTTTCTCTAATTACTGGGATTTCTTGTCTCAATCATTATTGTTCATTAGACTTCTTTCATTACCTGAATAGAGACAGTTATCCTTCACGTGAATAGATATAAGCTTTTAAATAGAGATATCGATATATTTCATGATTAAGCTCTCGTAGTATAACTTTTAACTTATATTATGTACAAGTTATAAATATGTTATCTCTATTTACCACTACTCCACACATATTATTAGCTCTACTCACATGTTGTGGAAGAATATTTGATTCTTCAAAGATATAAGTTAGATACGTTATACTCTACTCAGTATTTTCAACTAATAGGGATAATACTGACCAATTGAGCTGCAAGGCATGTGTCTCTTCTCATTTTATTTATATATTCACTATCATATACGTATCTTACATCACATCTAGTTTAAAATAACTTAGTGTTTCGACTACACCACTGACTAATCACGTTATGTTGCACTACATTTAAGCCAATGTATAACTTATTCACTGATGCCAGTTATATACTATTTTGGTTCAATATTTTTAGCTTTTGGAGTTTGATTCCTTGTAAGATCCTTTTGAAGTTATATTACATTCCATCAAACTTATAGTTTCATTCTTAAGTTTTATCGAGACTCGTTCACCTGAAATTTTCATTTTCACGCGTATGTGAGGATGTTTTTACCATTTATTTGTCTATACTTAAACTTCCAATTGACTTCTATGAAACTTCATAGACTCTTTTATACCGAACCTCAACAATTCACTCTATTATTCAAAGATGGGTAGACATATCTTCTACGCTGTGAATGAATCGTGATTATGATACAAATTCCACTCAGTTTTATTTCATCAATCTTAGCTATTGTCACATTTATTTTGTTTTCGATCACTTTACTGATTTATCCAAACTTTAATTAACAGTTAGTCCACTTACAGCTTTTTTATCTTGGCTTACGAAGATAGTTTTTTCCTCTTTTCTTTTTCAATATTTAGCTAAGGACAATACGACTTCTTATTACCTTTGATAACTTGAAGTCTTCCTTAACTAATCTTTATTCGAAACAAAGATATATTGATATCAAACAATAAGATTGTTTGTTAGTGCCTTAGTTGTTTCCATTAGTCTCAAATTTTCCCGATTGTTCTTTTTCTCAAAACTAATTTTGGTACTTTTCAAGAGACTATGTAAGATGTCAAAGTATCTTACTTTTCATCAGTTCAATTTTTGATGATTTCACTTGTCCGTTGTCGTTCTATTGAATAGATAAAAAATCTTGAATCTTTAGTACCTCAATCAACTTAATGATTAATCAAACATTTAAAGAATGTTATTTTAATCCTTTCAATATCATCAATGAAAATTCTCGTGACATAGGAGTTCAAACCAACTTCCAATACATATCACTTACTGATATTCAGTCAATACGTCTATCTCTTCGTTGGTAATATTTTATACATTAGTGAAAGGCATCTTTGACGGCCCGTTTCTCCAAATGGAGTCTCGTCAAACCTAATTCCTTCATTAAGCCTTAATCCATGCCACGTAGGACTTAACAGTGTATTAGTCAACCTTTGTGTCATTCACCTCATTATACGTGTTCAGGATAAGTATTATTCATTTATCTTTAGTTGTGATTTTTAGAGTTAATTACGTTTTTTTATTATTTTAATATTATCAGCAGAAGAATTAATAAAATTAGTGAAAGCATTATAAAAACACATATTATAGAAACCAGTTAACTAGACGATCACATAAAACCAAACCAAGTAATACATGTACCAATCAGGTATCTATTATGTTAACCTATTATACCACCTAACTTTATACCAAAAAGACGTAGGTGATAAATACACAAAATGATCACCTATATAAGTACCATAAACCAATTGTTAAGGGATCAGAGGTAGTCATCAATTTTCTCCTTCCCTGGTCAGCTACTCGATGTATCTGCACCCACCATCATAAAAAAGACAGTGAGTATAATAATGTAGAAAGTAAAACCTAAAGGTTATTCATCTACATTTCAAAAATAGATAAAGTATTGTAACTGAAATCATACAATATATATATATATATATATGAATACGAATACGAATAAGCTAAAAGAAAAATATGCAAACAGTTGCCAAGCTTCTACAAAGAATGACAAACAAAATGATCATGCAAATCTAGGTTTGGTCAGCTAATATCCCTAGGGACTCTAACCCCGTATGTCATGCTAATAACATCAGCTGTATGGAGTACCGAGATCCCCAGGTGAGCCGTGGATCTCTAATAATGGAAAGATATCAGCTGAGCGGAATGTTGATATTTCCAGGGACCCTAACTCCGTGAGTCGTGCTAATCATGAATTACGTAAAACATCAACTGTATGGAGTGCTGACATCTTCAGGGACTCTAACCCTAGGTATCGTGTAACTCATAAAGTCAGGTCACCTATAAAGTTAGGCTCCTCAGGTCATGCCTATCGAAGAGTTCATGTTGTATATTGTACAAGCAAGTGTCACACAATAAACATATTAATGTACATGTGTACATACACCAATAAGAAGACATTTCAATAACTCCAAAATCAACAACAATAAATGAATACAATCATAGGACGAAATTAAAACAAATAATGCCATGCTACGAGTCATTAAACGACGATTATAACCAAAGAAATCATAGACTCGAAAGTGTATACAAGGCATGGCATTAGGAATATAAGATCAGCATTAAACAACCTAAATGACTATATATTAAGACAATAACGGAATAAGATGGAGAGAATTGCTTCAACAGGTTTACTTACCTCAAATGCACGCAATTCCTAACCAATACCAACTCTCAACCACTCCAAACTCCCGTTCCACACCCCATAAGTCCTCTATAAGATCCCGAGGTGTCCTAACAGATTTAATTTAACTTGTTATTGTTGGGTTTTGGGGTTCATACGCAACGGAGATTACAAAACAATTTTGACAAAAACCCAAACAGGATCCGAATCTAATTCCATTAAAACGTTTAAACCAAGAAAACTTAATCATACCTCGATCGCAAAATACCTTTATGAAGGTTGATCGATCTCTAAAGCGTTGCCAACGATGAACGCCCTCTACCAGCAGTCCACACACGAACGGCGGCCGAGATTCGAAGTGCTAGTTTGAAGAGAATGCCAAACCTTTTTGTTTCTCTCCAAAACGATCTAGAGCATACCAGAAAATCTTAAGTCGTTTCTAAAATGAAAATAGAGTTTCGGCCCTTAATCTTTCGTACGTGTGTTCTAACTTAAAGCGTCTATTTATACAACCCTTGTATATAGACGGTTAAGTAAATTACACATATACCCCTACTTAAAAACGTATAAGTGTAATACACCACAAGGATGTTTCAGTCATGAATATTATCATATAAAATTCATTTTTCTTAACCATCTTAAAATCTCGCAAAACCATTCTTAATGTGCGACCCAATAGGCTCATACAATGTTGGCAGCGTACTAAAACACATTTTGGTATACAAGTCATAAGCGGCCTCTAGCAAGACATTATGACTACCCAAGTTGTACGAATATCAAATCGATACAACCTAATCAATATTGTATACAACATTCTTTTGTCACACGATATCCTTTTGATCAAACATAAGGCATGGAATTGTAATCCAACATGTTCAATAGTACTAGTCTCGATCTCTAGGTAGACTGAAAACATCCAAGTGACATTGATCAATATCAATTCACTTAGACTAGGCCTTTTAACAGTCTAACACATCGTGGGATCTACTGGATATCTCTCTTTATATGAAAGGGACAAATTCTATCTCGATTACACAATTTCATCACATTGCTCACACAATAACCAATCACAACCTTTATAATCGTTTGGTTAAAGACAACGTTTGATTATGTCAAATCACTATGTTCCTAATGTTGAAGTCTCTGGTAATCTCAAGTTAGAGGACTGAAAAATATACCTATCATGATAAACAACTATGACTTAATTCATGTGATGTTCTCATAGCGGGTCATTCCATTACTTTGTTCCCTAACAAGTACTCATGATCTTGATTCGTATCCTTATACGTATAATCATCATATGATCATCTATCAAGACTCACACTAGTCTTAATTCATTATAGTTCCCAGTCTAATGATCGACTAGGGAGATTTATGATATTTATGTAAATACCCATGGATCTTATTATAATGTAAACATGCAAATTAATTATAATAAACAGCAAATGAAATCCTCTATTTTATTAACTAAAAGTATTCATAATGACAGTTAATGGATTGACCTAGGGCACATGCCACAACAGTTATAGGTTGGTTAAGTGGTTTTAAATTCTAATATTTCACAATCAACCCCCTTAATACTCTGTTTATGTTGAAATATACTTTAATAAATAAAGACGATTTTGATGCAACAACTTGTGAGTTGATTTTGATTACCAAGACGTTAAAATTATGTATTGTAGTATAAAGAGAAATTTTTAGAGCTATGTCTTAGCTTCCAGAACTAGAAGGTTTACGCAATTTCAATAAGAATTGAATGAGATATCGAAATTTTACCACAATGACTCAAAATAATTTTTTAATAATTCCGACCAATAACTTTATAAATCTCATTTCTCCTAAACCATAACTTCAAAACTCATGATTTTTTATTAAAGCCTAAAAACATGTCCTAGAACATCATACTAAAAGATGTGCTTAATCTAATAAGAAATGAGGTAGTTATGCTCAAAATTACATGACATTAGAAAAACGGTGAACCCAAAAATTGCAAATTCATCATCAAAGATGCAGAGAGTTATTAGACATGAAAACATTTGAATTTCGAAATATTTTTGTAAGCAAAAGTTTTTCATCTTTGAGTTAGCTTACAAGTGCAACTAGAGTGAGTCCATTTCGATTTAAAATGAGGAAGTTATGATCAAATTACAAAGGCTAGTTCATAATAACTACATGCATAATTTTTCAGTTTTGTTCTACAACTTCATGAACTTCAAATATTCATAAATTAATGAAAACATATCTAAACCCATAACTTCTTTATAGTAGAATTAGTGGAATTTCATAAGGAATCAAAATATGGAATTAGATTTTGAAAAAAAGAAGTAATTTTTCACTAAAATTACCAAAAAAACCAGAACTGAACCAAAACTTACAATTTGGCTAATTTAACAAATTAGTAGTGTAGATTGGTTTATCTAGTGGTGTGCCTTCCTTAATGTTGGGGTATATGTCATAGGCCAATTATGTACATGTTGTTTAACTATTATAAGTATATGCATGTTTCTTTTATAATAGTATCCTTGAATAATTATTGTATTATTCTAAACATCCCTAGTCAGTTATTATTATGGGAACAATAATAAATTAAGAATAGTATGAGTCTTTATTGATAGTCATGTGATGATTATGCATATACGGATCAAGATCATAGGTATCTATTAGGAATAGATGATGGATTGACCCGCTATGAGAATGCTACATGGTCAATGTCATAAGTGCTTCTCATGATAGTTATATAATTTAGTCCTTTGACTTAAGATCACCAAAGACATTAGGAGCACAGTGATTTGACACAATTAAACGTCTTCTTTAACCAGATGATTATAAAAGTTGTTATTGGTCATTGTCTAACTAATATGTGGATGTTGTGAGATCAAGATGGAATTTGTCCGTATCTTTTAAAGAGGAATATCTATTGGACCCATCGATATGTTAGACGAATAAATGGCCATTGTTAAAGTTTTAGAAACCAAAGGAACTAATGAGATTAACAAATTAGTGATGATCTAATAAGCACACATCAAAACTACATAGAGAATTGATATCACAGTAAGACTTGAATGTCTTCCTCTATATAGGTTTAACCTAAACAATCAATTGATCAAATTGATAATATGTGCAACCACTATAATAATCTCTTATTCTCATAAAGCTCAAGTAATGAACGATGATCCATACAATGGCGATCTCAAGTATTTATAGACTCAATCTATCTACTCTATCTAAGAATTCAGTCCTAAATACAATACAACTTGGAAAACCTTCTTTGTCTCTAATTGTAAGTTTTATTAGAATCATCCAATGTTCAACAACTAAGTCTTCTATTCCTTCAAGAATCTCGACTCGTAGTCTCCATAAAGTTCTTCAGTCCTTTATGCACCTTTCTCTCAGATTTTGTATTCGTAATCCATCTCGAAGTTCTTTACTTCTAGTATCAAACTTCTTGACTGTTGTAGACTAATATTGACATTTACCATGTTTTAGTATCCAACTCGTATTCAATTCCTACTTCGACTTTAGATATGTCTTCATCTTCGACCTTGACTTTAATAATGTAATCTTCACCTGAATTTGCATAGTAGTCTTTCTTTGAGTTGTGTCTACTCTTGAACCATCTTGTCTAGTCAGGTTTCCTATCTTGATTGAAGCATGTACCTAACTTAACTTATGTTTTGAAAATATACTACCAACAAGGATAGACCGACCCAAACACTATAAACTAAGATCTAATAATCTCCCCCTTTGGCGTAGATTGGTCAAAAATAGTAACTCAACAAGATAACCATATTTTTTGAGAGACTTCCTAAGATGTATTATTACTAATGGATTAATGTAATTACACATAAAAATAGTCACAGCCAATAAGTACAATCATGAAATGAAGTTAACGGGTTCATGCACTTACAATACCAAATAAACTTAACTTAACCTCTCTTGTTCTTGCTCACTCCCCCTTTTTCACTAACAATGTCAAAGAGGTCATAGTTGCGTTCCAATCAGCCATCATAATTGGTGAAGTTTGGCGTCAGCAATGTCTAGCTCTTCTTACATCGGTTACAATTGTGTAGTTATATCATATTTATAAATAATCAAATTGGCAATGCAATATAAGAAGTAGTCGAACAGTAATGGGTGTGGTTTCTTCACCACTGGAGAACTTGGAGCTTGCAGCGGTTCATCTTGAGTTAGAGCAGAGTCATCTTCACCAACCTCTATCTGTGTTGTAGTAGCAATAGTTGTAGCAGAAGATGCGGGTTCAGCAGTAACATCAACTGTAGTTTGTGGCTCGATTAAAGTGATAGGAATGGTTTGACTATCCTCTTGCTCAAGGTGAGTAAGATGATGGATTGACATACTTCGCTCATATTGCAAAGTTTCATTCACTAGAGCCTCAATATTATGTCTCATAGTTATAGTAACCAAAGGTAGCAGATTACACTCAAGGTTAACAACAGTCATGTCCCTAATAGGAGGAGTCTCCGATGTTTCTAGAGACTCTATATATGAATTAACATTCACACTAGGGATGTCACATGGTGCTTTGGTATTTTCACCATCAGTTCCATAATTCATCATAAGAGACTCAAGTGTAGTTATCCCAACATGAATAATAGGAGTAACAACACTCAAAATCAAAGTGTAACTTAGTAAATTTACCTTCATTTACTCCAGTCTCACGAAACTCAGCATGCGAGGTGACTAATTATGGTATATTAGGAAGTATACCAGATGAACTGGGATCAAGTCGTAGTTTTATCTATCATGCAACACCAGGAAGAGAATCTTCCTCTCTTGCAATTTCCTCTCCTGAAGATTGCACCTCAGTCAGACTTGTGTCCACATTTCGTTGAACTGCAGCAATCTTCGCTTCAAGATCCTTTTTGATTTCTAGATAGGCTTCATAACAAGGGTCTGAACATGAGCATCGGTGGTTGGCTTGACAATAGTAGGAGTTGGAGCGACTGACGACTTCTTGTCTAGACATAAGAAGTCGATGTCAATAATTTGATGATTAGACTTCATTTAATGAGTTAGATTAACCTTCTCCACCGCCTTTTCCAACTTTTCATTTTGCTGATCAATGATAGAGTATCTTCCAAACAATGAAGTCAAAAAGCATGGCATATACAACTTGTTCTATTTCTTCCCCGAGCGAACCATAAAGTCATAGATATTATTGCCAATAGTGAACTTCTTCCCCAGAGCTAGGGCATACAACGATAGTACCCTCTCCTTGAATACATGTGTTTGATAAGAAGTAACCACATCGCTCATTGTCAAGACCTTTTAATGCATGTAGGCCTTGCAAGTTTGTTTTGTGGCAAGAAGCCCAAAGGCATTATTAGAGTGCCATGTTGTAAGAACCCCTCTAGTAAGCATAGAGACTTCATCATTAAGCTTCAACATAGAACTTAGCTTGTCAGCAGTAGTCTTCAATCAAGAAAGTTGGAGTAGGTAGTTGATTAAAGCTTGACTGAATGTAATGTTGAAGCCACATACAAAGACCTTGTCCACAGCAGCTTCCCCGAGATTTTTTGGAAGATTACAGTAAAATTCGTTAACAATGAAGTTGTTGTAGAAGCCATAATGAGTTCCCAGTTTGTGAATGCCAGTCAACACTAGAAATCTTTCCAGGCTTATGTCATGAAAAATGAGAGAAGTTAATCGATTGACCAAACCTGCATTTCCTCTTCGCCGTTTCTATGTATTTCTCCATGCACTCCAATGATCGAAAATGACCAAAGGTAGTTTGAGCATGAATAGCAAAGTACTGTGAAATGAAAGCGATATACTTCTTATCAAAGGCCTTGTTGATAGCCTCAGCTTCATCTAGAATCATCTCCAATAAATTAGAGGAAACTTTCTTTTCATCGTCAATCTTTTTCTTTCCCTTGGCAGTAGTTATGGAATTCTTGGAAGAGTCAAATCGTCTAACAAATGTATTTGACGAACAACCACTGATTTAACATTTGTACTCTCTACTGCAATAAGAGGATTAGTTGGCATATCATTGTAGATTTTATTCAACGAATGATGATAGTAGATACCATTCATCTCCATCTTCGGAAGATCGACCGTAGTAGTAGAGTCATCGTTAGAAGTTGAAGAAGATAATTGAGCCATTCTTGCAATAACTTAAAGCAAGAAGGTAACAAAAATGGTAGAGAGAAGGAATCCACAGATAAAGATAAGCGTAAATTGGAAAAATTGATTTGCGTACACATGACTATCACACAAAATTCGGCAAAGATAATCCCCATTTAAAATCAATAATACCTTAAATCCCTTAAAAGATAATATGTTGTGTCTAACGAAACTGTAATTACTCCCCCTCACTAGATGTAACAGCTAGTTTTTATAGCCAAATTATTTGGAGCGACACATGCTGCAGTGAAAATCCAAGTGGCAGTTTCTTTGTCAAACACTAAAGTAGTTCTTAATAAAATATCAAATACATAGGTATTTGCATTTACGCACATAACTGTCAAGTTACAGTAAGAACCCATACTAGTGAGAGAAAACACCAATCTCATGGCTCAATCGCTCAAAGGTTTATGTGGTAAGAGCCTTTGTATAGATATAAGCTAACTATCATTCTATTCAAACATACTGAATACCGATCAAACCTCTTTCCACTAGATCAGTAATATGGTGATGACGAATATCAATCTGCTTCATCCTAGAGTGTTGAATTGGATTCTTCAAAATATCAATGGCACTTTTATTATCAAAATAGAATGTCAATTGAGGTAACGCAATATCATAATTTGTGAGCATTTGTTGCATTCATATTAATTGTATACAACAACTGCCAACAACAATGTATTAGGCTTCAGTAGTAGATAGTGAAATGCAATTGCATTTCTTGCTAACAATAAGGTTAGAACCTATGTAGTAGTATCCACCAATAGTATTTTTTATCATCAATATTTTCAGCCCAATCAGCATCACTATACCCAATTAAGTCACTTGCACCGCCCTTAGTAAATAAAATACCAAAGTCAGTTGTTCCGTGCACATAGCGTAGAATCCTTTTTGCAACAACCAAATGAGACTTTTTTAGACATGTATGATATCTAGTACATATACCAACACTGAAAGCTATATCTAGTCTATTTGAAGTAAGATATAAAAGGCTACCAATCATGCCTCTGTATAATGTAGGATAGACATTAATACCCATGTCATCCTTATGAATTTTCTTATTTGAGCTCATAGGAGTTTGAATGGACTTAGCGATGTCCAAACCAAAACACTTAACAAATGATTTAGTATATTTTGTCTAAGATATGAATATATTGTCATCAGACTATGAAATATGTAGACCCAAGAAGTAAGTAAGATCTACAACCATGCTCATCTCAAATTTCTTCTTCATCAAATAAACAAATTCTAAAGCAAGCTTTGCAGAGGTAGCTCTGAATATGATATCATCAATATAGATATGTGCTACCAAGAACTGTTTATTCTGTTTTATGAGAAATAGAATTTTATCATTAGACCTTCTAGTATAATCCTTCTACTGCAAATAAGTAGTCGACTATTCATACCAAGCTCGTAATGCTTATTTTAGACATCCATTAGATGTAACTTAAAACCTCGGTTAAATGCATTGGCTAGTGGTGGATGAATATATTCCTATCATGCACTAGAGCAAATGTCTCATCAAAATCAATACCTTCAACCTATGTGTATCCTTGTGCAACTAATATGGCTTTATTGTGAACAATAACACCATTCTCATCTGTCTTATTGCAAAAACTCCACTTAATACCAATGATATTACCAATAGTGGGTCGTGAAACAAGCTTCCGCACATCCTTTCTAACAAATTTGTTAAGTTCCTCTTATGTAACATTCACCTATTATTCATCCATAAGAGCCTCCTTGAGAACTTTAGGCTCAATATGAGATGTAAAATAAACAAAGCATGCCATGTTCCTGTAGTCAATTAGAAGAATATATCAAGTTTGCATTGGATCATTCATTGAGCCTATAATTTGCTCAATTGGATTATCTTTCAGCATTCTCAACTGTGGAGCAGCAGATGTAGAAGTAGAACTAGGTTTTATAGTAAATGATTTTAGATCAACATTATCGGCATCATCTTCATCATTAGATGGAGTAGTGGGACATGAATCAGATAATTTTTCTGTAGGCCGAGTAGTAGGTGTTGAACTCGAAAGTGTTGATAGCTCATCTTCATCATTCTTTTGAGAGGACAATTATTCTAGTCTCGCATAGTCATCAACCATTACCTTAATAGATTCTATCACAGACATAGTTCACTTATTATAGTTTCTATAAGCTTTACCATGATGAGAATACCCAAGAAAGTTTTCAACATCATTTTTCGAATCAAGTTTTCTCAGATGATCACTATCATTCAAAATGAAACAAGGTCTACCGAAAACATAAAGTTGTTTGAGAGAAGGTGTTTTGCCTTTCAAAAGTTCATAACGAGTCTTTATAGTCAGTGGCCTAAAATAAAATTTGTTGATAAGTAGGTAGCAGTGTGTACTACTTCCCCCCAAAGATTTTTAGGCAAATTCTTCTCAGCTAACATGACTATAGTCATCTCCTGAATTGTGTGATTTTTTCTTTCACAACTCCATTCTGTCGTGGTGTTTTAGGAGTAGCAAATTCATGCTTAATTTTGAATTCAGCATAATAATCAGCAAATTGTCAATTCTTAAACTCTCATCCATTATTACTTCATAGTTGATCAATGGATACATCCTCATTCCTTTTCTCATTCAGAAGTCGACTAGATAACTTTTTAAATTCATTAACATTCTACTTTATCATGAAGTAAACAAATCCATGTAAACCTTAAGTAGTCATCAACAATAACAAAAATATATTTCTTTCTCCTAAGACTTTCAACTTGCATTGGGCCAAATAAGTCCATATGTAATAATTCTAGCACATGTGTTACCGGTATGTCATTGAGGCCAGCGTGAGAAAGAATGAGTTTACCCATTTGACATGGTTCACGAAAGGAATGAGGCTTAGAGGTAGGCTAGGAATACTTCTTAGAGCATCATGAGCGATTAACTTATGAAGGTGCTTGATATTTAGATGACCTAGTCTTTTATGCCCAAGCTCTGTATTTTTTAAGGAAACAAAGTTGCACATAACTTGCAGCTTATGAAGTGATACAAAATGCTAAAGCAGCATATAGCAGTTGTCAGGTGTCCAGACTTCATACATGATATATTGTATTACATCATTGATTATCTGACAAAGATTTTTAGTGAAGTTGACAAACAAGTCATGATTACACAGCTGACTGACACTGATCAGATTAGATTTCAACCCATCATCATGCATAACTCCTTTGAGATTAGACAATCCCATAACATTAAGAGTTCCTTTATGAACAACCTTGTGTTTCTTTCTGTCACCAAACGCAACAGCAACTTCCTTTAAAGATTCATAGTTCTTAAGAAAGCTTTTGTTACATGTCATATGTTTAGAACAACTATTATCCAAATGCCATAATTCAGTGGTAGTTGTTGAGAGCTGTAGATGCAATATTATAGCCTTATGTGATTTAGCTCTCTAAAACTTCTTAGATGTTTTCTTCTTTTGAAGTGTACTCGGATCTTAAAACATCCTATAGCATCATGGTCAAATATGACCAACTGTCCCACAATAATGGCAAGTAAGAGGTGGTATGTTGTTAGCAATAGCAATCACATGTTTCTTTGCACTTACAGTAATATTCTATGCCAGATTTCTTTTTGCCTTTGCTATATCTACTTTAGTCTTGCTTGATTGTCCTTCATAAATTGCATAAACTTTGACAAAGACTGCATGAGCAATTACAAATCCCTCAGTAATATAAGACCATGCTTAACTCATAAAAATTAACTAGTTTGCAATGTTTTATTCAATTTCTAAGAACCAGAATGGAACTTTGTAGTAACATCCTCATAATCAGCAATAGCTTTCTTTAGTATAGAAATGTTAGTGTCACGATCTTTTAACAATGCATTACAAGTCCTGTGTTCTCTTTCAAGTGCCTTCAACTCCATTTTTATAAAGAAGAACTTCATCTTTAAATCAAAATTTCAATCATAGAGAGATGTCCATTCAGTGAATAATAGATCATAGGAAGCCTGAAGATCTTTTCCAGAATCCTCATTATTTACATCTTCCAATATTTCCTTGCTATTTTCTTTACTCTTTTCAAAATCTTATTTTATGGAATCAAGTTCAGAAACATCAATAGAAAATGAAGCATTAACCACAGCTGGCTCTGTCAATACATTATTGAGTGCAGTAATAGACTTGTTTGATTCTTTATCACTGTTTTTAGAATCATCATCACTCCAAGAAGCATTCAATGACTTCTTCTTCTTGTATGTAGGACATTCAATTTGAATATGTCCAACTCCTCCACACTAATGACATGAGATTCCTTTCAATTTATTTTTGGCATTCGTCTTCTTATCATCAGTAGAAGGCTTGCTGTTTTCATTACCCTTCTTGTAGCTTGGTCCAACAGAATTTCTCTCATAATTTTTAAGATATTTTAAAAACTTATTTACCAGCATAGCAAACTTATCTCCCTTAGAATCTTCAACAATAGATGTCTCCACACAATAAGCATTCTTTGAAGAATTAGGTTTTTTTAACGTATTTATCTTATATGTTTGTAGAGACCCCATTAGTTCGTCAAAAGACATCTTAGTTATGTCACGACACTCTTCGATTGTAGTAATCTTGGAGTCAAATCATGAAGGGAGAGCGCGAAAAGCTCATCGAACTAGTTGTTCGTCAGTTTTTTTTTCCTTCAAACTGAAAGGTTTGGTTAGCAATGTCTCATCGACAACCATTGAAAGAGGCAATATTTTCATCCCATTTCATCTCAAGATGATCCAACATATAACTCAATAGCTGTAACTTGGAGATTTTGACAAAATTTGTACCTTCGAATATTATCTTCAAAACATCCCATATTTGCATTACAGTAGTGCAATTTGCAACTAGTTTGAAACATTCTACATCAACAGCACTAAAGATAGCATTGATTGCCTTATGATTGGCAACTTTCTCCTTCTTCTTGGCGTCTATCCACACAAATGCAAGTTTTAGAATAGCATTCCCATCCTTATCTAGTTGCATTGGAGCGAAATATTCTCTCTCAAGCTATTTCATCAATAGCAAAGATACATTGAACTATATAAACCTTCCAGTAGGCATATTTGGTTCCTTCCAGCAATGGAGGTCGAGATATCAATCCACCTTCATTTCCTTCACCAGTTCGTTTTCTGAGCAACTCATCAATTGATCCCACAGTGATAAAACTTTTCAAAATCTCACTTTTCTACATTTGTAGAATTAACAAAGTGATAAAGCTCTTATACAACTGTTCAAGTTTTAGAAACCATAGGCACTATTGAGATTAACGAATTAGTGATGAACTAATAAGTGCATGTCAAAACTACAAAAAGAATTAATATTGCAGTAAGACTTGAATGTCTTCCTCTGTATAGGTTCAACCTAAACAATCAATTATTCAAATTGATAATGTGTATAACCACTATAATGAACAATGATCCATACAGTGGTGATTTCAAGTATTTATAGAATCAGTATATCTACTCTATCTAGGAAGTCAGTCTTAAATATAATATAACTTGGAAAACCTTCTCGGTCTCCAATTGTAAATCTTATTGGAATCATCCAATGTTCAACAGCTAAGTCTTCTATTCCTTCAAGAATCGCGACTCATTGTCTCCATAAAGTTCTTTAATCCTTTGTACACCTTTCAGATTTTTATTTGTAATTATTCTCGAAGTTCTCTGCTTGCATTATCGAACTTCTTCATCGTAGTTAACTAACACTTACAATTACCTTATTTCAGTATCCAACTCTTATTCAATTCCTCCTTCAACTTCAAATCTATATTTGTTTTTGACCTTGACTTTGATATTGTAATCTTTGCTGGAATTTGCATTGTAGTCTTTCTCTATGTAGTGTCTACTCTTGAACCATCTCGCTTAGTTAGGTTTTCCATCTCGATTGCACCATGTAACTAACTTACTTATGTTTTAACAATATACTGCCAATAACGATATGTGAACCCAAACATTGTAAACTATGGTCTAATAGTCATGTCTAGTGAATTGATTGGATTAAAGTCACTTGACAATTTCAGTATACTCGAAGATCAATACTAGTAGATTAAACTATAAAGGTGACATTCCATGTCTTATGTTCAATCAAAAGATATCGCATGACAAAAAGATATGATATGCACTGTCTATTAGGTTGTATCGATTTATTGATCTTTGTGCAACTTGGGTAGTCATAATGTCATGCTAGAGGTCGCTTATGACTTGTATGTCAAAAAAGGGTTTTTGGTTCACTGGCAATATTTTATGAACCCATTGTGTCAAATATAAAGAACGGATTTGCCTGATTTAATATTGTCCAAGTTGATGAATTTTATTCAATAAAAATCATTATTAAGATTCTCATTAAGTTTCCTAGCTTGACTTGGATTCAAAACTCTCTTGCATTTCTAGTGTGAGTAGAGAATTTGTCGTTTAGTAAATCCTATTTGGAATAGGACTCTAATTGGAATTAAAGTATGACTTCAATTCTTATTCGAGTTTTAGATAAATTACAACTCTTGTTGGATTATTAACTATAGATTATCTATGACTCTATCCTTTTTCGAGTCGGACTTTATCTAAGACTCTATTTGGAGTATGACTATGAGATAGAGTTCTTTTACAACGCTACCTATTGTACGATAAATAAGACATTAGGGTCACAGTTGTTTTAGAGAGATTTTTTAAAGAGTTTTTGTGAAAACTTTTGCCCTAGAATTTTTCGGGCTACCACTCTGAATCGTGATAGTCCATTCGCGTATGGATTTTTTATAGAGGAAATTCGTCCCTGGCAACATCTTAAAGGAATCGATCAACACCAAACAAGGTAGAAATAGAGTTGTTCTTGTTAACGTATGGTTTTTTCTCTATTAGTACATTAGTTTAATGGAATCGATAGGATTTTGGTTAGAGGATATTCGAAAAGGTTTCAAAAACTTTTGTTGTGCTTGATCCCCGAAACCCAACGCTTAACTTAAGCATCACCTTCCCCATTCTCTGAATTTTCATCATCAAATATTGATAACCTCTCCATATCTTCTCTTCTCTTCTTTGCATGAAAATGGATTGGTTTTGCATAAAATCTCCACTAAAATTGTTTATATAGTGATGAGATCTAATTGTAACCCTTGATCTTGTTTGTACACGCATCTCTAGGGTTATTTCATGGCTCACATCTTGATTCTACAACCTATGAGCTCATCCATACTAACACACATACTTACACCAATTTATATAGTGATGATGACCACACGCATCTCGAGGTACATCAATACTTAGTGATTTATTTTCTTGACTTAGGCCTCATTTATATACATTCAACTATAAGCACATTAAATTAGTTAATTTCAATCACACTTAACTAATTTAGAATTTACCACATCACTCTCTACCTCGATTCCATGTTAACACGCATATCGAGGCGTGTCTCCGCTCGTGTGCAAAACTTACAAAGTATAACACTAAATAAATATTTTCAGGTATAGTGTACACACATACATCACACTAGGCATCCATCACTTAAAAGTAATATATATATCTCGATCCTTACGCTAAGTATCGGAACCGTGTACCCACTCTTAGGTCACGTCACGGGTTGATAACCAGGATTTGAGACTAATTTTGCTATTAGCAAATTTTGGATCGTTGCAATCTTCCCAACTAATAGAAATTTTGTCCTCGAGATTTAAATCTGACTAAATCTTTATGTTTAATCTCATAATTTAGTCATATCCCTGAAAGTGGAGTCATTCGTTCGTCGACTCTTAGTTTTTCATCATTTAAAGAATATGAGATAATTTATTTCAATTTCATTCTCATTATAATTACCCTAGCCAAGATTTCAAATGATATTAGCCCTAAAGCCTGTACTTCTCAATTACGATAAGTGGATCCACTAACTATTTAACTTAGGTTCAAATAGTACAGTGGTCGAGCCCATGCTTAGCTACCACATACACGTTATCATAATATAGAGCCCATGCTTAGCTACCACATACACGTTATCATAATATACGGCATTCTGGTCATAGTACTCAAAAGAAATCTTACTAGGCATAATTTTCTTGTAAGAGTTTGGAGTGTGCTCATTAGGTGACACTAATTCTATTTTCCCAATAATCCAACTCATGAAACATGGATTATGTTAGGCTGCTCTCGACCGTTTAATCATCAACTCTTTCGTAAATCATCTTGTGCAAGCTATTGTTGTGTTCATGCATGACAGTAGGTGTATAATGCTGAAATAGATAAAAGCTTACCCTCGATACTGCCACGTGTCGTCTTTGCGTCTTGGTCTGCCACTACGTGGGCTCTCTCTAGCTTGTGGTTGTATTGTAGGCTGTTCTAAGCTCAGGAGTTGTGGACATTTTATGACCTTCCCAATCTGTCCACACCTATAACAAACTAATGGTCTTTGTGTTTTCGAGATCACCCGACTATAAGTCGACCTCTATCTCCATAGTGACACGTATAGTTCTTCGCTTTCCCTCCGTCCATACGGACTAATGTTGCTACGTCCAACTCTACTCTCAGTCCCTTGCGTCTCATTCTCTTCCTACTATTCTCTATCGGAGGTGGTGAAGCCAAATATGCTCATATCAGCGTGAAGAGCTCTATCAACTATTATCCTTGAGCAGTGACTAAGTCAGTCCAACACCGCATGTCTTCAGTAGTAATAATATAAGTCTCAAGCATCGGAAGTGCTATAGTCAAAGTAGTAGCGGTGGTGGAGGCCTTTGTAAGTGAGGTAATGCATACCATCATAAATGCCATGAAGTCAACCAACTGCAGGCCCTGTGCCGTAACTCTATCGGATAGCCTCCGAGAATCCTTAACCGATATCATGTGCTAACTACCGTTGGTGCAACCATCTCCACCCTTATTTTGATCTACTATCATACTCTCCATGTTCATAGCGATTGTGACATAAGATACTATGTAAATATTGGATATATATAGATATAAAACATAACAAATAAATATACAATCCCCAACTCACATTCACTCACTTCCCGACTAATATTTTCTAGGCAAGGGTCGTTTGGTTTCCACATCTAAGAGTTGTGCTTTATTTAAATTTCGTTTCATACTTAATGAGAACATATATCCCAATACCATACGTGATGTTAGCACCATATTATAGAATCAACCAATACTCGTCAAGGCTCTACAAACTTAGGCTCTGATACCAACAATGGCGGCATGTTTCCCCAAACAGGGTACCACCCGGCCTAATCCCATCATTAAGCCCTAATCCACGTCACGTAGGACTTAATAAAGTATTAGTTAGCATTTTGTCTCATTCACCTCGTTATACGTGTTTAGGATAAGTATTATTCATTTCTCTTAGTTATGATTTTCAGAGTTATTTAAAATTTTTTATCATTGTAATATTATCAAAGGAAGACTTAATAAAATTAGCATAAGCATTATAAAAACACATACTATGGAAACCAAGTAAACAGACGATTACATAAAACTAAACCAAGTAATACATGTATCAAATAGCTATTTACTCTCTCAACCCATTATGCCACCCAACTTTATACCAAAAAGACGTAGATAATAAAGACACAAAATGATCACCTATGTAAGTAGCATAAACCAATTGTCAATGGCTCAAAGGTAGTCATCGATCTTCTCTTTCCCTGGTCTGCTACTTGATGTATTTGCACCCACAGTCATAAAAAGGATGATAGTACAGTAATGTTTAAAGTAAAACCTGGAAACTTTATCCACATTTCTGGAATATACAAAGAACGGTAACTGAAAGCATACAATAGCTATGAATAAGAATAAGCTAAAAGGAAAATATGCAAACAGATGTCGAGCTTCTACAAGGAATGACAGATACAATGATCGTGTAAATCTAGGTTTGGTCAGCCGACATCCTCAGGGACTCTAACCCTCTAGTTACGCTAATAACATTAGTTGTATAGAGTGCCAACATCTCTAGGGACTCTAACCTTATGAGCCCTTCATATCAGGTAATGATAATATATCAACCGTGTGGAGTGCCGACATCTCCAGGGACTCTAACCTGCTAAGCCACACTACTATAAATTAAGTAAAATATCATATATGTAGAGTGTCGACATCTCCAGGCACTCTAACCCCAGGTACAATGCAACTCATAAAGTCAGGGCACCTATAAACATGGGCTCCTCAGTTCATGCCTATCGACGAGTTCGTGTTGTAGAGTGTACAAACAAGTGTCACATAATAAACATATTGATATAAGTGTATACATACACCAATAAGAGAGTTAAGAAAGTAATAGCATGATATTAAGAAGACATTTTAATAGCTTCGAGATCGACAACAATAAAGGAATCCAATCATAGAATGAAACCAAAACAAGAAATGCCATGCGACAAGTCATCAAACGACAATTATAGCTAAAGAAGTCATAGATACAAAAGTATATACAAGGCATGGAATCAAGAATATAATATCGAAGTTAAAATAGACAAATGATTGTATATTAACTCAATAACGGAATAAAATGGAGAGAATTGCTTCAACATGTTTACTTACCTCAAATGCATGTAATTCCTAGCCTATATTGGCTCTCGACCACTCCAAACTCATGTTCCGCACCTCGTAAGTCCTCTCTAAACTCCTGAGGTATCTTAACAAATTTGACTTAACTTGTTTTAAGTTGGCTAAGTGGTTTTAAATTCTAATGTTTCACAATCAGACCCCTTAATACTTTGTTTTTGTTGAAATCTACTTTAATAAATAAAGACAATTTTGGTGCAATAAACTATGAGTTGGTTTTAATTACCAAAGTATTAAAATTATATGTTGTCGTACTAAAATATGTTTTTAGAGCTATATCTTAGCTTTTTAGAACTATTAGGTTTGCAGAATTTTGATAAGAATCGAATGAGATGGAAATTTTACCTTAATGACTCAAAACAGTTTTTAATAATTTTGACCAACAACTTTCTAAATTTCATTTCTCCTAAACCATAACTTCAAAACTCATGATTTTTTAACTAAAATGTAAAAACATATCTTAGAACATCATACTAAAAAATGAGCTTAATCTAATAAGAAATGAGGGAATTATGCTCAAAACAATAAGACATTAGCAAAACTCTAAACCCAAAAATCGCAGATTCGTCACAAAGTCGCAGAGAGTTTTTAGACATGAAGAAAAATTAGAATTTCAAAATCTTTCAGTAGGCTAAAGTTGTTCCCTTTTGAGTTAGCTTTCAAGTGCCATCAAAATGAGTCTATTTCAATTGAAAATGAGGAAGTTATGACAAATTACAGAGGCTAGTTCATAATAACAACATGCAGAATTTCCAATTCTATTTTACAACTTCATGAACTTCAAAAATTCATAACTTAATAAGAATAAATCCAAATCAATAACTTCTTCATAGTACAATTAGTGGAATTTCACAAGGAATCTTAATATGGAACTAAGTTTTGAAAAAAAAAATCATTTGCCCACTGAAATTGCTGAAAAACCAAAATTGAACCAAAACTTATAATTTGACAAATTGAACAAAGTAGTAATGTAGATTGGTTTACCTAGTGGTGTGACTTCCTTAAATTGATCATCACCTTCCCAATTCTCTGAGTTTGCATCAAAAAAATGTTGATAACCTCTCCAAATCTTCTCTTCCTTGCATGAAAATGGATTGGTTTGGCATGAAATCTCCACTAACATTGTTTATATAGTGATGAGATCTAATTGTGGCCCTTGATATTATTTACACACCATCTCAAAGGAACATCTCATGTCTCACATCTTGTTCTTATAACCCACTAGCTCATTCATACTAACACACATATTTACTCCAAGTTATATAGTGATTATGACCATATGCATCCGAGGTACATCAATGCTTAGTATTTTATTTTCTTAACTTAGGCTTCATTTATATACATTCAACTATAGGCATATTAAATTAGTTATTTTTAATCACACTTAACTAATTTAGAACTCGCCATATCACTCTCTACCCTGGTCCCATGTTGGCACGACTCTCGAGGCGTGTCTCTGCTCGTGTGCCAAACTTACGAAGTACAATACTAAATAAATATACCTGGGTATAGTATACATACATACATCACACTAGGCATCCATCACTCAAAAGTAATATATTTATTGGTTCTCACACCGAGTATTTGGACCATGTACTTGCTTTCGAGTCGCATTATGGGTCGCTAACCTTGAATAGGGACTAATTTGCTATTAGTATATTTTGGGCCGTTACAGCATCATGACATTAATTTGGTTAGAATTGACTATTGGGTACTTTGAATTTTAAAACACAAACACTTTTTTTAATGTTTAATAGCTAATCCTAGCTATAATCATGCCATTTTCCAAAGGAAAATTGTTTTTTGACATTCTTTTGTTATATACACTGCTACACAATGGTGTAGATTCTCTTAAAATTTGTAGGGTCGATACATCTCAATCAAATCTACGCTATTGTGTAGCAAATATATGTCTCCTAGAATGTTAGATTATCATCTTCCTTTTCTAAATACTTTAACTTCTAACATGTTGATCCTATCGCTATGTCTTTCATTTTTAAGTTAGAAATTACGTTGATCTTTTTTTTGTAACAACACCTAACCCAGTTTTGGCAAACATCACTTCTAACTCAAGTATTTCCATTTGTTATATCATTTCCTTAGTTAATTCATAGAACCATTATACTCAACATTGTTTAATTAAGGGACTTGAGTAAGAAACAATCAAAACCATTCAATACTTCTTTTTAGAAGTCTTATGATTGTTTGGAACTATGGATCTATTCCACTTCACTTTGTTTTTTATTTTGCAAAAGAGAAAATTATTTACTTCAAGTATTTAATTTTCATAGAAACCAGCTTAGACAATTTAACTAGACATATCACAATCCTATTGTGATTTTCCAATGACAATTTATTTTGTCTAATCAATTTCTATTTTTTAAAATCTTTGTCTTATTTTTCTTTTCATTGAGACTATTTTGGAAACAACTCTCAATTGGTTATGAGTTTAAATCAAAACTTTATAGAATAGGCCTTCCTGAGTTACTAATCCAACGTACTAACCCCATCATAATATCTGAGATATTCATATCTTGTGCTCCCACATTTCTCAATTTTATTTTTCATGTTTATGAAATGATTTTTCAAAGACTTAATTTAAGCCTATTCTAACATTTTCCTAAGCGTTTCACAATTTTAATAGTTTGGTACTTTCAATTTCAAAGAAGCCCAAGTTCAACACTTATGTTCTTGAATCATTCAGACTTCTTTTTCAACTAATTTCTCATTGGTTTCATAAATGATAACTTCCATAAGTTATATTGGTATCGAACTAATTACAATACCTTTGTGAATTTTAGACTTCACAATTCTATTTCACATTTATTTACGATCGGTTTTGTTTCATAAGTTTATTCTCTCTCGTATTACTTGTTCCTAATCTAACTCACCACATCTCACAAGTTAATTATCGAACAAACAAGGAGAATAAACATTCGATCACATATCTTGCAATAATACATACTTACATAACAAACATGATATAATAACCAAATATCCCTAGCTTACAGTCACTTCCAACTAATTGCTCTCAATCACTATTTGGTTCCTAACCAAAGTTTATCCTCAATTAAGCCTAACTTAGGCTCTGGAACCAACTGTCATATTCTATCTCACTAATTCCTGACTTAGCCTAATTCCCTTAATTAGGCACTTAAACTTTATAATAACTTTGACCTCAAAATACATTTTCATTTGAATCCTTATAATGCTTTAAAAGTTAATTTAGATCAGCAACTGACCTCAATTCTTAATTTATTTTAGTAGAGCAAATTTTGAAATCATTTTGAATATTATATGTATTTTATAGAGAATTTGGCAGCACCTCCCCTAAAAGTGGTCTGCCAAAAAATGCACCTATTAGATAGCAGAGTTGGGGAGAGGCCTAAAAGGACTCACAACTCCCCGCAGTTCACAATATATATTAAATTCAGACTTTATATACTTACTTAGAGTCTCTAATACCTTAGTTAAAACTTTACAATCCCAAAATAACCCAAAAAGAAACATAAACCTCTCAACTTCTTTTAATTAATTTAAGAGACTCTTAAAACCTTTCAACAGTGTTTCATGACCTACACTCACCTTGAAACCCAAAAGAGTAAATATAAACAAATTTACAACAATAAAGATTAACCTAAAACATTCACTTATATATTCGAGCTTTTTGTTCTTATTTGTCTTCACAGAGAACCTAACATCATCAAAAAAAACTCGAAGATGTCAGGTAAGTAAACTCCTACATTACTTTTTATTCCAGTAAATCTTAGTTTGAATACATTAAGATATATAATTGCATTTTCAAATAACAACAAATTTATATAACAACATGAAACCCTTTCATTACTATTCAAGGTTCATGAATGGTTGGCCGACCTAAGAATGAACTTAAAACAGTAATAAAATTCTAATACATACTACCCAGAATCAACAATGTCCGCTTACATATTTACTCGCATCTAGTATCTTTCACCTATATAGTATACCTAGTCTTGACTAGATTTACTCGCACCTAGTCTATTTCACCTAGGTGAGATACCTCATCGAGATCGAACATGAGAATATCACCTATATACCATGTATGCATGACCAAGAATAATGCGAAATGCAATGCAAACTGAATACAAATGCAAGTACAAAGATAAATTCCCGAAAAAGTAAAGACCACTATAAGGTTTACGTACAATCAAACCAACTCTTTAATGGTAGTGAAATCTCACATTCAAATGCCCGAGTGTCATGCACAACGAATTTGCTCTTTGGCTCTGTTTTATCTAATTTTGAAGTAGTTTCCTTTGCTAAGCACCCAAATGTTTCAAGATAATATTTTTATGAGTTTCTTATACAATTTCATATTTATATCATTGAAATCAACTCATTAAAATCCCGAGACAACTGTTGCTAATATTTCTCAAGTCTCCACGTCTTGAAAAACTCATTTTAATTATAAAAAATCGTATTTAGAATCTTGACTCCATTTAATCATAATTTAAGTTATTACCCAGCTTCATAACAATCCTTAACCAACTATGTAAGAAAACCATGAAAGATCTCTTAAAAATCCCTAAAACTCTATTTAAATTTCTTTTTGTAAATTCATTCCTCAACTACAACTTCACATCCATAATTTTCTCCAAAACCAAGTTATAAAACTCTATAGAGTCAAATTTGAAATTTAAATCACAATCGGCGCATATAACACTTCACAAGATAAAAATCACGGTGTAGGAGCCTGCCTCGATTTCAAATTATGATAAACCACAACTGAATTGACTTCGAAACCAATATGTAAAACTTTTTTAATCCCAATTTAGGGTTTTAAGCCCAATTGACGAAATTCGCCCTTTTCGAGAACAAATCCCAACTTTTAGACCTCGAAAAAGTCTTAAATTTCTCCATATAATACAAATAAACTTATTTCTTTTATTCTTGTCCACAACTCACTTTTTATAATTTTTCTTCTTTCTCATCTTGTTTTAGAAGTTTCTTTCTTCCCTAAATGTTTTGGCGTCTACCGAGCCGAGGCTTGCCCTCGCCTAGCACTCGGGTACTACCTTGGGGAGACCTATAATGGTTTTTAGCTCCCCCTAAGGATTGACTTAAGGCAGTGCCCAGGCCTTCCTTGGGCTTGGCAAGAACGTCCTCCCTAATCACCATAGCAACAAAAGATTGTTCTATTCTCTTTAAGAAATAATTGAACAACACGAACAACAAAGCTTCATCATCACCCCCATCTCTTTAAACGGAGCCATAACTTCTCATCCCTCAAAATTAACCAAACAATCTATTGATTTAACCAACTAGTTCAATAACCAACTAAATTCATAGCTTACCTCAATTGTGGTTGATTTACATTGCCAACAAATGTCACCAACATCTATTACTTTCTATGAAGACCAAATGGAGAGAGAGAAAGAAAGAGATAGGTGAAGACATAGCAACTATGTTGAGAAAGAAACGAAAAAAAAAATAGTGAGTTGAATGACAAAGGTGGGTTTTTAGATCAAAATCCTCACATGTTTTTTATTTGATTATGTTTGGGGTGGTCAAATGACTAAAATACCTCAAACTTACCCTTTTTCCTTTACTCTTCAACTGCCCTTCTAGGTAATTTCGACTTTTTCTTTATTTTTCATGTTTATCTTCTAATTTATGCCTGAATCTAAGCCTCGAAAAACATCTTTGTCAATAATTGGAAAATTTCCTTATGAGCTCCGGTATACGGGGGCACCGTATCTAAGCCTTAACTTGACTCTATTTCACGACAACTAAAGTATAGTACAACACTAGACACACAACATACTAAAATAATATTTTTAATTTATGATTTCTAGTCCATAATGTGTGGGTCTTACCTCAGATTCTTAAATCCCAATCAATATCCAAAATCACTTAATTAGTCAACTAATCAAGTTTATAAAATTCTCAGATTTCACATTGTCTCTATCTTTAACTTTATTTCATCCTTGTTTCCCAACACAGGGATTTATAGATGGTTCAGTTCTATAGAGGAGAACAAAGATGATTTTTGCCAAAGATGAAACTAATAACCCATTCACCGATAGGTCTAAGACCCTATTGTGGTTGGCTGATGAAGGTCATGGTGGATGAGTATGGTTTGATTAGGATGAGGAGAGTGTTATTAGGGTCGATGAGGTTAAGAATCAAGTAGCGGAGGATTTAGAAGAGATTAAGCATGGACTTCAAGAGCTCTCGAGATCTAATGATCACGGTGTTGTTATTTAATATCATTTTCTAATCTCTAGAACTAATAGGACACAAAGTCAAAGAGATCGTGATAAGTTTTTGGTTGGTTGTTCTTCGATGTCCATTGGGAAACTGCACATTTCTAATAGGTTAAATCACCATAAAGCCTTCAAAATGTCAATTTTTTCAATTGTAGAATCTAATTATTTTCTAATTCTCAATCTCAATGCTTTTGGTGAAAGCTAATAAGTTACAAGATATGCTATGTTTTTGTACACTTTTACTACGAATTTTGATACTTTTAGCATCATTCATACTAATAAACTTTATTTTTATGCTTTCATGGTTAAAACATGTTATTGGACAAAAAGAAGAGATTTTCCACCTATATTAGCGAAAAAATCCAAGAGAAGGTTCAGTGCATCCAGTTGGTCAGACATCGCCATGGAATCACTAGGCTTAATTTATGCATATTTAAGATTTGACACTGAATTTGGACCTAGAAAAGCCTTACGAAAACCCATGAGATAATTGAGAGTCAAAGAGTTAAGACACACACGGCACCTTGGCAGTACCTTGGAGTGTACGTATGGTGCTATAATACTGCTGGGCTTCATTCAAAACAAACTGGATAGAAAATAAAGCATCGAGGTGATTTGGCAGTGATTCTTTAGCGATGTGTCTAATCAACATATGATGTTGAACAAATCTAGGGATTTAAAATCCCGAATTCGGTGAATTTTTTTGATTTGGTAAATATATTCTATTGTATTTACAACCCATATAAATACCTAGGGTTGGATGTGCGAAAACATCTTATCTTTTCTTTTCTCTATTTTCTAAGTTTTGAATAAATGAGCTCTCTGGAGTTTTGGTTTTCCTATTTTTGGGTGTTTGCTATTTACTTTTAAGGTATTGTTTAGTTCATTTTATTTTTGTAATTATTTTATATGTGTACTAGTAGCTAAGTTCTCACTGCATTGAGAGTTTTCTATATTGCAAGTATTGATAATATGAGTTGTTCTTTAAAGTGAATTTTCCTTTGATTAGAGTCTTGTAACTTTGATTGTCTTAGTTACAAATCTATTGGTTTTTCATTAGATTAGATTGAACATATTTTGCTTATGTAGTGGACAATGCATAGGTGGGTGTAAAGATCTAGGTTATTGAACCTACCATCGCTAGAAAAGGGGGTTTACTTTAGGTGACAAATAAAGCCTTGCCTGTTGGCAATAAATGGGTTCTTGCACATTCAAAGTATAATTTGGGCGACAATTCATACTAGTTACCACTTAAGGAAAGTGTTTTCATTTAATGCTAAGGCTGCTAGCTCGTTGAAAGCCTATGGGATATCTGGTGTATTTGCAGGTCTAATTAGTATATGTTAGCGTCGCTCGTTCCTACCATTGACAGTGGAAAATAGAGTGTCCACACTTGAGCTTGTCTATGAGAATCTAATAGGATGAATATCTTTTGCAACCAATGATTAAGTCGAGTAATTATCAATTGTGAAAATTATCTCAATCCAAGCTTTTATTATATTATTTAAGTTGTTGTTTTTAGTTATCTATGCATGCTTCCATTTTTTAGTGTAAGTTGTTAAGCTTATTTCTTCTAGATTAGGATGATTAGAAATCCCCCCCCCTAATTTTCTTTTAGTTGTAGCCTAAGAATCCTTCTCGATCTCTATAGGTTCGACCCAGTACTTGCCTCACTACATATCTAAGTAGTCAGTAAATCGGAACTATAATTGGTGTTGTACAACATGGCATCATTTTTTGGCGCCATTGTCGAGGACTGTGTTAAACGGTTTTTTAGATTAACTTAAAAAATAAGCAAAGAAGAAAAAGAACTCACTTTTAGGTAAGTGAACCATTTTCGAGGAGGTTCTCAACCTCTATGCATTGAATCCTTAACCAAGCCGGAGAGTTCATGTTAAAAATTGGACTTATCCAGAAACTTCTAACATTTCTTATGTAGCATCCCCTATCCCGATTAGGGCAATACTCATCTTGAAACACGAATTAAGCCCCAATACCACAGCCAGACTTAAATAGAGCTAGCGGCATCTCCTTCCATACATGATAAACTCAACCTGTATATTTATATCGAATTAAGAATTCAAAATATAAGCAGCAAAAAATTAAGATTTTTTTGATAATTAAACTCAACATGTATATCTCAATTAATAATATACCAGCTAAACTTTCATGAATCATCATCACCTACACTTCCTTAAGAAGTCTAAACTAAGAAGGTCTGGTAGTATTTACATTCTCCTTACGTGTTTTTCTCCTGCTCAAGGCATTAACAACAACATTTGCTTTATCTGGGTGATACTCCAAAAGGAAATCATAATCTTTAAGGAACCGAAGCCATCTATGCTGCCTCTTATTCAATTAACTCTGAGTAAACAATTATTTTAGACTCTTATAATCCAAGATACTATAAGTTTCTCACCATACAAATAGTACCTCCAAATCTTCAAGGCAAACACAACTATAGCTAGCTCAAAATCATGAGCTGAATAATTTCTTTCATGAGCCTTGAGTTGCCTTGAAGCATAAACTATAACCCTGCTTTCCAGCATAAGTGCAGAGCCCAAACCTGAATGAGAAGCATTAGTATAAACCACTAACTCTTTCCCTAATTCAGGTTATGAAAGAACAAATGTCATAGTCAAACTATTCCTCAAATCTTTGAAGGCAATCTTGCACTCATCAGACCAAAAAATCCAACAACTTTTTGTGTTAGCCGAGTTATTGGCATAATAATACGAGAGAAATCATTAACGAGTCGTGTGTAATAACCAGCTAACCCTAAAAGACTTTGAACATATGACACTATGGTAGGAGTAGGCCAATCTTGGATTGCCTTAACCTTTGTTGGGTCAACAGATATACCTTCAACATTAACCACATGTGTAATAAATTTGACCTTTGAATACCAAGATTCACACTAACTAAACTTGGCATACAATTGATTATCCTTCAGAGTCTACAATGTAACTCTGAGTGGTGTGAATGCTCTTCCCAAGGTGTTTAAATTCTATATTAATGAGGCCAAACGGCATCACTGTGAATTGGAAATGTCCATAACGAACACTAAAAGTCATCTTTAAGATATCCTCATCCCTGATCCTCAATTGATGATACCCAGACCTCAAATCAATCTTCAAGAAATATATGGCACCTTTCAACTGATCAAACAAGTCATTGATCTTAGGCAATGGATATTTATTCCTGATAATCGCCAGATTAAGTTATTTATAATCAATGCACATATGTAGGGTTTCATCCTTCTTCTTCACAAAAAGAACTGGTGCTCCCCATGATAACATACTAGGATGGATGAATACTTTCTGTAACAACTCATCAAGCTGAGTCGGCAACTCTCGTAATTCCTTCAATGCCATATTGTACAGAGGAATAGATGTAAGTTTGGTGCTAGAATAAGATAAATGATTAAGTCAATGACACGTGGTGGTGGAAGTCCAAGCAAGTTAGAACGAAAAACTTCTAGAAATTCACAAACCACGGGTATTTCACTAACCTTATGTTCCTGACTAGGCTCTTCGAATGTAACAACCCCTGTCATAACCTCTAAATCTTGATGAGTAGTTTCCCTTTCTTGAGTTGCAAGTCGCGAAGGATTATAGCCCTTATAGACTATAATTTAAGAAAGGTTAAGGATCTGAAAGATTACCCTTTTACGAAAATAGTCAATATCGGTATGGTATGCCAATAACCAATCCATCCCTAGTAGTGCATCATACTCTAGAAACTCCATTAGCCTCAGAAAAATTGGGAGTTAATTTTCCCTAATTTTGACTACATATCCCTCGTAGATCAGGTTATGATAAACTTTTTTACTCATTGATGTGCTCAAAATCAATAATGTACTAGCTGTAACAGGTTTAAATTTCAACTCATTTACCATTGCACCAGCAATAAAGGAAATTTTAGAACCTGCATTAATCATTACATGCATATCTCGATCACAAATATTTAAAATACATTCCACAATTCTTTTGTTAGCCTTTGGATCTGCCTCAGTCGCTACATGACTCTGTCCTCATGTTAGTTGTGTTGTACTGCCTACTAATGCGGTTGCTGGCATAGAACAATCTCTCTGAATATGTCATGTCTGCCCATACTGATAACATATCTTAGAAGCCCTCTGAGAAAACCCACTGACCTGTGGAACCTACCCAAATCAACTCAATTTCTATAATGAATGTGTCCTACTTTTGCCCTTACCTCCAAACTGAGGTGGTGGTAAAGGTGGTTTGGCTACTGAAGCCTAAAACATAGGTGGAACCGATGCACTAACAAATGTCATCCATGCACACCTTGTCTGTGTAGCTGCTCTAGTTGCACTCCTCTATCTCTTCGATGGACAAAAATAAACAAATTGTTAGGTTCTTTAACTCCTAAGAAATTGTGGTACTAATGGTGGCATAAATATTGCTCTGGAAGGTTTGGCTAATATGGCTACTTCCACCTCCTTTGCACTCTCAAATATAAATGCATAATTAGTGCGACGAAGAAAGGAAACCACAACATGAATCTCATGATTTAGCCCACTGAGAAACATATCTATTTTGTTCTCCTCTTACTCCACCATCTTAGGAGTGAACTCGCTCAAACTCAGTAAACCTTTTCTCGTATTCACATACAAACATGGTTCCCTATTTTAACTGTATAAACTCAGTCTTCTTTTTTTTCTCGACTAATTTTAGGAAGTATTGCCTGTAAAATATGATCTTGAACTGAGTCCAAATGGTGACAGTCCTCCCCTCTATCTTTAAGAAATTCCACAACTTCCAATCAAATTTTATCAACAAGAATGAGACCAGTTTAACCTTAAATGGTTCCTTAACACCTACAGAAACAAATCATTGCCAAATCTCCAATATCCAAGTCTCAGTTACCCCTTCCTCTATAATGTCGTTGAACATCATAATGTCATATTTCATAAATTCTTTACGAGCTCTAATAAATGCAATCTTTTCATAATCAACTGGCACCGCTGCAATTGTCTCCAAGACCTGAACATGCATTAGAACCAATTAAGTAGAAGCTGCTACTATCTCAACTCCTTACTCAACTTTGCTAATTTCGGGAGTGGTTGCAAGTTGTGCCTCAGGTCACTATACTGGTGGCCCTTTCTAAGCCACTAGCATTGCCATAAGCTCCACTTGAAACTCTATAAGTTCCCTTATTTGATGCTCTATTCTAGATTTCCATTGATCCTTGATTCCCCAATTACCCTGACCTTCAGGTCTCTGCGAACCCTCTTCCTAATCTGCCATTAGATTCTGAAATCAAATGAGAGATAAGACCATTAGGGTAACATTCAGAGAATATATGGATCCCATATCTATGTAATATATAAAAATAAGTGCAGCAAATAGCATATAATGATGTTTTCATTTTTCATGTTTCCCCTCCAAAACACGATAAAAATTGTTTATTACACCCTAAGCTTATTCATAACTTAAGAAAACTCTCAGAGTTAGTAAACTTAGGTTTCGGTACTAAGGCATATCAAAGCCAATACCCTTAAGTTTCGATACCAAATTGTATCCAAGTTATAAGGTTTTCCTCTGAACTATGCTCTAATATGAAACTGTATCAAAGCTATCACTTATTTCGATAATAATTCGAAAGTGAAAAGAGGCTCCGACAAATCTCTAACACCAAACTGTATCAAAGTTATTAAATATAACAAAACCCTTAAACTCATGCTCTGATACCAAGCTATATCAAAGCTAATAACCTTAGGATCTAAAGTAGGCTCTGATACTAAGGTGTAGCATCACCTATCCCAATTAGGGTAATACTCGGCCTAAAACCCTAATTAAGTCCCGGTAACCCAGCCATACTTAAATAAAGTCAACAGTCTCTCCTTTTGTACCTGATAAACTCAACATGTATATCTATATCGAACTAAAAGTATTATGCAATAATAATATGCACCAAAGATAACTAACATGATTATGAAAAAGCATATAATCTAATAAATAACAGATGCAAGTCAAACTATCAATGACTATTACACTTGATTCCCATTACATTTTTTGTAAATCTTGGTTCGATTACCTACTAACACCATTAATGTGATTGCTATACCAACACATAAGTCAATTTGTTGTCTAGGTAATCGATTAATGTTCAATGGTTCTATCGCAAACCCTTAAATGAATATGTAATCTACGCAACCTATTTATATAAGTGGGATTTACCATATAAGCCGATAATCAAACCTATATCCTATATAACTTATTCTCAATTTCAAAACTTACTCCCGTTGATCACATTAAACATTATGTTCCATTTAATAAACACATCACAATGTACATAGTCCCCAATTTAGTCCATAAACTATATAAACTACATATACTAATATATCGAAGCAACATTGATAAATAAGCGAATCCAAACTTACATAGGTTTAGGTTTCGTTTCCAAATTTCCTAACTTTCCAGGTCACTCAAGCTTTCCTAGTGTTCCAAAACCTATCACAACCCATTTATGGTTAATATAGCCCTAATACCCTATATTTAAAACCTTTAAGTAAGTCCTTAAGACCTCATGAAATTCTACACAAAACATAGCACAGTTGTTTTATAAGGTAGGAGTGCGATCCCTCACTTGGTGGAGTGTGTTGCACCAATTGGGTTCATCACTCTTTATCAAGGGAGCACGCTCCACCCTGCATTATCTTGACATTGAACAAGGCAGCAGCCCCTGTTTAATCCATCAAACCAGTAAAACAACTTCAAATACTCCCCCAACACATCATGAGGGACCTCTAGTGAGGTATAAAGCACTTTGCAGTAATCAGCAACAAAAATTCACAAAGAAATCATCACCTACATCAAGAACTCAACTTGAAACTCAAAATTAAACTTAACCAAGTGATGAATCTCTGGGCTATAGTGGTTTGATATCTTCCAATCTACTGGGAAATCTCTCCTGGATTGATTCCTTCAACTATCAAACCCTTAGCTATTTTTTATCTCCCTTGATTGAATGAAACAATGAGGATAAGTTTAAACCTTTTGATATATATATATATGGATTGTCCTTGAGATGCACATCGTGCTATTTCGAGGCCGATCGAGTGAATTATGTGTTAAAGTGACACACATTTTAACACCATTACCACTTACGCCCATCTCAAGGCGATCCAACGATCAATATAATTTAAACCAAACTTATAGTTTAATTATATATATTAATATATCAATTATATATATACTTCGTGTATATTATCGTCAGTAAGTTCATCGGACACGCCTATGATTATTCTCAGGTATGCATATTCATTTCATAACCCCCTTATCGCACTTGGTGTATCGGCAATTTATTATGTAAGTATTTATTTTTTGATTATATGCTTGTATTAATTTCCTATTAATCCCAAAACCTATAAATTCACCCCAAACATACCATACAAACACAAATCATCACATAAACCTATGCACACGATTATCGAGGTATGTCAAACTTAACCACGAGCCTAACTCGGGTTAATTAGGATTCAAGTTGCCACTAATCACTAGCTTAAGGTAACGAGTCGTTAGATCTTGGAAGAGATGATGAGGATTTGCATAAATTTCTAGTGATTCAAATGGGTTGTTGCAGGTATGAAACCTACTGCAGTTGAGCCTAATATGGTTAAGTTAAAGGCTTTTCAATTTTGTTAGAGGGGTAATGCTCTAAATTGGTTGTTCCACTTACCCCCTAGATCTATCCATTCATGGAAGTATCTACACCTCAAGTTTTAGGAACAATATATTCTAGCAAGCAAGATTACCTCTATTAGGAGACAAATCTCGACCATTTACATGAAGGAAGGAGAATCTTTCTTTGAGTATTGGGAATGATTTAAAAGACTATCATGTTTGCCCACAACACGGTTTCACTAACAAATCATTGTTAGAAAACTTTTATGAAAGGCAAACCAATAGTAAAAAATGGTTGGTGGATATAGTATGTAATGGAAGTAATGCAAAAGTTATATCCTCTGATGCCAAGAAAATCATTGAAAAAATGGAAAATCAATCTTGGTGTTATGGTGTAGCAGATAATACTTACAGGATTTGAAATGGAGTTAATTCACGAGATGATAGGCTTGAGAGCAAAATGTCAGAATTGAAATCCATGATGAAATAGTTAATGTTAGGATCGGGGAGAGTCCAAGATTGAAGTACTTGTTTTGAGTACGTACACACCACAAATAAATGTCCTTTATGTTTTAGGGATAGATGTCAAGTTAATGTGGTTAAACAATTTCCACGATCATTTCAGGAGAGATATCCAAGTTCCATGAGCTGCCTCATTAGTCAGAATAGAGGTCAGGATGATCGAAATTATGGCCTTTAGGACAATGATCATCATTTAGTTGTTCTAGAAGCACAACAATCACAGTCATTATAGGATAACTTCATAATATGTTTGAATCTTATAGTAAAAAGTGTGACATGAGATTTGGTGAGATGGCAAAGTAGATTAAGCAAGTCAGGACTAAAGCTCAAGCAAATAAGGAAGAAATATTATGCACTCAGCATTCCATTGAGGCTAGTAAGATTACTTTGAGGAGTGGAGCTAAACTCAAAGGACCTAAATAACTTGATCCACCAAGCAAATCGAATGAGGTAATAGGAAAGGCTAAGCATGAAATTGAAGTTACTGCTACACCATATGAGGAACCTATAGTAGAACCAATCAGCAAACTTGTTGTTATTCATCCTCCATTTCCTTAACGTCTTGCAAAATCAAAGAAATGAGATCAAGAAAAAGGTATCATAGACACTCTTAGGAAAGTAGAGATCAATATCCCTTTACTAGATGTTGTAGCCAACATGCATAGGATTGCCAAGGTCTTAAAGGAGTTGTGTACCAACAAGTTAAAGCTACACAAATATGAGAGATTCGTCGTTAGTGAAACTGTCTCAACCATCCTTCAAAAGAAACTTCCTTTTAAATAGAAGGATTCAGGAATGTTCTCAGTGCTAATCATCATTGGTGATAGACACTTTTCTAAGGTAATGCTAGATGTAGGAGCATCCATAAATTTCATGCCTTTATCTGTGTTTTAATCTCTTAATTACAAAAAACTCAAGGAAACCAGGATAACGATCTAGTTAGCAAATATATATATATATATTGTACATCTTATATGAGACTTAGAAGATATCATTTTCATTTTAGGATCGTTATACTTTCCTGCAGACTTCTTCATCTTAGACATGAAAAATTAACCATTCCCCAATTCCTCTTCAATTCTATTAGGACGTCCTTTCATGAAAATAGCATAGGCTAAGATTGACGTCGCAGATGGATCTTTGACTGTGGGACTTAATAGCAATGTTGCGAGATTTAACATTCATGACGCCATGAAATATCCTGCTGATATATCATCCATACGTACATTGGATTCAATTGATCCACTGGTACAAGCAAGTATTGACTATCCTATAGTAAATACATTAAACTCAGTCATCTATTAAGGAGTGACTTCTAATGATATGGAGCACATATGTTCACTCGACAAAGATGTCAAGAATGTTGTTAAGGAGTTACAGTCTTATGAACTCAGTTCTAAACTCCCCGTCCCCATGGATTTATTCTCCTCTAGTCCCAAGCTTGAGCCTTCGCTCAACAATTCCCTAAAGATCAATTTAAAAGAGCTTCCTAATCACCTGACCTATGGTTACTTAGGTAAGAATGAATCACTTCCGGTAATCATTTTCAATAAACTCTCAAAACTGGAAAAGGAAAGACAAGTGCACAACCTACGATACTACAAGGAAGCGATGGGATGGACACTAACTGACATCAAGGGATTGCATCCTTCCATATGCACACACAGAATACATCTGGAGGATGACTACAAACCCTCGAGGCAAGCTCAAAGGCGATTAAACATGCCTATGATGGAAGTAGTCAAGAAGGAGATTTTGAAACTTCTTGATACAGGGATGATTTATCCCATTTCAAATAGCAAGTGGATTAGTCCAATGCAAGTCGTACCCAAAAAGACTGGAGTAATTTTTGTGAACAATGCCAAAGGAGAGTTGGTACCTACCCGTTTCCAAAATGGATGGTGAGTTTGTATTGACTACAAACACTCTCAATGCGGCCACAAGGAAAAATCATTTTCCTTTGCTATTCCTATATCAAATGCTTAAGCGTCTGGCTGGAAAATCCCACAACTGTTGTTTAGATGGGTATTATGGGTTTCATCAGATTCCCGTTGCATTAGAAGATTAGGAAAAGACCACCTTCACCTGCCCTTTTGGAACATTCGCTTACAAGCACATGCCATTTGGGCTATGCGATATACCCACAACATTCTAGCGATGCATGGTAAGCATTTTCTCTAATTTTGTTGAGAATTTCATTGAAGTCTTTATGGATGATTTCACTATTTATGGAGATTCTTTCGACAGTTGTCTCAACAATTTGACCAAAGTGTTATCCCGATGCATTGAAAAGAACCTTGTTCTTAACTATGAGAAATGCCATTTTATGGTAGACTAAGGGATCAATTTGGGTCATATTGTTTTATCTAGAGGTCTCAAATTCGATCCAGCAAAAGTGAATGTCATTCATACCTTGCCATATCCCTCTACTGTAAGAGAGATACATGCATTTTTAGGTCATAAAGGCTTCTATATGCGGTTTATCAAGGATTTTTCCAAGATAGCCCAACCTATATGCGCTTCATTCAGAAAGATATTCCATTTGTCTATGATGAAGAATGTAAAAAGTCTTTTTCCATACTGAAGACTGCACTCACCTCCACCTCGATCATCATAGCTCTTACTTGGTGGTTTCCTTTTGAGATTATATGTTATGTTTGCAATAATGTTATAGGAGCAGTGTTACTTAAAAAGTAAGGAGAATCTCATGTGATTTATTATGCATCTATAACTTTAGATGTTGGTCAAATGAATTACATCACCACTAAGAAAAAACTCCTTATAGATGTCTTTACAGTCGAAAAGTTCAGGCCTTATTTGCTAGGTACCAAAGTCATTGTCCATTAAGACCATACAGTTTTGCGTTACCTAGTTTTTAAAAAAGAGTTTAAGCCTAGACTCATAAGATGGATACTCTTACTTCAAGAGCTCAATTTTATAATCAATGGCAAGAAAGGTGTCAAGAATCTAATGGCGGACCATCTTAATCGCAGAGAGAATAGAGAACTACCTACTACTCTCTATGACGAGTTCCCTGATGAACGCGTTTATGTAGCATCTTTTGAAGTTCCATGTTATGCTAACCTTGTTAACTATCTAGTCACCAAGTAGGTACCATCGAACTAATCACGCACACAAAAGCAAAAGGCTTGTATACGATTCGAAACATTATCTGTGGGACGATCCATATTTATAGAAGTACAGTGTAGATCAAATGATTTTCAGGTACATTCCTCACCAAGAAACACATTATATCTTGTCTCACTATCATTCATATGTATGCGGGAGTCATTTTAGTCAACGTTGTACAGCTAAGAAAGTTTTGAAATGTGGTTTTTATTGGCCAACACTATTCCATGATGCTTATGTCTTCACCAAAATGTGTCCTAACTATCAGAAGTACATGTCATTACAACCAAGAGATCAAATGCCTATGACTAAGATCTTTTTCTATGAGATCTTTGACATCTGGGGCAATGACTTCATGGACCTATTTCCACCTTCTAATGGGAATACTTATACCTTGTTAGTGGTAAATTATGTCTCAAAAGGGGTTGAAGCTAAAGCCACCAAAATTAATAACTCCTAAACGATGGTCAAGTTCCTAAATTCACTAATCTTTTCAAGATTTGAAGCTCCGCGCTCATTCATCAGTGACGAAGGAACTCACTTCCGTAATAGGATTATAGAGTGTTTATTCAAGAAATATAATATCACTCATAGGACATCTGCAACCTATCATCCAAAAGCCAATGGTCAAGCTGAAGTTTCTGATTGAGAGATCAAATCCATCCTTGAGAAAATTGTTTACTCATCGAGGAAAGACTTGGAGTATATGCCTTGATGATGCACTATGGGCATACAATACAACTTTCAAAACACTTATTGCAATGTTTCCATATAGGTTGGTTTTTGGGAAAAGCATGTCATTTTCCTATAAAGTTATAATAAATAGCATATTAGGCAGTCAAACGTTGTAACATGAATTACAACGAAATTAGTGTTAAGAGGAAGTTAGATATTCAATAACTAGAAGAGATTAGGAATGATGCATATGAAAATGCGAGGATTTACAAGGATAAGATAAAAGCTTATCGTGATCATCATCCGATGAGGAAATCATTCATAATAGGTCAAAAAGTCTTTGTCTTCAATTCTAGGTTGAAAATCTTCTAGCATAAGCTTAGGTCTAGATAGATGGGTCCATTCCTTGTTACTAATATCTATTTCCATGGAGAGGAGGAAGACTTTTGAAGTGAATGGACATAGATTGTAGCCCTTTTATGAAAACTTTGATAGGACCCTAAAAAGATGGAGTTGACTTGGAGCCAATTGAACCACCAACTGCTCATATAGGAGGAGTTCGTCAGGCATTATGTATATTGACTTTGGATAGCAAGCCAAAGCAAGAATGGTGAGTGAAAATAAAGCCAGGGGAGAAGACTGAGGAGAACATAACGGAAAACAAGAAAGAGGAAATTGCTACAAAGAAAGTTGAGGACTTTATCCAGAGGAATCCAAAAGCACCAAAGGCCAAAGTGAAAAACAAGCAAAAAAATAAAAGGATGTCACTGCAGAATGTAGCGATACTACCAATCCAAAAAATAAAGGATCCAGGCCCTATATAGATTCTTGTGAGAGTCAATGGAGAAACTTTTGGGAAGGCACTTCTGGATACAGGAACTAAAATCAATGTCGTGTTTTTATCATTCTTCAAGAGAGCCAAGATTCCATCCATGAAAACTGAAAAGGTGGAAATCATCTTGAAAAATGGCGAGACCTTAACTGCAGTTAAGATGACGAATAGTGTTTGCGTGTATGTTACTCGATTCATTTATAAGGTGAAGCTCTGCATTCTTGAATATTGGGGTTTGATGGAGCATGCCATGATACTTCGGAGACCTTTCATGCATTCTGCTAAGATGTTGATTAATGTGGAGAATAAGGTGGTCTTAATGAGATGGCACGAGGACATCATTCTGATGCAAGATAGGAAAGTTATCACTCTTCCTGAAAAGTATGACTCGATGTTGACACCCCTGGGGCCATAATTCGACAACCTAAATTTCCCAATGATTGAGTTCATAGGTGCTGATATATCACCCAATTGGGAATAAAGGTTGAAAATGTCGGCCCATCAACGTTAAACACCGGTGCTCCTGGGAAGCGGCCAAGAGACTTAGGTTGGAATTAGTTTTAGTTATTTACAGCTTTAAGAAGTGGTAGATGCCACAGTTGGAAACATTTGGGTTAGATTTGAGAAATGTGCCATACTCACTTGTCGGGTGACTATTCATCGGAGTGTAGTAATGATGATTGTTTTCAATCTATTAATTGAGGAGTTCATGTATTTGTTTCATAGCATTTGCCTATTTTTTGCTTCTACTTTTACCACTTCATTCCATGTCATTTCTTATTTTTCATTATCATATTTCACTTGTTTTGTTGGAATGTGTATGTTTATCCTACATTCTTGAACCTTGTGGACAAGGTTCGGGATAAGCTTGGGGGTATGCAGGGATGCAGGTTTAGATGGAATGCATGGATGAACCGTAAGGAGTTTCGGTAATATTTTTGCAATTTTCAAGATTTTTTCAAAACTTTTAGCAAGATTTGGGTAATATGGTTTCATTTTGTTTAAGGATTGATGGATTGGTAGGTCGAACACATTTTCATAACTTGTGAATACTTTCTTTGTGTTTTATCTAGTGTTTTGAGCTTATTATGAATGCCCAATTCTAGCTTAGAAAATGGTTGAAAATTTTTGGATTCACATGTGGAATGATGTTGCCAATGATGGATAAGTCTTTAGGCAGAGCATAGGTGAAACATAATGTTCTTATGATTGGTCTACTAACTAAGTCTACACCAAAGAGTGATAGTGTTGAGTCAAGGCTCTATGTTAGATATAAAAGTGGGTAGAGGGTCACAGTAGGACAAATGTCAACTTAATCTCTACAGGTTCTAAAATAGGTTTGCATCCATTTGAAACTGAGGGTAGATTAAAAATAAGTTTGGGGGAAAAACATAGGCATTGTTTGTTTAGCATTTAGCCTTAGCCCACCTATAATTTATCCCTAGTTAGCCCAGTTGAGCCAAACCAACCTGATTTCCTCATCACCCATTGTGAAACCTATAACCATTAGCCTATAAATCATTTTACCTACATTGGAAAGCTAGCTTAATCATAGCAAAGTGAGAAGTGCTAACATGATTCTTTAAGTAATATAGAGTTTCCCACAGGTTATAAATGAAATGGAGTAGGGAATCCAATGGTAGGAAAATGTTAGAAAAAATAGAATCCACTGAAATGGAGTAAAGACTATTAAAAAAGAGACAAAAATTAAATAAAAAATAGAAGTCTATATAAGCCCCTTAAAAAGATTTAACTTGAGTGTTTGTAGCTAGATTAAGTCTTTCCAATGTCTTGAATCCTTTAATATCCTTTCCTTGTAACCCCAGCCTAACGGTAACAACCCAAAAAAAAGTCATAAATGATGTTTTATTATGTTAGTGAAATGGTTGTATAAGTTTCTATTTGTGGAATCTTGCTATTCAATGCCTATTTAAAGATTAAAGATTTTCGACTTGTTAAAAGTTCTGAGGTAACTTATTATTAATTGGCTTTAGTCTCGACAAAGCCTAGTATTTTTTAGATTACTCTTTAGGAAAGTGGTCAAAATACCTTGAATCAAAGTAACCGGCTTTGCTTGAGTGTTTTGTCTCTTATTTGGAAAAATTTTATGAAAATTGGATGAAGCCATTTAAGCTAAAGTTAGGCATTAGAGCAGCTGAATTGTAATTTGTGTATGCAAGTTAATTGTTTCATATTCCTTTTGCTCAAGACGAGCAATTGTTTAAGTTTAGGGGTATTTGATAAGTCGTTAGATATGTTATGTTTTTATACACTTTTTCTATGAATTTTAATACTTTTATCATCATTTATACTAATAAATCTTTTTTTGTGCTTTTAGGGATAAAACATGCTATTGGACGAAAAGGAGAGATTCTCCACAAGAATTAGTGAAAAAAGCCAAGAGAAGGTTCAACGCCTTCACAGCTCATCCAGCTGGTTAGACATTGCTATTGAATTGTTGGGCTTAATTTATGCATATTGAAGATTTGACACTGAACTTGGACCAGGAAAAGCCTTATGAAGACCTAGGAGAAAATCAAAAGTCAAAGAGTTAAAACCTACTCAGAGCTTTTGCAACACCTTGGATTGTATGCACGATGTTATGATGGAACTATGCTTGATTCAGAACAAATTAGATAGAAAACAGAGTATTGCAGGGATTTGGCAACGATTCTTCCACAATGTGTCCGTTCAATGTACGGCGCTGAACAAATCTAGGGATTTTAAATCCCGAATTTTGTGGATTTGTTGGATTTGGTGAACCTATTCTATTGTATTTCCAACCTATATAAATACCTAGGGTTGGATGTGCAAAAAACATATCATCTTATTTTTTATCTATTTTTTAAGTTTTAAAGAGATGAGCGCTCGAGAGCTTTGGTTTTACTATTTTTGGGTATTCATTCTTTACTTTTAAGATATTGTTTGATTCATTTATTATTGTAATTATTTTATATGTGTACTAGTAGCTAAGTTCTCACTAGATTGAGAGTTGTCTACAATTGCAAGTATTGATGATATGAGGTTTTATTCTTTAAAGTGGATTTTCCTTTCATTGGAATCATGTGAATTTGATTGTATTAGTTGTAAATCTATTGGTTTTTCATTAGATTAGATTGAACATGTTTTGCTTATGTAGTGGCCAATGCATAGGTGGCTGTAAGAAATATAGGTCAGTGAACCTATCGCCACTCGGTAAGGGGGTTTATGTTAGCTAACTAATAAAGCCTTGTTTGTTGGCAATCGATGTGCTCTTGTACATTTGAAGTATAAGTTGGGTGAAAATTCATACTAGTTACCACTTAGGGTAAGTGTTTTCATTGAACGCTAAGGCTGCTAGCTCGTTGAAAGCCTACTGCATATCCAGTTGTTTTGCGGGTCTAGCTAGTATATGGTAGTGTTGTTCGTTCCTACTATTGACCATGGAAAACATAGAGTTCATACTCGAACTTTTCTATGAGAATTCAATAGGACGAAGATCTTTTCGAACCAATGAATAAGTCAATTAATTGTCAATGTGAAAATACTCTTAATCCAAGCTTTTATTATATTATTTGAATTATTGCTTTTAGTTGTCTGTGCATGCTTCCATTGTTTAGTGTAAGTCCTTAAGTTTATTTCTTCTAGATTAGGTTGATTAGAATTACCCCCCCCCCCTTTTCTTTTAGTTGTAGCCCAGGAATCTTTCTCAACCTTTATGGATTCAACCCCGTACTTGCCTCACTACATATCCAAGTAATCGATAAATCGGGACTATTATTGGTGTTGTACGATGCAGCATCAAAAAGGAAATATAGATAATTTGGGGTTGCTTCACAATGTTGATATTTGCCATTGAATCAAAACAGAGAGGAGATTGGGGTTAATTTATTCTATTAGGAATTTGGGGTTGTTTCACAGTGGTCGAATCCAATGAGTGATGATCTTTGTGCAAGTGCACAACAATGAAGGAAAAGATATAGTGAAATGATAAGATAAGAGTGGTGAATTGTACATTAAAGAAATGACTCACGTGTGCCCATATTCTATTCTAAGATTTGATTTCTCCACTATCACCACCATCAATTGTCTTATATTTGAACTGATGATATAAATAAAAATAAATCTAAGAGTTTTCTACATATTAATCTAGCCGGTGTATTAATTAATCTTCCCGAATGATGGTAGCCAATGGAAAATTTAGACTTTTACGTAAAATTATAACGTTCAAATTAGTGTTGGAATTTCACAATGAAATTAACATTATCAAGACTTTTTGATTCTCTGCTTATCATCGAAACATGATCACCTTGTAGAGCTTTAATGTCTCTAACAAAAATTTCAAACTTTAGGGAAGAAATTCATTGAAACCTGTTTGCGAAGTATTTGAGCAAGCTGTAGTTGTTTTGAAGATGCAAAAGGTAACACGGACTAAAAGTCCAAACCACCTAAGCAATTCTCAAAATTATGTGGCTAAAACACAACAAACACATGTCAACCATATGAGCTGACCGTGTGACTTTTCAGTGGTATCATAGCACTACTCCCCTCTAAAATGATAAGTGCTAGAATGAGAATAACATGTCGCACCGCAAGACACATTAGCTCACAAGAGTCATCCTTACGTGCATCGGGATGCAAGCATACACAAGTCTCGATCCATAACACGTGGGTCGAGGTTGTATGACAGTAGAGATGCATGTGGGGCAAGGAATGCAATCCCTATCCCCATCCCACTTATGGCAACGCGGGTGACACATATCGAGCATGCACAATAGTTTCCCATATTTTTTATTATTTAAAGTAGAAGTAAATGGGATATCGTCTCCACGAGGATTTTGCAAACTTCTAAAGAAAGTGATTTTGTTTTGTTTTCCTTAATTTAGTTAATCTAATTAAATGGCAATTAAAATATCAAACAACTAAAAACTATAACTTAATTAATCAAACTAACTAAACTAATTCAAACAATTCAATGCAAACTTAATTAAACAAAATTCAAATTCAATATAATGTAAATATCTAAACAACCCCCCACTAAACAATGTAATATACTTGGATTGCATTCACACATTAGAATATAACATCCATTCATAACCTAGTTATAACCATATCACATGAAATCTTGGAATCATTAAATCCTAATTCATAATAGGTTGATAACCTTTAGCAAACCATCAATTTTACTAAATTCAATGGAAAATAAGCCATATTCTTATCTTTGTAGATTTACCTATTTGATAAAATGCAATAAAATAGAAATGCGATAGCATTCACTCAATGAAAATCATGCCTAATGTAACGGCCTAAATTAATTAAACTAGGATTAGCATTAATCTTAGATATTAACGGTCGTAATTCGAGCATTACATGGATAACTCGGTTGACTCGGATATGAGAAACGAGGGAATATGTTATTTATGGATGGTGGTTGTATATATGTGGTGTTCAAAATTATTATTATTATATTGCACCGCATGTGTATACGTTGCTATCTGGTGAGTTTGTTTGATAGGTGTTTGCCTTGAAAGGTGTGTCAACGCGGGTGTCGGGTAGGCGCACTATGGGTATGCTAGGAAACTCGACTAATCCATGTCAAGATGAATAGTAAATCAATTAAAATGGGTAATGTGACATAGGCCAAGTAAATTCAAAATTTAAACAATAGGTTATAGCATGCCTCAAAATGCGTGTCGAGACGCTGGGCACCGAGTACCAGGTAGTCGAAGGTTAGTGGGACCACAAGTTGGTTAATTTTGATCAATAAAATAGTAACCATATGTAGTAAAACAGACCTAAGTTAATGTGATCAAATTAAAATAAATAAAGGCCTATAGTTCGGGTTAATAAATGAAAACCATATGATTTATCTTAAGATACACATTAGCATATCTAGGAGCCATGTAAATAATAAAATGGTGTCACTTCAATTTGAGTTAGTGGGAGTTAGTGGGATATATGGCAAAAGATGAATCACTAGATGAACCTCGAGATACATAAAATCATGAAGATCAATGGCCAAGAATCAAGCTCACCTTAATATATATAACTTTAACCATACAAATGAAAACAAAACCAAATCATCTAAATTTGCTAGAGAAGAAGAAAGAGGTTGTAGGAGAGCTGGAATTCAAGGCTTTGGAGGAAAAATCAAAGGGTTAAACTAAGGTCATCATCATCTCCATCATATCCTCTATCTAATGAACTCATTTGTGAATTTTGATCAAAATTGATGTTTTGAGGTTGTTTAGCTATTGTTTTAGTGTTAATTGCATATGGAGAGTGTGTTAGAAAGTCTAAGTAGGTAAATTGGAAGGGAAATATAGAATTCTCGACTTGAGAATTTTGTCCCAAATGCTAGGTAGCTCGCTACCTGGAACAGTTAGAGCGCTTATCGTTCTGGGTTTCCTACTATTTTTCTGGATGAAGGACAGTAGCGTGCTACATCATTCACCTAGCGAGCTATCACAATATAGCGTACTGCGATATTCCTTTAAGGCGCTAACAACAGACATAAACTAAACATAAAGGGCTATTTTGGGATTTTTGACTTAATATATATATATATATATCTCAAACACCTATAAACATACAAAATATGTAAAATTGGACTTCAGGGACTTAGGGAACCGTAGCTCGGATATCGAGGAGCTAGTCGAGTCGAATACGAGAGTTCGGAAAGTTGGAGCACGGATTGAGGAGCGTAAACCCATTGAAATGCCTCAAAATTCATGGTTTTGGTTTATCAATATCGCATTTCATGTGTGACTATTGGTGGGCACACTTGGGTTTTCACCCTTATTCAGTGTGCGTATATATTGGTTATGGCTAAATCTCTTGCATGAGTTACTTGTGTTTAGTGCTCGTGTCGACGATAGTAGGATATACTTACGATTTTCGGGAAGGATTTAAGGTGTTCCCTTGACTTGAAATAGAGTCTAGAGGGGTTCATCCGGTAACTAAAGTTGGGGTTTAGTCAATGTAAGCATGTAAGTATATACGTGGTTCCTATTTGATTTACCGATTACTGGCTAGTGTAGGTCAGGTTTTTCTCATGATTATATAGATGTTTACTGATTATTGTTTTATTTCCAAGCTTATTTAACTAGTAAATTATGTTTATTTATTTCACACTATTGATTTTACTTGTCGTATGATGCCTACATTCATGGGAATATGACGTACTGCTACCAGGTGTTATATTCGCATGTCTCATAGTTTATAGTTTTATTTCATGAATATTTTGTGGACTTCTCTTGGGATTTACTCACTGGACTAGTCACTATATTTTTTTTGGTGACTAAGTGCAGATCCTTCGACGAGTAACGGCAATGAGGTACTAGGCGACTACCTTTGAGATTGTGGAGCCAGCTCATGTATGATATCAGTATTTATTTTATTTTTTATGGGTTTTTGGGACCATAGAACACTGATTACATGTATATGGAACTTTTGTTATACTTATCTCACCTTGATATATACATGGTATCTTTTGACGGGTTTTCCACTACTTAGGATTGTTAAATATTGAATAAGTTACTCATTAAAAGAATTCCTCTGTAAAATTATTATATAACTTGATAAATTGAGTAACTGGTTAACTAAATTATTAATACTTATGTAAAGGTTAGCTATTGTAACTAGGGTTAGCTGGAAAAGTGTAAGCTACTCATTATATCGTGAGACGTTAAGGAGAAACAAGCCATAACGTAGCGAGGGTAGTTGACATGGGATGCGACGTGACGGGTAGTACGGCGGTCAAGAGTTTGGAGCTATCACGGTTTGGTATCAGAGCAAGGTCGATGGTTCCTAGGGGATGAAGCATAATTTAACCTGATACTAACGCCACAGTTAGTGTTAGAACGAGGTCGATAGGGCTTAGGATAAAAATTTAAAGAAAAAAGAATAAAAGTTAACAAACAAATCTTAGATGTGGAAACCCAAATATCCTGACTTAAATGTTAGTTGGGAAGCAACTTGAGATGGGTAGTGATAGGGTTTATATACGTTCTATATTTTTGATTATATATATTATATACACGTATATGGAAAGTGATCTGACGCACACTTTTCTATTTAGATCGCGATGGATGGCCAACTGACTGCACCTACTACAGATGTTGGTCAAACGAAATACTAGACTAGAGATGAGGGTTCGGGTTCGACAGTAGCCGCATGATTCGCATCTCATGATAAGTAATTCTAGTTATTGATAGACATGATGTGTGCACAAACAGCAACGATTGCATCACTCACCGTCGCCCGGGTACAAAGCACGACTGAGATTATAGCGGCTCTGATAGTTTCATCGACTATCCAGACTATACTGATCCATGCGGTGGTATAGTAGCCTCCAACAGTAGTTGCTACACCTATAGTGGCACAGATCGAGATGCAGACTGCTATGTCAGCATAGACCGACATGTTTGAGACTTCGATAATAGCAAAGGTCAAGTTGATGGGGGAGTTTATCAAATTCAATCCTGGATACTTTCATGGAGGCAGAGACGTGGTTAATTGCACATCAGAGATTACATAAGCTACAAGATCCCAAAGAGCATATAGGCCAGGATATCAGTGTATATGCTGAGTGGGGATGTTGCTGTGTGGTGGACAGCATATATAAATACTCACCCAGAATCGAAGACATGGGCAGAGTTCAAAGAGTAATTTTACGATCGGTACATACCCATGGAGGTGAGGTTGAGGCCGAGAGATAAGTTTCTAGCATTGAGACAGGTATCTGATACAGTTTGCCACAGACGTTGTAAGCACCGAGAGACTGCATATTTATTACTTCGTCCGAGGGTTAATTGAGGACATAGACAGCACATAGTTTCCTCCAAATCGCAGACACTGCAGGAGATGATGATAGAGTGCTTACTTATAAGACGCATCTGATGCAGAGGAGTGACAAACGTTCATCTACTGAGTTGGAGAGACGGGCTGGATAGAGTATTGGGTAGAAGAGACCAAGAGATTGAGATGATAGAGAGGACATAGTGTACGGTCGAGGCTATAAGGATAATGATCGGGCAGCTAGAGCATATGATGTACCTACATTACCAGTGCCTCCATAGAGACAAAGTCAAGACCAGGGAGGCAGAAACTGGAGATCAGAGGGTTAGGGCTAGTGTTTAGGGAGTCAACAAGCAGGACCAGGATGGGGGATCATATGTTAGCGATGTGGACAAGAATGTCACATCAGGATGGACTTTTCATAGAGATCGAAGACTCCAGCAGTGGTGACACTGGTGTAGACTCGAGAGCCAGTGCATGTGGTGACTGAGCCAGGCCGGGAGACGTCCCAGATGAAGGTTCAGGGTATATAAATTTAAATTCTTAATAATTATAGTTTAAGGTTTATGCATATGTAGTGGTACAATGGTAGATCATAGTGGTACGATGGCAGATTATAGTGGTACAATGGTAGCTTATTATGCTATGACATGGGATTGTCATAGGACATAGCATGACATGAGATTGTCATGGTGAGTACGGATAGGTCATGACATGTCATGGGATTGTCAATGTAAGTAAGGATAGGTTATTGAATGGCATGGGATTGGCATGGTATGTGATGGTTGGTTAGGACTATCATGTTGGGCTATATGATAGGAGAGGTTCACATTTATTGGTGTTAGGTAAGTGGGTTAGAGAAACTTGAACACGGAAATCGAACTGAGGGTAGGTTGCAGAGATGTTGGAAGAGAGTGGCTGATCTTGACTACCTCAGCAACATGCGCCTATTTCTTAGGGTAACACTACATTCCTTGCTATGGTAGTAGTTAGGTGTTCAAGGGATTGTAGAAGGGGACTATCAAAGTGTGAGGAGTGGTCGCACGGGGATAGGATAGTTACACAAAATTATACTCGAGATTTAAATCTCGGGGATGAAATTCTCCTAGTTGGGAAGAATTGAAACGACCCAAATTGATTAAACTATGATGAGAGTTAATCTCGAAGATCAACGGTCGTAATTCGAGCGTTACGTGGACAACTCGATTTACTAGGACACGAGAACCAAGGAAATATGTTATTTATGGATGGTGGTTCTATATATGTGGTGTTTAAAATTATTATTATATTGCATCGCATGTGTGTACGTTGCTATCGGGTGAGTTTGTGTAACGAGTGTTCTCCTCGAAAAGCGTGTTAACGCGGGTGTCAGATAGGCGAACTACGGGTATGCTAAGAAACTTGACTAATCCATGTCAAAATGAATAGTAAATCAATTAAAATGGGTAATGTGACCATAGGCCAAGTAAATTCAAATTTAAACAATAGGCTATGATGTGCCTTGAAATGCTTGTCGAGACGCTGGGCACCGGGTACCGAGTAGTCGAAGGTTAGTAGGACTACAAGTTGGTTAATTTTGATAAATAAAACAATAACCATATGTAGTAAAATGGGCCTAAGTTAATGTGATCAAATTAAAATAAATGAAGGCCTATAGTTTTGGTTAATAAATGAAAACCATATGATTTATCTTGAGATACACATTAGCATATCTAGGAGCTATATAAGTAACAAAATGGTGTCACTTGAGTTTGAGTTAGTGGGAGTTAGTAAGATACATGAAAAAAGATTGATCACCAGATGAACCTCGAGATACGTAAAAACATGAAAATTAGTGGCCCATGAATCAAGCTCACCTCAATATATATAACACTAACCATGCAAATGAAAACAAAACCAAATCATCTAATTTGTTGGGGAAAAGGAAAGAGGTTGCTGGAGAGCTGGAATTCAAGGCTTTGGAGGACAAATCAAAGGATTAAACTAAGGTAATCATCATTTCCATCATCTCCTCTATCTAATGAACTCGTTTGTGAATTTCGATCAAAATTGATGTTATGAGGTCGTTTAGCTGTTGTTTTAGTGTTAATTGCATATGAAGAGTGTGTTAGATAGTTTAAATAGGTAAATTAGAAGGGAAATACAAAGTTCTCGACTTGAGAATTTTGTCTCAAAGCCTAGGTAGGGCGCTACCTAGAACGGCTAGCACGCTTATCGTTATGGGTTTCCTACTATTATTAAGGATGAAGAGCAGTAACGCGCTAACAACAGACATAAACTAAATATAAATGAATGTTTTGGGATTTTTGACTTAATACATATCTCAAACACCTAAAAACATACTAAATATGTAAAATTGGACTTTAGGGACTTAAGGGACCGCAGCTCAAGTATCGGGAAGCTAGTCGGGTCAGATACAGGAGTCCGAGGAAGTCGGAGCGCGGATTGAGGTGCGTAAAATCATTGGAATGCCTCAGAGTTCATGGTTTTGATTTATCGATATCGTATTTCATGTGTAACTGTAAGTGGGCACACATAGGTTTTCACTCTATTCGGTGTGCATATATATTGGTTGTGGCTAAATCGCTTGCACGAGTTACTTGTGTTTAGTGCTCATATCGACGGTAGTATGATATACTTATGACCGTCGGGTGGGATTTAGGTTGTTCCTTTAACGTGAAATAGCATCTGAGGGGTTCACTGGTAACTAAAGTTAAGATATAGTCATTGTAAGACTGTATGTATATACATGGTTTCTATTTGATTTAATGATTACTGATTGGTGTAGATCGGGGTTTTCTCGTGATTATACGGATGTTTACTGATTATTGCTTTATTTCCAAGCTTATTTAATTCGTATATTTTGTTTATTTATTTCACACTACTACTTTTGCTCGTCGTATGTTGCCTACATTCATAGGAATATGACATATTATTGGCAAGTGTTATATTCGCATGTCTCATAGTTTAAAGTTTTATTTCATGAATATTGTGTGGACTTCTCTTGAGATTTTACTCACTGAACTCGTCACAGTATTTGTTGCGTGACTGAGTGCAGATCCTTCGACGAGCAAGGGCAAGGGCAAGGAGATATTGGGCAACTAACTCTGAGATTATGGAACCAGCTTGTGTGTGATATCAGTATGTACTTATTTTACTTTTGATGGGTTTTGGGGAACATTGATTTATGTATATGGAACTTTTGTTATACTTATCTCGCCTTGATATATGCATGGTATCTTTATCGGGTTTTCCACTAATTAGGATTGTTAAATATTGCATAAGTTACTCATTAAAAGACTTTTGCTGTAAAATTATAATATAACTCGATAAATTGAGTAACTGGCTAACTGAATTATTAATACTTATGTAAAGGTTAGTTAGTGTAATTAGGAGTAGCTGGAAAAGTGTAAGCAACTCATTAGATAGCGAGGCGTCAAGGAGAAATGAGGCATGACATAGCAAGGCTAGTTGACGTGGGATGCGACATAGTAGGTAGTAAGGCGATCTGGAATTTGGGGTCGTCACACCTAATCTAAGTCGAATGTTAATCAGAATATGCTAATTAATAAATAACTTATAACACAATCCCTTAGAACATCTTCTCGGGAAACTCACCCAATAGATTAATCATAGTTACTACTTTTATAAAATGTTTCAATAATCATAGACATAGAATCAGAATCACAATACCACAATATATATTTGTAACTATGCATCTAATATCAATCTTCATTAGTTGTAATACACAAAAATAACTTATTAAAATTGTGATTGTTGTGTATGAATAGATCTAAAGCATTAAGTTCATGATTCATTAATTATAACTATATAGCAATCCAAAACATAAACATGTCTAAGGATTATTTAGATTAATAAACTATTCACTCATGCTGGAAATAAATAACACAATAATATAATTGAAATACATAATTAAATAAATACCTCTTAATGAAATAAACAAAGCTCCAATGTTGCTTCAAACATAAACTCAATAAAACTAAACTTATGAGGGTAGCGAACTAAGAGAAAGAGATGGTCAATTAAGAAGCCCTGAGGTCTTATTTATAGTTTCCTAAGTATACATATCATAGATAAATTCAAATTCTTTGTATTAAGCTAAATGACTCATAACCAACCTCAGCGATTTGTCAGCGATTCCTAAGTTGTACACAAATTGTTGAGTTAATCACTAAAAATTAGTCTCTGAACTCCACCAATTCAGCTGGCGATTTCTAGTATATTTTCCAATTCACTTATGATTCGCTGGCACTACTCCGCTGCTGATTTAGGTGGCGATTTCTTATGTAATCTTATATCGGTATCTAATCACTAGACTTTTCTCCAGTTGATTATTTGCTTTTTCTTCCATTTCTTCATTTTAATTAATTAAGATTTGAACTCACTAAAACAAGAAAATACATAGTGTAATATCATCATTTATATCTAAAATCAACATAAATTACACTATAGTATAATTATTGAATTATCAAATACCCTCAAACTCAATCATATTCTCTTTTCATTCTTTATAAACTAATTTCAATCTAATTCATCTTAACTTTAAATAATAGAATTTTTAAAATAGAAGTGATTTTCAAATGTAAATATATTTCCCACAAGCAAGTGAAAGTTATGATAGAATAGAATGATTTAGACAAAATGAAACATCTCTTAATGATAACTCAATCGCCCAATGCAACACCCTTTAGAACTTAAAGTTCATTACTAAGGCCAGTACGTAATATATGTTTTTTCAATCTCTAGTGACAAGCATCAAGCTTACGATAACTAGTATAGAATCTCAAAACATAAAAAAAAAATAATCTTAATATTAGAAAATACTTTATAATTGCACCACAATCAAAATCAATATGGATTTTGCCAAGATACTAATGAATATATCGTTTAAAACCTGTTAGAACAAGAAATACTTCACTCAACTCTAGTTTCAAGCACTCGAGCTAAATCTTTTCTTTAAAGAGTTTAAGAACATTCATCTTTTTCATCTCTCATTTTTTTCTACTTCATCCTAATTATTTCTTTATTATATATTCTTTTGCTTTTGCTTTTGAGTCCCCGCTCCATTTTCTATGGACATTTTCACTTTTTTTCCATTATAGATTACCTGCTTCATTTCCTATAGTATTTATAGGATTCTCTATATTTTTATAAACTCGTGTTAACACTCCTCACTACACACTAAACTCGAAGAAAGCATTTTTCTAACTTATAGAAATTCATCGGTTTCTAACTCATTTCTTCTTTTAATTGTAGCATAATAACTTTCTATATATTATAAAAATATTTAATCAATAGCCTTTATATAACAAGATTCTTAGAAATTTGTCTTGTTCATCTTACACTATTGTTTCGATCTTCTACCTATTATCATGACTAACACAAGGTATTTAATCTGGTGTATGCATCAACTAGTAAAGTTAATCAAAAAAGGTATACAAATTGATTCTTTCTATCATAGAGTTCATTTGGGTAATAGTATCACTTCTGTTCAAAATCTATTATATATTTATTTTCCTTATCATTCTTTTCTTAACTAAAATTAAAGTAAAATGAAATTCAAACTTACTTGAATTCGGAAGAAATTTGAAAATTTTCATCAACTTACTTATATATTGGATCAAAAGTTTTGAACTTTGCATCAATTCTTGACTTATCTTCTACCTTTCTTTCTTTTCCTTGCTTTCTTTGCTATTATTGTTACACTTCACCTAACATACCCCCAAACGCATTCCAAAACTTGTCCTCAAGGTTTTAAAACAAAGTCAGGTTTCCAACAACATAAATATACTTCATGAAGTATAAAAGAATTGATATAATCATAAATTGGATAATCAATATAAGAATAAACTCAATGTATAAATTTCATCAAACGGAATGCATAAGAATTAAAATAAACATCATCAATGTATATCAAATGTAGCATCAAATATTACATCAAAGCACTTTATAAAATATAGTACATGAATGCACATCATCAATCATAGATCAGATAAAGTATATCACCACAGATCACATAGTATATCACCGAGGATACAATTAAAACCTCACACATTATCACTCATAGATAAAGAAGATAAATAGAATAAAGAAATCAATGTCACCGTCCGAAAGTGCACCATCATTATGCTCCACTGGATCAATCCTCTAGGATTGGTAACTTGCAGCAGGGCATAGAGGTGATAGTCCTTGCCTGACTACTATTAATTGGTAGCCTCATCTATGTAGATAGTATAGGAACATGTCAGACCCCACCTAATTAGAGCATCTGACCAGCCTAGATTACTTTGATACCATGATAATGTAGCAGCCTTAACTTATCGATCAATAAATAATTAAAATTAAGATATTGCAACCATCAATTACACAACTTTATTAACCACAAAATAATCTAAAAGTAAACTTCAAACCTCAAAATTCATTTCTATTGATTATGTTATCCTTAAAATTTCGTAAGAAATTTTAGACAACACCTCCTCTATTTCTAAGCCTATACCTGGAAACCCGACCTTTAAAAATCTTCAAAAAAAACCTTCTCAGCTTGGCGGAAATGCCGAAGGATTCACAATCCACCTCATAACAATATATATGGCATCAACAAAATTTATTTATTCTTTCTAACCTATTTTAGGTTTTCAAAATCCTTAAATTATTATTACCTTAACTCCACAGCATTTCAATTTATCCTAAAGCCATTAAAATAATCCAAAAGAGATCATAATCTCATACGAACCCAAAAAACCCATTTATATAATATATTATATCAAAAATTATACATACATAAAGAGAAAGTGGAAAGTAAACAGTAATAAGGACTCATGCACAGATAGGATAACCAAATGAGTCTCGTTCCTCTAAACTACGGGAGTATGATCTAGTTCAACATTATCTCATGATGACCACGTGATGCAAAGTAGCAGTGACTCTAGCCCCTCGAGCAGAATATAGTGTACTCCCTCATAACCATGGTATAGTAAATACTATAATGAGACTTGAGTCGCCCTTATCCTCCCCACCCGTGTATGCATGTATAACAAATAATGTAATACCAATGATCAATGCAATTTATACGAAATTTATAATCATACGATGTAAAGGTTACTATAGATTTACTTAACCTTACAAATGTGATATCGCAACTCTCTTGCACTTTGAGTCAGTAAATTAGTCCACGCGAGGATCCAATTGCGGTCCTACATTTCATTTATAAGTCCGGTAAGATTATATAACCATTCTACAATTTTTTCTAATTTATTATATTTTATTAAGCCTATCTCGACTCTAAAACCCCGAAATCCCTCCGAATCAACTCTTCGGATGCCCGAATCTCAATTTTGACTTCAAATTGTGGTTCATAATCAAAAATTAACATAAACTAGGCTTTAAACTAATTTTCACAATTTTGTAGGGCTGGCAATTCGTGTCAGCGAGTCGTAAACGTGTCGTGTCGTAAACGAGTCACGACCCAATTATCCTAAACACGGACACGACACGTTTATTAAATGAGTCACTATTTGCAAACACGACACACGACACGTTTAATAAACAGGTAACTTGTATATGGCACGTTTATTAAACATGTCATGTTTAACCTGTTTAACTCGACTCGTTTATGTACCTGTTTATCAACCTGTTAAACATGCTACTAGATTAATGATATCTCACTACAAAATCAATACAAACAACATAAAATATAAACACACCTACCAAGTTATATCAATGTTATCACATAGAAATGGACAAAATCTAAGTTTTACAAAGAAAGATACAAGTTCTTAGATAGTCGAGTTCAAGTTTAATAACCCAACTACAAGGTTATATGAAGTTAACATAGAAATAAGAGATATATTCAAGTTTAATGAGCAAAAAAGTTTTATTTATATGAGTGATTAATTATATGTAAATTATAAGTTATATATGTATATAATTAAGCGAGTCATAAACGAGTCACACAGGTTAACATGTTAATGATTCGTTTATTAACCTTGTATAAACAGGTTAACCTGTTTATGACCCAGACCCACTTATGCCAAACTCACGACATGTTTATGACGTGTTGTGTCGTGTCGTGTTAAACATTTCATGACCCAAATTGCCAGCCCCACAATTTTGGACATTTTCGATGTCGTAACACGCATTACAAGACAAAGTCACTGATATAAATACTCGAGAAAAACCCAAAATCCTCACTTTTCATAAAAATCCCCAATTTCTAATAATTTATCCAAAAAACCCATTTTTATGAGTTTTCCTTAATTTGCAGGAACTTATTTATTTATTTTTGAATTTAAAAACATTTTTTTATATAAATTAAGGGGAAATGGGTTTGATCCCTGAACCGGGTCCGGTTCCGCTTAACTGAGCCGAACCCGGTTCAAGGGTCATCCCCCAACCTTCACACTTTCTCTGTTTCGATCTCTTTTTTTTCCATTCGAATCTACTGGGGGTACATTCCTTATCTTTGTCCTCAAATCACCCCCTTCCTGGTCATCTCCCTCACCTTCTTCCTCCTCCCTCCCTCTCGGTTTTACAGTCTCCACCTCCATCACTGTTTTGTTTGTGTTTTTTTCTTCAATTCGGTCCTTCTCTCTGTCTCTCCTTACACAAGCAAACCTTCCTAACCATCCCTATTTATGACACACGCATACACACCTACAGTCCATGAAATCGAAATTCATAATCCAAAAACCAAATCTCCATTACCTTACCTTCAACGATACCCACAGTCACCAATAACACAACAACTCGCAATCCTTTTCTCAATCAATCCAAAGACAGTGGACAAGAGAGAAATTCGCACGAGAGGTAGACGAGAGAGAGTGAGCAGTGAGCAACGAAGGAGAGTGAACGACGGAGAAGATGTACGAAATCCATTGAAGACGATGAACGGGTGACGATGAACAACCCCTACTGATTTTGATTTTTGATAATAAAAAAAGGGGACGAATTACCGTTTTGCCCTTTCTCATTATCCCTTCACATATAAAACTAATGCTCGGCCATTTGCCCTTTTTATAATTTTTCATGATTATCTCTTCAATTTTTGTCCAAATAAAACCTCAAAAATACTCCAATTCTTTCAAAAACTAGAGAATTTTTCATGACACTTCAAAACTCTCAAATAACTCGTCTCACATGCAAATCGAGGTATGGGACACACGTTAGCTCGTTAAGTCCAATTAAACTTGAAAACTCAAATTTTAAAACTTAATTACAAATATTTTTTGCGAAATTTGAAACGAAGATTCATGACAATATTATAACTCTCCCAGGACTCATTTCGACACGTATTGTCACGGCCCAAATTTTTAACCCCTGTTTTAATTCCTTAATCAGGATCATCAACCCTTAACGTGAGACCTACCCTGTGATATGTGTGATGGGGCATGTGCCCTAGATCAATCCATTAACTGTCTTTACGAATACTTTTAGTTAATAAAATAAAGGATTTCATTTGCTGTTTATTATAATTAATTTGCATGCATTATAATAAGATCCATGGGTATTTACATAAATATCATAAATGTCCCTAGTCGATCATTATACTGGGAACTATAATGAATTAAGACTAGTGTGAGTCTTGATTGATGATCATATGATGATTATACGTATAGGGATACGAATCAAGATCACGAGTACTTGTTAGGGAACAAAGCACTGGATCGACACGCTATGAAATTATCACATGGATTAAGTCATAGTTGTTTCTCATGATAGGTATATTTTTCAGTCCTTTGACTTGAGATTGCCAGAGACTTCAAGATTAGGAACACAGTAATTTGACACAATCAAACGTTGTCTTTAACCGGACGATTATAAAGGTTGTGATTGGTTACTGTGTGAGCAATGTGATGAAGTTATGTAATCGAGATAGAATTTGTCCCTCTCATATAAAGAGAGATATTTAGTGGATCCCTCGATGTGTTAGATTGTTAAAAGGCCTAGTCTAAGTGAATTGATATTGATCAATGTCACTTGGATGTTTTCAGTCTACCTAGAGATCGAGACTAGTACGATTGAACATGTTGGATGACAATTCCATGCCTTATGTTTGATCAAAAGGATATCGTGTGACAAAAGGATGTTATATACACTATTGATTAGGTTGTATCGATTTGATATTCGTACAACTTGGGTAGTCATAATGTCTTGCTAGAGGTCGCTTATGACTTGTATACCAAAATGTGTTTTGGTACACTGCTAACGTTGTATGAGCCTATCGGGTCGCACACTAACAATGGTTTTGCGAGATTTTAAGATGATTCAGAAAAACGAATTTTATGTGATAAAATTCATGACAGTAACGTTCTTGTGGTGTATTACACTTATACTTCTTTAAGTAAAGGTATATGTGTAATTTACTTAACCGTTGTATAAATAGACGCTTCAAGTTAGAACACAGGTCCGAAAGATCAAAAGGCCGAAACTCTATTTTCGTTTTAGAAACGACTTAGGGTTTTTGGTATGCTCTGGATCGTTTTGGAGAGAAACAAAAGGTTTGGTATTCTCTCGAAGCTAGCACTTCAAATCTCGGCCGCCGTTCGTGTGTGGACTACTGGTAGAGGGCGTTCGTCGTTGCCAGCGCCTTAGAGATCGATCAACCTTCAGAAAGGTATATTGCGACTGAGGTATGATTAAGTTTTCATGGTTTAAACGTTTTTAATGGAATTAGATTCGGATCTTGTTGGGGTTTTTGTCAAAATTGTTTTGTAATCTCCGCTGCGTAAAAACCCCAAAACCCAACAGTGGTATCAGAGCTTTCGAGTTTGATTCCATTAAATTCATTGCATGTTTTCTTCTGATATATACATGATATATGATTGAAAGCATGTTAATAGTTGATGTATATGTGATATACATAAGTTTCCTGTGAGATTTATTATCATGTTTTGTGTATATGATACATATATTCGTGATTTAATTAGAATCAGTTTCTTACATGCTAGTAACCATGTTAGGTTAATTCAAATAATTTCAATGAATTGAGTTTCGTGTTCTGTGATCCATGACACCATTAGGTATAATCTTTATTTTTCGTGTATTAATGCATGGATGAAATCTCCGTAATTCAGTATGCATATTTAGGTTACATTGTCTTACGTTTCTTGAATTGTATAAGGCTGAATATTAATTTGAAACTAATATGATTAGGTTCGATTGGGATAGTAGTTCATGATTCAATGACATATTTGTGATTATCTGGATGAGGACCGAAATTGCAAATAATTAATTTTCGAAATTGTTTATTTATTTCGTTATATCTATTTTGTTATGAACTTTCTATTTGATAAAGATAGATAACAAATTAGATTAGGAGATATAATCAAAATCGATTTTGTTATCCCTATTGGATAGGAGATAAATATCAAGAATTTTGTTATTGGTGATATGCTAGGATTCAAATATCTAAAGTCCTAATTGGATTAGGATAAGATGATTAGTTAGATGTGGGTCCCGGTTAATTAAAAATGTTTTAATTGACTTAATTTTGAATAAATTAAGGGGTAAATTTAGTATAGTAAAATCAGCGAAAAATATGATTTTCTATAGCGAATTTCAATTTTCGGAATTGAGATTCGTCTTCTAAAAAAAAAAAAAAAAAAACGCTTGCCCCCTCTCACTCCTCCGTCCATTGACCGGCCAATGGACCGCCGTCTAACTAATCCTAGCGCACGAAAATTCTTTTATTAGTGAATAGTATAAAATTTTCCAAATTGTTTAGTGATTGAACAAATCAATAAAATATATGATATTTCATTGTTTACATAAAAATCACTAAAACCGAGTAAAATCCCTCTATTAAATTTTAAGTCTCATGTCATCCATTTTAAACACTTGTCAAAGGCCTCGATCACACTAATATAGTTTCAGCCATAGCTGGGTGTATTGTGTTATCTTGGTGAGACAAGTTGGGTAAGAGTTACCTAAATGTTTAAAATGGTCCGACTTAATAAAGCCATCAAAATAGTTTTGAGCTTTAGGCAAATGATGAGATAAAAATATGCTAAGACATAAGATGTCCCGTATCTCATAAAAGAATCTAAAAATTACAGAAGATGTAATTGGTAAATGTTACCTACCTAAATAATCTAGTTCTGTGTTTCATGCCATAGCTGTCATAGAATTAGGTGAAATATGGATTTTAGTCCCCTAAATAAACAGTACGTTTTAGGAGGGTTGTTAATTTAGTGGGAGTCTATTCCTCTATACTAAAATAAACTTTGCATAATCTTTATTGTAGATCAATGGCCTCTTCAAGTAACAATAATCCCCTCATCGCGATCCATCCTTGAGAAGGATAAGCTATCTCGGGACTAACTTTCTTGATCGGTTCGAAACTTGAGAATTGTTCTTAAGCATGAACGCAAGTTGTATGTCCCGGATGCTCCAATCCCCGAGGACCCATCGCCCAATCGCTACGAAAGTCGTGAAGGATGCGCATAGTAAGCATGTCAACGATTCTACCGATGTTGCATGTATTATGCTTGCAACTATGGTTCCTAAACTTCGTAAGGACATGGAACTAATGGAAGCGTACGACATGGCTATAACGCTCGAAGGAAATGTTCCAACAAAGAAGCTAGGCAAGAAAGGTTCGAGACAGTCAAAAACCTACATTCTTGCAAGATGACTGAGGGTGCGTTAGTTAGTCCTCATGTTCTGAAGATGAAGGGCTATGTTGACCAGCTTGATAGACTCGAATTCCCCAAAAGCCAAGAGTTGGCTACGGATTTGATCTTGAATTCATTACCAGAGAGTTATTCACAATTTGTGATGAACTACAATATGAATAATATGGAGAAATCAATTTCAAAGTTGCATTTGATGCTAAAAACTGTTGAACAAAATATCAAGAAACCCTCTAGTAATGTGTTGATGGTCCAAAAGGGAAAGGGAATGAAGAAGAAATGCAAAGGCAAGGCTAGAGTTGCCAAGGCTGTTGCTGCACCTGTCGCAAAGCCAGTGGAACAAGTCAAGCCCCAGCCTATTCCTACTTCAAAACACCCAAAAGAAAAAGAAGGAAATTGTCATTTCTGTCATGGACCTGGACATCGGTTCTTAAATTGCAAACTCTATCTGGAAGATCTAAGGAAGAAAAAGGATAGTGCGACTACCACTACAGGTATTTATGTTATTGAAATTAATTTATCTACTTGTGATTCCTGGGTATTAGATACTGGATGTGGATCTCACATTTGTATAAATGTGCAGGGACTCACCAGAAGTAGAAAGTTCAAGAAAGGAGAAGTCATCCTCCGCGTAGGGAATGGAGCAAGAGTTGTTGCCCTGGCTGTTGGATCATTTGACTGAGTTTTATCTAGTGGACTTATTTTAACTTTAAATAATTGTTATTTTGTGTCTGCCTTGAGCAGAAACATCATTTATGTTTCATGTTTGGATATGGTTGGTTTTGATTTTATTATTGCAAATAATAGATGTTCCATTTCTCGTAAAGGCATATTTTATGCAAATGCTGATTTGTATGATGGTTTTTATATTCTGAACATGAAAAGGTCCACTGATACTCCAGTCTTTAACATAAATACAAAGAGATTCAAGTCAAATGATTTGAATCAAACCTATCTTTGGCATTGTCGTCGGGTACATAAATGAGAAACGCATAACGAAGCTCCATAAAGATGAACTTCTAGATTCATTTGATTTAGAAACATATGAAACATTTGTATCTTGTTTATTGGGCAAGAAGACTAAAAGTCCCTTTATTGGACACAGTGAAAGGGCAAGTGATTTATTGGGTCTAATACATACTGAAGTATGCGGTCCTATAAACACAATGGCTAGGGGAGGTTATCGACTTCATTACATTTACCGATGATTTCAAAGCAGATATGGTTATGTATATCTTATGAAACATAAAGCTGAATCATTTGAGATGTTTCGAACGTTTTAAAATGAAGTGCATAATCAACTTGGTAAAACTATCAAAACACTTCGATCAGATCGAGGTGGTGAGTATTTAAGCCAAGAATTTGATGATCATCTTAGAAATTGTGGGATTGTCTCCCAATTGACTCCACCAGCAACTCCACAATGGAATGGAGTTTCTGAAAGGAGAAATCGGACCTTATTAGATATGGTTCGATCTATGATGAGTCATGCAGATCTTCCATTATCCTTTTGGTGTTATGCATTACAAACTGCAGCTTTTACACTAAATCGAGTTCCTTCTAAAGCGGTTGATAAAACACCATATGAGATATGGTACGGGGAGATACTTAGTTTGTCTTTTCTTAAGATTCGGGGTTGTGAGGCTTACGTAAAGCGACAAGTCTCAGAAAAACTAGCACCTAAATCTGACAAGTGTTTATTTGTGGGGTATCCTAAGGAAACAAAAGGATATTACTTTTATAATCCCACCGAGAACAAAGTGTTTGTTGCTCGGTATGGTGCCTTTATGGAAAAACAGTTTATTTCAAAAGACACTAGTGGGAGAGAAATAAATCTTGAAGAAGTTCAAGAATCACAGGTAAACACTGAACCGCTACTGGAAGTTCAACAACGTTCCGAACCAATTGAACCTCCACAAGTGACACAAGGCCCACGTAAATCTAGTAGGGTAAGACATGAGCCAGAGAGATTCAGATTTCTCATTACTGATAGTCGTGATGTGTTGCTTATAGACCAAAATGAGCCCACCACTTATCAGGAGGCTATGTCTGGATGAGACTCAGATAAATGGCTAAGTGCCATGAACTCTGAGATGCAATCCATGTATGATAACCAAGTTTGGAACTTGGTTGATTTACCTGAAGGTGGTAAGACCATTGGATGTAAATGGGTTTTCGAGAAGAAAACAAACATGGATGGCAAAGTGCATACTTTTAAAGTAAGACTTGTAGCAAAAGGTTTCAGGCAGACTCAAGGTGTTGATTATGATGAAACTTTTTCGCCAGTAGCCATGCTTAAATCCATAAGAATTTTAATTTCCATTGCTGCATATTATAACTATGAAATATGGCAAATGGATGTAAAAACTGCATTTCTTAACAGAAAGTTGCTTGAGGACGTGTATATGACACAACCTGAAGGTTTTGTACATCCTGAGAATTCTAGGAAGGTATGCAAGCTTCAAAGATCCATTTATGGATTAAAGCAAGCTTCTCGGAGTTGGAATCTTCGTTTTGATGAAGCAATCAAGGATTTTGGTTTTATTAAGAACGAAGATGAGCCTTGTGTATACAAGAAGGTCAAGTGGGAGTGTAGTTGTTTTTCTCAGTGCTTTGTATGTTGATGATATATTACTCATTGGAAATGACATCCCAATATTGCGTAGAATGTCAAGTCTTGGTTAGGGAAGTGTTTCTCAATGAAAGACTTAGGAGATGCACCTATATCTTAGGGATAAAGATCTATAGGGAAAGATCTAAGAGGCTAATCGGCCTAAGTCGAGTGCTTACATAGACAAGGTGCTTGAATAGGTTCAACTTTGCAAGACTCTAAAAGAGGATTGTTGCATATGTCTCATGGCATAAGTCTCGCAGAAGACTCAATGTCTTAAGACAAATGATGAGCGAGACCGTATGAATAAGATTCCATATGCATCAGCTATTGGATCTATCTTGTATGCCATGTTATGCACTCGACTGATGTATCATATGCTTTGAGCACTACAAGCAGATATCGGTCGAGATCCAGGTGAGAGTCACCGGATAGCAAGAAAGAACATCCTTAAGTACTTAAGAAGGACTAAGGAAGTGTTCTTGGTCTATGGAGGTTTTGAAAATGATCTAGTTGTAAATGGTTACACAGATGCAAGTTTTCAAACTGATATAGATGATTTTATATCGCATCTGATATGTGTTTACTTTGAATGGGGGTGCGATAGTGGAAAAGTTCGAAGCAAGAGAATGTGGCGATTCTACAACGTAGTTTGAGTATATTGCAAAGACCCGATGCGGCAAAGGAGGCAGTTTGGATCAAAAAGTTCATTTCTAAACTAGGTGTGGTTCCAAGTATTGCTAACCCTGTTTGTTTGAATTGCGATAATAACGGGGCAATAGTACAGGCCAAGGAACCTAAATCACACCACAGATCCAAACATATACTCAGGCGTTTTCATCCCATCAAAGAAATTATTGAGAGGGGAGACGTAAAGATTTGCAAAGTACCTACTGAAGACAACGTTGCGGATCCATTGACAAAAGCTCTTCCACAAGCAAAACATGATGGTCATGTTAGATCATTAGGCATTAGATGCATGTATGATTGGCCCTAGTGCAAGTGGGAGATGATGGGGCATGTGCCCTAGGTCAATCCATTAACTGTCTTTATGAATACTTTTAGTTAATAAAATAAAGGATTTCATTTGATGTTTATTATAATTAATTTGCATGTTTACATTATAATAAGATCCATGGGTATTTACATAAATATCCTAAATATCCCTAGTCGATAATTATACTGGGAACTATAATGAATTAAGACTAGTGTGAGTCTTGATTGATGATCATATGATGATTATACGTAGAGGGATATGAATCAAGATCACGAGTACTTGTTAGGGAACAAAGTACTGGACCGACCCGCTATGAGAACATCACATGGATTAAGTCATAGTTATTTCTCATGATAGGTATATTTTTCAGTCCTCTGACTTGAGATTGCCAGAGACTTCAAGATTAGGAACACAGTAATTTGACACAATCAAACGTTGTCTTTAACCGGACGATTATAAAGGTTATGATTGGTTACTGTGTGAGCAATGTGATGAAGTTGTGTAATCGAGATAGAATTTGTCCCTCTCATATAAAGAGAGATATCTAGTGGATCCCTCGATGTGTTAGACTGTTAAAAGGCCTAGTCTAAGTGAATTGATATTGATCAATGTTACTTGGATGTTTTCAGTCTACCTAGAGATCGAGACTAGTACGATTGAACATGTTGGATGACAATTCCATGCCTTATGTTTGATCAAAATGATATCGTGTGACAAAAGGATGTTATATACACTATTGATTAGGTTGTATCGATTTGATATTCATACAACTTTGGTAGTCATATTGTCTTGCTAGAGACTGCTTATGACTTGTATACCAAAATGTGTTTTGGTACACTGCCAACTTTGTATGAGTCTATTGGGTCGCACACTAAGAATGGTTTTGCGAGATTTTAAGATGATTCAGAAAAATGAATTTTATGTGATAAAATTCATTACAGTAACGTCCTTGTCGTGTATTACACTTATATTTCTTTAAGTAAGGGTATATTTGTAATTTACTTAACCGTCTATATACAAGGGTTGTATAAATAGACGCTTTAAGTTAGAACACAGGTACGAAAGATCAAAAGGCCAAAACTCTATTTTCGTTTTAGAAACGACTTAGGGTTTTTGGTATGCTCTGGATCGTTTTGGAGAGAAACAAAAGGTTTGGTATTCTCTCGAAGCTAGCACTTGAAATCTCGGTCGTCGTTCGTGTGTGGACTACTGGTAGAGGGCGTTCGTCGTTGCCAGCGCCTTAGAGATCGATCAACCTTCAGAAAGGTATATTGCGACTGAGGTATGATTAAGTTTTCATGGTTTAAACGTTTTTAATGGAATTAGATTCGAATAGTTGGGGTTTTTGTCAAAATTGTTTTGTAATCTCTGATGCTTAAAAACCCCAAAACCCAACAATGCGCACCGACCGAGGCACGTGGCCGAGGTATATCATGTTTTTATATTGATGTGTGCCTAGTGTTATGTATTGTATAGACTTACTAATCGGTTTATACAGTTGTAGGCGTCGAAACGAGAGCGGGGACACGCCTCGAGTAGCGTGCGAGCCGGGAACAGGGTAGTTAGCATTTTGGTAAGTTTTATTTAATACTAATATGAAATAAGGAATTACTTATAAGCCTATGGTTGTGTTTGTTAATGTAAATCAAATTAAAGGCCTATAGTTGAGTAAATTAAATGGAAAACATAAGATTGGTCTAGAGATGCACATTGGCACATCTAGGAACTAGGTGAGTAATGAAATGGTGTCACTTGAGGTTGAGTTAGTGGGAGTTAGTGGGATAAATGACAAAGGTGGACCATTAGATATTCCTAGGGATACATAAATCCATGAAGATTAAGGGCTAGGAAGGAACATCACCTTAATATATATTATTAGTGATCAAACAACATGCAAACCAAATCACTCGTTCATTTTTGCTGGAGATGAAGAAGGAATTTCTGGAGATGAGTGAATCATCAAGGTGTTGAAGGAATCGATTAGAGTTTGTGAGAAATTCTCAAGCTAGGGTTCTACAACTAGGTAAACATCTTTTTAGTTGAAATTAGAACAAGTTCTAGTTTTAGGCTAATTTCAGATAGTAGATGATTGAGTATTTGCAATTAATTTATATATTTGGATTTCTCATTTCAAGCTGATAACCAACTATATTGAAGTTCTTAATTTGGTTTTGAAATCATAAAGATATGAATTTTTGAAGTTGCATCACCAAAACTAGAATTTTGCATGTTGTATTAGGAATCAACCTAGGTAATTTGGTCATAATCTACCTATTTTAGATCCAAATTTATCCAAACCAGTGGCATTTGAAAGCTTATTTGAAGAGGAATAACTTTGCGTAACTGAAGGTATTTTGATTCAAATGTTTCTATGTCCAAACATGCTCTACAAGTAGGTGCTGGAATTAAAAAGGAAAGTTTTGAAAAGAAATCAGTTAAGGGCATAACTCCCTAACTACTTATCTAAATGAGCTAGTCTTTTAGTATGTTGTATTTGGATATATTTTCTGCCTTATAATCAAAAATCACATTTTTAGGAACTATAGATTGGGAGACATAGATTTTCTAAATCCGCTGGTCGGATTAAATTCCGATTAGACCAATGTCTAGTAAAACCATGATATCTCCTTCATTCTAAATCAGTATTTTGCAAACTAAACCTTTCTAGAAAGCTAAAAGAGAGACCAACAATAATTGTACTGGTGGAGGATTTCAATATTTTGACCATTTCATGCGTAAAAATTATGTTAAAGTGTAGGACTGAAATTAAGACTAAATTTAGTCTTTAGGGACTGATTTAGGAAGATTGATTTAAAGTCTATTGAACCAATTTAAATACACAATAAACGCCACTAAATTGAGCTTAAACCCACTATATTTGAACTAATAAGATACGAAACTCAGGAACTTAGGAAAAAGGTACGGGAGAGCAAATACAAGATTTTGAGTATCGGGAGTTCGATAAAACTTGGACTTTACTTTGTTGTTGTGAGTATACCCAATGGCAACTTTACTTAGCATTTCATTTCTATCAATTGTTGTCCTTGCATAGTCCTTTGACTATTTTGCCTTTGTATTCTTATATCATGTGTTCTTTGTGTCTATGCTTATTTGATGAGTCTAGTTTGCATGATATCCATTCATTTGATTTGATTTATTGATTCTATCCATGCTATGTCTATTCTTGTTGTTTTAAATGTGAATTGAATGATAAATAGCATGTTATTAGGCTAGTAAATATCTTATAAATGTTTAAGGGGACTTGTATTCCTTATTTGTTTAGGTGTGTAGATGTGCCTATGCCTTGACAATCCGTGCTTGGTATTTCTTGAAATTTAAAAAGTAGTTTTCGTATTTAGGTCACGTACTCGATTGAGGTGTACGCGACTCACGGGGTTAGAGTCCCCGGGGATGTCGGCACATGTTACCTGACATTGTATGACACTCGGGGTTAGAGTCCCTAAAGTGGTTTACACAGCGGGGTTAGAGTCCCTAGTAATGCTTGGGTTAAAGTCCCTTGTACTATATGATTATTGAGTCGGATTAACGCGTTTCACTGCCAACCGGACCTAAATCACCACTACTTAGCCTAGTGTCAGTATCACTTGTTTAACTCTGGTATTTACTCGCATATGGTATATTTTCCAGTTTTCCCATTTATATGCTTTTAAATACCATTTGAATACTTGGAAATGCAAATTAAACTTGTCATCGGGGATTACTGTTTTATTCTTGTAATCACCGTCCTTTTTATGATGGTGGGTGCAGAGCCGTCTACCAACAGGCCGAGCAAGGAGAAGATCGACAATTATCCATGAGTCCGCAGTGCGTCACTGCATCGATTGTAGGTCTTATTTAAGTATTTTGATTGTATATGTTATATATGTCTTTCAAATACTATTTGGGTTGTATTAGGTTGAGCGTTAGTTTCCCCGACCTGACTTAGACTATTTTACTGTTTCACTGCATTTTGAGGACTTTTTATATATGATGTCATTTCTGGGTTTTCCGCACTTAGGATTTTATAAATGGTTTTCGCATAATCTACTAATTGCTTCCGCATAACCAATAAGACTTCTGCTAAATAATTAATTTAATAAAAAAATTTAATTAACTCTAAATTTTATAAACTAGTAGGACTAGTGTATTACTTATCTTGAACGTGAGAAAAGAGGCGTTTAGATTGTAAAGGCTGACTAATACGTAGTTGAGTCCTGCGTGGATAGGATTAGAGCTTAATTACGGGATTAGGCCGGGCGGTGCCCTAGATTAGGAGAGGGGTCGTCACACGTCTCTTGAGAGAAAACCCCGTGAAATATCAAATTTAGTCATTTAACTTGAACTTCACATAATAAAATAATATATAATATACAATGTTGGCACACATCAAGAAAAATAAAATTACATATAAATCTCTTTTCACTGGTCTTTAGGTCCCGACTCGCGACCTAAACTATAATTAGGATTCGTTAATCTCGGATTAGCCGTAATTACCGGTTTAAAAACTTTAGGATTTGACAGAACCTTTATCCTTCCTTGTCTTCTATGTCTTCTAAACATCACTCTCTTCATCATGTGAATGTTTCTTGCTATGGCCCTATCACGACCCAAACTTTTTAACTGTGTTATTGGCTTTACACAAGCTCTACGACCCGTACTATGGGACCCATATCGTGATAGGTCCGTTTACCGAAGCAAGGGCCGAGGTACATTTTATATTTGTGTGATGTTTGATTAGTGTATTATACATGTGTAGACTACTAAGTCATTTACGGGTATGCAGATACCGAGATGAGCGGGGACGCGCCTCGAGTCGCATGCCGACGTGGGCCCGAGGTAGCAGCTCGTGGGGTAGGATTAATTAATTTACATTAAATGTAATTTAATGATTTGTTTACTAAGTGTTATAGTAGTTGTAATGTGGTCACATTAAATCAATATGCAATGACCTATAGTTTGCAAAATAAAATCATAGTCGTTGGATTCGCCTCGAGATACGCATTTTGCGAGACTCGAAAAAATAAAATAAAATAAAATGTGGCCAAACAGTAAGGCGGTGGAGAAAAGTAGCACGAATCTCGAGGACATCAAATACTTAACTCCTACCTTATCCAGTCGATGAAAAGAAAAAAAAGGAGAAAACAGAGAGAAGAAAATCGGGAGGAGAATGAGGAAGAAGAAGAAGAAAGAGGGAGCGGGAGAGAAGGAGAAAAAGCGAGCCCGAGCAAGGTGAGTGAAGTTCCCTTGTTGTGGTGTCATTTGTTATTGCAGTTGTTGTTGTGTCGGTGGTTGTTGGTATTCGGGTGGCAAACTCGGACGAACTGTAATGACAGTTCGTCCGAGCTCGAAGAAGGCAGGGGAGTAGTCTCCCCTGCATGCGAACCCCACCTGGGGTTGGGGATGGAAGCCCAACCCCAGAGAAGAAAGAAAGAAAAAAAAAACAAGGCAGAACAGAACATCGCAAGGAAGAAGAAGAAAAACCGGGTCAGGTCGACCCAGACCCACTAAAAATAAAAAAAATATAAATATATATTTAATTAGTTAAATTAATTAAACTGATTTTTAATAAATAAATCTCGAAAAATAGAGACAAATATGGAAAAAAAATTCAGAAAAATTTCAAAAAAATAGGAAAAATATATTTGTGACCTAAATCAATAGAAATTCGAGATTTTCATAAAAAGTGAAGAATTCGGAAGTCGGTCGAAACGTTATACGGGGTTTTACCTCAAAAAATGCGAAATGGGCCGAATGGCCGAAAATAAATAAGAAAGTGTTTCGAAATTTGTCTCGACTTCGATTTGGCCTAAGTGAGACATTATTGAATGTTAGGGAATTACGGGAGAACTCAGGCGTTTGAGCACGCACTTCGATTCGTCGAGAAATCGGCTAGACTAGGACAAGCGTGTGACAGGTAAGTACAACTATGAGAATTTTATATTTCATTTCATTCTCCTATTGCTTTATCGGTCTATTGGTAGACATTACTATTTGTCATCTCACATCATGTTGTTGTCGTATCTATTTATGGATGAATATTGTGACATAATGTCTTGTGAATTATTTCATTGCCTCTAATTCCTACACTTGATGTCGTTCTTGAATGCAATTGATGAAAAGCATGCTACTGGACTAGTTTGACTTTAATTAGACTTATATTCGATTTCTTTTGGGCTTTGTAGCCTAACTTGTTTTGGAATCCTAGAATTTTGGAATTATCTATTTTTGAAACGAAAATAGGGATTATCTAGTGTCCTTTGCATGAGAGATGCGCGGTTCACGGGGACATGGGTCTATCGGGGTTCCGGCACTCACCACTACACTTGTGCGGCACACGAGTTATGGGGCTCGGGGTGGTCGGCAAGCATGAGATTGATGTTCTAAAGCGTAGAACGCAGCTTCGCTATATTTATGAGAGATGTGTTAAGCGCAGCTCCATATCGTAGTGGGAAAAAAGTAGGTGATAGGTCTCACCGCCGATCGGACGTAGATCATCTCGACTTAGCCTGTGTCTGTCTCTACATCTTTAACTGTGGTATTTACTTGCATTACTTGTTTCGGCAATTTGTTTCGCTCATTTATGCTTTTAAATACCATTCGTTTTTTTTGGAAATGTGACATGAAATTCTCCAGTTAGTACTTAAATATCACTATACTCACCGTCTAGTTTGTGACGGTGGGTGTAGGTCTGTCGAGCGGTAGCAGACCGGGGAAGGAGAAGATCGGCGACTTCCTCTGAGTAGTTCGACAACTCTCCTCATTCATTTTGTACGGCCCGACTTTTGTTGTATTTTGATTAATTACGTCATTTTGGGTTGTAAATTGGGTTGAGTGAATAGTTTCATATTTATACATGAATGTGATGATGTCTTTTCTGGTTTTCCACACTTAGGAATGTTTTGGTGATTTAATGCTTCCGCTTAACATTCGAAATACCTAGCCATTGGATAATATAACAATACATGGAGATTTGGAGGAATATAGGGACGATAGGCTGACTAATACGTACTTAAGTCTTAGATCATGTGGATTAAGGCTTGAGTACGGGATTAGGCCGGGCAGTGCCCTGTTTAGAAGTAGGGGCCGTCATGGGCCCTCTGGTTCTCGAACACCGGTTCTTGAGAGTTTGCATTTGATTGTGTAGAATCGTACACATAAAGGCCAACTCTGACTCTTCCATGTATAGTCCATCATAGTCCCTAGCAGGTTGCTCCACATTCAGATCATTTCTAGCTCTCGACATTTCATCTAAAACTCTCCTCTTGTCATTTTTTATTTTTCTTCTCTAATATGTCTCTCTTCTGGCTATTTTGACCTTCACTCTCTTATCTTCGAAGTTTTTGTAACCATCAATTTTTCCATATCTCAACTTCATTTGTGATGTTCTTCTCCGGTAGAACACCCATTTCAATCCATGCCATGTTTACTTCAACTGCTCTACAAAAATTTATGATCGTTAAAGGAACATATAGTCCGTTATTTTTCTTCATGGTGATGGCACTCCTTATCGACTCATAGATAATCTTGCCAACATCCAGATATCTCAATCTCATGATAATGTGGTAAAGTAAGGCGGCTTTGTAGTTTACTATCTCATAATATTGCAGGTTTGGTTGTGAGCTGGCGTTGATGAAATAATATCATGCTTTGTGAACTTCCTAAAAAACTTGGTAGTTTTGTGATTTGAATACCCCTTCATATGAAAAATGAATTCGTCACCATGGATTGCCTCTAAACCTCTCCTAATTGTCTAGGTGGGGTAGTGGTACATAATAGCGTATTTGGGCTTTAAGTACTTGTCATTTCCTCTCTTGTGAAATTTAAGTAAATCAAAATATCGATTTATTCTTGCAGAGAAAGAATCCAATATTCTTCTTCTAACTCGTGACTCTGTCTAATTATCACTTCCAAAAGCATTTGCATAAAAACTCTCGCACTAAAATATCGCATCCTTTCTTACTAGGAACATCATCTAGGTCTAAGTGGTTATAGTCCCTAGTAAACAATCCTTAGTTTATTGCTTCAATGATATCTAAGATCCTACGCCTATATTTGAAATCATTCTTCACATTAAATCCCCTATTTGGGATCAACTTCGTTTCTTTCACTAAATCATTCTTAAATTTGGTAAATACTTTCTCATTAATAAAGTTTTCCTTCCTAAGAACATAATCTATCACCCCGTCTATATCTCTTGTTCTACTTTCTCCTCCTCATCCTCATACTCTTCCTCAAAATGATAACTAAATGACAAAGGTAGAGTAGGCTCTCTTTGTTATCTAATTCTAGGTGTGCTGAAAGAAATTGACGTGGGTTGAATTTGAGAAACTTTGGATTTATTCTTTGTTTTCTCTACTAACTTCCCATTTCCTTTCTCTTCCCTCAAATTTCTAACCTTTCAATTTTTGGCCATTAGAATAAGTACTAGTAAAAGAGTGAAGCCGTAAAACTAAATTTATCGAAAAAGTGTTCAGTAAAACTCAACTTATTTATCTAATAAGGAGAAATTCATTGAAAAAGTCATTTATAAATCGAGAGTTTGAGATTTATCGATAAAACATCATTGACAAAAATAATCATTTATAGGTAATTCAAATCATGTTGTAGACAAACACAATAACCCTGAAACTCATTTGAAACTTAGTCTCAAATTAGTTTGAGTATAAAATTTAATCTATTCGCCATGTACTAAAAATAGTTCGAGAATTCGATATCAATAAACAAATCATCACACCACTATCATACTATTATTATAATTGAAAGCATTTGATATCAAAACCAATTTATAGTAAAACATTTCGAAATTCAGCTTCTAACCTATATAAAAATCTAGAAATCGATGAAAAAACAAAAAAATTAATCAATAAAATGCTAGGGTTTTCATTAATTACCTTCTTGAAAGTGAGTATTTCAAGATTGGAGTTCTAAGACCCACCTCTAGCACGCTCCTCCAAGCTCCAACTTTAAATTCCCCATGCTCAAGCTTTAGTTGGCTCTACTATATCAAAACTCACCAAATTTCGGGTTGAATGTGTGAAGATTTAGGTGGGAATCACTTAAATACACTAAGATCAAGCTTTAGAAGGTTGAATCTAGTAAAAATATTGGTCTCTTAAAAGTTACAATGGTTTGTGAGTGTAAAATAGATAAATGTGGCGATTTGGGTTTTTATTTTTAAAAACTCGTATTTGTTCTCAGCGAATGTGGGTTAGAGTGGATTTGTTGGGAAATTGTTGACTAAATCGTTAAAAATGAGCCTTCGTGGTTCAGCAATTTGTTCAGCAAATCCTAGTTATAAGTTCAAATCGGTGGCAATTCGCTGACCTAAAATTACATTGAAATTGATGCACAGTATTGCCGATTTTCTCAGCGAATTCCAGTACAAACTTGAATCTGGGAAATCACTAGCCTATTTTAACTGTTTTTCCAATTTATTCGATTTTCCCATATAATTATCACATATATGTCCAATAAAAAGATATAATTATTCAAAATTATTAGTATTTGACTATAATTTGTACTAAACAATAATTTAATTGATTTTCCCATAAAATTATCACATATAGTTATTGTCGTTGGCTTGACTAAACCACACAGTTCTAGACTGGTTCTATGAACTTAAGTGCAATACTATCCACTCTAGTGATATTCTAGAAAGTGATTGCTCGGTCATGTACCGTAAAACTGATTGTCTTGTTCAGAGTATCCATAACAACTTGCAAAGTTGCTTAGGAAGGTCATCCTTATATTAATGAAGGTTCATCATTGATGAAGATGATGAAGTGTGGCATAACCAAAAAGTATGTGGGAATAATGTACTTATCGATTTGAACTGGTACATTAAAAATCATTCCTATTGGTTTCACTGAATACCCTTTTGGTAGAATAAGTTTTTCAGAAGCAAGTACATCCAACTCCAGTTGAGTATAGAGAAAGAAGTGAATCAACATGTAGTTTGGTCTAGAACTTGTATCACAACTAGCTTCAAAATACCAAGCCTATTTAACTTTTATGTTTATGTATATATCTCCTTGATCATCGAGCTTGACAATTACTAAATTCTTCTTTTTCTTCTTCTTATCCTTTGTAGATTTTAACTCCTCCATTTTAAGATAATTCTCAACCCTCCATTATTGGGTTATTATCTTTTAGTTTTAAGTGTCTTCAACTTGCTTATTCTTTGTCATAGCATTTTTGTCTTCCATTGTTATTGCATTAATAACATATACTTCAGCCTCATGATGATTTAATTCTAAAGATTCATTATCATTAGTTTGTTCATTATTAGATTCATTAGAATAATCGTAGACATCTTCATTATTAAAATAAAAAGTGACAATTCTATTTTCAAATTCCATAGACATTGTTCCTTCAAAGATATATAACTTTGTTTTAGCTGTTTTAAGAAATTGTCTTCCTAAAAATATAAGTGGAGATTTAAATGATACTGAGTCTCCTATTTTCATGACATAAAAGTCAGTTGGAAATACAAAGTCATTTACTTTTACTAAGACATTTTCTAGTAAACCATAAGGTTTCATAATTATGTTGTCATCTGATATAAGATTAATATGTGTATTAGTTAATGAACCTATTTTTAATAACTTATATAGTTTAAGTGACATAACATTAATTGATGCTCCAAGATCACACATAGCAAAGTCTATAAAAGAAGCTTATAAGGTAATGGGTATTCCAAACATTCTTGGATCAGAACATTTCTCGGGTATTTTCTTTTCAATTAAATCATACACCTTTTATCCTAAGTTTTTTTTTAGATTATTCTAAAAATGTATCCTTTGATTTAGAGAATTCTTTCAAAACTTCATCATAATTAGAAAATTGCATAATTGATTCTATCAATAGTCTATTGATTTCTATTTTCATAAATGCTACAAGAATGTTTTCATTATTTTCTTCCTCCCTAGCATCAGCTAATCGTTATGGAATGATAGAATATGAATACATATTTTCATTCAAATTATCAAAAATTTTATCTTTTTTATCTTTATCAATTAACTCAGACTTTTGTAAAGATTTTTCATATGCTTCAACTCTGGCTAAATACCATGGGTTTAGCCTTTCAGGAAAACATATATATATATATATATTTCAATTGTTTCGCCATCTATTCTCTAATAGGGATGACATTAGCCATCATTTCTTCTTTTTCTTTTTCTTTTTCTTCTTCTTTTTCTTCAATAGTTTTATGTGCTTTCATTTTATTACCTTGTTTAAGTATATTTCCAGTTATTGGTGTGTCTTTCTCATCACTGAATAAAACATTAACTTGTGCTTGATTAATATGAGCAACAGTAGTATGATTAGGTGTTTTAGCTTGATTACTATATTGATTACTTAATCTATTTATTTGTAATTCATTTGCTTTAATAGATTTTTTCAGTTCATTAATAGTAGTATTAGTCTTAATCTAATTTTGAGAAATTTGTGTAAAGTTTTGATGACTTTGGTCCATATAATTATGCAAGATATACTCTAAGTTTATATTCATAGGTTGAGCACTTTGTTGAGGTTGTTGATCAGGTGTTGATTGCATTTGAGCTCTTAGTATATAACTATTATAATTTTGGTTTTGAGGACCATAAGTAAGGTTTGGGTTTGGACTTCCAGAAAACTGGTTCGTTATTGCATTAACTTTTTCAGGATTTTCTTCATGTTAAGTAGGACACGCATCTGTAGGATGTGTAACCTCATTACATAATCTACAAGCTTTAACTTGATTAGATCTATCATTAATTAACGACAATCATCTTAGATAATTCATCAATTTTATCATCAGACGTATCATTTCTTTTATTATCAACTTCATAAAGTTTCGTTCTTGAGGATTCAATATTTTCACTGTATTGCTTAAATTGTTTTGCCATTTTATTAATTGATTATTTTGTCAAAGTAGGTGTTGTTTCAAATAAAGATCCACCACGTACTGTGTCTAATAAACTTTATTCAAAGTGATTAAGTCCTTCATAAAAATATTCTAATAAAGTTTGTTGAGTATATCCATGTTGTGGACAAGAAAAGATTAATCTTCGGAATTTATCCTAAAATTCATTAAAATTTTCATCATCTTTCATCTTTACAACTGTGATTTGCTTTTTATAGGAACTAATTTTTCTAGTAGGCATATATTCCTCTACGAAAGCTTCTAATTTTGAGCTCATATAGTTATTGAATCTTATAGGAGATAGAAAAATCAACTTGTGCTCGATCTTTCATGCAAAAGGAAAAGCTTTTAAGTTTGACTTGTTCTAAAGTACATTTTTTTAACTTCATCCCATTAACTTTATATTGATATTCTCTTACGAATTTTTGTGGGTCTTTATTGTCTTTACCATAGAAGTTAAGTAAGACACTAATAAATCCAAATCTAAGTTCAAATTCAAAAAACCTATCGGGGTATGCTATGCACATAGGCACATATGCAGTAACATTTTGTTTGCTTGTCTAAAAAATGAGTTCTCTAATATTTTTGTTAGTATTATTGATAACTCTGTTATCATCATCATTATTATTACTAATGACATTGTCATTAATAACATTGTTGTCATCCTCCATCCTAATAACTAAAATTTCCCTAAGTTGTTGTCGCCTTAAACTTTGATTAAAAGTTCTATCTATTTCCGGATCAAACGGATATAAAGATTATGTAGAATTAACATAACGAAATGTGTAGATCATACAACATCTAAAATCTTAAGAAATTATTTAAAATCTCCAAAAACAACGCTAATAATTGACACGTGTCGAGCGCGCACAATAATTTTTTATATTTTATTATTATTTGTAGTAGTGGTAAATGGGATATTGTATCCACAAGGATTTTGCAAACTTCTAAGGAAAGTATTTTTGTCTTGTTTTTCTTAATTTAGTTAATTTAATTAAACGGGAATTAAAATATCAAACAAATAAAAAACTATAACTACTAACTTAATTAACCAAACTAACTAAACTAATTCAAGCAATTCAATGTAAACTAAATTAAATAAAATTCAAATTCAATATAATATAAATATCTAAACACATCCCCACTAAACAATGTAATATACTTGGATTGCATTCAAACACTAGAATATATCATCACTTCATAACCTTGTTATCATATCACATGGAATCTTGAAAAAATTAAATCCTAATTCATAATAGGTTGATAGTCTTTAATAAACCATCAATTTTTCTAAATTTAATGGAAAATAAGTCATGTTCTTATCATTGTAGATCTACCTATTTGATAAAACAAAATAAAATAGAAATGTGATAGTATTAACACTTAATGAAAATCATGTCTAATCAAAATTAAATGTTAATCAAAATATTTTAATTAATAAATATCTTATAGCACAATCACCTAGAACATCCACTCGGGAAATTCACCCTATAAATTAATCATAGTTACTACTTCTATAATTGTTGTCAATAATTATAGACATAGAATTAGAATCAAAATATCACAATACATATTTGTTGTGGATGCAATATCAATATTCATTAGTTGTAATACACAAAAACAACATATTAAAATCGTGATTGTTGTGTATGAATATATCTAAAGCATTAAGTTCAAGATTCCTTAATTATAACCATATAGCAATCCAATATATATATGGGGTTTGTTTAGATTAATAAACTACTCGCTCATGCTAGAAATAAATAACACAATAATATAATTGAAAGACATAATTAAATAAATACCTCTTAATGAAATAAACAAAGCTCCAATGTTGCTTTAAACATAAACTCAATAAAACTAAACTTACGATGCTAAGAGAGAGAGAGAGAGAGAGAGAGAGAGAGAGAGAGAGTGTGTGTCAATTTTGAAGTCGTGAGGTCTTATTTATAGTTTCCTAAGTATACATATCATAAAAAAACTCAAATTCTTTGTATTAATCTAAAAAACTTGTGACCGACCTTAGCGGTTTTTCAGTGATTCCTAAGTTGTACACAATAACTAGAAATTAGTCTTTGTACTCCACCGATTTAGCTGACGATTTCTAGTCTATTTTTCAATTCGGCGATGATTCACTGACACTTCTCTACTGCTGATTTAGGTGGCAATTTTTTGTGTAATTCTGTACCGCTGGAATTTTTTTCTCCAGTTGATTGTTTGCTTTTTATTCCATTTCTTCGATTTTTTCTAATCAAAACCTTAAATCACAAAAAACAAGAGAATAACTAGTGTAATATTATCATTTATATCTAAAATCAATATAAATGACACTATAAAACATGTCTAATTATTGTCTTGTCATATGAGATTATTCGCTTGAAATTCTCCACTAGGAAAATCTTGACCCCCCATTCCCCACTCAGTAGGGATCCCCACCCCTACGAGGATTTCCCACTGATCACTTTTTTACATGACATCCAAAAAAAGATCAAATACATTATAGATCCGAAATTAAAATCGTTAAAATGTTTTTTTCGCAATTGTAAGTCGGTTTTAAAATTTTAAGTGAAGCATTCATCATACAAAAAAAAGAAATATAATATTTAATGATTTCGATGCAATTCCCATGGAGAATATTTAATATCCCAATGGGGATTGGTAGTGGGGAATCCCTATAGAGATTTTTTTACGGTGGGGAGGGATAATACCACCCCGCCTCTTCCTCAATGGTGGAGATGAAATTCCCTCCATCCCTGGCCCCTGTGGGTTAGTTGGTGGGGAATCACCGCTTCATCGAGGTGGCTCCCTATGGAGGATGAGATTCTCTGCCTCACTTGCATCACTATATGGAAGATTCTTGTAAGCTAATGTGTCTTGTGGTGTGACATTTTTGTTGTCATTTTAGTATTTTCCTCCCTTTAAAATAAAGAGAGAAATAACGTTTTTTAAGTGATGGTTGGAGTTGCTAACATTTCAACTCAACTGGGGCCGATATTCTTGCAGTGGTGTATTCAATTGAGATTTTAATAGACATTTGGTTATTTTTATAAGTGGATAACTTTTCTGAAATTTGTAAATTTTCGTAGACTTTTAAAGGCTTTGGTAAACTTTTATGTAAACTTCATTTTGATGACCTTTATTAACATTTAAGATTTTTAATGACTTTTGTGAACTTCTTAAACATGATTTTGATTGATAATAGTAAGTTTTTGTGATTTTTATATTGAAACAAATATTTCGTACTTTATTATAAAAAATAGAGGAATAATTATATTTTTTTCTTAAGAACTGTTACTGATTTTTTTTTTTTTGTATTTTAATAAAAAAATCATATATACATATTAATGAATTACTATTAAGATAGTAACATAACAAATAAGGAAATAAATATCAATAAAACAAATAGGTAAGTAAATCATCTTTTAATGGTAAAAAAGAATCAAATAAGATTATTGTGTGTAAAAATCTTACATTTTTTTACTTAAGTAAAAAAAACTTATATTTTTTCCTTAAGAATGATAGTTTAAATTTCTTAAAATGCACATCGTGCATTTGAACAAAAAAAAAGATTATTCTCTCCAAAAATAATAATATTACACTTTTTATATTATAATTATACACTTAATAAACAAAACTTCTTTGTAAAAAATCCTATAAAAATGTGCAATGATGCAAGAATGAGATCTCGTTACTAAAGACATCATTTTCATTTTCATCGACATAGACATTAAGATATAATGAGTGAGCAATGAAATCCATAAGTTGTGGAGTGGTTGGAGAAGTTGATAAAAATAATTGATTAGAAAATTCCTTGTTAACAATGAAGTTCTTATTGAATAAAAGAATCAACAAAAATTAAAAGTCACTAAAAGTTTCTGAGTTGAGGTGAGGAGAAGTTAAAGATTTCTTTATTTGCATTTTTATACAAAATTTTATAAAAGTTGAGATTTGTAACCAAACTACAAAAGTCGCTAAAAAATTAAATATATCTTATTTTTATAAACTCTCTAAAAGTTTAAATTGAATACTACTTTATTTTTTAAAACTCTAAAATTTTAATTGAATACACATAATTTTTTTTAATAATTAAAAATAATCAAATGTCGATTAAGAGGGGTGTATTCAATTGAGATTTTAATAAACTTTTGATTACTTTTAATGACTTAAAAAGTTTGTGTATTCATTTAAAACTTTTAGAGAGTTTATAAAAGTAAGGTGTATTCAATGTCAACTTTTATAGACTTTTAAAAAGTTTTCAAAAGTTTTGGGTTATTCAATTTAAACTTTTAGAGAGTTAATAAAAGTAAGGTGTATTTAATTTTTCGGTGACTTTTGTAGATTGGTTACAAATCTTGACTTTTGTCGACTTTTTGTATAAAAATACACATAAAGAAGTCTTCAACTTCTCCTCACCTTAACCCATAAACTTTTAGAGACTTCTAATTTTTGTTGGTTATATTTTTCAATAAGGACTTCATTGTTCACAAGATGTCTTTTCTTATCAATTATTTTTATCAACTTCTCCAATCGCACCACAACTCTTGGATTTCATTGCTCACTCATTATACTCTAATATCTATGTTGATGAAAATTGATTGATGTCATTATTAACAAAATCTCATTCTTGCATCACTATATGTTTTTTATAGTTTTTTTTGACAAAGACGTTTCGTTTATTTAGTGTATTATTATAATATCAAAAAGTGTAGTATTATTATTTTTGAAGAAAATAATTGTATAATTTTTTAAAAATGCAAGAAGTGCATTTTTTAGAATTTAAACTATCATTATTAAGGAAAAAATATACTTCTTTTTGCTTAAGTCAAACAAAAAAATAAAGCGCAAAATTTTTACACTAATATTTCCAATGATCTTTTCTCAAAAAAAGAAAATTTCAATGATCTTACTTGATTCTTTTCTACTACTAAAGGATGATTTATTTACCTATTTATTATGCTGATATTTATTTACTTATTTGTTATGCTACTACTTTGAGAGTAATTCATTAATATGTTTATATGTTTTTTTTACTAAAATAAAAAAATACTTTTAAAAAAAATTAGTAATAGTTCGTAAAAAAATATAATTATTTATTTTTTTATAATAAAATGTAAAATATTTATTTCATTTTAAAAATCACAAAAATCTATTGGTATCATTAAAATAATGTTTAAGAAGTTCATAAAAGTCACTAAAAATCTTATACGTTGATAAAAGTCATCCTAATAAAATCTAAATAAAAGTTTATCAAATCTTTAAAATTCTACCAAAATCTAAAACTTTATAAAAGTCATTCAATTATAAAAGTAACAAAAAAATCTATTAAAATTTGGAAGGAATCCAACCCTATAAAACCTCAATGGAATACATCCACCTCGTCGTTGCTCAATCTCAACACGACCTCGAGTAAAGCTCTAACGTTTAGCAAAAAAGCCCTAGCGATGGAGATCGATCACCCAATCCCAGAAACACGATTAAAAGACGACGACCTATATGATGCGGCCGAGAGAGGTGATGCTTTGGTCATCAAAACCCTAAGTGAAGATCAGTTCCAGAGAGCCCTCTCGTTGCGTAATGAAGACGGTCGGTCTCTTCTTCACGTCGCTGCCTCTTCGGGTCACGTTGAGGTTAGTCATCCTCTGCAACTCCTGTAACCTTATATTTTGTTTGGGTGATTTTAATGCTGTTGTCCGAACCTTTTTCGGCCTATCGGGAGTTAGCGGGGCTACTAACGGAGAAACCAAGGAAATACTATGTAGCTACGGTATAAAGATATTTTTTTAATAGGGTAGGAAATAGAAAAATAGAGTATTGAAAACTATTGTAGCGAAGGAGATCTTGATTGTGGTATAATCCAAAATCGAGATACATCCAAAAGTAATTATTACTAATTAAGTAGATGACTTACTGATTTGGTATGAGTTACTTGTGTAATAGGTTGGGAGTTCTGGGCGGTTTCTTTCTTAAAAAAAAAAGTAGTTATCCAAAACTCGTTACTTTGCAGTTTTTCCAATCTTTTGATTTTTGACACAATAACATTTGCATTGCCGATTGCTTGCAGCTGTTCCTCACTTTTATCTCCTTCCTCCATTTTTTAATGATATCTCTAGTGTGTATACCCCACATTTATCGGTGCTTATGTGATAAAACGTTTACCACATTGAGGGCATGCAGTTTTCAAGAATGCTTACAAGAGAGACGGTGTTTGAGATAGAGTACAAGTTTTATCTGTTAGACGGAGTGGGTATTTAATGAGAGGTGGAATTGAGAGAGTGAGATTGTGCATTGAATCAGCCTACTGCATAATTTGGATCAAATTGATATGATGTGCAAACAAACAAACAAAAAAGATAGGTTGCATTGCTCCTAATTTACATGTATTTCGTTGTACATATTATAGGTAAATATTTCACCTAAATATAGAAAGAATATAATCACAGGAAATTACAGCTACGCAAGAAATCTGCCTAATTTTTCTCATCTCCTTTAATACAGACCAGATTTCCTATATTTACAGCTGGTACATATTTCCTATTTCCTATTCCTATATTTACGATTGCTTAATTTGTTTTTTTGCTCCTCCGAGAAACAAGATTTCCTCCAATAAAAGTGCAATACCCTGATGTTGACCTCCTATCTGTACTACCTGCCCAATCATCATTGGTATGAACTTCCACTTGCAAATGATCGAATTTTTTAAACATCACTCCTTTTCCAGGTGTTCCCTTTAGATATTAAAGTATCCTATAGGCAGCTTCAAAGTGTTCTCGACCTGGTGAGTGCTTAAACAGACTAATCATGCTTACTGCAAATGCTGTATCAGGACGAGTATGTGACAAATATATAAGTCTGCCCACTAGATACTGAAATCTTTCCTTCGCAATGACATCCTTTGGTTTCACATGATCTAATTTGAGATTCACCTCAATTGGAGTTTCAGCTGCTTTGCAACCTAGAAGACTTGTTTCATTTAATAGATCGAGGATGTATTTCATTTGATTTACAAAAATCCCTTCTCGTGATTTGGCAAACTCCATTCCTAGAAAATATTTTAATGCCCCTAGGTTTTTAATCTCAAACTCAAGACTTAGCTTTTTCTTCAAACTAGCTAATTCATCCTCATCATCACCAGTTAAAATCATGTCATCCACATAAACAATCAGCACTGCTGTTTTACCTTCCTTGGAAGTCTTCTCGACTTTGATTGCATCCATATTTCTTCAATATTTTCCCAAACCGGTCGAACCATGCTCTCGGGGATTGCTTGAGGCCATACAAAGATCTCTTAAGCTTGCAAACTTTATTTTTGCCAACAGATTCTTCAAATCCAGGAGGTGGACTCATGAAAACTTCTTCCAAATCTCCATTGAGGAAGGCGTTTTTCACATCTAGTTGGTGTAGCGACCAATTGAAATTAACTGCAAGAGACAATAAAACACGTATGAAGTTAATATTAGCTACTGGAGCAAAGGTTTCTTGGTAATCGATAGCATAAGTTTGAGTGAACCCTTGGCCACAAGCCAAGCCTTGTATCTCTCCACATTACCATTTGCTTTAAATTTTACAGTAAATACCCATTTCCAACCTTCAATTTTCTGATCCTTAGGGAGTTCTACAACTTCCCATGTTTCATTCCTTTTCAACGCTCCCATTTCTTCCATTATGGCCATCCTCCAAGTTGGATCATCAAGTGCTTCCTTAATATTTCTTGGAATAAATAGATTAAAGATCTTCGACGCAAATACCGTATGATTCTTAGAGTTTTTTATAGGATAAATAATTTGCAATTGGATGATTAGTGCAAGAACGTGTTCCTTTTCTAAGTGCAATAGGAACATCAAGATCACAGTATTCATGTGAATTTTGAGGATTAACGAAATCAATATTTTGAGGAGAATCATGAGTGCCTGAACTTGGAGTAGATTGACAAGGCACTAAGGAGTTAACGGGTTCTCTACCTCTTTTGTGACCTTTTCTCCGTGCATAAACAAGAACCTCATGTTCCTTATTATTTGGATTTTTTGGTAGTGTTTCTTCTTGTCTCACAGATTCAATACTCTTTGACAAAATAGAAGTTTTATCTTCAGATATACTTGGCGTAGAAGCCACAATTTTGGGTAAAACAATGCTGTCCCATTTATTTTCTTCCTCTAATTGGTCCTCACGAAAACTCCTTTTGAAATAAGGTTGATTTTCAAGAAAGAAACCATCAATAGAAATTATGACTTTTTGATTGTGAGGATTAAAAACCTTATACCCCTTTTTTATGTGATGCATAGCCAATAAAAACATATTTCTCAGCCCTTAGATCTAGTTTCGATTGATCCTTGCTGCTAGATAAATGGACATAGGTTTTACATCCAAAAATTATAGGAGGCAAATTGGAAGAAAAACGATTTTGTGGGAAGTAACATTGAAAACATTCAAGGGGAGAAGTGAAATCAAGAACACTAGTAGCATTCTATTAATCAAATATGACTCCGTTAAAATAGCTTCTCCCCATAAATATTTAGGTGCATGCATAGAGAACATAATTGCATGAGCCACTTCCAATAAGTGTCTATTTTTGCGCTCGGCTATACCATTTTGTTGGGGTGTATCAACACAAGTAGATTGATGCTGAACACTCTTGTCTTTCAAAAATTTGCCAAGAGTTCCATTGAAATGCTTCGTACCATTATCAGTATGTAGGATACTGATTTTGGTTTGAAATTGATTTTATATCATAAAAATTTTGAAAGATCATATTAACCTCAGATTTGTTGGTCATTAGAAAAACCCAATACAACCAAGTATGATCATCAATAAATGTGACAAACCATTTTTTTCTCGAATAAGTATGGATCTGTGAGGGACTCCACGCATCACTGTGAATTAAATAAAATTGTCTTGAGGGTTGATAAGGCTTTGAATGATAAATGCTCGTTACTTTTTGATAAAATGCAGCGTTCACAATGAAAACATGAACAATCAATTCCTTCAAATAAAGTAGGACGCAACTTTTTAAGATAGAAAGAACTAGAATCCCTAATCTATAATGCCAAAGCATTATTTATCTTTAACAGAAACAAAACTAAGACTACTCAGTCCATGAGATTTTTCATCTTTGGAGACTTCATCTTCTAAATGGTTGAGCCCATCTATCATCGTAGCACTGCCAATCTTCATCCCCAATTTCTGGTTCTGAAACACACAATAGGAGTCACAAAAGTTGTCACGACAATTGGAATCTTTTGACAATTTACTAATAGATAACAGATTGCATGCAAGCTTAGGTACATGAAGGACATATTTAAGAGTCAAAGTTTTTGACAAACTGATTGTACCTTTACCTGCAATTGGTGTGTAAGAACCATCTGCTATACGGATTTTTTCTTGACCAGAACAAGGAACATAAGTATGAAATAAATTTGAAGAACTTGTCATATGGTTGGATGCTCCAGAATCTATGATCCATGGACCAGATAGAGACACACAAGATAAGGCATTTAAATCGTTACCTGTTGTGCCAAGAAAGCATTAGGAGTACCAGATGATTCGGAATTAGATTTCAGCAGCTTTAGAATATGATCAACTTGTTGTGGAGTGAAGGGGAGAACTTCAACTTCATTCACAGAGGGAGTGCGATTGAACTTGCTGTCATGTTTTCCCTTCCAGTTAGCTGGTTTTCCATTAAGTTTCTAGCAAGTTTTGCGTGTATGCCTTGGTTGATTGTAGTGGTCACACCAAACTCGGGGTTTTTCATTGGGTTTCTTCAGTTTTCCCGCGTAGGATTCAGCAGCTGCCAATGCAGAGTCTTTAGTGTTGCTGTTTGAGCCTTTTTTTCCCTAACATAACCAACCTGCGACTCTCCTCATGCCGAACCTCTGCAAATACCTTACCAATAGATGGAAGGGTTGTCTCCCAATGATTCGCGCCCCCTAACTTCATCAAATTCCACATTAAGTCCCATGAGGAACTTTGAAAATGCAATCATCATCTACCTTCTATTTGTAATGGTTGCAATCATCAGGGGATTTTCATTCATAAAAATTAAACAAGTCTAAGTCTTCCCATAGACGTTTCAGGGAACTGAAATACTTGGTGACAATATCCTCACCTTGATGGAGTTCCCCGAGTTTCAGCATGATTTCATATGTATGAGATTGATTTCCCAGATCTGACTGCATTAAATTGGCATTATCCCAAAGTTCCTTTGCTGTGTGATAACGCATGTAATAGGAACTTATGTCTTCTTCCATGGATTTCACTAGCCATCTCATAAACATGGTGTTTTCTGCATCCCAAGAAGAATAGGATGGATCATCTATGCTTGGTTCCTTCTTTGCACCATTTAAGTATCCAATCTTCCCTCTGCCTCAGATATACATGCGCACAGACTGAGACCAGCATAGAAAATTTTCTCCAATCAATCTAATTGTAGTTATTTGGACTGAATGAGAATCAGACGTGGCTAAGATCTTTTGTTGATTAGATGAAGTAGGATTAGTGACTGAGACATCGGATTGAATTTCAGACATGGTGGAATTTTAGTGGCTAGATTTTCTATGGGAGGCTAGGGTTTTTCAGAATGCTCTGATACCATGCAAATGAACAAATATAAAAGATAGGTTGTATTACTAATCTCCTTTAATACAGCCTAGACTTCCCATATTTACAGCTGGTACATATTTCCTGTTCCAACATGAAGCACTTAAAAGATTGATGCAACTGTATGTTAGAAATATCTTTGAGGTATTATTCACGCTACCGGGCCCCTTTTGTGGCTTTTCTTGTGTAAATTTTCAGTTGCCACTTCTTTTTCTTGTTTTCCTCGCTAGGCTTTTTTCATATAAAATTTGCAATTTGCCATCTTCATTTCTAACTTCCCTTTATTAATTGACTTGCCAATTGGAATCATAATACAGATGCTATACATAGTTACGCACATGACGTGGAAAAAAGTTTTTCTTTTGGGGATTTTTTGCTTTAGTTGTTTAACTTTTTTAATATATTTCTTGTTCATATAAATACTTCCCATTGAAAAAATAATGAAAAATGTAGAATAATCTCTATATTGGCCACGATAAATTGTATAAAATAGTTGTAAAAGGCAAGTGCTACCACTTTTAGTTAAACTTTTTCATCATCATTTTTGCAACTAGAAAATATTAAAGAAGAAACTTTCGCATAACTTAATTATTCTCTTTAATTACTTCAACATTTTTGAATCAGATCAAGCGATTCCTTAATGTCTTTCTGCCATTGATGCAACCACATTATTGGACAATTTACTTTCATGTGGAAGTGTTTGGGATAAAGATTATATCTATAATGGCAGAGCGACATTTTTTTTTCCAGCTTTGTAGACAATTATTTCTTGCTTCCATAAATTAAGCTTTTGGAAGTTAATATATATATATATATATATATATATACATATCTTGTATCACTTGATATCATGGCAAATCCTTAGAACGTGCAATTGATGTCTCCTTCAGACGTATCCATTGGGGATACCCAATGAGGAATCCCCGTGGGGATTCCCGTGGAGATATTGTCCTCCCCATCCCCGTGCATGAAACCAATTTCTTCCCTATCCCCGTCCCCATACCCATTTAAATTCCCCATCCCCGTCCGCGTCGCGGGGAATCCCCGTTCTCCGTAGGGATTCCTCGCCCCATTTACACCCCTAGTCTGGTTTTGCGGTTTTCATGCGACACGTTTTCGGCAAAAAAAAAGCTGATATACATTCCATATAAGTACTTACATGTCCATCAACAAAAAGTACAAGAAAACACGTCCATACATGACCATCCACCATAAACGCAATGATACACACAAACTCAATCAAAATTATGAGTCCAAGTTCATTTTAAAAGTTAAAACAACATGGAAAGACTTCAACTCATCTCATTCCAAGTTCCAATTTCATTCTTTGTTCCTACAATAAAACAACTATTAGAAATAGAAAGTTAGCTGCATGATAAGAGTTTAATAAGAACTAAAAGTTCCAATAAGATTTTGGTTGTGTTTGGTAACTATTCATCTTAAATTTTTAGTGCTTATCCATTAAGTTCCTATAAGAACTTATTAAATAAGGTCTTATAGATTGTGAAGTGTTTGGTAAAAATAATTTAAGAGTCTCTTATTTAAAAATTGTGTGTTCGAAAAATAAAATTTTCATCTCTTGTTACAGAGGTATTTTCTGTCATTTGTTTAGAAAATAGAGCCCTAATTCTTCTGAGATTGAGAGAGGAGCTTCGCTACGATTTTCTTTGATTGCATCGACTATCACAGAGCTTCGTTCTTGTTTTCAATCGCGTCTGTGGAAATCCTAACAAGTCAAATTTTTTTTTTTTAATGCAAAGGAGGTAACACTCCATTTATTGATGGACCCACCACTTTTTCATATGCTGAAATTAAATAGATGTTCCATCGTTGTTAAGAGAGGTTGGTGTTATTCTGATCAGAAAGGGAAGTTGGTGTTATTGGGCTGGGTGTGCAGGAAAGATGGGTACTTTCAATGGTGCAAATTTGATGAGAAATTGTGAGCAATACACATACATATTGAGATTGTGTCAAGGGAAGCACCATTTTCTGAACTTGTTCTCATCCCCATCTCTATAGAAAAGAATTGGGGATGAAACAGAGGGGAGAAAAGAATTGATTTTTTGGACATGGAACTCCAACAAAGTCAAGTGATTATTGAAGAGGAGATAAGGTTGAAATCTGGGAGAGGGAGGGAGGAAAAAGTGTGTGTAAAAGATACATAGAAGATTGGGAGAGGCGGTGGTGGAAATTTAGGCAAGGTGATGGAGTCGTGAAGTGGAGTTGAAGGGTTTGTGCAGCGGATGAGAGCGCAAAAAGGCTAGGGCAGTTTTGGGATAACAAAATAAATCGCTGACTCTATTCGCTACTCGCATTAGTGGTTCTCCACTTATTTTTCCATAAGTTAAGAAATCTAACTTTTTATATAAGATATATTTTCCCTTATTTCCTCTTTTTTAAAAGAAGCCTTTTTAACAATAAGAGGAAAAAAGGAAACCTACCAAACACACTTATTTTAGCAAACCTTTTTTAAATAAGACTTGAGAGAATAAGAGGATAAAATAAGAGTTACCAAACACCACCTTACTTTTCAAGTCAATGACTCAATGCATTTTGCTCGAGTATGACCTGCTAAAAGAAGAAACAAAGGTAATTAATAATTAACAACATTGAAAGAAAAGTATAACCTGCTTCAAGCTCCTCAAGTTCCTCTAATTGTTTTTCGACTTCCAATTTTATTGTACCATATAACCAATCCCGTGTACAAGTAATAGCTTCAATAATCTTTAGAGTCAACGAGGTACGAAACTGATCAAGCACGCGTCTTCCAACACTAAAAGCGGACTCTGAAGCAACGGTAGAAACTGGAATGGCCAATACATCACGTGTCATCATTGAAAGTATTTTGTACTTGAAGACATTGCTTTTCCATCAACCAATGATATCGAAGTCTCCATTTTCTTCTCACATCCCTTAACCAAATATTTATCTACCTCTGACTTGTTTGGCGTACTTGCCTCCTCGTCAAAAAATCTTTGAAATCCAACCACTGCCCTTTTAGCTCTGACATTACCAAACAATGAGTCTTCGGTCTCTTCACGTATACTAGACAATGATTGAGATGACCCCAAATCCTAAGGCCGCACGTGGGGCGTCGCGGCCCCGCAGCCCTGTAACTTCATTGACCCACCGGGTTCCAAGCGCCATTGACGTCAGTTGTCGCGTCTCTACTCCTTGATATGCATGTTAACTCATTCCGTTCAATTAGTTTAGTTAGACAATCGATTCACTTTTTGCATTAAAACAACAAAAGTCTTAAATTAGAGTAAGTAGAACAAATAAGTTCATCATCATATAAAACATCATTCATAAGAGCATGTCCTACTGTGGAAAAGTCGAGAAAGTACTTTGTATATAGGCGACAGTACTAATAAGCAGTAATATATACAAGTATAGTGTCTCTCCAGTCTCCCAATACCCAAAAGTAAAGCAAAATATCAAAATAAAACATACTAGTGGGTCCTCAACAGCGGGCAATCAGATGAAGTCGCCAAGAATCCCCTTGCCCTTACTAGTACTGGGATCTGCACTCAACCATCACAAAAAACAAGATGGAGAGTACAGTTAGTAAGATTCCAAAAGAAGTACATCGAGCATTTATAAGAAAGTAAATGGATATCAATAATCACGTTAAATAATCATGCAGAAACTAAACAGGCAACTGTGCTACGATCATCCCATGAATATATAACACGAGGGAGAAACAAAGTGTGTGCTCGTTGATTTGACTAAACTGTGCTTCGAACCCCAGGATCCTTTCGGTGGGTGCCTCCACTTCCTTTCACCTGGTTCCTCGTGGTGCTTGTTCGACACGCGCACCTTAGTACAACTCAGGTTGCAATTCACCGAGTGTCTGATCACACGTGCTACAACTTAGTCAGACCAGTGAAACAAGCACATCTCAACAGCCTTACCAATATCATCAGCTGTATGACCTTCAACGTCACGAAAATTAATGATTTTCTTTTGCAATTTCCAGTCATCATCAACATAATGTGCATGAGACACATGTAGCTAATATTTTGCAAAGAAGTCCAAGTATTAGTTGTTAAGCAAACTCTTTGAGAATTCTTTGTTAAAATCTTTTTCAATTTTGTCTTCTCAACATTATACATATCCAAACAATCTCTAGTTGTAGTTTTCCTTTTCACTAACTTGAGTTTGGGTTGTATAACTTTGCAAAAGTTAACATAGCACGGGTGTTCCACAAAAATAAAAGGCAATTCAGCTCCTATTATCAATTTGTTAAGGGCTTCTCGACTTAATGTTTGATCAAACTTCCAAAGTCCCATTTGACACTCACCCTTCGACCCTTTACCTTGGGATCCTATTGTCTTTTGTTTCTTATACACTGAGTGCACTTGACTATGTTGGTACTTGGGGCATTTATTTAAATGAGCTGTTATCGTGCTTGTACCATTCATCCTAGGACAACAATACTCATTACCACAATAATTGCAAGTTGCACATGCTACTTTTCCATGATCATCTAATGTTTTGGAATAATGGTCACAAACTCCAGAGGTTGTGCGGTTACCTTTCTATTCTAGCTTCTTTGTTGATGATGGGAAATTTGAGGAGTTTTGAGGAGCGACAATAGGTTCAACACTTTCAACCTCCATTGGTGTAGAACTTGCATCGGTTGATAAGGTTCTAGCTGTTACGTGTTGCGAATCCATCTAGAATCATAGCATGAATAGAATGAGTATGCATACTAAATAACTAACAAATCGAACTAATCATAATTCAAAAAATCTGAATAAACAATCAAGAAGGAGGAAAAGCCAGCAAATGACACTAATAAAAATAGATACTAATAATTAACCAACCAAAACAACCTAAGTTAATTCTTACAAGTAACAATTAGATTGCTTAATATTGTACCAAAAAAAGGTTGCTTAATAAGACTAAGCGTTAGATTGCATGAAAGTAGAACAAACATCATTAGAGCTTTCAAGTCACCATGTAATATTTCAAACACACTTGCAGATTTGATTCCATATTTATTTATTCTAACCGATAAATTAAGTTTAATAACTAATATCTTGACATCCCATGTTCAGCATTAGATTCTCTTTTTTCAAGTCCATTGAAGAAGTTGAACTTTACACAAAACAACAAAAGTTAATTAATCACCTTGCAATTCTTTTTTTTTTTTTTTTTCTTAATATCATTCTCCACAACTTGAAATATTGATAAGAAGTTAAAGAAAGAAGGAAAGTGAGTTACAATGGGATGAAAAGTTCCATTATGAAGAAGCACTACATTTTAAACTTACTAAACATGATGAATACGAAAACAACAATAATAATGGAATCTAATATAGAGATACAAGTTAGTTATAGAAGGTATGATAGAAGTTGAAAAGCATAACTTAGATCATCAATTACTGATGTAGGTTAATCAGTGTTTAAGCCCACTGGTACATAATAAGCTTTTAAATGAGAGAAATTCTAGTTCCTAATCCCTACAAATTAGGATACTAGGAAATTAAGAATGTTTTAATACTATTACGAAACCCCTAAATCCACACATGATTGATTATACTGCATCTAACTTAGACTCAACATTCAATAGGAAGAAGGAAGAGGAAAGAAAAAGGAGCAAGTTCGAACGAAGCACAGGCACAACTATATTAAGCATTTCACCAAACAGGTTTCGTGCATATGTGGCAACACTCAGTTTTTGGTATAACAAGTTAATGAACTACATAATAAAACCATTTGAAATCAGCTTCATTTTCTTGAATAAAACAGAAAATGCAAAATCTCAATCAATCCAACACGTCTAACAAGTCTTACCTGGTAATGCTCGTGCTTGATGCAGAGGTGGCGATACCCCCGTGAGGTGAGCGATGGGAAATCGAAGAGTAGAGAGAAGGGAGGCAACGAATTGACAATGAGTGACGAGGCCGTGGTGGTGGTGAGGTGAGGGACGGGAGGAGAGTAGAGCAACAAGGGAGGATACAAGGGATTGAACGAGAAGAGCAGAGCAGAGAGAGGAGGTGCGTGGTGGTGTGGTGAGCGAAAGGGAAGGAAAAGGCTTGAGCGAGAAGAGCAGAGCAGAAAGAGGAAGCGTCGTGGTGGTGAGGTGAGCGAGAAGGCAAGGGCTTGAGCCAGAAGAGTAGAGCAGAAAGAGGAGGCATCGTGGTGGTGAGGTAAGCGAGAGAGAAGGTGGGGGCTTGAGCAAGAGAAGAGGCGTGGGACGGGGAATGATGAATTGCATTTTGGACTTTGGGTAAATAATATGTTAAAACGGTGAAAAGGTTGGGGTTTGAGGTGTAAAATTATGGAAATTCTTAAAATGTCATTCGATTTGGTGACCGCAGTTTTCTACAAATGAAAACCACCACCAAATTGCGGAATTGCGATTTTCAAGTTTTCTAAACCACCCCCAAACCACGAGTTTTAAAAACTAGACTAGACCTGACGGTTTTGCGAAGACCGCTACACACCCCTAGTATTTATACATGTAATATTAATATACATATTTATAAACCTATCTAGTATGCCATATGGTATATATGCAGTATGTATGTATTATTTAATATAGATTATAAATTTATATATAGATAATATATATTTAAATTGATATATGAAGATACCCATGGGGATCCCAGTGGGGATTACTAATGGGGGTCTATGCAGAGATCCCCACGGGGATCTTCGTGGATATATTTTTTTCTTCATCCTCGTACCCGTACCCATACCTGCGTTGGTACGCCCCCCCATCCTCGCCTCCATCCTCATTTTAATTCCCCGTCCCTCGTCCCCTTGGGGATTCACAGTCCCCACTTGCATCCCTAGACAGAGCACAAAAGCCAGCACCATACCCAGAATTTAGTTCTTGATACCATGCAAACAATAGAAAAGAAGATAACTTTATGATTTGTATATCTAGAGCTTGTACATGTCTTTATATATAGAGATTGAAAGCGCACATAGAAGGAAATACATAAATAAGGAAATATGTGTTGGGATTTCTTAATGTACATACCATTCCTAATATTCCAATATCCATAGCATGAACTTTCCTTTAATAGGTAGTAGGTACCACACCACATCATTCCTCGACTTCTTAATTCCCTAACAAATAGCACAACATCCTTGCAACAAACTTCGTACCGCCTCTAGCATCATTGGTAGCAACTTAGCAAGCTACATGTGGTCACACACTGAGTATGGTAAGCCTTTGAGATGCCACCAACTACTTCGGAGTGGACAATTTAAGAAAATATGGTCACTAGATTCAGTTTCCTCATTGCATAAGGGACATAGGTGGTCAATCTCAATCTTCTTCTTCATCAATTGCACCTTTGTTGGAAAGAAAACCTTTAATTGCTCTTTGCACAACATTTTCATTTTAAAAATGTCTTGAGAATACCAAACATAACTCCAAAGCTATTAATCAACAACTTAACTTGCTATGTGAATTGGGATAAGTACTATGAATAAAGAAGGAACCATTCTTTTCCCAAGCCCATATAACTTTGTCAAGGGGTCTTCGATTGCTAAGAGGAACATTGAGAATGTGACTCACATCCTCCACATCATACATGCTTTGGATTTCGAAAGTGTCCCACCTTTGAGAGCTATCAATTCAAATATGCTCTTTTCTCCTTTGATGGCATAGTTAACAGAACATGATCCCAAATTAGCACAAGTCTTGTACTCTCCTCTGGCTCCTGTTTATATCCCTACTAATTTGCATTTAACATCCATTCCAAATTAGTACAAGTCTTCAAAGGTAATAAGAACACAATCATCGTAGTTAGGTATACTTTGAGATGCTGTTTTTAATACAATTTCCTTCTATGCTCATGTAACAGTTTCTTATTAAGTTATTCCACCCTCTTGTACTCTACTCTATGTAACTGTTTTTAAAACTTTCTATAATGTTAGTAAATGTTAATGAGCTATAAAGTCATGGGCGTGCATATTAAATTTCACTAGTGGATCTTCACTTCCAGTTCCTAGCTTTGTGGAGGTTGTATACTTGGTTGAATTAATAGTAGATGACAACTCAAGTTTCAGTAAAGGCCATATTATTTAGCAACAAGATGTGAAACTTGTTTTAGCCATGATATCTGCATTGGATGTGAAACGACCCTTCCCCGACCTAGGTAGGGTCGCCCAGGCCCAGACCGCCAATTAGGCCTAATACCTGACAAGGCCTAAATAACGGTCTGGCGCACCTAAACAACCTGCGGAATAACATATAGAAAATATGGCAAAAGAATGCAGAATTTGAATTTCAATAAATACCATATGTCACATAACCCCAACCATCAAGTATCTCAGACTCACCTAATAAGCAAATCAAACAATATAAAATCTCCATAACCTTCAAATATTTATAAATGTATCCAACTAACTAAAGAAAGGTTTAACTACCCAACATGCTTGCTTAAGTTGCAACCCTCATTTATAATTTTCTAAACAAATAGCAGATATATCATAAAAGGTTCACGCTGCAAGGTGACTTCAAACAATGGCCTTCCCCTTGCCACGATCTATCACACTCGCCGATGGACCTGTAGTGTAAGGGGTGAGCTAAAGAACCAACGGAGCTCAATAAGGGAAGAACTATGCTCAAATAGTAAACATGCAAGTAATACCTATAAAGCAAAATAAAGCTAGCACGCATTTAAAAATCAAGATAGCATTGAAATCTGAAGCATGACATCAATTCCCACAAGGAGTAAGCATATCATATTCGTAAAGCAACTTAAGCGAGGGACTTTCAAGAGTTATAAAATATAAGAAAATCAACTTTTGCATGCAAAGGGGTTACAAGAGAGATACATAGAATTTAATAGATATAAATGCAACTCCATTGTCTCATTTGTCATTACCTCCCCTTGTTGACCAATCATCATAATATAATAAATATGCGTGGGTGACTTGATTCAACCATGTGTCCACAGCTCCTCGAGAGGCCCAAGTGACTTGGTTCCATCGTGCATCCACGACTCCCCAAAAGGACCTTGCATAAATGGGTGACTTGGTTCCACCGCGTTATTACGGCTCCCCAAGAGGCTCTTAAATATGTAAGGTGACTTGGTTCCACCATATGACTATGGCTCCCCAAAAGGCCTTACATGAAGTCAAACAAAGTAGATAATAACCTCATCCCAAATCCTTTAGTTAAAATCATGAATTCTAAATATATTAGTAGCAAACCACATTTAATTAATGAGCGGAGCTCCCCACTTACCTTGACTCGTCGAGTTAGACTCTCTCGGCCGTCCTCGCGCGCACGGGGCTCGATGTGAACCTCTATGCGAATCTAGACAATTTAAACAACGCTCGCATTATTCAACGATTCGAAATTCAACGTTAATTATTATTCAATTACTTTGGGGTGGGGCCCACTAGTGTGGTTCCGTGGATCCCATGTTACCCGTAAGAGGGTCCAGTGTGGGGGCCCACCCCAACCCTTTTGAAAACATATTATTATTATGTTTATTTATAATATATCTATATATATTATTATATTATATTATTATTATTTTATTTTTATGTTGACCGGTCAACAACAGTTGACCAGGTCCTTTGGTTGATCGAACAAGGAGCTCCTGGTTCGACCAACCATGAGGGGTGGGGGAGCAATTGCTTCCGGCAGCCGCTTAGGGAGGGGTGGCTTTGGGTGCCACCCCTTGTCGTCTTCCTCGCGACGGTGGGGCCCACCGTCGCTGTTGACTGTGGCGACAACCATGACGTCGTCGCCACCCTGTCGTCGCCACCCCCCATTGGCGGTGCCGCCACGCTACCACCACCCTCTTGGTGTTCATCCCATTCAAGCCGCTTTTAATTTATTTTATTCAAAATTAATCAAATCAAGATCGAAAAGAAAGGTGGGGAATACCTTGTTTGTGGAGTCTTTTGCTTTGATCTCTAAGCACCTCTTAGATTTCCATCTTCTTGTTCTTTCTCCCCTTTTTTGATCTAGGGTTTGTAAATAAATTGTGGTGGCTAGGGTTCACAATCTGGTTTATTTTATATTAGGGTTAATTTAATTAGGGTTTGAGGGTAAATTACTAAATTGCCCATGTAGTGGGTCAATTTTATTTTGGGTCGTCACAGGATGTGTGACATTAAAATGGATAGTGTATAATGTCTATTCACTTTCATTGGGTGTGAATGTGATAATATTCGAATATAAACGATCACTTGTCTTTGAAACATATGATCCTGGCCTTGGTGTATGTGTTGAACTTGGTGCAAGAACATGAACAGGTATAGTTTTTTTTTTTGTTTTTTTTTTTTTTTTTTTTTTTGAATTACATGAACTAGTATAGTTGGATATATGGATCTGCTGATGCATGCACAAGAATTCAACCAGTCATATAATCATGCTTTAAATATTTTTTTCCCTTCAAAATAGAATTCTCAAAAAGTTGGAATGTCAATCATGATATATACTGTGATAATTTTAGGATATAGATAATAATATTTCTTGAACAAGACCTTTCTTCCAAGCACTTTGATGTATTTTGAAACAACAAAAACAAGAGTAATTGTAATTGATTTGGTACTGGTTGTTGCTTGAATGCTGGCCCTAATCGATGGCAGCTGCCACTGATTATGTTGAAAGATTCTATCTTATTCGGTGATTCCTAATGGTTGGGATAAGGCTTTCTGCTGATGTCATTGGTGGAAATGGCACAGTGGCAAGCAGCATCATCAGGGTTTTTCTTTTTTTTTTTTGAAGTTTTTAATTAAAGCATTCTTTTACTGCCCTTGATCTAGCACAAATTTGTTAAAAACAGGTGGTGAATATACTCCTAGATGCTGATCGGTCAAAAAATGAAGTGAATAGCATTGATGAAGAGGGTTGGGGACCACTTCATTCTGCTGCTAGTGTTGGAAATGTAGAAATTGTGGCAATATTGCTGAGTAGAGGTTTGCACTGCATTGTTTTTTCATCTTTGTTCAAGTAATCAGAGACAAGTTCGTAGTTCTTGTCTATCTATTGTTAAGATTCTCTTTACTTCAGCCAAACTTACAAGATCAGTAGGCAGAAACTTTACGTTGTAGATAATGTTGAGGAATGTGTTAACTAATTGCTAAAAGAGACAGAAGAAATGTACCAATCAAAGACTTGTACTTTTCAACTGCTTATTTGGAGAAAATCATTGTCACAACTCACAAGTTTTTTTTTTTTTTTTTGAAAAAAAAAATTTCTTACATTTCTTTTCTTAGTGTAATCTATTATATTGTTTTAAGTTATTTATGCTTATTAGGATATTTAAGTTGTTAGGTATTGAGTTTCACCAGCCTATCACTTTCAATTATTCAGTTGTGGATAGCTTCCTGGTAGTCGCTAGCACCAAATGGTCAGAGTTTGAATTTGTGGAATCTCTCCTTCAAGCCTTCAAGGACCAAGTACTATGAGAACTTAAGTAGCTGATATATTTGAGAGTTCTTATTGAACGATTCATTTCAAGTCCTTTATTCTCTTTTTGTTGGTGCAGTATATGCAATGTGTGAACAAAAATATCTAGGAGGGGCGTGAATTGGGTGTATTAAAAGTTTATTGCTCCTTAAATATATATAGTACAAAACAATACAATGTACATGCACAACCACGCAATCAAACTAATAAAGCACCAATGCAAAGGAGGTAGAAGATATGGAGAAGGCCAAGTGTTGATAGTGGTTTGATTCACAAATCTACATCCACTATCTGACTTCATAAGCAATGATTTTAAACATACTTATATTTGCAAATACAAGTGTGCAACCCAAGACTGGCAAGTCTTGTTTGCCTATTTGCAAGTAGGACTCGCCTTGCTTAATCACAGTTCGGACCTAACCTTGCCTATTTACAACTGGGACGTTGCCTAGCCGCAACTAAGGCTTTACAACAAGAAACTTGCAAGTTTAAATACCTCTACAAAAAATATATATAATTGATAAAGCACTCACAAGCCAAGTTTGAACTCAATGCAAATATGCAAGTGAGATATATATTCGAATCTGATTTGCTTGATAAAATCAGTTTCTGTAAGCACAAATCTCTGTTTCGAAACTATAAGAATGGATTTATGATGCACTTGAAAATTTGCAAAAAACAATGAAGCTCATATTGGTTTTATAAGAATGGCTTTATAATGCACTTGAAAATTTGCAAGTTTAAACTCGAATAGTGATACCGAGACCCCTCAAATTATGGGTAGTTCTAAGCTAATAATCTCTGTTTGTGAAACCCAAAAATGTAGAAAAATTAAGCACAAATCCGGTTTCCATTAAATGCACTTGAACTAGCTGAGCAACTATAATGAAAATTTAAGTTCTAACTCTAAGTGCCTTTTTCCAAATAGGGAAGTAGGGCTTACAAAAGCCAAAGTTTAATCTCGCAAGGCCTTTGTTGATGTGGAAAACCAATAACACAGTTCACACAAATTTAGGAAATCAAATGAAAAGATTAAGCTCAAGATTTGTCTGAAAAAAAAGAAAAAATCTCACTATCGAAGTTATAGAAATATCAAATTCTAGTTCTATAGACTAAGTAAAGCTTTTCAGGATGATGAAATCTTACTTTGGAAAAGCTAACAACAAACAGACATTTTTGCCTAGTTAAAAAAAATTTTTAGCTAAAAAACTGTGAAAATGTGGAAATAGGCCTTGAAAAGAGTAGTGGAATGGTTAAAGCTTTTTTTTTTTAGTCTTCTATATTTCTCTCCCATTTTTCGTGGTCTGTTAAATGAAAGAAAACTCAAAATGACCGTTTTTTGTATGTTCTAGAAAAATCTATTGTTGAGTTGAAAGGGAATCGAGACGAACTAATAAGACCTTTTGGTTAGAGAAACCTAGTCATGATCAAGAAGCATGCTACCACGAGGCTAGAAGCATGCTGCTTGGTTTCAAGATGTTACTGAAATGATTTCATGGAGCCTTTGAAGTAGTTCATCATCTTGGTGGCTTAGTAGGGTGCTGCTAAATTTGTGGTTGGGCATTGCTAACTCACTGTTTCAAGCAGGCCGTGAAAACACTTCTTTAACACTATGAAATCAGCATCGGTCAAACCAAAGCACGTTCAAATACCGTTCAGAACATATTTTCCTGATGAGCATTATTTTAAAACTCACTTTCATGCAATTTTGATAGTGATGAAATCATGTGCTGCTGCCATGAATGTCATGAAAAGATGCAGTTTTGACTTGTGTGATTTGTAAGCCATGTACTTTACATAGACCAATACACGACTCAACTTAAGGCATGACTTTGATATTCATCTTGATCCTCGGTCCGTTTGATTGCATTTTTGAGATCTTGAACTTGTCCCTATTCTTTTGATGAGCCACCTTCCCAATATCACGAAGTTTGATGTGCACTCACAAGTCCATAGGTATACTTGTTCAATGTAGATGATTAATATCTGTAACACTTGAGCACACTTATCAGATACTAAGGCATATTTGTTTTTTACATCAAAGCCTAAAGAGGAATCTAACTGTGCAACCACCTTAGCCACTAGTGTGTTCATCTTATAATTATTATATTATGTAAGGTTATCTATTTTTAAGATGGGAATAAGGTATAGACCTCATTTTATTTCATTACTGTATGTGTTTCCTTTAATGGTATTACCATGCCCATCGTACTTCAAAGATCCACCTTATGTTCGAATCACAACTTCTTTGGGAAGAGCTCGCACAACACCGTCAAAATATATTATTTTATTTGGCTATGTTTTACTGATCGAAACTTTTATTTTGCATTAAACTTAAGTGATATGTAGTTGTGTGACAATCTAAACATTTGCGGAAATGTAAGGTGTCTTTGTAATGATTCTTGAGGGAAGTATTTTAAGTTGCACTTGCAAAGTTTGACAATACACAAGCATGAGTTAATGTTTGATGGCTAAGAACGATTTGGATATTGATTAAGATGTACAGCCAGGTGATTTGATTGATGCGGATTTTTTTGCCTTTTATGCGAGAAGCTGCTAATTAACCAAAGTTGCTGGCTTTACTAGTGAGTAGAGAGCAACTAGATAAACTTAGGCTAGTTCCTGTCATCTGTGATTGAGGTATTCTGCCCGTGCTATTTCTTATATGCTTAAGCTGCTTTTTCGTGCCCTTTGTAAAGTATCTGTCTTACACTAATTTCATGCTTAAAAAGTAACAAAACTAATTGTAAACAGGAGCTGATGCCAACTTAAAAAATCACAGTGGCCGCACTGCTCTTCACTATGCTGCTAGCAAAGGATGGCTAAAAATAGCTGAGCTTTTAGTTTCTCATGGAGCGAAGCTTAATCAGAAGGATAAGGTTTTGTAATTTCGTGCCAAAATCTTGCTTATTTCATTCAGTACTTTGTTAGTAATCCTTTGCGGCATTAGAACTCTATGATTTTGTACGTCCCTTCTTCACCTAATCATTAAAATACTTTAGTGTGCATTTAACAGGTTGGTTGCACACCACTTCATCGAGCTGCTAGTGTTGGGAACTCTGAAATGTGTGAACTCCTAATTGAGGAAGGAGCTGAGGTTGACGCTGTAGATAAAGCCGAGAAGACACCACTAATGAATGCTGTCATTTGCAATAACAAAGAGGTAATTTTAGCTTTCAAATTCATGTTCCATGAATGCGAATGTAGGTGATGCCATATATTTATTCATATTTTTCTAGCCCTTCTCGCACTCAATGGTTAATTATTAATTTTATTTAATGTAAGTGGATCTTTGTCTGATGTTCAATACTATTGAACTTTTATGCACATATTACAACAACATAACCTCAATCCCAAAATTAGTTGGGGTCAACTACATGGATCAAATTCTTCCATTGCACTCAATTTAGTGCAATTGAAGGTGTGCTTTCCAACTATTGGGAACTAATTTCTTGAATATATCGTATGTCAACAGGCAATATGAAAATAAGGCATGCCCAATGAAAAATTGGACTTTTTTTGTCAGATTTTTAAAAATATTAAGTATAAACACTAAATCTTAACAATCATAAAGTACAAAATAAAAACATTCAATTTTTTTTTTTTTTTTTTTGGTAATAAGTGCATGAGCACAGTGGAAAAATTTGGTCCACTTAGCCGACCCCAACTAATTTGGGATTGAGGCTTTGTTGTTGTTGGTTGTTGTAGTTTCCAATAATGGTTATAAAAATATATGCTTGTGGCACTTGGACATTGTGGTTGCAAATTGGCATTGGATTCAAGTGTAACTTATTTTTTGTTTTTCTCCCCTTCGTCATTTGCATTTTGTACAACTATGGTTCATTTAAAATTTATACTTTTATTTTGTTCGGAAATTTTTGGATGATATAGATGAACTTATGCAAGGTATACCATTAGATGAAAAGGTGGGCATGTAAGGGAAAGTAATGATGAGTTCGATGGAGAATATGGTTATGGTAATAGAAATGATGAAGGAGACAATCCATCTTTGAGTTTGTTTCAGCATACGATCTTGTCTTAGCTAATGATAGGTTTTGAAAAAGGGAGTTGCACTTGATTACTTTTAGTAGTGGACACTAGACATAAGAAGAATCAAATAGATTTTCTTTTAACAAAAAAAAAAACTGATAGAAAAATATGTAGAGCTTGCAAAATAATATCGCACGAAGCCCTTAGTACCAACATAAGTTAGTACTTAGCAGTACTTGATATTAAGCTAAAACGACTTAATATAAGAATAAAAGTGATAAAGATCCTAGAATGAAGGACTAGAACCTAAAAAATAATGAGGGCCGCTAAGGGCACCCCACCGTTTCATGAAGGCACCCAACTTTTTTGTAAAAACTTCAGCGAAAATGGAAAAGACCATTTTGCCCCTGTATATATATTGATTCAAACCCTACAAACCATTTTGACAGAAAAAATGGGGCACCCCACCACCAAGCTTGAACCTCAAACGACATTGCGTTTGCCGACCGTTTATCGATTCTTGCAGATTGACATCATCCGACAGCGATGTAACAATGTTTGATAACCATATGATGGTTTGAAGGAACTGTTTTTTGTCAACGTAGGGTTTCTCAAATTTTCAGATGTTTTTTCACGGACGCGATTGATTCGGCCTCGCAGGACCGAGAGTTATGCACACGTCTCGGTCACCATCCACCGAGAACTGAATAACAGTCTCGGTAATGGACAACCGAGAGCTATTCTACATTCTCGGTTGGACATCACCGACAAGACATAAACTATACACTTCGACTTACTCTCGTGAAGTGGTGACCGAGACGACAATAAAAGTCTCGGTTATGGACAACCGAGAGCTATTCTACATTCTCGGTCATGCTTGGCCGAGACTGTAAACAAAATCTCTGCCCTGTGTGGCCGAGAACCACGAACGCCCAATAAATGAACCATTGAATGCACTGCCACACAAACATAACAACTACTCTATCAAATGCAACTTAATTAGACTACCAACGCACATTCAAACGATCGATTTCAACACTATCGATGTGTGAACGAAAAACTCGAACCGAGCCCTAATTTGGATATGAAATCGACCAAAACTCAGAGTCTTCAAACTCAAAAAACGTCCTACAACAAAGGAGAGAGACATAGAGGAACGAATACAACTTAGATTCGGGATTGCTAGGTGGTTCGTTGACGAGAAACGGAGAAAGTCAAGTAAGAGGACGGTGGTGGGGTGGTGGGGTGCCTCTGTTTTGCAGGAGGGGTTTTTTGGTGCCCTAGGTAAATTGGTTAGAGGGGTATTTTGGGTATTTCGGGTCTAATTTTTTGGTGCCCTAGGTAAATTGGTTAGTGCCCACATTAACTGGGTGCCTTCATGAAACGGTGGGGTGCCCTTAGCGGCCCTCAAAATAATAAACAATTATGAAGCTAATAAAGGAAAACGTTTAGAGCCTTGATGTAGATGCCAATACGATGTTGCTAGAAGTAAGTAGCTGCATAAGCATTGAACGTGTTAGGAGTAACTAAAGGCCAAGGTTTGAAACTTAGACTTCGCCTTAAGCTTCGCTCTTTTAAAGTATGGAAGTAATTTGAGGAAGTTAACTTCAACGTGAGAAGTTTTAAAAAAATTCGCCGATGTATGAAAGTTTATGGAATTTCACTTTAAATGCTAGAAAACTAAAATTTTTCCTTAAAAATGTTAGAAATATACTCAATCATACAACAATAATGTATAATAATCAAAGTACAATTGTTTAAAATAGTTATTTTGCAATAAACACCTAATTCGCAACTCACGCAACATTAGTATTGTTTTTACATTGCTTCATGTGATAACTTTTGACCTTATTTGCTACTTGATGTGAAAAGAAGTTAAATTGCAAATTTTATTTTTTTTCGGGATAACTTTGATAACTTACCCCAAAAACTTCAGTAACTTCTCCAAAAACTTCGTTGTTTCTTCGAATTCTTGCATTTTTTCTCTTTTTTAATGGTCTCGATGGAAAACATCAAAGTCGATCAAAGTTTGGCGAAACATGTCGATGTTTCAGGCGAAACATGTCGATGTTTCAAGCGAAACTTGGTAAGTTTTACATCGTGACATAGTTTGGCTTCACCATTTTCATTATCGACAAACTTCCACCGAAGTTCGACAAAATTTGTTGATTTTTCAAACCTTGCTAAAGGCTTATGACCTTCAAAGAAGAAAACATAGTGGCATAACGAAGATGACAAAAAAGCGATTAAGACTAAAAGAGAGATATATAGAAAATTACGTAAGTGTCAGATGAAGATGCAAATAATAATTATAGAGAAGCTAGAAAGAAAGCTAAAAAATAGTTAGTGAAGGTAAAACAAACTTCATGGAAAATTTATATAAAAAGTTAGCTAATAGAGATGACGAAAAATAAATTGATAAGCTAGCCAAATTAAGAAATAAGAAAAAGATCTATGTAAGATGTATTAAAGATGAAAAATAAAATGTTTTAACGCGCCAAAAAAGAAATGTAAACTACACACGCAATGTTAGGATCTTTAAGTTAAAGAGGCATCGAAAAATCAAAAAATAAGAAAAAAATGTGGCCTAGATGAAATCCATAGAGGTTTGGAAATGCTTTGGAGAAATTGGATTGACTTGGTTAACAAAACTTTTTATAAAATTTTAATATTAAAATGAATGTCAATGGATTGGAAAAGAAGCATTCTTGTATCAGTATCAAAAAAAAAGTAGATATTCAAAGTTGTTCAAACTATTGAAAAGTTAAACTTATGAGTCATTCTATGAAACTTTGGGAGAGGATAATTGGCAATAGGCCAAGAAAAGAGAAACAACAATATCAGAGAATCAATTTGGATTCATGCCAGGAAGGTCCATTTTGGAGGCAATTTTCCTTGTACGAAGATTGATGAAAAAATATAAAGAAAAGAAAAATGATCTTCATATGATATTTGTAGACTTAGAAAAATCATATGATAGGGTTCCTAGAGATGTTCTTTGGTGGATTCTAGAAAGAAAAATGAGTGCATGCTAGGTACAGACACTATTAAATATATGTATGAAGGAGTAGTTACAACTTACAAGTAGAAAGACATTAGGAGGAACCACAAAAGAATTTCCCATTACAATAGGACTACATCAAGGATCGCCTTTAAGCTCATACATCTTTACTTTAGCTATCGATGAACTAACTAGGCATGTTTAAGAGGATATACCATGGTGTGTTATTTGCAGGTGATATTGTCCTACTGAGTGAAACAAGAGGTTGAGTGAATAGAAAATTAGGACTTTGGAAGAATGCATTTGAATCTAAAGGCTTTAAGTTGAGTAGGACAAAGACCAAATACATGCATTGCGAGTTTAAAAATACAAGACATTGGGATGGATTGGTAAAATTAAGGAAGCAGAAGTTCCTTAGGTGAACCACTTTAGATATCTAAGATTAATTATTCAAAATGATGGTAATATAATAAAAAAAATGATGGTGATATTGAAAATAATGTTACACGCAAAATTCAAGCTGGATGAAGAGATGGATGAGTGCAACAAGTGTGACATGTGATTGAAATATTCCTACCAAGTTAAAAGAAAATTTAATGGGACCACAATTAGGCCAACTATGCTGAATGTTTGTCGGTAAAGAAATAACATGTACATAAAATGAACATAGCAGACATGAAGATGCTTTGGTGGATGTGTGGTAAAACTCTTTAAGATAGGGGAAGAAATAAAGAAATTCAAAGAAAAGTAGGAGTAGCACCAATCTACACAAAGATCAGGAAGGCATTTGTAGTGATTTGGACACCTTCAGAGATGACCTACAAATGCCATACTAGAAAACTCAGCTCAATAGAAACTGAAGAAATTTGACGATGTAGGGATATAATGAAACTAACTTGGGATACATTGATTAGGATAGATTTAAAGGATTTGGAAAGCACATTGTCGATTGCACTAAATCAAGCACAATTGAAAAGTTTGATCAATGTAGACGACTTCAACTAATTGAAGCTTGTGCCAAATTGTCAAAATTAACAAGAGTGGTTTTTACTCCAAAAAAAAAAAAGAAACTTAAATAATGAAAGAGTTGGAGATGGAAGAGTTTCTATCTGAAATTAGAACATCAGTAGCTGTTATAATTTAAACTTGGACCTTGAACCCCATTTCCTTGATCAAAATGTTTTGTTCTAGTCATAAAGAAAGATGTGAGTTTTGTTTAATAGCTTTTTCCATAATAACAAGCCCATAGTTGGACATACTGCTCGAAGTTGGTCGATTCTTATTGGCCAAATTAGTTAAACTATCCTAAGCCTTCACAATTTTTGTTACTATATTCTAACCTTTTGGGAGTTGCTAAATCCTAGCCTTTGTATCCTATGTTAATTTTAAACCCTAAATTTGCTGAGGTGGCACTTCAGATTTAAACCCAAATTACTTGGGGTCGCTAAGTGGATCAAACTCTTCCATTGTGCTCGATTTAGTGTGTGTTTGTGATCCATTTCATAAAAAGCGACAAAAGTTTTTTGTTTATCAACCTATTTCAACCTTCCTTCATTTTTCGAGTATGGATAACGGGTTTCGACTCCTCCTTTATCCGGACTTGGGACCGACTATGTAGAGCTTAAAATGTTCTTAATAGAGTTAAGAGATGATGAGGTGGCTTTTAAAATTCATTATTTAAGTGCCACCTTAGTAGATAAATAAGATACAAATCAAACAACGGGTTAGGATATAATACGAACTACGAGAAGGTTATGAAATAATATCAGCTTCCAAAAGCTTATGATATAATAACAAAGTTGTAGAAGGTTAGAATATTTTAACCAAATCGGCCATTCTTATATTGGATTTTCATGGAAAAAAGTAATCCTACTTACCAAATTTTTTTTTTTGAAGAAATACAAATTTTATTAATCGTCAATGACTCTCAATACATTGAATGAAATGGGACGAGACATGTAATTAATCACAGTAGCAAATTGATTCGCTAATCCTAATTGTTTAAAAGAACATTCAACTGCCGTGAGTTGATTTTCAAGGGTTGCGATTGTAACGATGGAATAATTCGACAATTAGTGATCGTTATCTTGACAAATGTTTGGAACACGACTGTCCATAAATGCAATACTTGAACCATAGCGAAAAGTAAAACTTCCAACAAGGGAAGTAAACACAACTTTTGATGAGGGAAGACAATCTAAACATTCCAATAAAGGAAGGAAACAACTACCTATGAAATAAAACCTAATGACATGTACCAACCCCGTAAATGTAAATCCTTGCACGGTCTTTCAGAAGGATATAGACGTAGAGAAGTGACTCTTGCCAATAGTGAATATGATGGCTGCAACATGCATGAACCTAATCATCTCATCAGATCTGAATGGATGTGAAGTTTTTTTGATTGAAAAAAATACAAAAGAGGTTATGGGAACTATTGCCGATCAGAAGAAAGGATCGAGGGTGGTTCAAAAGGTTGAATCGACAAGGAGAACCAACAAAAAAAACTTAGGGTTTTTGGCTTTATACACAATAGGTTATGGGAACCACGCAGAGTCCTACTTAATGAATTTATCGGTATGTCTTATGGAGTCATTTACAAAATAGACATGTGACCATATATCACAAGTTGGTGAAATAGTGAGCAATCATGGAAGCAATGCGCTGAGGTCATGGATATTGCTTTCGGAGTAGCTCTTTGACCTCCTATTTATTTATTTTATGCAAAATATTAAGGCAGCCACTATATATGGAGGATCCAATTTCGGAACGGAGTTATTAATCTCAACCTATTGAGGAGAAGTTGAGTTTCCATTTCGCTAGAAGTCAAATAGGTCAATATACTAAATATTGAAAAGAAAACATGGTAAATGGACTATAGGGCTTAAGATTCAGGTAATGGGGTTCTCTTATCGTGAAAGGATGTGCAAGGGAATTTTAATGGTGTGATCACTATTAGTAGTATTTAGGCATTTACTAAATCATCAGACCATAAAGAGGAGAGGCGGTCCCTGGATAAAATTCCAGATTGGCAGTTGATTTTGTGTTGAGCTAATGTTCTTATTGTGATCTTTTTGTTGTCAGATTAGTAGATAAAGGCAGCCTGGGAAATAAATATAGAAAGAACCTTAGAATTTTATTTTATGTAATTTCATGAACATGTTCTTATTGAAAGAACCTTAGAATTTGATTTTATGTAAAAAAAAAAAAAAAGGCAACTTGGGAAATAGATATTAATGGATTTTTCATTGGAAAGTCTGTTTGATAATCGTAATAAGCCATGTTATACAAAGAACCATTTTATGAGGTAGGTCACAAGGGGTGTGGTGCCATGCAGTGGTAAAGAAAGGACCACCAAAATTATGACTGAGGCAGTGTTCATGGGTTCAATTCTTAGTAACTACATTATATTCACTTGGTTACTCGTGTTATGGGGTTGGGGTGCGCCGACAACTCCTATAGGATTAGTTGAACCAAAGAAAGGAGGTGCTGAAAAAGGTTTGGACACCCATAGATATATAAAAAGGAACCATATTATGAGGTAAAGTTCCTCGACTAAACAAGGTGGGAAATACTGTTGATATAAACTCTAAATGATCAATTGTTTTACCATTTCCATATGTCAACTCATCAATTTCTTATTGCAATTTATCTTCCTTAATTTGCAGTTGAAGACTGGCTTCACACAGCCTTGTGCTTAAGTTATATCGTGCGTGCATGAATGGTGTGTTGGTTCTTGGTTTTAATTGCAATATATGGTTAACAGGTAGCTCTCCTTCTCGTAAGGCATGGAGCTGATGTGGACGTTGAAGACAATGAGGGATATACTGTGCTTGGCCAAGCATCCAATGATTTGAGGCCTACGCTAATAGACGCTGCCAAGGCCATGCTTGAAGGTTAAGCCATTCATTGTCTCCAATATATTGAGTGGACTGCTTCTATTTCTGATCAATCCAAAATTGCATAGCCATATTCATATGCTGTCTGTCAGTTAGTCATATCAATACGCATCGTTTGCCTTATAACACGCCATATATTACCGAGCTCTTCTTGATAAAGCCTGTATTTCAATGCTTAGGAGTTCCCAAGTTTGGTTTATTTGTATAACCAGTTTCTTGCTGCAACTTTCAGCTCAATTAAGTAGTTTCTTTGGTTATGAAAATTTTAACCACCCAATTTGCATTTTCTTATTCTACAAATATTCGCTTGAGTTTACATGAAAATTCATTATGTTAGATAAGGTCATGAAATCGGATTGCTTTTGGCCGTGAATTTCAATTGATACAGGTGAGGATGATGTGGGCATTCAGTTTGTGTATGCTACAAAACAATTAAACAAAAGGAGATATCTAGGAAAGTGATAATCAGGTCTTTCCTTTAAAAAAAAATAAAGCCCTTGATCCCAAATTAATTGAAGTTAGATGTACCTACATATGTGACATCTCGTAAATTTTACAAACCACACTTAAGCCTAATCCGGACTGAATTAGCGGTCCTAACCCGGACGAAAGTCAAGAGTGATGGACCGGGGTTGATAACTAGACCAACACGACCTGACGACATGACTTAGTCGTCCCTATGATATATGTACGTACTTGATTGTGTGTATTATATATACATACATATATGTATATGTATATATATATCTATCATATATATAGAAACATGAATCACAAATTTTTGAGTGGTAATGAAATTTACCTATTTGCCCATATTTTTTTTTTCATTTCCAAATCAACTTTTTCTTTTGTATCCAAATCAAACTCTAACTCCTTATCAATCCACTACACCTTTTTTTTTCTTTATCCCCAAATCAATCATAAAGTCATTTTCATCAATCCAATACACTTTTTTTAAAGAAGTAATGTCTTAGCATGACTAGCTTGTTTTTTCATTCGCATCTTATCTCAATCACATTAGAGAATATTGATAAGTTAAAAAATGTATTTATATTTCTAATTTTTAGATTTTAATTACAATTTTAAATTTTGTTAACAAATTTTTATAAATTAATTCCCGCGAGCGGAGGGATTGGGGGAATCGTTCGTAGCACGTTTTGAAACTAGTATATATAAAAATAAGCTAATCATGCTAGTACATTACTTCATCAAAAAAAGTGTATTGGATTGATGAGAATGAGTTCATGATTGATTTGGAGATAAAGAAAAAAAAACGTGTAGTGGATTGATAAGGAGTTAGAGTTTGATTTGGATACAAAAGAAAAGGTTGATTTGAAGATAAAAAAAAAGTATGGGCAAATAGGTAAATTTCATTACCATTCAAAAATTTGTGATTCGCGCTTTTATATATATGATAGATATATGTATATATAAATAATTATTAAATGGACCCCGTTTATTGCTTAGAGGACCTCGTTTCTAATTTTACGGCAGTTTCAAAACTGCCCTTAGAAGAAATGACATTTTGCCTTTCATATAAAAAAAGGGTTTTTTCTTCCCCAACCTCTCTCTTCTTCACCACTGTGGACTTCGAAACCCTCTCACCTCCTTCACACTCTCGACGTCGTTTGGGAGGAAAACACCTGATTCCACTTGTGATCGACACTGTAAGTCAATTTCTCCCCGTTTATGCTCATCTTGTGGATGATTTCGAGTTTGTAGGCCCCATTCGACCGATGTTGTTTCCTGTTTTTGGTTTTTAGGGCTTTCAAGTTATTGTTGATTTCGACTTCATCGGTTTGAAATGTTGAAGGATTCCTCAAAATGAAGCCATCGTTACAATGAAGAGGGTTTTTTTTTATTTTTATTGGGTGTTGTTCATCGAGGAAAAACCTCCATTTGAGGTTGCAAAACCCCGTGCTCTCCAGAGTAACAGGGTTTATGGTACATGTCTTGGCCCATCAACTTTGAAATATACAGGTACATTTATATTTTCTTCAACCGAAAGGTCACCTATGGTTATGGCACATGTAAGCCATTATTGATACTTAACTTTCAGCTTTATCAAGTCGAAACTCATGCTTAACGTGTCAGACATGTTGGACCGACACCCTCTATGTTTCTTCTAAAATTTGTTTCTTGCCTCAGTTCTTGACTAATTTTTGTTTCTTATAGGTTGCTACATGCGACGCAGTAGGTATATCTGCCAAGTATTTCTCGGACTTAATGATGATCTTTACACCGAATGTGCCGTTTAAGAGGAGAGAGGATGTAGTGGCTTGGGCTCAAGAAACTGCCAGGTGTTGTGGTTTTGTAGTAATCATATTGAAGTCTGATTTAGGTGGCATTGGCCAGGGTAGGTGAGCTAGGTTGTCAATAGGTTGGGAGAGGTATGAGGCCTTTAGAGTGAAAATTTCAAAGACAAAGCAAATATATGAGAGGAATGGAAGATAAGACGATTGCGGGGAGGAAAACACTGATTGGATCCAAGAAGCGTGGATGCCAATTTAAGATCGATGTAAAATACGAGCTTGATGGATTATGACACGTTCGGGTTGTGTGTGGGGTACACAATTATGACGTCACTAATTCTTTGACTGGAGACTATTATACCGGGAGACTTTCTATTGATGAGAAAGACATAGTGCGAGATATGAGCAAGACTAGTGCTCACTTTCGATTGGAGACTATTATACCGGGAGACTTTCTATTGATGAGAAAGACATAGTGCGAGATATGAGCAAGACTAGTGCGAGACATGAGCAAGACTAGTGCTCACTTTTGGTATATTTTAAGTAACATTAAGTATAAGACTTGTGCGAGACATGAGCAAGACATGAGCAAGACTGTTATGAAATTAATTTACAATGAAATGGCTAAGTTGAGAAAGATTGAAGCTGACGGGAAGAGTAAGATCCAGCTTCTACTCCACTAGTTGGATGAACACAAATACATCGAACATCATTCTTTTTGGCTAGGCGCGTATAGCGTGAAGGATCTATTCTTTTCCCACCCTAATCAGTGCAACGCCTTCGGTGTTTTCCTCGTGTATTGATAATGGATTGCACTGATAAGACAAGTCTGTTCAAGTACACTCTACTTAAGATTGTCGGGGTCACTTTGATGCACATGACCTTCGTAGTGGCACATGCGTTTTTAACTAAGGAGACTAGGACTGACTTTGTGTAGGTGCTTGACAGTTGAAGCCATTATTGGATAAGTGGTAACACTCGAGTGTTATTTTGATAGATAATGACTTGGGTTTGATTGCGGTAGTAGAGGATGAGCTCCTCGACACAACCCACTTACTTTGTTCATGGCACGTGAACAAGTACATTGTCGCGAAAACAAAGGATCTATTTTCTAAGGAGGAGGATTATAATACTTGGTATAGGATGTGGATTAACTTAGTACAGTCCTAAATTGAGTCAACTTACAATGGTCGCCTTGCAGAACTAGAGGCGAAGTATGTTGGAGTCCCGGGGTTGTTGGACTATGTTAAGGACACTTGGTTGTGTTAAAAAGAGAAGTTTGTGTATGCATGGACCAACAATGTATTGCACTTTGGGAATGCGACTACTACTGGGCCTGAGGGTGCCTATAATGTACTGAATAGAGAGCTTGGGACATCACAAGGTCATTTTTGCGATGCTTACAAGTCGATCCACGATGTTCTTACCCACCAACGACATAACTTGGAGGTCTCTTTCAATCGATCCATGCACATAGTGGCATATGAGTATCAACACCACTTGTACAGTAACATCATAGGCTTCGTGGCCCGACATGCATTGCATGTAATTAGTAAGGAGGCAAGAACATTTAATGAAGGTGTTGGCCTTGATAAGGCAATTTGTGGATGTGTTTTGTGGGCCACTCAAGACTTGCCATGTGCGCATGAGATCACAATGCATTTGCTTGATAGTAGCCTTATCATTCTTAATGAAGTCCACTCGCATTGGAAGAAACTGAACATACATATAGCCGCTCACGGCCTGCCATATGCGCATGAGATCGCACTGCATGTGCGCATGTTGTAGTAATGGGGTCCTCTAAGAAATAGTCCATTTAGCTGCTCCCTATATATACATACATATATATATATATATATACATATATATATATATATATAATACTAACTGTAGTTGAATCAAATCGATTGAACTATGGTTGGTGTAGTTAATAAGAACTCTAGATGCACATCAAGATACATGTTGGGTGAAATGGGTAGTAATCAAATCTCCTTAGAGACAATAGACACTTAAATTAGATAATGTACAAAGCTTAAGTATGAGAATATAAGCTTCCATACACATTAGATTATAGAAACATAATAGTAAATGGGAGACATTATGAGGTGGTATATGGTTTGATTTTCTCAAAATCGTATATGCTTTGATTTTCACATTAATGCGGGGCTTTAGGTATTCTTCTAATTATGGAAAGAATTAAGGTCATACTTTAAGCATGGACAAAGGTTCCATGGAAAATGGGTTGATGGTCCAAATATATTTTGGCCGTTCTACGCTAAAAAGAACACTTGTCACATGCAAAATGTCGAAGAGTGTCCACGCTTAAGGATTGGTAAGTTGTTAGCTTAACTTAATCAAAACCAATTAGGCTAACATAATAAACCATGTATATATGTTAAAACAAATAAAAGTCTTAGTCATTTTGTCTGTTGGAGTTCTTGCAACTTAGAAAAGGGAAATTGATGTATGGGTAAATTCTTATGGTGCATAAATGATTAAAACCTAAATCTAGAGTGATTAGGTCTATGGGAACTTAGTATTGTTGAACCACAAGCTTTGATATTGATGAGCAGTCAATCTAAACCGAAGACTACCCTTACTTGTTTCACACTCCATTATGCAAGAATCAAATTTTTTAAGAAGCTTGTTAATCATGAAATAAATGTCATTCATCTAAGAAAATTGATAAATTAATTTATTTGTAGATTGCCTCGATTTGAGAGATCATATAGTAAGTTACCATCTCTTAGTTCATAAAGGTTATAAATCTTCATAACTTGCAACTCGTGGAAGGGAAGCTATGCTTCGAGATTTAGAGGTTATGACAAAGGTTATTACATTTGATGAACATAGTCATGAACTCAAGGTTAGTGAGATATCGGTGGTTTGTGAATTTCTGGAAGTCTTTTCATCCGACTTGCTTGGACTTCCACCACCACGTATTATCGACTTAATCATTGATCTTATTCTTAGCATCAAACATATATCTATTCCTCCAGATCACATGACACTGAAGGAATCACGTGAGTTGCAAACTCAGCTCGAGGAGTTGTTACAGGAAAGGGTTTGTCCATCTTAGTATGTCACCGTGGAGAGCACCGGTTCTTTTTGTGAAAAATAAGGACAAAACCTTATATATGTTAATTTAATATAGATAACTTAATTGGGTGACTATTACGAACAAATACCCATCGCCTAGGATTGACGACTTGTTTGATCAGTTGAAGAGTGCCATAAATTTCTCGAATATTAATTTTGAGGTCTGGTTATCATCAACTTAGGATAAGGGATAAGGATATCTTATAGACGGCTTTCGGTACTCGTTATGGACACGTCGAGTCTATAGTAATGTCATTTGCGCTCACTAATGCTCCTACCATGTTCAAGGATTTGATGCATAGGGTGTTTAAATCCTATCTTAACTAGTTTATCATTGTGTTTATTGATGATATTTTAATCTATTTGAAGACTCAGAAGGAACATTCGCACCACCTCAGAGTAACATTGCATATTTTAAAGGATAATAGACTGTATACCAAGTTTAATAAGTGCAAATTCTAGTCTTCAGAGGTCAAATTTCTCAGACATGTGATTAATGCTGAGGGTATATCAGTTGATTGGGCGAAGGTTGAGGTAGTCCACAATTGGCCTACTTCTACCACGGTGTTAGAGGTTTAGAGTTTTATGGGGTTGGTGAGTTATTATAGATGATAGCTTTTAGCAAAACATCGATTTTCCTATATTCAATTGAAAATAAGCCATATCCTTATCATTGTAAATCTAGCTATTGGATAAAACACAATAAAATAGAAATACGATGGCATTAATACTCAATGAAAATCATGCCTAATCTAAACTAAATATTATTCTGATTATGCTAATAAATAAATAACTTATAACACAATCACCTAGAACATCCGCTCGGGTAATATGGCCCTATAGATTAATCCTAGTTAATACTTCTATAGTTGTCGTCAATAATCATAAACATAGAATCAGAAAATGATATATCATAATACATATTTGCAACTATGCATACAATATCAATAAATAACTTAGGATCATGATTTCACTTTGGAGTACCACTCGAGCAAAGCAAATATGGCTGTTGATGCCTTGAGTAGGAGAAGAACAGGTAGGAGAATGTAGTTACTGCCAGAGCTTCTCAGTTTAAACTTCTGAAGGAAGCTTATGTGACGATGATTCTTGAAAGTTCAGCTGGCACATCATCAACTGAGAGAGCTAGTTATAAAACTACTAATCTTATTTTTTGTGCTTAAACTCAAGTTGAATTGGAGATTTTTCAGCGGGTGGTTGATTATCAAAAAGCTGATAAGGATTGTATAACGCATCAGAGGTTAGCAGCTAGTGTGGATTATTTAGATTGGTTAGTTTCTAGTGATGGTGCGTTACAGTTCAGGGATAGATTATAGATTCTAACTTAGGATCAGTTAAGGTAGGAGTTGCTACGGGAATATCATAGATCTCTTTACTCTATTCATTCATGTAACACTAAGATGTATTGTGATATGAGACGTATTTATTGATGGTCTGGGATGAGGACTGATATTGCTAAGTTTGTAAAGAGATGTGAGATATGTCAGTAAGTTAAGGCTGAACATAGGAAACCTAGATGGTTGTTGCATACTATACCTGTTCCTAAGTGGAAATGAGAACATAGATTGATGAATTTTATTTTCAGTCAACCTCTAAGTTAGTGTAAGCACGATGCAGTTTGGGTTGTCATTGACATGTTGATGAAGTCTATGCATTTCTTGCCAATTTTTGTGCGAGATCCTCTAGGCAGATTAAGTAAGGTATACATATGTGAGGTATTGAGATTTCATTAAGTTACATTGTTGATTACTTTGGATAGAGATCTGAGATTCTCGTCTAGACTATAAAGTGAATTTCAGAGATAGCTGGGAACTCTTTTAAACCTTAATATGACATATCATCTTCAGATTAATGGGCAGACTGAGCATCTGATCTTGGTGCTAGAGGATATGCTTCGAGCTTGTGTCTTGGAGTTTAGAGGCGTCCGGGAGAAATACATTCCTCTGTGTGATTTCTCTTATAATAATAGCTAGCAGGCTAGCATTGGAATGACTATTTTTTAAAGCTCTGTATGGTCGGACTTGTCATTCACCCGCATGTTGGGCTGAGGTTAGAGATATAATTTGTTGGGACCAAAATTGATTTAGGACTACACAGTGAGAATTCAGCAGATTCGTTAGCGTTTGGCTACAACACAGCTAAAATAGAAGAGATGTCAGGAAAAGAATTCATGGGGGATGTTACACTTGTGGTGCTCTTTGTCCTCTAATGACATCCATCAACTCCGTCATACGTCAGTCATGTGCCGCATCTAACTCATCCAATGCCCTACGATTACCTTCGTTCATCGTAAGTTCCTCTGCCACAAACATGTCCTCAAGTGCTCTGCGATGAATCTCAACCATCTCTACCATTTGGTGCTCCATCTGAGCATGCCAGTTTCCATCGTCAACCATCTATGCACCTTCGGTGCTCCTCTAGCCATAGGAACCTCCACCTTGAGTAATCATTATGCACTATGAGCATTTCAAGGAGTTAGTTCCATAAATTAACACATGAGACATGATAAACAAACAACATATCTAATGATATAGATATTATATACATAAGAAAATAGTATCATAACATATACTTGTCATTTTAAATCCCTTTCCACCTTAAGCTTGGTCACTTATGCATATTAAGTCAATGCAAACTATAAGCCTTCGCAAACGATTTCAGTACTTAACTAGAACCAACCTTTCCTAAGTTCAACTACTTACTAATACTTAAGGTAACTCAAGTTAGATACTATTTGGATACTATTTGTGATTTTCCAGTGAGTCCTATTCCTAATTTTAGGATTGGACTACACTTTTCTCTATAAGCTCTATTATCTAATATTATGTCATCAATTGTAACACCAACCGTGACCTTTCATAATGATTGACCTAGCCAACATTCTTTAGGTTCTGATGCCTAAGCTCTAATACCAACTAAGACGACCCAAACCCTGGTGGGCCTAGACCGCCTAGCCTAATCCATCATCAAACCATTTGAGATAACCTACTGAGTCGGGCGATGATTTAGTAAGCCTCCTATTGAAAAGAAACTAAGGCATTCTATAATAGACAAACTAAGGTTAATATGTGCGGAAATAAAAAGCCTTTAATGTCTAATAAAATGCAGAATTAATAGTAGAAGTCTCACAAACAAGAAAACATAAAGTCCAGTGGGCTTAGATATCTACCCATATGGAATTCCCTGTTTATTACATAAAACATCTCAAAAACCAAATAAGAAATATAACTTAGACAATGCACAAGAAAAATATATCCCACGCTACGGTATCACCTCACTCTTTCCTTTATCCTGAGCAATAATTGGGGTACTTGGGAGGAGGGGGAGTAGTGGGGTGAGCAAATATTCAACGGGCTCAGTAATGCAGGAGCCTGCTCAACCATCTAAGTAATACCTAGCGCAATAATAACTAACATGCAACAAAAGATTTTAAGGAAACCTATTATCATTTTGGGCAAGAAACGAGTACATAAACGAACAAGTTTGCAATGATACATGAATTTCATAAAATCAAAAGAAGTGGAAACTAGATATTTTAATAGACGTGAGCTGAACACCTACATAACACATGAATGGAGACCCTGAACTGACTAACAAGGACATCAAGCCGCACATATGCTTGAACATCAACATGACTCATCAAAGGGAAACCCCGAACCGGTCATGAAGGACATCAAAGGCTTTTCTTATGAAATTTGAACATATGTACACCTTAAGATCTCATAACCATGGAAGAAGGTACCAGTGGCCGTCGGCCCTCAAACCCAAAGTATAAGCATGCATTCGTTAATACCAGTATAATAGTTCAACAAGCATTCATATGAAAAGAATCCAAACGATATATCAAGCCAGATCAATAAGAGTGTAGGGATAGATTCCAATGAATTTCACAATTTGATACATGATTCATATCATAACTAGTAGCAAGGCATGATTGAGAATAAAACAAACCACACTTTTACCTTGAAGCATTGCCATCCTATCTAATCCTAACTTGGAATTTCCTATCTAATTCTCCTCATGTATACAATGATATATGTTCATGTATGTATTATTAACATGTTTTTTAGGATAAGTTTACTCAATTCATATTAACATCTGATTTTAACGGCCCTAATTCCCTACATACTGGGTCCCGCCTAGCCTAGACCCACGCAAACCCCCAAGTCAACCTTCTAGTCTATCAACATAAGTTAATTCATAATAATTTTAAGTAGAGTTATTAGCATTTTTCAAGTTTTACAAATTAGTGGAAACAATTTATACGTTAAATAACTAAACAATAAAGTAAAAGAGTCGGACAACCTAAATGTGGAACTCTGTTAATATAGGTAATCATGTATATCTCGTGTCAAGTGTAATAGAAAAGAAAAATGATGCACAACTCGTGTATATCTCTCGACCCAAACAAGTATCCCAAGTGTGATAAAACAACATATATAAGTAATACAAAAAGTTAAAAACCAATAAAAGTGAGTAAGGGAAGGCCGCTCCTGTACTGATGAGCTACCTTAAGCTAGTGATTAGTGTTAATCCGAATCCTAATTAACTTGAGTTAGGCTCGTGGTTAAGTTCGACCTACCTCAATCAGCGTGTGCATGGGTTTATGTGACGATTTGTGTTTGTTTGGAATGTTTGTTGAATTTATAGGTTGTAGTATAAAAAGGAAATTTATACACAAGCCTATAATAAAAAAAGTAATTACACAATAAATAGCCGGTACACCAAGTGCGACGAGTAGGTCGTGACATGAAGTGCACACCAGAGAACACTAGTAGGCATGTTCGTTAAATTTATTGGTAAGAAAATACGCGAAGTATATATATTTATATATATATATATATATCTGATATGTAAATATATATAATAAAACTATATGTTTGACTTGAATTATATGGATCGTTGGATTGCCTCAAGATGAGCGTAAGTGTTGATGGTGTGCAAATTTGTATCACTTTAAAGTGTGTTATTTTAACACATCAATCACTTGATCAGCCTCAAGATAGCATGATTCGTATCTCGAGGAGATTCATATATATAAATCCAAAACCATCAAACTTATCCTCGTAGTTTCAATTTGATCAATCGAAAGTGTGATAAAAACTAAACAGTTGAGGGTTTGATCTAGAGGTATCAATTCAGGAGGGAACTTCGTGAGTTTGTAGAGATCAAACCGTTGTTAGATAAGAGATTATCACGTTGGTAAGTAAGTTTTGAGTTCGAAGTTCAATTCAATAATTATTGATAACTTCTCTATGAATTGTTGTTGTTGATGATTCTAAATGAGTTTATACCATACTAGAGGTCCTTCCTAATGTTTTAGGAGAGCGTTGGATGTTATTTTAGAGATTTGGTAATGGAATAGTAGTTGTTGCCCTGTTCACTGTCGAAAGAGTGCATGTTGAAGCATGCTCCACCTAAGAGAGGAGTGCGCTCCCTTTATCAATTAGGATGAACCCAGTTGGTGGAGCGCGCCCCACCGAGTGAGGGAGCATGCTTCCACCCAAGAAAGTAGCAATTATGCTATAATTTACTCAAAATCTCCAGAGGTTTTAGGGACTGATATAGGGTTTTAAACATAAGGTATTAAACCAATATTAACCACAAATAGTTTGTGATAGGTGTTAGATCACTGGGAAAGCGTTAGTGACCCAAAAACTTAAGAAGTTTGGAAATGAAAACCTAAATCGAGGTAAGTTTGGATTCACTTATTTATCAACGTTACGTGGATATGTTAGTATTTATAGTTCATATAATTTATGGACTGAATGTGGGACTACGTACACCGTGATATTTTTACTAAATGGAAAATGGTGTTTAATATGATATGCAAAAGTAACTTCTGGAATTGAGATTAGGTTTTATAGGAGATGGGTTTGGCCTCCTAGACTATATGTAACTCATGTTCTGTTCGATAGGTTACATGGATCACATATTCACTAAAGGATTTGGGATAAAGCTATTGGACATTAATGGATTAAGTAGATAACACATTGACCAATAGGTTAATATAGCAATCACATTAATGGTGTCAGTGGGTAATTCACCCTAATTTTACAAATAAAAATGGGAATCATAGTGTAATGGTCATTGATGGTTTGACCTGCATCCGTTATTTATTAGATTATATGTTGCTCATAAGCTTGTTAGCTATCTTTGGTGCATATTGTTATTGCATATCATTCTTGATTATTATATGAAATTTTGATGGCTTTGTGAATCCTTACTTACTGAGCAAGTTGGACCGCTCACCCTAATTAATATTTAGGAACACCGAAGAGCGCTACGACTATAGGATATAGAAGACTTAGGAGTCTTGATCTTCTCTTCAATGTAATGAATCTTCCCTTGTCTTATATATATTTTTTGAGTTATAATTTTGTAATATCACAACGGATGTGAGATTTTATGTAATCGAAATTTATTCCAGTTTGAATTAATTTTGTATATCATATTTAAATATAAAAAATAATTAATTTTTGTTGTGTTTAGTAATTTTTACATCGATATTCGATATAAAATTGTGTTTATTAAGAGATAGAAGGAAAGGCTGGTGGCTCTAGTTAAGTTTGGCTGGGTTATCGGTGTTTAATTAGGGTTTCAGGCCGAGTATTGCCATAATTAGGATAGGGGATGCTACAAATTAGTATCATAGCCTAGTTTAAGGGCTTCGTTACATTTAATAACTCTAATATAGTTTGCTATTGGAGACTAGTTAGAGCCCACTCTAGAGCTTTAGGTGATTTACTCTGATATACCTTGGTACCATAACCTTAGTTTACTAACTTTGAGAATTGTCTCGAGTTATGAAGAAGCTTAGGACATGATCAATGATTTTATCATGATTTTAGGGTAGCCAAAAGATAAAAGACTGAGATATGTTATTTGTTAGGTTTTATTATATCTGCCTAGTAGATAAAATGATTATGTTTTCTCTAAATAACGATAAGATGGTTGAAGTCCATCGATTTCTCATGATATGAGAAAGCATTGAAGGTAAGAGTTCAAGAGAACCTTAACCTTGATGAGTTCGAAAAAGAAAAGACATAAGGAAAATTCACAAAGATGAAATTAAACTCTTCTCCTATTATCTGTTGTCAATGGTCTTTGTTCTCACTAATATTATTAGGCACATAATAATCAGTGAAGAAGTATCTAATGGATCTAAACCTTAAGACGTGTATTAGGAGAATGGAATTTATGAAACAATGGAATACTGAATGATTTTACTTTGAATTCAAAGATGGTAGACCACTTAGAGATATGATTTTATACTAGTGTTGAGACTAGTTGAGTCTTATTCAGTAAATAAATTAGTGGTTAATGATAAAAGCCTATTTAAGGTTAAGAAGCCATTAATGTATTTATACTTCATAAGTTGTTATGAAGAGAAGTTCCAGATATGGTGTGATTCCATATTGGAATAACAAGCAATTCTCGGATAATGAAAGATGAAATTGAGAATTTAAAACTGAAAGATAGTTCAATCTTGAACATAACAGTGAATTGGTAAGATATCCTAATATGATATTTTAGACTGGTATAATCTAAATTGGGGAGAATAAGTTATCAAAGAATATGTATGTGATAGTGGGAATAAATATTCATTGCTCAGAATTGTTAACTTATTTTGATAATATGGTGAAATCAGCTGCTCTCAAGAGTTAGTTGAGATATAGTTGTCACGGTAGTATGATTAGAGTTAAGGATATATTTAAAGATGTTTTTCGGCGATTGCTAGATCACTTTAAGTGGATGGTAGAAATTGTTAGAACTTACTAGAACTCATGCTATATTCATGAATGAAGGACGTCGAGTTTTGAAAACCCTATTTAAATTAAGTTGTTACTGTGTCATCAATAATAGCATGGAATCTTTGAAGACTTAGAATATGCACAAGCATTACCGTATAGAGTTGTAAATCGTGACAATAAATTAGTTCAGGCCAGATTTTGCAAGTGCCAATACTAAGTTTCAAAGGTAAATTACTTGTATGAGTGTTGAATATTAACATCAAATCCAGGGATTTGACTAGACTCAAACAATTTGGGATTGTCTTATATTCAACACAAAGGCAAAAGGAAAAAAATAATCTTTAAATAATTAAATATTACAAATGATTGATTTAGGGATCTCTAGTATCATTGTATAATTTATTTAATTAAATCAAGTATGAGGATTGTTGTAAGCTAAAATTAGATACAAGGATGCCTTAGAGGAAGTTGAAGCATAGTTTAACTTCAATGTTTGCTTGATGATAGCTAAATTGTGGAAGAAATTAAAGGATTGATCCTAATACTATTATTTAGGTAAATATGTGTGTTGACACAATAAAACAAAATTATAGCTTATACTTCTAGCTATATATGTAGTTTAAGACATTTGAGAAAAACTATTAAGAATTGATGATATTGAAAAAGCTATTTTGGTAGTTGTACCAAATGTGGAAATGCATCACTTGTAAATAAGAGGAAAACTTTATTGAAAGTCTTTTAATCAATCTTAAAAGAATCATTAAAACACAATCTGGAGGTATAAAAACCAGTGGATTGGTGTAAGCAGTGAATTCTAAACTGTGGAAGTTTGAAAAATGTAATTGTCAGAGTGACTGAAATGGAAGGTGAGACTGATACCTTGGATTTCTCAAAAGTTAGAGATTCACTCTGAAACATCACTCATTAAAAGGTAATGTGTTGACAATGCCTTCAATAGGAAAGGGACAGTGGCTGTAGTTACAATACAAGCTAGTCGGTAATATCTCCTAAATGAGATGTATAATGATATCAATTGAAGTCCTGCGCAGGAACATCATTAGCTGAGTAGTCTGGATTGGTAACTACAAGTCTGTCTCTTTGGAGCTTAGATTGAAGTGAGCTATTGATGATTGAATGAGTGATGAATGGTTAGCGAAATTGATTGAGATTATCTAGTCGATTTATGGTTGACTACTAGTTATTGGTATTTTATAAGGATAATCTAAGATCAGAACATTGAGCATGCAAAGAAAGATCTTGGAACTTGAATAAAAAAAGGTAAGACAAGAATGTTATGAGAATCTCATGGATTTCTTTGTAAGAATCATTTAGGTAAAAACCTAAATCATAGAAATAAGAATGAGTTGTTGGTGACCTGGGATAAAAATTAACAGTGTTAACTTATAAAGAAATATGAGACATATCAGTAAATAGAAGCTGAGTGTTATTAACCTGGAGGGTTATATTATTCTTGTTATTTGTGAATGAAAAATCATGCTCTGAAATTTATGATGGATTAACCAAAGTTGTAATGAAAACTAAATGCTATTGATATTGTAGTTGTAGAATTGATAGAGTCTTTAGATTTCTTGTCAATATCATGGTTTAATTCTCGTGGAAGAATAAACGCGCTATATGTATGTAGAAATAGTTGAGAGTGTCAGAGAACTAGAGTTATTATTTCGGTGAGGAACCAGAAGTTTGCTTCCCAATGGGGAAGAAATGCATAATAGCTGGGAAGGACCTTTCTCAATCTTAACATAATATATTTGTAGTTATTCTTAGTTCTAAAGAATATAGTTTTTGAGCTTATGACTTGGAAGGTGATAATTACTGGAAGAAAAGGTTTGCCGTGTAGGTTCTCTGATATTGATATTATCAGGCTATATATGACGTTGTGAGTATTTCCCTAAAAATTGGTTTGCTTAACTTTGTTGTCAATTGGTGTGGCACGAGAAGTCAATATACAAGTTAATTTGAGCATGAAAAGAAAGATCTTGGAACTACACAGAAAGGTGTTAACAGATTGTTAGTATGCAATTACAACTTAGATAAATGGAAAACATATGTTGACAAACATCATAAGATGTTAAAATGTTCAAAAAATATATAAAGAAGAGTAAACGACTTGAATTTCTCGAGAACTATGACTTCACTCTTGAGTATCACCCATGCAAGGCAAATGAGGTTACTGATGTCTTGAGTAGGATAACAACATGCATAGAGAACGTAGCTACTGCTAGAGCTTCTCAGTTTATACTTCTTGAGGAAGCATCTATGATGATGATTCATGATAGTTCAATTGACACATCATCAACTAAGAGAGCTAGTTCTAGAGCTACTAATCTATTCTTCTTTGTTCATAATTGGACTAAACCAGAGATGATTTAATAGGTGATTGGTTATCAGAAAGCTAATTGGGATGTTATAGCGCGTTAGACATTAGCGGTAGTGTGGATCGTCCTGATTGGACAGTTTCTAGTAATGGTATGTCACAGTTTAGGGATAGGTTATTGGTTCCAACTCAGGATTAGTTGAGGCCGAGTTGCTACGGGAATCTCATAGATGTCTTTACTCTATTTATTTAGGTAACACTAAGGTGTTGTGATATGAGGCATATTTATTGGTGGCCTAGGATGAAGACTAATATTGCTGAGTTTGTAAAAAGATGTGAGGTATGTTAGCAAGTTAAGGCTGAGCATAGAAAACCTGGAGGGTTATTGCATTCTCTGCCTATTCATGAGTGGAAATGAGAAAAAAATATCGATTGGCTTTTAGTTTCAGTTTACCTCTGATTTAGCATAAGCACGATGCAGTATGGGTCAGTTCACAGGTTGACAAAGTCTACGCATTTCTTGCCAGTTTCCATGTAAGATCCTATTGACCAATTACGTGAGGTGTACATGTGTGAAGTGTTGAGATATCATGTAGTTCCAGTGTTGATTACTTTGGATATAGATATAAGATTCATGTCCAGACTGTTGAGTGAATTGCAGAGACAACTGGAAACTATTCTTAACCTCATTACGACATACCATCCGCAGACTAACATGCACACTGAGTAATTGATTTTGGTGCTAGAGGATATGCTTCCAGCGTGTGCCTTGGAGTTTAGTGGTAATTGGAAGAAATATATTCTTCTATGTGAGTTCTTTTATAATAATAACTTTTAGGCTAACTTTGGAATGGCTCCTTCTCAAGTTATATATGGTCGACCTTTTCATTCACCTATGTATTAGGCAGAAGGTGTAGATACAGTTTTATTGGGGCCAGAGTTGATTTAGAACTACACTTAGAGAACTTAGCAGATTCGCCAACATTTGACAATGAAATAGCTAAGATAAAGGAGATAAGCCGATAAGCATCATATGTTTTTGGAGTTTCCACATGATGATTTCGTTTTGTTGAAAGTCTCACCTATGAAAAGACTGTAAGGTTTGGATTGCAAGGTAAGCTAGCTCTAAAGTACATTGGACTATTTAGAGTGTAGGAAAGAGTTGTTCCTGTTGGTTACAGGTTAGAGTTACCTCCTCAGCTAGCTGGAGTTCATGACTTCCACGTGTTTATGCTTCACAAAATGAAGACTCAGTTCACTCCAAGGATTGATTAGGTTGAATTTGATTTTCGAGAAGACTTATCTTACGAAGAGTAGCCATTCATATCCTTGATCGTAAGATTCAGAGGTTGAGAACCAAAGAGATTCCTTTGGTTAAGGTGAAATGTCAATTTCATGGAGACGGGGAACTAATTTGGTAGTAGAAGTCTTATATGAAGGAGCAGTTACGATTTCTTTTTGAAATTACAGGTAATTTTACCTTTACTTTAATTTTGAGGATTAAACTGTTTTAAATTGGGGAGATTGTAACGACCTGTCCCCTTAAGCTAGTGATCAATGCTAATCTGAGTCCTAATTAACTCGAGTTAGGCTTGTGTTTAAGTCTGGTGTAGCTCGATTAGAGTGTGCATGAGTTTGTGTTTATTTGGAATGTTTGTTAATCTTATAGGTTGTAGTATAAATGGGAAATTTATATACAAGCCTATAATTGAAAAATAAGAAATTAAATAATAAATAGCCAATACACCAACTATGATGAGGGGGTCAGTGAAATGAATATGCATGCCCGAGAACACTGTAGGCATGTCCGATAAATTTATTGGCAAGAAAATACACAAAGTATATATATTTATATATTTTTGATATATAAATATATAATAAAACTATAAGTTTGATTTGAATTATATGGATCGTTGGATTGCCTTGACATGATGGTAAGTGTTGATGGTGTTAAAATTTGTGTCACTTTAGAGCGTGTCATTTTAACACTTCATTCACTAGATCATCCTCGAGATAGCGCAATGCATATCTCGAGAAAAATCCATATATATATATATATATATATATATATCCAAAACCATTAAACTTATCTCATAGTTTCAATTCGATCAATCGCGAGAGTAAGAGAAACCAAACAGTTGATTGTTTAATTTGGAAAAATCAATCCAGGAGGGAACTGATTGGGTTTGTAGACATTAAACCACTGTTAGATAAGAGATTATCATGTTGGTAAGTAGGTTTTGAGTTTAAAGTTCAATTCGATAATTGGTGATGATTGTTTTGTGAATTGTCGTTGTTGATGATTCTAAATGAGTTTATACCTTACTAGAGGTCATCTCTGATGTTTCAAGAGAGTGTTGGATGTTGCTTTGGAGATTCGGTAATGGAACAGTGGCCGCAGGCTTGTTCACTGTCAAGATAGTGCAGGGTAGAGCGTGCTCCCTTCATCAATTGGGATGAAACCAGTTAGTTGAGTGCGCCCCACTGAGTGAGGTAGCGCGCTCCCATCCCAGAAAATAACAATTGTGCTGTAATTTACTTAGAGTTTCCTGAGGTCTTGGGGATTGACTTAGGGCCGAGTTTTAAACATAAGGTGTTAGACCTATATTAATCACAAATGGTTTGTGATAAGTGTTGGATCACCGGGAAAGCGTGAGTGACCCGAAAGCTTAGAAAGCTTGGAAACAAGAAACCTAAGTTGAGATAAGTATGGATTCGCTTATTTATCAATGTTGCCTGGATATATTAGTATATGTAGTTCATATAGTTTATGGACTAAATGGGGGACTATCTACACTATGATATTTTTACTAAATAGAAAATGATGTTTGATGTGATCTGTGAGAGTTACTCCTAGAATCGAAATTAGGTTTTATAGGAGATGGGTTTGGCCTCTCGGCCTATACGTAACTCTTACCCAGTTTGATAGGTTGTGTGGATCACATATTCATTGGAGGAGAACCATTGAACATCAATGGATTGGCTAGATAGCACATCAGCTAATGGGTTGGTCTAGCAATCGCATTAATGGTGTCATAGGGTAATCGACCATAGTTTTACAAATAAAAATGGGAATCATAATATAATAGTCATTGACGGTTTGACCTACATCTGTTATTTATTGAATTATATGTTATTCATAATCTTGTTAGCTGTCTATGATGCATATTAGTATTACATATGATTCTTGATTATTACATGGAATGTTGATGGCTTTTTGAAGCCCTACTTACTGAGCAAGTGGGAGTACTCGCCCCAATTAATATTTCAGGAATACCGACGAGCGCTACGATAATGGGATTAAGAAGATTTATAAGTCTTGATTTTCTCTTCAATGTAATGAATCTTTCCTCGCCTTATATATTTATATTAAGTTTTGTATAATCGAGATTTATTCCGGTTTGAATTGATTTTATATATCATATTTTAATATTAAAAAAATAATTAATTTTTGCTGCATTTAATATTCGCTTTACATCAATATTCAATATATAATTATGTTTATCAGGAGATGGAAGGAGATGATGTTGACTCTAATTAAGTTTGGCTGGGTTACGGAGGCTTAATTAGGATTTTAGGCTGAGTTTTGTCGTAATCGGGTTATGGGATGCTACGACTCCAATGTCCTCAAAGTAGATCGCTGAGTATCTATGCCTTGCCCTTACTGGACTATGGATATGAACTCAGTCAAACATAAGAATGCCGAGTCCAGTAAGTAAAAGCCAATAGGAGCTAAACGGTAATTCAAATAAATAAAACAGTCTAAAAGTCATGTGGATAGAAAGAATACTATAATGAAAAGCATGATAATAAGATTGTAAAATGAGATTACAACGAGAAATGAGTGTCAAAAGAAACAATTTGAGAAGCGCCCAAGTAGTGTAAGACCACCGAATGCGGGTGCCACAGGGTCAGGGTCATATAGTCGTGACAACGCCGAGAAAACTCAAGTCCTAAGACGTGGCGACGCTTGCTGTACCTAGACCATTGTGAATGAGAGATATCAATGGTGCCACGGATAAAACACATCTCATTCTAACCAAATTATCTAGTGACTCGAGGTCATGGCCTCGGTTGCAAGCCGATGACCACTCCATCAAAGACACTCTCATGAATTACTTGACCCTCGGACATTCACATAAGGGTCAGAATTCCAAGAAAGGGACAATACAATATCAATAAAATATAAGCTCAAATGAACAACCGCACATTTCCTAGCTAGTTTTACTTGCCTCAAATCACGATAATACATGCACTCTCGCGGCTCCAACACGCTCCCCAAACCAATCTCGACACTCAAACTAGTATGCTAAGTCCCTGGTAATCATTTTGATCAGTTTATATTGTGATAGATTCCATTTGTCTTACTAATCCACTACTATGTATAATTCAGTCTATAATATGATTTTCTTTACATTATTATTCTTATTATATATAGATATATGTATGTATGTATGATATATAAATATATATAACCACTTAATGCATCAATAAATCTCTACAAACTTGTTTTAGGAATCTTACCATTTATTGTTATTATTATTATTATAACATTAGATTAATTTTTGGTCACATAAAAATCTACTTTTACTTAGGTACAATAGTATATTCTTTGATTGGCTTACTTAAGCACATCAAAGTAGCTTATATACCCATTTTGTCTTAAAATCAACTTAGGCTTTTTATTTTAATTAAATTCAAGCCCTCTAATTTACTTAAATGATTCAAGTGTAATTATTCCATTAACTTATTAAAACTCATTAATTTATACAGCTAAATTAATTCATTTGTCTTTAGACTTATTTGTCTTTATTTCACAACTTAGACATATTAGATAAATAAAATTAGCTTACTTTATTTATTTGACTTAGATACTTAAGTATTTCTAATTAATACCTAAGTTATTTGCTAACTCAATGTTGTACTCAAATTTTCAATTCTCAAGTGGATAAGTTTATCATTCCCACATATTTCTTGACTACGCCATAATATATTAATGAAGATTCTCTATTGATATTAGGTCATCCTTTCTCAGCTACTTCTCATGTTATCTTGGATACCCTAAATAGAACCATCACTTTGAGAGTAAATCATCAATAAATCACTTTCTAGAATGGTACTATAGTAGAAAATTCAATATATACATTTAATGTGTTAACTACAAGCATGAAACCTATATCTGGATAAAAAAAAGATATAGAATCAAAAAGAGAAGTTACTCTCTATTGCAATCAATAGTCAAATACTTAGGAATATATTGTGTTACACTGGAGCTTCAATGAATATGATATCGTTTCCTCATTTTGTCAAAGTAAATCTCTACAAGAGAATGAATGAAATAGACCAAGAAACTGAAATTTACCTTACAGATGGATCCATTATGGATACACTAGGACGATTATATGATGTAGAAGTTAAGAATGGCACATTTAGTTTTCTACTGGATTTTATTTTTCTAGATCACGGTCTGGCAGATGATGTGGATATCATACTAGGAAGACCTTTCCTAGTAACATCTAATGCAATTCTTGATATAGCACAAAGAACCATTACATTGCGTGTTCAAGATGAAGAAGTTATTTTCAAAGATGGTGAATAACTCTTACCAAAAAAGAGCCCCATAATAATTTTTGATCTAAAGATGAAACTCCTTGATATAAACTTAGAATAATATTGGAATGGTTTAATCGAGCCAACAATAGCAAGCAAAAACGCTTTATGGGAGGCACCCCATAATCTATCTATAATTATATTTTAAGATTAGAGTTAGGCTAGTTACTATATAATGTCTCTCTTTTTGACTCTCTTTTTGAAAATATTTTTGGAATTTATGTTCAAGAGTAGCTTTGAATATAGGGATGGATGATCGAGTTGCTGTTAGGGCATGTGCCCTAGGTCAATCTACAAACATTGTTTATCTTAAAATTTTAGTTAATAAAATAGAGGTTTTATTTGCTATTTTATTATAAGCGATTGCATGTTTACCTTATAATAAGATCCATGGGTCTTTGTTGAAATATCCTAAATATCCTTAGTCGGTCTTATACCGAGAACTATAATGAATTAAGACTAGTGTGAATCTTGATTGATCCCCCTCGTCGCACTTGGTGTACCTGCAATTTATTGTTTAATTATTTATTTTATGATTATAGACTTGTATATAAATTCTCTTTTATACTACAACTTATAAAATTTATTAAATATTCCAAACAAACACAAACCATCACATAACCCATATACACGCTAATCGATGTACATCAAACTTAACCACTAGCCTAACTCGGGTTAATTAGGATTTGGATTAACACTACTCACCAGCTTAAGGTAACTGGTCGTTACAGTCTCCTCAATTTAAAGCAATTTTATCCTCGAAATTCAAGTAAACGTAAAATTACCTGTAGTTTCGAAGAGAAAAGGAAACTGCTCCTTCATATAAGACTCATATATTCCTAGGTTTCTCCGTGACAATACCATTTCACCTTAATTAAAGGAACCTCTTTAGTTTTTAGCCTCAGAATCTTACAATCAAGTATCTGATTTGATTATTCGTCGTAAGATAAGTCTTACCAAAGATAAAATTCATTCCAATCAATCCTTAGATTGAACTAAGTCTCCGTTTTGTGAAGCACAGACACATGAAAGACATTATAACCTCCAACTACTTGAGGAGGTGACTCTAACATTTCATAAATATGATTCATGTACTTAAAACGACCTAATGTACCTTGGAGCTAGCTTACTTCGCTATCCAAACCTATATATTCCTTTCATAGGTGAGACTTTCAACAGGACAAGATCATCCTTTCAAAACTCCAAAAACCTATAATGTTTATTAGTTTATCTTTTTTGTCTTAGTTGTGTTGTAGTCAAACACTAGTGAATATGCTGAGTTTTTTATGTGTAGTTTCGAATCAACTCACACAGAGAAATGTATTTCTTCCAGTTATCTCCAAACTCCATGGCACAAGCTCTAAGTATATCCTCTACCACCAAAATTGACCACTCAGGCTGCTTATCAGTCTATGGATGGTATATTGTACAGAGGTTCAGAATAGTTCCCAACTGTCTCTGCAATTCACTCCTTAGTCTGGACGTAAATCTCAAATCTCTAACCGAAATAATTGACAGTCAAACTCCACGGAATCTTAACACCTTACATATGTACACCTCACATAATCGGTTAATAGGGTTTCACATGGAAACTGGCAAGAAATATGCAGACTTCGTCAACCTATTAACTATAACCCATATAACATTGTGCTTATGCTGACTCAGAGGTAGATTGTAAACAAAACCCATCGATATATGTTCCCACTTCCATTCAGGAATTGCTAGAAAATGCAATAACCCTCTAGGTTTCTTATGCTCAGCCTTAACTTGTTAGCTTATCTCCCATCTCTTTACAAACTCAACAATATCAGTCTTAATCCCAGACCAACAATAAATATGCTTCATTTCGTGATACATCTTATTGTTACCTAGACGAATAGAGTAATGAGATCTATGAAACTCCCATAACAACTCCTGCCTCAACTAATCCTAAGTTGGAATCTACAACCCATCCCTGAACCGTAGTGTACTATCATATGAAACTGACCAATTAGGTTGATCCACACTAGTCACGAACATCCAACGTAATATATAATCCTGATTAGTTTTTTGACAACCAATCACCCATTGAATCATCTCCATTTCAGCCCGAATATGTTCTTAGAGGAACATATTAGTAGCTTTGAGACTAACTCTCTCAGTTGATGATATGTCAGTTGAACTTACACGAATCATCATAGATACTTCCTCATGAAGTCTAAACTGAGATGTTATGGCAAAAGCTATATCTTCTACGCCAACTCTTCTCTTACTCAAGGCATCTGCAACCCCATTTGCCTTGCCTGAGTGATACTCTAAAGTAAAGTTGTAGTTCTTGAGAAACTGAAGCCATCTACACTTCCTCATATATTTTTCCATTTATTTGAGTCGTGAATTACTCAAGCTCAAATTGACTTGTATCATTACTTCTCATCCCACACTAATTGATGACGAAGTAAAACATACAACCTTTTAAAGGAAATACCCTCAATGTTTATAGCCTGATAATATCAATACTAGAGAACTCACACATCAAACTATTTTTTCTAGTAACTATCACCTTCCAAGTCATAAGCTCAAAAATTATATTCTTTAGAACTAGATTAGCTGTAGACATATTGTGTTAAGATTAAGAAAGGTCCCTTCCAGTTATTATACATTTTTCCCATTGGAAAGCAAACTTTCGGTTCCTTACTGAAATAATAATCCTGGTTCTCCCTAATCTCTCAACTCTTTCTATACACATATATCTCACTCACTCTTCTACAAGAATTTAACAATGATACTAGTAGTTTCAAACATTATCAGTCCATAATTACAACATCAACAACTTTTAGTTGTCATCACAACTTAGTTTAATCCATAATAAATTTCTAAGCATGAAATTTTATTCATATAGGGCAAGAATAATATAAACCATCAGGTTAATAACATTTAGCTTCCACTTGCCGATATATCTCATATTTCTTTATAAAATTGACATTTTCAATTTCATTCTAGGTCACCAACAACTCATTCTTATCACAATAATTTTGGATTTCGCCTGAATAAATCTTCTAAAGAAATCCATGAGATCTTCATAACATTCTTGCCACACTTTTTGTTCTAGTTCCAAGAACTTTCTTTACACACTCAATATTCTGATTGAGATTATCTATAATAATATCATTCACTAGTAGCTAATCCTTGACCTACTAGATAATATCAATCAATTTCTCCAATAATGCATCACTCAATTAATCGTCATTAGTTCAGCTCCAATCTGAGCTCCAAAGAATAGACTTGTCATTCCCTATTTAGACAACTCAAGTGATGATGTGCCTGCGCAGGACTTCAATTGTTTGCCAGAATACATATCATTTAAGATATATTATTGAGTAGCTTTTATCACAACTATAGCCCCTGCCATTTTTTATTCAAGGCATTGTCCACACAATCGCCTTATTTATTGATGTTTCAAATTGAATTCCTAACTTTTAGGAAATTCAAGGTATCTTTCTTACCTTCCATTTCTGTTACTTTGACAATTCCAGTTTTCAAGTTTCCACAGTTTGAAATTCACTACTTACACCAATCTATTAGTTTTTATACTTTCAAGTTATCTTTTAATGATTCTTCTAAGATTTTAAATAATCTCTAAGAATGATTAAAGACTCTCAACAACTTTTCTTTTTTATTTACAAGTAATTCCTTTCCATATTTGGTACAATTACCAAAATAATTATCCCAAGATTATCAATCTCCAATAGTTCTTCTCTAATGTCTTAAACTATATATATAGATAGGGTTATAAGCTACAATCTTGTTTTATTGTGTCAACACACATATTTACCTAAATAAGAAGTATTAGAATGAACCATCTAACTTCTTCCACAATTTAGTTATCATCAAGTAAGAATTGTAGTTAAACTATACTTTAACTTCCTCCAAGGCGTCCTTATGTCTAATTTTAGCTTACAACAATCCTCATACTTGAGTTAACTGAATAAACTACATAATGATACTAAATATCCTTAGATCAATCGTTTATAATATTCAATTATTTCAATATTACTTTCCTCTTTTGCCTTTTCGTTGAATATATGACAATGTCAAATTGTCTCAATCCAAGTCAAATCCCTTAATTTGCTACTAATACTCAACACTCATATAAGTAATTTACCTTTGAAACTTAATATTGACACTTGCAAAACCTGGCATGAACTAATTTACCGTCATAATTTACAATTTTGTACGGTAGTGTTTGTGCATCTTCTAAATTTTTAAAGATTTAATGTTATTATTGAAAACAATAAAAAGTTAATGAAAATAGGGTTTCAAAACTCAACACCCTTCATTCATGAATATAGCATGAGTTCTAGAAAGTTTTAATGGTTTCTACCATCCACATAAAGTGATCCAACAACTACCTAAAATCATCTTTAAATATATATCCTTAACTCTGATCATACCACTATGACAACTAGATCTCAACTAACTCTTGAGAATAATTGATTTCACCTTAATATCAGAATGAGTTCTCAATCTTGAGCAATGAATATTCATTCCCACTATCGCACGCTATTCTTTGATAACTCATTCTCCCCAATTTAAACTATACCAATCTAAAAACATCATACTAAGATATCTTACCAACTCACTTCTATGTTCTAGATTAAAATGTCTTCCAATTTTACCAGTTTTAAATTCTCAATTTCATCTTTCATTATTTGGCAAATTGCTTGTCATTTCAATATAGATTTTCACCATATATGGAATTCCTACTTCATAATAACTTAATAGGTATAAATACATTAGTGGTTTCCTAACCACAAATAGGCTTTTATCATTAACCACTAATTTATTACTAAATAACTTCAATTACTTCTCATCTAGTCTCGATACTAGTATTAAATCATGTTTCAAAGTGGCTTACTGTCACCCCCCTCAATAGCGAGACCCGAATTGGCTGGGCTGGGCAGCTGGTAACCTAGCAAAAGATCGAGTTTCGGAGGACTCGGGTGGTTCCATGTAGGTTAGATGCTGGATCTCGGAGGGTTGCAGCATGGCCTGCGGTGATGCGCGCATGCAGTTGGGAAATTGCATGTGGCAGCGTGATGGGCACGCGCAGATGGACGCGCGCGCGCTGGGGCGAGCGTGCGTGGACGCATGGTCGAGCGCAAATGGGCGCGCGCGGATGGACGGGCGCAAGGCGTGATTTCCCTTGGCACGACGCCTTGGCACGTCTTGGCACATCTTGGCGCGAGGCACGGGCGGACTTAGGTACGCGCCTTGGCACGAGGCACGGGCGGACTTAGGTACGCGCCTTGGCACGAGGCACGAGCGGACTTAGGTACGCGCCTTAGCGCGAGGCAGGAGACACGGGCGGACTTAGGTACGCGCCTTGGCACGCCTTGGCACGAGAGCGGGCAAACCTTGGCACGTCTTGGCACGAGCGCGGGCACGGGCAAGACTTGGCGGAGTAAGTATGCACGTGCTTGGCACATGGAAAGTGTTGGCAAATCTTGACTTGGGCGTTGACCCAGGTCAAAGTACGCTTGGTCGAATTTTGGATGTTTTCTATTGGAGTCGAGGAAACGGCTTAACATCTACTATAAGGAGAGGTGTGCTCTCTCCTTGGGGTGGCATGGGCGGACTAGCAGGGACCCTCGAGCATGCCTTGGGCGCAATGCCAAGGCACAACCCATGGACGGACCATGGCGTCGGCCACCCTTCGAGCCGGTGGGACTCAACGGAGCCCCGGGTAGCACGGCGACGCGCCTGGGCATGAAAGGGCACGTCCAGACAAGCCCCTGTCCCGTAGAGAACATGGGCCACGACCCTTGTGGCGTGGCTAGACCAAGTCAAGACGGTTCCAAGGCAGTTGTGTAACTTCCTTGGTCATGGGCTGGAGCCATGACCAAGGCACGACCAAGAAGTCCCGAGTACCAGGAGCCTAGGCGAGAAACTAGGCACCTTGATCAGTCCCTGTCCCGAATGCGAGGTAAATCGAAGGCTTGGGCGGACCAAGTCTTAGGCGGTTGTAGGTGGTTAGGTAACTACCTGGATCATGGGTGAAAACATGATCAAGCCACGTTCCAGTAGCTTCAGGCACGAAGAGAATGTGCCTCTTGACTAGGGGGTCAAGGTAGTTATGGCGCGAGGTGGCAGCAAGGGGAGCAAGGCAGTTCGGTAACTGCCTTGACCACTAGGGGTGGTGTTTTACCCAGTCTAGACGGTTATGTAACTGATTGTAGGCTGGTCTATAAAGCCAAATGCTCTATGTGAGCAAGAGGAGAGGTAATTGAGGGCGAAAATGCATAGGAGTGCATGAGTAGATATATGCCTTGAGTTCCACAGTTGTATTCCCAATTGAGAGCTAATAAAACATTTCCTTGTTGTCCACTGCATTGGTTGTTAGTGCTTGCTGTGTGTTTATCTTCCGCATTGAGTATTGGTTGTGCTGAACTAGGGCGGTCCCTAGGCACCACAGGGTTGGGTGGAGAGTGAAAAATTCCTAGTGAAAAACCCCTCTTTCATCGGCCCCGTGACAATTGGTATCAGAGCCAACGTTCGGAGACGATGGCGACCCGAGCAGCAAGCAATCTAGGCGAGAGAGTTGCTCACCTAGAGCAGATGATGGCAACACTGGCGGTCTCGGCGGACACGGTAGGGTCTTCAAGGCTGGAGCAGCGCCTTGAAGGCTTGGAAATGTTGGTGGCGTCTTTGGTGGCTAGAGGAGAGTCACAAGAAGCTACAATAGCTATGTGGGAATCCAGATTTGCGGAACTGGTAGCAGAGGTGCATTCTGTGGGAGAACGCACTAGTGAAACTGCTACGAGCATGGCTTTGGAGTTGAGCCTGCTGAAGAGAGCCGTGGGCGGATCCTCGGAGGTTACCGTTGCGGCGAAGCTTAGAACAAAGGTACCGGAGCCAAAGAAGTTCTCAGGCAAGCCGAGCGCTAAGGAGCTTGAGAATTTCCTTTGGGATATGGAGCAATATTTCGCTACGGCTCGAACGGAGGAGAGCCAAAAGGTCATATTGACCTCCATGTACCTAGACGGCGATCCAAAACTTTGGTGGAGAACCAGAGTGGATGATGATTCGGCAGCGGGCAGACCGAAGATTGTGGAGTGGGAGGTGCTAAAACGGGAATTGAAGGATCAATTCCTACCCACGAATGCGGCTTGGCAAGCGCGGGAGGCGCTGCGCCAATTGAAGCAGAAGGGGACGGTCAGATAATACGTGAAGGAATTCTCTTCCTTGCTGCTGGATATCAAGAACATGTCCGAGGAGGACAAGTTGTTCAATTTTACCGCTGGATTGCAAGGATGGGCGCAGTCGGAGTTGCGGAGACAAGGCGTGAAGAACTTGTCAAGTGCAATCGCTGTGGCGGATAGTCTTATGGATTACAAGACTAGTGGTGCTTCTTTTGAATCAAAAGAAAAGAAGTACAAGGAGTAGGATCGAGCTGGCGGATCCAGGAAGGAGGAGGAGCCTTCTTCAAAATTCGATGCTAGTGCCAAAGCATCAATGGGGAAACAGGGCTATTTCATATGTGACGGTCCTCACAGGGCAAAGGATTGCCCAAAGAAAGGGAAGCTGAAAGCAATTGTTGCGGAGGAACCAGAGACTCGGATGAATCCTTTGCAGTTGCTGAATACAGTGCAAGCGCAGAAGGCTGGGGCATCAGTAGGGCCGATGTTCGTGGAGGCTCAGATGAACAACCAAGCAGTGAAGGTGCTGATCTATTCGGGAGCCACACACTCGTTCATTGCGAAGAACCTAGCTCGGAGGCTTGGTTTACAGCTTGCTGAGAGTGCAAGCATGGTGAAGGCAGTCAATTCCGAACCGAGGAAGGCTATGGGCGTAGCCTCAGATGTGGGCATTCGAATCCACACTTGGGAGGGCAAGGTGAATTTGATTGTTGCTCCGCTGGATGATTTTGAGATCATTGCGGGAAATGATTTCTTGACGGCTGGGAGAGTAGCCGTGATTCCATCACTTCATGGCTTGTTGATCATGGATGAGAAGAAGCTGTGCTTTGTTCCAGCGATACGAGGCAGGGGCAAGGGCAGTGCACCAAGGCTGGTGGCATTGCAAGTACGTGATCAGATGGAAGTATGTTGCTCTGGTGGGCAGCAGTCTGGTGGACAGACGGAGGAGTGTTGCTTCGGTGGGCAATAGCCTGGTGAGCACGCAGACGCGGAGTGTTCGATGAGGGCATCGAACCATTCGGCGGGGGGATGTTTGTCACCCCCCTCAATAGCGAGACCCGAATTGGCTGGGATGGGCAGCTGGTAACCTAGCAAAAAACCGAGTTTCGGAGGACTCGGGTGGTTCCATGGAGGTTAGATGCTGGATCTCGGAGGGTTGCAGCATGGCCTGCGGTGATGCGCGCATGCAGTTGGGAAATTGCATGTGGCAGCGTGATGGGCACGCGCGGATGGATGCGAGCGCGCTAGGGCGAGCGCGCGTGGACGCATGGTCGAGCGCGCATGGGCGCGCGCGCATGGACGGGCGCAAGGCGTGATTTCCCTTGGCACGGCGCCTTGGCACGAGAGCTGGCAAACCTTGGCACGTCTTGGCACGAGCGCGGGCACGGGCAAGACTTGGCGGAGTAAGTATGCACGTGCTTGGCACATGGAAAGTGTTGACAAATCTTGACTTGGGCGTTGACCCAGGTCAAAGTACGCTTGGTCGAATTTTGGATGTTTTCTATTGGAGTCGAGGAAACGGCTTAACATCTACTATAAGGAGAGGTGTGCTCTCTCCTTGGGGGTGGCATGGGCGGACTAGCAGGGACCCTCGAGCATGCCTTGGGCGCAATGCCAAGGCACGACCCATGGACGGACCATGGCGTCGGCCACCCTTCGAGCCGGTGGGACTCAACGGAGCCCCGGGTAGCACGGCGACGCGCCTGGGCACGAACAGGCACGTCCAGACAAGCCCCTGTCCCGTAGAGAACATGGGCCACGACCCTTGTGGCGTGGCTAGACCAAGTCAAGACGGTTCCAAGGCAGTCGTGTAACTACCTTGGTCATGGGCTGGAGCCATGACCAAGGCACGACCAAGAAGTCCCGAGTACCAGGAGCCTAGGCGAGAAACTAGGCACCACGATCAGTCCCTGTCCCGAATGCAAGGTAAACCGAAGGCTTGGGCGGACCAAGTCTTGGGCGGTTGCAGGTGGTTAGGTAACTACCTGGATCATGGGTGAAAGCATGATCAAGCCACGTTCCAGTAGCTTCAGGCACGAAGATAATGTGCCTCTTGACTAGGGGGTCAAGGCAGTTATGGCGGGAGGTGGCAGCAAGGGGAGCAAGGCAGTTCGGTAACTGCCTTGACCACTAGGAGTGGTGTTTTACCCAGTCTAGACGGTTATGTAATTGATTGTAGGCTGGTCTATAAAGCCAAATGCTCTATGTGAGCAAGAGGAGAGGTAATTGAGGGCGAAAATGCATAGGAGTGCATGAGTAGATATATGCCTTGAGTTCCACAGTTGTATTCCCAATTGAGAGCTAATAAAACATTTCCTTGTTGTCCACTGCATTGGTTGTTAGTGCTTGCTGTGTGTTTATCTTCCGCATTGAGTATTGGTTGTGCTGAACTAGGGCGGTCCCTAGGCACCACAGGGTTGGGTGGAGAGTGAAAAATTCCTAGTGAAAAACCCCTCTTTCATCGGCCCCGTGACACTTACCATCTTAAAGTTCCCCTTAAAGTCATTTAGTATTTCATTGCTTCATAAATTCCATTCTCCTAATACACGTCTCAAGGTCTTGATTTAATAGATATATCACCAAGAATAAAGAATATTAACAAAAATTAATAGGAGAAAAGTTGAGTTTATAAGTTTTCCTTATGTCTATCATTTTTCAGATTCCGTGAGGCTAAGACTCTCGTGAGCTCTTACCTTCAATGCTTTCTCTTATCGTGAGAAATTGATGGACTTTAACCACCTTATCATCATTCAAGAAAGACATAACTCTTAAATTGATGGACTTTAACCACCTTATCATCATTCGAGAAAGACATAACTCTTATATCTACCATATAGATATAATATAACATAACAAATAATATATCTTAGTCTTTTATCTTTTGGTTACCCCCAAAATCACGATAAAAATCGTTTATGTCCTAAGCTTCTTCTTAATGCGAGAAAACTCTCAAAGTTAATGAACTTAGGTTATAGTATCAAGGTGTATCAGAATTAATAACTTTAAACTTTGATACCCAGCTGTATCTGAGTTATTACTTGTTTCTAAGTAATAATGTTATTCTCTGAAGTAATCTCTGATACCATACTCTATTTGAGTTAATTACCATAAGCTTTGGAGTAGGCTTTGACCAGTTTCTGATACCAAACTATATCAGAGTTATTTGATTGTAACAAAGCCCTTAAACCTAGGCTCTAATACTAAGTTGAAGCATACCCTAATCAATTAGGGCAATACTTGACCTAAAACCCTAATTTAACCCTTGTAATCCAGCTAGACTTAACTAGAGCCAACAATCTATACTTTTATCTCCTGATAAACACAATCGTATACCGAATATCAAAGTAAAAACAAATATTAAATGCAGTGGAAATTAAAACTTTTCTTCATATCAAATATCATATAAAAATCAAATTCAGAATAAATCTCAGTTATACAAAACCTCCCATCCCTTCTTATATTACAAAATTGTAATTCAATACAAATATATAAGACAAGGGAAGATTCAATACATCAAATAGAATATCAAGACTCTTAAATGTTCTCTATCCCATAGTCGTTGCACTCGTCGATTTTCCTAAAATATTAATTGAGGTGAGCGCTCCAACTTTCTCAGTCAAAATTTTGTTCGGGCATGTGCTTTAGGTCAATCGACAAATATTGTTATTGTATAATTTTAGTTAATAAAATTGAGATTTTCATTTATTGTTTTATTATAAGTGATTACGTTTTTACCTTATAGTAAGACCTGTGGGTATTTATTGAAATATCCTAAATGTCCCTAGTCGATCATTATACTGGGAACTATAATGAATTAAGACTAGTGTGAGTCTCGATTAATGGCCATATGATTATCATATGTATAAGGATACGAATCGAGATCATGAGTACTTGTTAGAGAACAAGGTACTGGACCGACCCGCTATGAGAACACTCCATGGGTTAAGTCATAGGTGTTACTCATGATAGGTATATCAATTAGTCCTTCGACTTGAGATTACCATAGACTTCAATATTAGAAGTATAGTAATTTGACACAATCAAATGTTGTCCCTAACCAGATAATTATAAAGATTGTGATTAGTTACCATGTGAATAATATGTGAAGGTGTGTAATTAAGATAAAATTTGTCACTCTGGTATAGAGAGAGATATTAGTGGATCCCTCAATATGATAGACTGATAATGGCCAAGTCCATGTGAATTGATATGATCAATGTCACTTGGATGTTTTCAATTTATCTAAATATCGAGATTAGTACGATTGAACATTGAGGGTGACTTTCCATGCCTTATGTTTAGTCAAAGGATATCACATGACAAAAGGATATGATATATGTTATTCATTAGGTTGTACAAATTTTGATATTCATGCTACTTGGGTAGTCATAATGCCTTGCTAGAGACCGTTTATGACTTGTGTACCAAAATGGTTTTGGTTCATTGCCAATGTCACATGAACCTATTGGGTTGCATACAAAGAATAAATTTATGCAATTTTAATTAGTCCAGAGTAATGAATTTTATATGAAAAGTTCGTGACATAAAAGTCCATACGATTTGTTATATGATAACTTATTAATAGGGGCATATGTGTAATTTACTCAAACTTTCTAAATACAATATTTGTATTATGAATATGATTTTAAGTTAGAGTTTATCTACATATATAAATAAATGGTAAAACCCTAAAACGAAATAAGATTTTTGGTTTTGCAAATTTCAAGTTCTTTGGATTTTGGAATAGAAAGAAAATGTTTTCAATCTCTCTTGGAGCTAGCACTCCAAATTGTGGTCACCATTCGTGTGTGGGTTTCTGATAGAGGAGGCGCGCTTGAACTTTTTGGAGATCAAACAAACAAAGAAGAAAATGACGGATTAAGGTATGGTTTACTTTTTATATCTAGTTTAATGGAACCTATTTACGATCCTGTTGGGGTTTTTCAAAATTGTTTTAAACTTTTTGCTGCATATGAACCCAAAAAATCCAATAGTGGTATCAAAGCCATAGGCTCGGTTCTATTAAACGTTTGCATGTTTTCTATGATGTATATATGATACATGTGTGAAAACTTGATCTTGATTAATGTATATATGATGTACATATAGGTTCTATGATAACTGTTATCAAGAATTGGTTTTAAAGTATATTGTTAATTCATGTATTTAATACATATGCTTGATTTGATTCAATGATAAAATTCATGTTTAGAGTATTTCGACTAACATATGTTTTTAATATTGAACGATGTAGATTTTTTATGTTCATGGAAGAAATCATGATTAGGTTAATATGATTAATTTAATGTGATTCTAGTGTTGAATACATATTTCATTTTTGTTCAATAATTATGTATGTCTCCGTGATAGAAATCATGATTAGGTTAATATGATTAATTTAATATGATTTTGGTGTTGAATGCATGTTTGATATTTCAAAATTGATTCTCATCATATATCTCATTGTGGTTATCATTAGTATATTCCTATTAGATAGGAGAAAAACTTGTAATCAAATAAGAATTACAAATCATACAAGATAGGTGAGATATATAACAAATTTTGACTAGATAATGATTCAAAGTATCTTAAATCCTAATTGGATAAAGATTCAAAGTATCATAAATTCTAATTGGATTAGGATAAGATATTAAGTTAAAGGCGAGCCCAAGTTAATTAAAAACGTTTTAATTAATATTTTCAAAATTATATTAAGAGGTAGTTTTGGTTAATTGGATTAGCTAAAATACAGAGAAATTTTAGACGATTTTCAATTTTCAAAATCAAAATTCGTTTTCTAAAAAAAATGAAAAAATGGTCGTTCACTAATCGGCCCGCCGACTGGTCACCAAGACCATCGATAACAGTTCGCATCGCAAGAAAATTCGTATAATAGTCAATATTAGTAAAATTTCCTAAGTTTTTTTAGTGATTTTTATGCATTTTAATATATGATATTAATCTTGTTTAAATCATAATCACTAAAACAAATATGAGTCCCTCCGTAGAGTGTATTATGTTATCTTGATAAGGCAAGTTGAGTAATGGTTAGACTTGATAAAGCTATCAAAACAGTTTTGGGCTTTAGGCACTAGATGAGATAAAACATGCTAACACATAAAATGTCATAATCTCATAAAAATAACTAAAATTTATATATGATGCAATTGTTAATTGGTATCTACCTAAATAACCTAATTCAAAGTGTCATGCCTTAGCTATCTTGGAATTAAGTGAAACTTAGATTTTAGTCCCTTAAATTAACATAGCGTTTTAAGGAGGATTGTTAATTTAGTGGGAGTATATTCCTTAATACTAAAATGAACTTTTGCATAATCTTTGTTGTAGATCTATGACCTTTTCAAATAATACTAATCCCTTGTAACTGTGATCCATCCTTGAGAAGGATAAGTTGTCTTGGACAAACTTTCTTGATTGGTTTAGAAACTTGAGAACTATTCTTAAGCATGAATGCAAATTGTATATCTTGGATAATCTTATTCTTGAGGAACAACTAGCCAATGCTTTAAGAGCCTTGAAGGATGCACATACTAAGCACGTCAACTACTCAACTGATGTTGCTTGCATTATGTTGGCAACCATGGTTCCTAAACTTCAGAAGTACATGGAACACATGGAAGCTTATGACATGGCTACGATGCTAAAGGAAATATTCTAACAATAGGTTGAGCAAGAAAGGTTTGAGACAGTAAAAAACCTTCATTCTTGCAAAATGGCTAAGGGTGCTTCAGTTAGTCCTCATATTCTGAAAATGAAGGTTTATATTGACCATCTTGATAAACTTGGATTTCTTATAAGCCAAGAGTTGGCTATAGGTTTGATCCTCGATTCATTGCCTGATAGTTATTCATAATTTGTGATGAACTATAACATGAATAACATGGAGAATTCTATCTCAGAGTTGCATTGGATGATTAAGACTGGTGAACAAAATGTTAAGAAACCCATTATTAAAGTGTTGATGGTTCAAAAAAGAAAGGCTATAAAGAAAAGGGCAAAGGCAAGGCTGAAGTTGCCAAGGCTATTTTGATTGTCACAAAGCCTATGGAACAATTCAAGCCTCATGTCGCTTCTACTTCATAATCCCAGAAGGAAAAAAAAGGAAGGAAATTTTTATTTCTGTCATGCACCTAGGCATTGGTTCAGAAATTGCAATCTCTATCTTGAATATCTAAAGAAAAAGAAAAGTAGTGCGACTGCTACTTCAGGTATTTACGGTATTGAAGTTAACTTGTCTACTAGTGATTCCTGGGTATTAGATACTGGATGTGGATCTCACATTTATATCAATATTCAGAGTCTCACCAAAAGTAGAAAGTTGAAGAAATGAGAAGTCATCATACAAGTTGGAAATGGAGCAATTGTTGTTGCGTTGGTTGTAGGATGCTATGAGTTAATCTTACCTTGTGGACTTGTTTTAGTTTTAAATAATTGTTATTATGTCCGTACCTTGAGCATAAACATCATTTCAGTTTCATGTTTAGATTTGGATGGTTTTGATTTCATTATTGCGAATAATAAATGTTTCTTTTATCATAAAGATATTTTCTATGCGAATGCCGATTTTTTTGATGGTATTATATTCTAAACGTGAAAAAGTCCACGGATACTAATATTCTTAATGCAAATACAAAGAGATTCAAGTCAAATGATTTGAATCAACCCTACTTTTGGCATTGTCAACTTGGCCACATAAATAAGAAATGCATTTCTAAACTCCACAAAAATAGACTTTTAGATTTATTCGATTGTGAATCGTATGAAACATATGTATCTTGTTTACGAGGCAAGATCACAAAGAGCCCCTTTACTGGACACAGTAAAAAGGCAAGTGATTTATTGGGTCTAATACATATTAATGTATACGTTCCTATAAACACAATGGCTAGAGGTGGTTATCAATATTTCATTACTTTCACCAATGATTTCAACAGATATGGTTATGTGTATCTCATGAAACATAAAGGTGAATCTCTTGAGATGTTTCAAACATTTTAGAATGAAGTGCAAAATCAACTTGGTAAAACTATTAAAGCACTTCAATCAGATCGAGGTGATGAATATTTAAGCCAAGAGTTTAATGATCATCTTAAAAACTTTAGGATTGTCTCACAGTTAACTCTAGCAGAAACTCCACAATGGAATGATGTTTCTGATAGGAGAAATCAAACTTTATGAGATATGGTTCAATCTATGATGAGTCATGTAGATCTTCCAATTTCCTTTTGGAGTTATGCCTTAGAAACTATTGCATTTACACGAAATTGCATCCTTTTAAAGCGATTGATAAAACACCATATGAGATGTGGTTTGGGAAAAGACCAAGTTTATTTTTCCTTAAAATTTGGGGCTGTGAATTTTTTGTACGACGACAGTTCTCAAAACAATTATCAGCCAAATCCACCAAGTGTGTATTTGTTGGTTATCCCAAAGAAACTAAAGGATACAACTTTTATAACCCCACTGAGAACAAAGTGTTTGTGGCTCAGAATGGTGTCTTTATGGAAAAAGAGTTTATTTCAAAAGACAACAATGGGAATAAATTAAGTCTTCAAGAAGTTCAAGAACCACAAATATACATTCAACTGCAAGTGGGAGATTAACAAAGTCTTCAATTAGTTGAACCTTTATAGGTATTACGAGGCCTCCATTGGTCTGATATGGTAAGACATCAGTTTGAGAGATTTAGGTTTCTTATTACAGATAGTAGTGAGTTGTTACTTAGAGATAAAAATGAACATACTACTTATCAAGAGGTTATGTCTAGGCCTAAGGCAAATATATGGCTTAGTGTCATAAGTTCTGAGATGCAATCCATATATGATAACCAAGTTTGGAACTTGGTTAATTTACCTGAAGGTGGTAAGACCATTGATGTAAATGGGTTTTCGAGAAGAAAACTGACATGGATCACAATGTGCATAATTATAAAGCACGACTAGTAGGAAAAAGGTTTCAAACAGACTCAAGGTGTTGATTATGATGAGACTTTTTATCTTGTAGCCATGCTTAAGTCCATTAGAATTCTAATTGCCATAGCTGCATATTATGACTATAAAAAATGGCAAGTGGATGTCAAAATGACTTTCCTAAATGGAAGGTTACTTAAGGATATGTATATGCTAGAGCTTGAAAGGTTTGTTCATCTTGAGAATTCTAGGAAAGTGTGCAAGCTTCAAAGATCCAATTATGGATTAAAGAAAACTTCTCAGAGTTGGAATCTTTGTTTTGATGAAGCAATTAAGGAATTTGGTTTAATTAAAAATGAAGTTGAGCCTTATGTATATAAGAAAGTACGTCAATAGGAGCATGGTTGCTTTCCTGACACTATATGTTGATGATATATTACTCATCGAAAATGACATCCCAACCTTGTAGAGTGCCAAGTCTTAGTTAGGGAACTATTTCTCAATGAAAGACTTATGAGATGCAACCTACATCCTTGGGATTACGATCTATAGGAATATATCTAAAAGGCTGATCGGTCTAAGTTAGAGCGCTTATATTGATAAGGTACCGAATAGGTTCAGCATGCAAGACACTAAATGAGGGTCTTTGCTAATGTCTCATGGTATAAGTCTAAGCAACATCAATGTCCAAAGACTAATGATGAGCGAGAGCACATGAATACGATTCCATATGCATTTGCTATTGGATCTATCGTGTATGCCATGTTATGCACTAGTCCTGATGTATCATATGCTTTGAGTGAAACAAGCATATATCTTTCTGATCCAGATGAGAGTCACTGGATAGCAGTAAAGGACATTCCTAAGTACTTGAGAAGAACTAAAGAAGTTTTCCTAGTTTACGAAAGTTTGGAAGACGAGATTGTTGTAAATGGTTACACAAATGCAAGTTTCAAACTGATATAGATGACTTCAAATCATAGTTTAACTATGTGTTTACTTTGAATAGGGCGCAATGAGCTGGAAAAGCTTGAAGTAAGAAACTATGACAGATTCTACAATAGAAGCTGAGTATATTGCAATGTTCGATGCAGCTAAAGAGGCAGTTTAGATTAAAAAGTCAATATCTGAACTTGGTGTGGTTCCTAGTATAGCTAACCCGTTTGCTTGTATTGTGACAACAACAGGGCAATAGCATAGGCCAAGTAACCAAGATCACACCATTGATCAAAACATATACTTAAACGTTTTCATCTCATTCTAGAAATCATTGAGAGGGGAGACATGAAGATTTGCAAAGTTCCTACCGAAGACAATGTTGCAAATCTTTTGACGAAGGCTCTTCCACAAGAGAAACATGATGGTCATGTCATGTCATTGGGCCTTACATACATGAATGACTGGCCCTAGTGCAAGTAGGAGATGATGGGGCATGTGCCATAAATCAATCTACAAATATTGTTTATCTTATAATTTTAGTTCATAAAATTGAGGTTTTCATTTGTTGTTTTATTATTAGTGATTGCATGTTTACCTTATAGTAAGACCCATGGGTATTTGTTGACATATCCTAAATGTCCCTAGTCGATCATTATACTGGGAACTATAATGAATTAAGACTAGTGTGAATCTTGATTGATGGTCATGTAATGATCATACGTATAAGGCTACAACTTGAGATCATGAGTACTTGTTAGGGAACAAGGTACTAGACTGACCCGCTATGGGAACACCGCATGGTTAAGTCATAGGTGTTACTTATGATAAGTATATCATTTATTCCTTTGACTTAAAATTACTATAGATTTCGATATTAGGAGCATGGTAATCTGACACAATCAAACATTTTCTTTAATCGGATGATTATAAAGATTGTGATTGGTTACCATGCGAATAATATATAAAGGTGCGTGAATAAGATAGAATTTGTCACTCACGTACAGAGAGAGATATCAGTGGATCTCTCGATATGATAGACAGATAATGACCAATTCCTAGTGAATTGATATGATCAATGTCACTTGGACATTTTTAGTTTACCTAAAGATCGAGACTAGTACGATTGAACATTATGGGTGACTTTCCATGCCTTATGTTTAGTCAAAGGATATCACATGACAAAATGATATGGTATATGTTATTCATTAGGTTGTATCGATTTCAATATTCATGCTATTTAGGTAGTCATAATGCCTTACTAGAGACTGCTTATGACTTGCGTACCAAAATGGTTTTGGCTCACAGCCAACGTGGCATGAACCTATTGGGGCGCACATAAATAATGGCTTTGCGCAATTTCAATTGGTACAGAGTAATTAATTTTATATGATAAAACTCATGACATAAAAGCCCTTAAAATTTTTTTATATGATAAATTAATAATTGGGGGGTATGTGTAATTTGCTTAAACTTCATAAAAACAATAGTTGTATTACGAATAGGATTTTTAGTGAGGGCTTATCTACACATATAAATTAAGGGTGAAACTCTAAAACGAAATAAGATTTTTGTTTTTGCAAATTTCGAGTTCTCTGGATTTTGGGAGAGAAAGAAGTTTTTTTTAAATCTCTCTTAAGGCTAGCACTCCAAATTGTGGTCACCATTCATATGTGGATATCTGATAGAGGACGTGCACTTGAACGTCTTGGAGATCGAACAATCACAGAAAAGAATCATGGATTAAGGTATGGTTTACTTTTTAGATATAATTCAATGGAATCTATTTTCAATCCTATTATGGGTTTTTCAAAAATTGTTTTGAATTTCTCGCTGTGTATGAACCCTAAAAACCCAACACATTTCATATAATAATCAAGGACATTGTACAATAACAATATGCACTGATGTTAACTAATGAGATTATAAAATACATATATTTCAATAAATAACAGATGTGAATCCACTCTTAATGATTATTACCCTATTATTCCAATATTATTTATAAAACTTGAGTCGATTACCCACTGACACCTTTAATGCGATTGTTAGACCAACATATTGGTTGATGTGTTGTCTATCCAATTCATTAATGTCTAATGGTTCTATCTGAAACCCTCTAGTAAATATGTAATCCATGCAACCTATCTAACTGAGTAGAAAGTTACATATTGGTCGGGAGATCAACCCTGCAAACCATATAACCTTGACTCGGCTCTAGGAACTTAATCTCGTGAATCACATTAAACACCATTTTTCATTTATTTAAAACATCACAATTTACATAGTCCATCATTCAGTCCATAAACTATATGAACTACATATACTAACATATCCAAGCAACATTGATAAATAAGCGAATTCATACTTACCCCAGTTTAAGTTTTCATTTTCAAACTTTCAAACATTTTGGGTCACTCACACTTTCCCGATGATCCAAGTCCTATTACAAACCATTTGTGATCAATATAGGTCTAATTCCTTATGTTTAGAACCCCTAAGTCAGTCCCTAAGACCTTAGGAACTTCTAAATAAAATAGTGTAATGTTGTTGTTTTTCGGGGTGGGAGCATGCTCCCTTACTTGATGGAGTGCGCTCCACCAACTGGGTTTACCCCAACTGATGAAGGGAGCACGCTCCTCTACTAGGTGGAGCGCATTCCACCCTGTATTGTCTCCATAGTAAACAAGGCAGTAGCCACTGTTCCATTACCAAAGCATCACTACAACTTTAAACACTCTCCTAGATCATTAGGAAGGGCCTTTAATGAGGTATAAATCCATTTCCAATCACAAACAACAACGATTCATGGAGAAATCATCACCTAACTATGAATTCAACTTCAAACTCAAAAATTAACTTATCATGATGATGATCTTTGATTCAACTGAGGTTTGATCACTTTAACTTCATTAGAAATCACTCCTAAATTGATCCCCTCCAGATTAAACCCTAAGTTGCTTGGTTCCTATCACTCTCTCGATTGATCGATTCAACAGTGAGGATAAGTTAGATGATTTTAAAATTTTATATATGGATTTTCTTCGAGATACGCATCACACTATCTTAAGGCTTGTCAAGTGATTAATGTGTTAAAATGACACTCCCTAAAGTGACATGAATTTTAACACCATCAACACTTACGCTCATCTCAAGGTGATCTAACGATCCATATAATTCAAGCCAAACTTTAGAGTTTATTATATATATTTATATATCAAATATATATAAATATATATGTACATTTCATGTATTTTCTTGCCAATAAATTCAACGAATATGCCTACGAGCATTCTAGTGCATGCATATTCATTTCACGACTCCCTCGTTGCACTTGGTGTACTGGCTGTTTATTGTTTAATTATTTATTTTCCGATTATAAGCTTGTATATAAATTCTCTTTTATACTAAAACCTATAAAACTAATTACACATTCCAAACAAACACAAACCATCACGCAACCAATGCACACGCTAGTCGAGGTTTGCCGAACTTAACCACAAGCATAACTTGAGTTAATTACAAATTGGATTAACACTAATTACTAGCTTAAAGTAATAAACTGTGAAGCTTTAAATAGGACAACAAGGTCTAAAAGTGCAGACGATATAGCAATCAATTAGTCACCATGCCATGGTGGTTAATCAAATGGACATGCAGCAAGGAATGGAGTATGAGGACAACAATTTCATGAATGACAAAGGTTATGGAACAACTTTAAGCCGAGAGGAATGGCTTCTCAAAGATTTTCCAAGTATATAATAATATCAACTCCAACTTCTCATATGAAAATCCTGATAATGTACTGAAGTTATATCCATGCTTCGATCAACAAGCCCAACAAGGGAAACAAAGGTAAAGTGAAGAGATGACTTCATTGAAGCCAATTGAGAAAATTTTGCACACCATGGACATGAGAAATAGGGAACGCCATGAGAAGCATGAGAAATAGATGGAAAATATGAAACAACGTATGAAAAGAACGGACGATTAGAAATCACAATCCATCAAGAACCTAAAGCAACGGATTACTCAATTAGCCATTGCCTTGAATTCAAGGAAGGAAGGACAGTTTGCAAGTTACACTATCACAAATCCTACGGAGAATATTAGTGCTATTGACATCATGAGCATTACGACAATGAATAAGCTAAGATAAGAGAAAGTGGTATATAAGACAGAAAAAGTCAACACTTTGGTTAGGAGAAAGTATGAAGTAATGCATGAAAAAGGAATAGAAGTAAAACATGATGAACTTGAAGGATTAAAGCAACGACGGATCAATGCCTTGAAAAAATAAAAGAAAGGGAGAAACAGTGGAAAACTAAGCAATAAGATGAAGGACCTTCTGAAAAAGCACTGAGAATAAATAGTATCAAGGTGATTCAAAGGAAGCTGGAACCAAAGTTTAAGTTCATACCGAGACTTCGACAATCAAGATGAGAGATTGTAGAGACATATGCATACTAATAAGCATTTATGGGCATTGGTTTAGAAATTATGTGGTATGGGAGCCTCAGTTGATCTCATGCCAATAATGGACATGTGAAATTGGGTAGATTCACATTCATCACGGATTTTGAGGTTATGGATCACAATATGGATAATGATGTGTCTATGATACTTGAGCAACCATTCTTGAACACTGACAATGCAACATTATACACAAGGAAGAAAAAAATAAAAATAAATATCGAGGAGGATGATGATGCAGAGTCGACTGTCTTTATTGATGGTTAAAAAGTACATCCAAATGGGAATGATATAATTATTTCGATCTACAAATAGAGTCTCTCGATTTAGAGTCAAACAAAATAAGCGAAAATGGGTCAGGCTAATGACATTGAACTAAGCACTATTGGGAGGCAGCCTAGAGGCTTTTAAATTTCAAATTTTCAATTGCAGTTAGTTAAGTAGTTATTTAGTTTAGGTAGTACAATCCAAATGATATAATTTTCTAACTTCTGAAAGATTTACGCAAAATGTGCAAGAGAACTCTCAACATATGCAGAAGATTCATTAAGTATCAATGAGTTATATGGATATTATTGTTATTGTTATTGTATGTTTGTGTTTTCATGTTTTTATCTTTCAGACTTATTTTTAAACCTAGAGAACAAAGTTAGGTTTAAGTTTTGGGGTGTCAACACTAAACTATAGGAAGTGATAAGAAAGGATGAAATAATGATAAACACTGTAGGTGTGATCGTTAAAATTTTATTTTTGAAGTTGTTTAAGAGAAAAACACGGTAGTGTATTTCTTTTTCATTTACTTACTATTTGAATTTGTTTAGGCAATATAGATCATGTAATGAATAACTAATTCATTTGCAAAGTTTATGCCTTTAATTGAGGATGAGTAAGATACAAGTGTCTTGTTGATATGAAACTCAAGAGAGTGTTTTTAAGTTTTTGAAGAAAATATGAAATGTAGCAACAATGGGATGATTTCATGATTAGAAACCTAGAGTTAGGGAAGACCATGAACTTGAAACAAAAGCAAGAGGAATACTAGAACATTTCTTGTGGAAAAAGTTAGATCTCAAAGAAATTCTATAATAAGCGTGAATCTTACTTGATAATTAAAAAACAAATAAAGACTTAGTGCGAAGAGGGGGAGAAATAGGCACCATGTTTAATGAAAGAGTTAGAGTAAACTTGCTTGATAGATTGAAAGTGAAAAGAGCTAACAATAGTTTTAAAAATAATATATATATATATATATATATATATATATATATATAGAGTCCCACAAGTTCTACGAAAAATGGAGCAGAGAACTTGATTATTGGAAAAAGTAATAAAAAACGGAATCCATGGGAAAAGGAGCAAGGACCGTGCAACTAGAATATATGAGGAGAAAAGAAAATAAAAGAGAAACAAAAATAAATAAAAGAAATTCACAAGTTAGAATAAGACTTTTCAAATAAAAAAATTTAACTCGAGTAATAGTAGCTTAATTGAGTTAAGTTTTCTTACTAACTATGCTAAGTCATATAGACTCTTGAAATGCTAAAGTCTACTAAAATTAGTTTTATCTATGCATATTTGTGAATGCCTAAGCTTAATGAGAAATCATGAGATTGTTCACTTGCTATTTGAGTGTCAAGGTGAAGCAAACTTGTAAGTAGTGATGGTTTTGATTGTGATCTACTCTTAAGTTTTGAAAGTAAACTGTATGTGTTGTTAATGCTACATGTCTTGAAAATATAAGTTTCTGCAAAAAAAAATTCTTGAATGGATTATTAATTTGAACTTATTTGGATTAAAGGATACTCCATGAATGATATAAAATGAATAAGAATTAGAGTGATAAGAGTGGTTAGAATACTTGGTAAAATACACTTGTACTCAGGATGTGCAAAATCTTAATTTTATGGGGATTTGATAAGCGATTATTTATACTTATATATAGTATTAGTTTAGTGGTATATTTAGTATAAATATCATGAAATCAGCTCTAATTGATGGTATTTATATATTTTCAAGTATACAAGACATAAAGGGGATAAACGAGTGAATTTGTGAAGAGGCGAGGCTCAAATACACAAAAGGGGGCTTATCGCCATGGCTAAAAGAGTTGGCATTATGAGGAGATGAAGGCACATCATGGGAGGGGACCAAGGTAAGGAGAGAAATGAGTCACCATGGCTTGCATAGTGGTGGCACTGTGGGTGATAAGGGATAGCGATGGGATAGGATACATAAGGTGGCGAGTCAACATAATAAAGAAAAATCATAGAAAGTAGCTATAGTTGTCACGGTGTCGTGGCATCACACACACAATACCAAATCATAAGTGATAGCGCTGAGACTTAAAAATAGAAAGTTAGAGTTCTATTTCGTGTGAAATTGTCTATTAAGGTTTCTAATTGTTTTCTAAAGTGTTTTAGGAGTATAAATAGGTATTAAGACGTGGTGAATATAGTCAATACCATCCATTAGCAACCGTTATCTTAGATTAGCCTAGGTTTACTTGATTCTTGAGTATTATGAAGATCTCTGGAAGAGAATACATTAAAGACTCATGTATGGTGATTCTAGTGATTTGGGTATCGTATTATTGATTTAATTGAAGTTATTTGACTATATCTTTGATTGCAATGAATACAACTATGTGCATGTTTGTTCCAATGAAATGGGAGTAGTTCATTAATCTTAAGGATCAATGGATCATATGGTATGAATGTTATGCTAAAGTAATATGAATAGATTATAAAGTTATAAAGTGCAATGGTTAGAATTTGTATAGATTATAAAGTTATAAAGCAAATTACACATACGCCCCTATTAATAAGTTATCATATAACAAATCGTAAAGTCTTTTATGTCTTAAATTTTATCATATTAAATTCATTACTCTAGACCAACTGAAATTGCGCAAAGCCATTCTTTGTGTGCCACCTAATAGATACATGCAACGTTGGCAGTGAACCGAAACCATTTTGATACACAAGTCATACGCGGTCTCTAGCAAGGCATTATGACTACCCAAGTAACATGAACATCATAATCGATACAACCTAATGAATAATATATATCATATCCATTTGTCATGCGATATCCTTTTATTAAACATAAGGCATGGAAAGTTACCCTTAATGTTCAATCGTACTAGTCTTGATTTTTAGGTAGATTAAAAACATCCAAATGGCATTGATCATATCAATTCACTTGGACTTGGCTATTTAACAGTCTAACATATCGAGGGATTAACTGACAAATTTTATCTTGATTACACACCTTCACATATTATTCACATGGTAACCAATTACAATCTTTATAATCGTCCAGTTAAAAACAATGTTTGATTGTGTCAAATTATCATGCTCCTAATATTTAAGTCTATGGTAATCTCAAGTCAAAGGACTAATGATATACCTATCATGAGTAACACCTATGACTTAATTTATGTGGTGTTCTCATAGCAGGTCAGTCCAGTATCTTGTTCCCATATTAAGTACTCAATATCTCGATTCGTATCCCTATACGCATGATCATCATATGACCATCAATCGAGATTCACACTAGCCTTAATTCATTATAATTCCTAGTATAATGACTGACTACGAACATTTAGGATATTTCAGCAAATACTCGTGGATCTTACTATAAGGTAAACATGCAATCACTTATAATAAAATAACAAATGAAAACCTTAATTTTGTTAACTAAAATTATAAGATAAAGAATGTATTTAGATTGACATAGAGAACATGCCCCAACATATCCTTAGCGATAGAGTAATTCTAACTAGGTAATATTGAGTGCATACACCATTCCCTGTTGACGATATCCATAATCAATGTTAGTTGGTCACAATATTACTACAATGGACCCGTTATACTTGCAGCCACGATCATAAATGTTCATAATTCATATACATTTATGTCTTTCTTGAATGACAAGAAAATATTTTTCCGTGCCTTAAGAGTTTGTTTGTAAAACAACTCTCAAGTTCTTTCCTAACTTTGATTCTTACACAAAACGAAAAAAGAGCAAGAGTAACACCTGAATGTGTTAGGGCTAAAGTACACGTGATCTCATGATCACGATGGACAATAGGTGCGCATGAAGTTGATGTTGTACATTTGTAAATTCGGGCAAAAGGGTGGATCCCTTTACGTACATGGGCAGATGGGAGAACAAGACAAACAAGGATTAAATACCAATACAAGTCGAACTCCATAGAACAATCGTCCACTATAAAGTTGATGACCTAAAATTAGTGTTTTGGCTTTAATACCATGTTAACGTAATAAGATTGTATCAAAAATGGCAAAATTAGGGTAGAGCAAATATAATAAGGTGTTCTTATTTATAGAGCTTACCAATGCACAAATAAAGAAAGTAACTACAACACGAATATAGTAGTCAAATCTCTAATTTTGATAAACTTGTATTTAAATTTAATTATGAGATTAATGAGTATTACTCATGAAACATGTTGTGGATAATGGCTTGGATTGGTGAAAAAGAAAATTACTTGGTTAATTATATTTTTTGTTGATGAATGCCTAACGTGTGTATTATATGGTATTTTGTCGCAATGTTAGAGTTTTTTATGTACATCCTCAATTATCATAATTGGGGTTGCAAGTACGTGTCTGAAGGACATGAGTGAAAATTAATTATTAGTTGCTCAAAAGCTCGTAAATTAAGTATCAAGTATCACGTAGGGATGTTACCTCGATCAGTGTGCAATCCAAGAGGTTGTAGTGTAAAATGAGAACAAAGTTAGTATGAGAACTTGCCTTGAGTTGTAGGTCAATTGATGGTGGTTGAGGCCGAGGTTGTGTCCAAATGGTGCCAGTTTGGTTAATGTTAAGTTGTGGGGTTCGAAAACGCATCGCAAACTTAAAATCTATTTTCAAAAATCCCATTATGATCAAATGAAACCTATTAATCTGATTATCCTAGTTGAAACCATACCTTGACTATTGTTTTCCTATTTATGTTGATCAATTTTCTGGACATTCCCGTGAGCGTCCTCTACCAGAAATCAACACACGAATGGTGACCATGATTTGGACTGCTAGCTCCAGGAGATCTTATAAAGTTTTTCTCTTCTCTTCAAAGTCCAAAGAAATCACGAAAATCATACTTAAACATCTATTTATACAACCATTGTATTTAGGGTTTCAAATGAATCACATATAGGCCCTTACATAAATAAGCAATAGTATAGCAAACCATAAGGGCTTTAATTACATGAATTTTATCTCATAAAACTCATCAATCTAGACCATTTGAAATCATGTAAAGTCGTTCTTTGTGTGCGACCCAATAGGATCATGCAATGTTGGTAGTGAATCAGAACCTCTTTTGGTACATAATTCATAAACAATATCTAGTAAGGTATTATGACTACCCAAGTTTCATGTAGATCAAAAATTGATACAACCTAATCAATAGCGTATATCACATTTTTTATCGTACGTTATCCGTTGATTAAACATGAGGCATGGAAAATTTATTCTTAATGTTCAATCGTACTAGTCTCGATCTCAAAATAGACTGAAAACATTTAAGTGACATTGATCATATCAATTCTTTTGTATTTGACCATTTATCAGTCTATCATATCGAGGGATCCACTAATATCTCTCTCTTTACGAGAGGGGCAAATTCTATTTCGATTACACACCTTCACATATTATTCATAGAGTAACCAATAACAACCACTTTAATCATCCGATTAAAGACAATATTCGATTACGTCAAGTCACTGTGCTCCTAATGTTGAAGTACCTGGTAATCTCAAATCAAATGACTAAATGATATAACTATCATGAGTAACAATTATGACTTAATCCTTGTAGTGTTCTTATGGTGCGTCGGTACAATACATTGTTCCTTAACAAGCACTCATGATATGATTCGTATCCCTATACAAATGATCATTACAAGACCATCAATCAAGACTCACACTAGTCTTAATTCATTATAGTTCTTAGTATAATGATAAACTAAGGACATTTAAGATATTTTAGTAAACATTCATGGATGTTATTATAATTTAAAAATGCAAACCAATTATAATAAAAAAAAACAAATGAAATTGTCTATTTTATTAACCAAAATAGTAGTAGAAACAATGTTCATAAATTGGCCACGGGCTTATGCTCCAATAGTTAAGTATGGCAAGAGAATCGATCTGTAAGATTTTGTTGTGTCATGGAAAACGTTAAGATTTTTGAGGTTCTGCTAGGATCAAAACTAGTATTATGGACGTTTTATGGAGTTGGATTGTCTTGTCGAGAGTTTGGTTCAATTTGGTGAGAAATTGGATCCGAAACAAGCACCAAAATTCAAAAGACGTAGAAATAAGAATTTTGGAAATTAATAAATAAATAGAAATGAAATTGCTGACAAATAACTGAGGGTCTCTATATAAATATATATTAAAAAGGAAAAAAAACCAATTTAATCATTCAAACAAAAATGACTTCTTAAGCTTCTTAAACCTATCAAATTGATATTTCGCTCCGCGGTCTCCGTACTCCAATTTTCATTTGGTTTCTCTCTACAAAATAATAGTGTGTCGCGAGACGATCAGTTTAAGCCAAGTTCTTGTGGTGGAAACAAGGTATTTGACTCGAAATTTGGTAAATTCTTAATTATGGGCATTTTCCTCAATTCAATTTGGATTCTCCTGATGTTTCAATTTCTGTCACAATGTTATGATGGAGTTGGTAGAATTTTTTGTGAATTAATGTTTATGAATGATTTGTACCAATTTAGGATAAATTCCATCGACGTGGGTTAGGGTTTCGATGAATTGAATTGATGCAACTCAGTTAATAACTATTTTAAGGATGTTTTTGTAGTTTGAATTCGATTTAAATTAAGATTTTGAATGAATTGATTATTGGTTCTAATCCAAATTAACTCCATAAGTTGTGGAAGTATTTTGGAGTTGGTATCGAGTGGTTTTCCTGGTGTTTGATGTTGAGTTTGGAGGATTTAATTACAAAAAATCTTGATTTGGAGAAGAATTGAAAGTTTAAAAATAATAAGTTTTGCCTAATCAACAAGCTATATTAGAAAATTCATAACTTCTCCAGTTGTGATTTGATTTATGTGTTCCTAGAGTATATGAAAAGTATGAAATGAGGTATACAAGTTCCTTTTTTGGTCAATATGGAAAATAGTGAGGTTTTCAAGCTTAAGATGTTACCTTAAGTTAGCTAGTTGAAGTTATAAAGAATTATTTTTGGAAACAGATATTAAGTATAATTTAGCTGTGATTTTCTTGGGGTTTCATGATTTGGTTTTACTTGAACCTTGTCCCTATCATAGTTTGGTGTGTATGGAAGCTAATGGAACCACTTTCAAGGCGATCTGACACTCTGAGAACCTCAAAAATTCAACTCGAAGTTGGTTGTATGTAAATAAATCAAATATTAACATTTACATTGTAGGATTATAAATTTCGTATAAATTGCATCAACTCTTGTTATTACATTTTTATTGTGCATGCATGTATGGAGGGAGTGATAGATGTGATTTAAGTCTCCTTATAATGTTTAATATAAAGATGGTTACATATGAGAATACTATATATTATGCTTAAGGGACTGGTGTCACTGATCTTTGCATCTATTGGTTATCGTGAGATCATGTCGAACCAAATTATACTCTTATAGTCTAGAAGATCGAGACTAATTTGATTATCCTCTCAGGACATGACTCCTTAATATACTTAACACTTTTGTGGATATCATTTGACTGTAGTTGGATAATAGAAACATGATGGATTCAATATCGTATATTTAATTTCCTTCAACTATAATGTTTCGTTTAAATTATTTTATTATGATGCATTTAGTTACTACTGGTGTACTAGATAGTGTGGGATTTACTTACTGCATTATCGAGTTATTATTATTGGGTAATGACAAGTTCAATTAATAGATCTGAAGAAAATAAAGAGTGTTCTATAATATTCTAGTGATTTCTTTACATTGTTTCTTTCTCTTTGTATAAAAATTTGATTATTCTTGTGTTTTGGGTTTTGGGTTGTGAGTTAGGCCGATTTTCTATTTGAAGATTTCTCAACAGAGCATATGACAGAAATGACAGTATAATGATGAATACAAACTTGAATTTGGGATTAAATTATTTTGTGAAATGGTTTAAGGATTAATATATCTATTTGAGGGGCTTGTTATAATTTATAAATTCTGATATATAAGTTGTTGTAGATATTGGTGAAGATGTGAGTCCATCTAGGCATTCTTCCATTATTTTCTATCAAGTTATTGGACTTCCTATAGTCCTATTTATAGGGGAGAATCTGCCGAACTTTTTTTAAGAAATCAAAATTTTAATTTGAAGTATTTCCTAATTTGATCTTGTTAAGGAAACAAATACTTAGAATTTAAATTTGAGGATGACCACCTATTATTAGGATTTTAGAAAATTGACATCAAAGGAGGAATTATTCAAAGAGGTTAAAGACTGACTAGATTATAAAGGAATTAAGGTAGTCTAGGCCAGTCAGACGCCCCAATGACATATGGCCTGACAATAGTAATTTATAAGAACCGAAATCACATAAATATAGCAACGTTTATAGTTACCTAAAACTCATAGAGCCTCATATCAAATCTTTGGGCCACCCAATTGATTGGTTAAAAAAATATCATTTTTACTCATAATCACTAGTCTTGACCTTCAAATCTCATGGCAAGATAGAAAACACACACATAAGAGATTGTCACAACGACCACATATATCCACACTTACAAATTACGTATTAAGTGATTGGGTTCTTTAGGGAGACGCATTGTTAATTGTTGCCTACGTCTTGAATTGTGTTCCATCAAAATTTGTGTCAACCACACCATATGAGTTATGAATGAGAAACAAAACAAACTTAAATTATTCGCGTTCATGACGTGTCGCCTATATACATAATATTTCACTTAAATATGGGTGTTTTTTTACTAAAAGATACATCATTTCATATAAATTGTTCACTATTACATTTGATTTTAACAATGAAATTACATCAATAGCATCTTTTCCCCACACCTTGGGATCAAAAGTGATATTATGAAAGTTTGCAAACTTATATACAACTTATGCGCTTGTCGTAGAATGTGTCCAATTTACCTTTCTATATACTTCTAATTATTTTGCTTCTACAACAATAGTCTAAAAAAATAAAAAAGAACGTATGACTTATTCAACCTAACTAAATTCCTAGATTAATAACTGATTGAAGGTTTCTAAGCCCCTAACAGTTAAAACTTATGCCTCTTGCGGCTCCCAACTTGTATGCTCCACAAGTCTTATCAACCCATTTCATACAAGAACAACTCCAAAAGCTCACAATAACGAGAGGAAAAAACTCAAACCTTCATACAAGGAGAGGAAAACTCAAAGCCTCCCAACAAGAAGATGAAAACTCAAAGCCTCCTAATAAAGAAAAGAAAAACTCACTTCTATTTCTGTGCAACTCACAAAAAACTCAAAGCCTCCTGAAAAATATGGGAAGTTAGTACCTTAAGGCAAGAAATTTATCTTCATTAAATATTCTTCTTCCTCTAAAGAGATACCTATTTTTAAGTGATTATGCTAATGATGAGATATGTAACGAACCTGAAAATATTTTGTATTTATTTGACAACGTGTACTACATATGTATATTAGTATTGCACTACGTGATTTTATTGTCGATAATGCGAGTAAGGTTCACCTTGATATGTGTGCGTGCTACAAGTAAGTGGGTTAGTGGATATATCAGTAAGACTTCAGTTAAATAGGCGCTTAGTGCAACTTGAACTATTTAATAACTTAAGTTTTAATAAATTGATGTCAAGAACTTGAGTTAATAAAAAAGAAATTGAACTAATGTGGTCACCTTAGATTGATCTTGAGATGTATACTTAAGTGCTTCAATTAATCAAAGTCATCCAAGTGTATGTGGTGTGTGTTATTTAAGATATAAAGTGAATATATAAATAAGTGGTGGAGAGGTTTTGTAGTTGTTTTGTTTGAGAAGTGACATAAAAAATGGAGCAGGAAGAAAAGAAAAAAGAAAGAGAGGGGAAGATCCATGGAGGACTAAGCGTGGCTTCTATTATCTATATAAGCCCCTTTTTGTTCCTTACATTCTTAGGTGTAGATTGTTGTTTGTATAGGTCTTAGACCCTAGTTTATTGCATTTGGGTCAGTCTATCCTTGTTAGCAGTATATTCTCAAAACAAAAGTTAAATTGGTTAGGTTAATGCTTTAATGAAAATGGAAACCTGACTTAGCAAGATGTCTGAGTGTAGATACAACTTAAAATATATTACAATGCAAATTCCAGTGAAGATCACATTATCAAAATTAGAGTCAAAGATGAAGTTAAAACTGAAGTGGAAGTAGGAATAAAATATGAGTTAGATACTTCGACATAGTAACTATCAGTATTAGTCTACAACAATAAAGAAGTTAGATACTGCAAGGAGAGAACTTTAAGATGGATTACAATAACAAATCTGAGAAAAATGTGCATAAAGGACTGAAAAACTTTATGGAGATGACAAGTAAAGATTCTAGAAGAAATAAAAGAATTATTTGTTGAACGTTGGATGATTCTAACAGAATTTACAATTAGAAAACGAGGAGGTTTTTTGAGTAGTATTGTATTTAGGACTGAATCCCTAGATAAAGTAAATAGACTGAGTTTATAAATACTCAAAGTCATCATTATGTGAATCATCATTCATTAGTTGAGTTTTGTAAGAATGAGAGATCATTATAATGGTTGTTCACATTATCAATTTGTTTAATTGATTGATTAGGTTGAGCCTACAGAGAGGAAAACATTCAAGTCGTACTGCAAAATCAATTCTTATTTAGTATTAATGTGTGCTTCTTAGTTCATCATTAATTCATTAATCTCCTAAGTTCCTCTGGTTTCCAAGACTTTAACAGTGGTACCAGAGCTAAGTCACTTCATTATTTCTATAAACATAGAAAAGTGAGATTGTGGAGAGTTTTATTGCCATGCGATCAATTAATGAGTTGTTACGACAACGAACTAGTGAAGGATGTGAAGGTGGGTTAATAACTCAACCGCCATTGCTAGAAGGAACCAACTATGCCTACTGAAAGTTTCAGATGGTTTATTTTGTCTCTACCATTGATGATATTGCTGGAGAATTACTTGAGAGAGAATACACTACTCCAACACAACCAGATACGAATGGTAAAGCTGTTTTAAAACCTGCATCTCTATGGACAAATGCTGAGAAAAAGGAGAAAGTTGTCAATTACAAGGAAATTAATAATATCTTCATTGCTATTGATGTTCAATGCTTCAAACTGATTGCATATTGCAGTACTACAAAGCAAGCATGAGATGTTATGAAGACAATCTTTAAAGGTACTAATTTTGTCAAAATTTCCTAGTTACATCAATTAAGTTCTATGTTTGATCGTCTTGAGATGACAGAGGATGAAAATATTGCCTCTTTCAATGGTCGTTTAAGAGACATTGCTAATCAAGTTTTTCAACTTGGAGAAAAGTATAATGATGTACAGTTAGTACAACGTGATCTTCATGCTCTTCCTTCACGAGTTGACTTAAAGATTATTGCAATTGAAGAGTGACAAGATATTACTCAAATGTCTCTTAATGAATTAATGAGTTATCTACAAACATATTAGATGAATATGTTTAAAAGATCCAGTTCTTCTAAGAATGCTTATCGTGTTGAGACTACTACTTCTGATGACTCTGTGGGAGATGATTTTGCTTTGATGTCAAAGAAGTTCTCAAAATCTCTCAAAAACTATAAGAGAATCCTATCTGAACTAATTATAAGATGGTCAATGACAGCAATAAGCCTTCTATTAATGATAAGAAGACAGATGCTAAGAATAAATTGAAGGGCATTAAGTGTGATGAGTTGGAGGAGTTGGACATATTTAGATTGACTGTCTTACTTACAAGAAGAAAAAAAATCTTTGAATGCTTCTTGGACTGATGATGACTCCGATGACAGTGATACATAGTCTAATGATTCTACTATTACACTTACTGTTATATTGATAGAGTCAAATATTATCGATGATTCTCTATCTGTTGTTAGTATTTTTTAACTTGATTGCATAGTATCTGACATGGAAAAGAGCAAGGAAATGGCTTATGATGTATGTGCTTCAATCATAGTTGAGGGTTCTACAAAGGGTCTTCAGGCTTTATATGATCTATTGTTTACTGAATGGACATCCCTTTATGATCAAAATTTTGACTTGAAGATGAAACTGCTATTTGTTAAATTAGATTATAAGACTATTGAAAGAGAACACAATACTTGTACTACGTTGCTAAAAGAGCGTGAGGCTGAAATCTCTACATTGAAGAAAACGCTTTATGATTATAAGGCTATTACTACAAAGTTACATTGTAGTTCTAAGAAATTAAACATAATACTACAAAGTGGTAAATCATCACAAGTTTAGCATGGTCTTGGCTATACTGAAGGATCTATCAATGCTCCTAATGTTTTTATCAAAGGTAATGTAATCAATGAAAGTCAATCAAATAAGACTCAAGTTGATACAACAAAGGCAAAGAAGATCGTGCTACATAAGGTTGCTGCAAGTGCAAAGAAAAAGGATACTATTTTTACTGATAATAGACCTTCTTCTACATGTCATTATTATGAGATTGTTGGTCATATTCAACCACAATGCTATCACATGTTTAAGGGTCTTAGTACACTTCGGAAGAAGAAAACATTTAAGAAGGTTTGGAAAGTTAAATCTCATAAGGCTATGACAACGCATCTGTAACTTTCAGCAACTACGAGTGAGTTATTGTATTTGGATAATGGTTATTCCATACACATGACTAGTAACAAGAACTTTTTTTAAAATTATGAGTCTTTTAAGGGAGGTGCAGTTACATTTGATAATGGAAAGAAAGGCAAGGTTGCTGGCAAAGGAACTCCCAATGTTGTAGGACTGCCTAAAGGAGTTATGTATGTTGATAGGTTGAAATCTAATTTGATTAGTATAAGTAAGCTGTGTGATCGGGAGCAGTTTGTCAACTTCACTAAAGATCAATGTTAGATAATCAATGAAGAAAGGTAATGAATCATGTATAGGATCTGTACGTTTGACAACTGTTGTATGTTGTTTCAATATTTTGTATCGCCTTATAAGCTGCAAGTTATGTGCAACTCTGTTTCTCTAATTAATACAAAGCTTTTGCACAGAAGGCTTGGTCATTTTAATTTCAAGAAACTTCAGAAATTTTTTTCTCATGATATTGTTAGAGGTATTCCCAAACTATCCTCTAAGCCTAATTCTATTTGTGAGCCATGTTAAAGGGGTAAACGGCGTTTAGTTTCACATGCTAGCCTCAATGACACATTGACAAAATGTGTGTTAGAATTACTACACATGGACTTGTTTTGTCCAATGAAAGTTGAAAGTCTTGGGAGAAAGAATTATATTTTTGTCATTATAGATGAATACTCAAGATTTACTTGGGCTCGTTTGCTGCATGGTAAAGTGCAAACGTTTATTGTTGGCAGTTATTGCACGCAATTAATATAGATGCAACAAATGCTCAAAGACTATGGTATTACATTATTTCAGTTAACAATGTATTGTGATAATAAAAGTGCCATTGAGATTTTGAACAATCTAGTTCAACGCTTTAGGACGAAACATATTGATATTCGTCATCATTATATCAGGGATCTAGTAGAAAAAAGGTTAATTTGTATTCAGCATGTTCCTACTGAAAGGCAGTTAGCTGGTATTTTTACAAAGGCTCTTGACACACAGACTTTTGAGAGGTTGCACCATGAAATTGGCATATGCTATCACAAGTAAGGGTTCTTACTGCAAACCGGCACTTATGTGCTTTCACTCATATATCTTTATGATTTGACAATCACATTATGAGCTGCTTTCGTGTTTGACCAAGAAACGACCACTTGGAATTACTTTAAAGTGTGCCGCTCTTATTAAGACGGTTTTATAAACTAACCGCTTGATATTAATTGAGGGGGCTAAATTTTGAGCCATTAGACTCTACGGTTAGATTTTTGGGGATTTAAGCAAGATTTATATTCTTATTTGGGTTTATCTTTGCTAATTTTGTGGTCATACCTACTTTTTACAAACCTTTCTTCCCAATTCGACTTCTTGTCTCTCGATGTGACCTCATTTCCCTCTCTGAAAAATTTCTCATCTTTCTTGCTTTAAGTTACTGCAAGAATGGCTCAATAATCTTTTTTAACTTCGCATGGTTACTCTACTAAAACTGTTAATCTTTTGATGACTGAGATAAAGGGCATATACTATCATTTTCTTACAAATAAACTATACATTGATATGCAGTCAGATCCTGAAATCGCTGCAGAGAGTACACAAGTGAAATCAGGGGCTGTCCAACAATGACAACCAATCAGACACACTGGTTCTTCCAAGAAAGCCGGAACCGCCAAGGGAAAAATGAAGGTTGTTGAAGGTGAAAAGGTTTCCTTTGACTCTTTAAAGAAAATTATTGATGAAACTGAGGCCATCAACAAGGCCTCTAACCAAACGAACATCGTGTTCATATCTTAGTACTTTGTTATGCCTACTCCCTCTACTTTTGGTCATTTTAGATTATTGAAGTGCGCTGAAAAATTTAAAGAAACGATGAAAACGAAGTACTGGTTTGATTAACTGATCAATGTGTCGCATTTTCATGAAACTGGTGCATCACGAATGCTTCTACAATGACTCCATTGTTAAGGAATTATACAACGATCTTCTTGAAAAAGTTGAGATGTTTCTGTAGACAAGGTATTTGTTCACGGTTTCAATATTCCATTCAGTTATGCTTCCATAAATTGTATGATTGGACTTTCTAAATTAGAGACAACAGCTGATAAGTTGGGTTCAACGCTCAAACTTGATGATGGTGTCTCTTTATTGATTGGAGGGGTTATTACTAAATGGCTCTCTAACAATGCTTTTAGGCTTCATGCAACTAAGCTCACATGCAAAGCGTACAAGTTCTGGAAGGTCCTGACTACTAATATTGTAGCTACTTCCCATAAGACTTGTGCGTTTAAGAAAAGAGTTTTAGTGTTGTATGATCTTGCTTTTGCGAAGAAGTTTAATGTTAGGAAAAAGATATAGGACTCTATTGTGCATTCGGGAAAGAAGCAGAATATGCTTTATCAACCTTATTTCCTGACTTCTCTATTTGGGAAATACTCGGTCATCGTGCAGACCAATGACAAACTGGAGAAGGTAGAGGAATAAGTTAAACTAAATTATCAAATGAAGTCTAGTAACAGGATTGTTGATTTTGACATCTCGCGCCTACAAAAGAAAACGTCAACTATATTAGTTTCAGGATTTCAATCTGCTGCTACTACCACTACTCCGACTCCTGCTCCTGTCACTGCTACTATTGGTGCTCCTGGTCCTACCATTACTATAAAGACAATGTAGATGTTTAGACGAATAATGAAACAAAAGATTGTAGAGGTTTCTCACTCTGAAAGATATGCTGATGTCGAGGACACTAGTCCTACTTAAGTGTAATCTTCAGGCCAAAAGGGCAAGCTTCTCTTCCTACTGCTACAGGACAGACTAGACTACCACCTACTTCACCACAAGGTGCAAGTTCAACTACTCCACTTCTTCATGAAAAAGAGGAAGTTACATCCCTTGTTGAGTTTCAAGCTGATGAAATTGGAGTTGATTAAAGTAATTTTACAGGCTTATACTTTGATCTAAGTCATGTAACTCCTATTGCTACTGTTGGGGCAAGTATTCTTGAGTCCTTTATAATGAATTATGGAAATGATGGTGAAGATGTTGTAACACCACATGAGGTCCCTTGTGCGAAAGGTTTTGAACAGGTTGAGTCTTTAGCAACATCAAAGTTTCCTCCCATTACTAACCTTGAGGGCATTATGTTGCCTTCGACTACTACAAATATGGAACATATTGCTGAGGCTCTAGCGAATGATGTTTTGCAACCTAAGCCAAGTATGTCAGTACATCCTTTTGTTGAACAACAAGATTTGAATGTCAATCAAGCCATTCCTACCATTTCAGCCGAGCCAACAACTCTGATTGATGTTACTGCTACTGCAGTAGTAGAGACTGCTCATGCAAGTTTTGACATTGCTGCTATTGTACCTGCGACTCCTGAACCTGATACTGCTAAAATAACACAGATAGAAGTTCCTGAAGATGATTTTGCTCCTACTCAAGAAGAACCTCCACAAAAACCTAAATGAGACCACACCCACTATTGTTCAATTTTTTTTTATTGCATTGCATTTCTAACAAACTAAAGAGATGATGTCGCTGCACAAATGCGACCACTGCAACGATAGCTAGACATTGCTGGCATAAAGCTTTAACGATTGAGTTATAATCTCTTTGACGTAGTTAGGCAAAAGGGGGAGTGAGTAAGCGAGGTTAAGTCTTTTTTGTTATTTTGTTCTACAAGTACATAAATTTTTATGTTTTTCAAGCTGTATTTCATGGATGTACTTATTGGCTGATAACTATAACTTTTAGGGGTTTTACTTTTGTGTTGTTACTTTAATCGATCGGTAACAGTACATTTCATGAAGTTCCTCAAAAATCTGGTTATCTTGCTATTTACTACTTTTAAGCAATCTACACCAAATGGGGAGATTGATAGACCCTAGTTTGATATGTTTGGTCGATTTATCCTTATTGGTAGTATATTGTCAAAATAAAAGTTAAGTTAGTTAGGTAAATGCTGCAATTAAGATAGGAGCTTGACTCCGCAAGATGTCCGAGTGTAGATACAACTCAGAGATAAATTACAATGCAAATTCCAATGAATATTATAGTATCTAAGTCGAAGTCAAAGACAGAGACAAAATTGAAGTCAAAGAAGGAATAGAATATGAGTTGGATATTCAGTAGAGCAACTGTCAATAATAGTCTACAACAATAAAGAGTTCGATACTGCGAGGAGAGATCTTCAAAATGGATTACAACAACAAATCCAAGAGAAAATGTGCATAAAGGACGAAGACTTAGTTGTTGAACGTTGGATGATTCCAAGAGTTTACAATTGGTGATTGAGGAGTTTTCCGAGTTATATTGTATTTATGACTGAATTCTTAGATATAGTAACTAGACTGAGTCTATAAATACTCAAGGTCGCTATTGTATAGATCATCGTTCATTACTTGATTTTTGTGAGTACGAGATCATTACAGTGGTTGTTCACATTATCAATTTATTTAATTGATTGTTTATGCAGAGCCTACACAGAGGAAGACATTCAAGTCTGACCGTGAAATCAATTCTTATTTAGTATTGATGCATGCTTGTTAGTTCATCACTGATTCATTAATCTCCTCAGTTTCTCTGGTTTCCAAAACTTCAATAATGGGGAGTTCAAGATTTATCAAATATCAAATGGGTTATATAACCTTGACTTTGATAGATCTCCTCCATTAATAAACTATCCTTGCTTTTATAGGTATAGTTGAGGGTTTAATTATTGAGGTTTTGTTGTTGAGATTATAGATAATGATGTTCGGAGTAGGAACTCTAACACACTTAATTGAATGTAAATGGACACTAGGGGGATAGGGAATTAGTCTCGGGTATTGGGTGCACCTAGCAGGGTGTGAGTGAGTCGTTTTAAAGCAGCTTTAATGGCATGTTGAAGTGTTACAGTAAGTAAACCAGTTGGGACCTTAACATGATTTCATTTTTGAATTTATTGGTTAATTACCTCTTATTGAGTTGTATCCCTTGTGAATCGATTGAATTCAATTTCCATTCATGCCATCCTTAGTAAATTGATATCATTGTATTATATTGTTTTCCTTGTGATATATTTGTGCATGGGTTGTTCCTTTGCTTATCCGAATAATGCTACCTTTATTAAGTTTTTGCTTGTGCATTCTTTGAATTCCATAATGAGTGGCCTAAGGTCTAAGTGGGTGACATGGTAGTTACGGGTGCGGTGAAAATGTTTTGTGATCTTTTCCTCTACCGTGACTTTATATATACTATTTGACTTATCTAAGCCTGAATTTTAGGATTGAGGAAAGTCAAGCTGGTAGAAGTGGATGCGGTCAGTTATAGTTGATGGAACCGATCTAAACTGTTAGTCAAGTGACTTAGCTAACTGCACCGACCGTCTTGAAAGTCAAGTTGTGGTACTTTATCACACTTGATGAACTTGGAGCTCTTAAATGCCTTTGCTTATGTACTCAGCACTCAATTATTTGTTTATATCTCTATTAAATTGGAAATCATGCTTTATTCATTATTTCATGGTAATTCTTGCATGATTATTCGGCTAACCATTTATTGGACATTGCAATACTGTTAAGACTCCTCTTGCTTTACTCACTGGAATTGTCTCCATTTTGGTGATAGTTGCAGGTTGCTCTAGTAGCAAGGCCAAGGAGCTAATACTTGGTGACTTCTTCTAAGCTTCTTACTGAGATGACTTCTACTTTACTACTCGTAAATATATTTTGTGTAGATGTGTATCGCTTTGGTTTAAAACTGGTTAATGGGAAGCGAACACTTGGATACATGTACATGTTATTTCCTTCATTTTTGTCACTTGATATGCGTTAGATCTACCTTGCATGATTTTCACACATAGGGTTGTCCCATCGTCGTGTTAGATTAAATTATTGTTGCTTTAATTCTTTTATTTTCCATTGCACAATTCATTAAGACTCGTTAAACTTAATAACAACTATAATAAGCGACTAAACTATAAATGAAATGGTAAAAGAAGCTGACTAGGCTTGCATTAGCTCCGCGGGGGTTAACAGGGGGTCCTATGTCTGGGCTAAGCGGGGCCCAATTTGTGGGGACTAAGGTCGTCACAAGATCACGAAAATAAAAAATCCCAAAATGCAACTTTTTAGAAGATTTTTTGAGTCCAGATTAAGTGACTGAAAACATTGTATTATATGAAAAGACAACGGCTAAAAGAACCCCGATTTTTGCTAAATGGACCCCATTACTCAAGCATACCCTGATTTTGCTAAACATACCCCACCTTTATTTTCATAAATTCCAGAAATACCCTTGCTTACTCCATGCCCTATAAGTGAAGAAGTGTCACCTGCGAGTTTTGGTAACACGTGGCCGAGACCTCTTTAGAGGTTTCAGTCGTCTTAAACCGAGACATCTTTAAAGGTATCGATCGACTCCCACCAAGACCTTTGAAAAGGTCTCGATCTTGTGTTGGTCTCGGTGGGAGCCGACCGAAACCTCCTTTAGAGGTTTGGACTTGTGCGACCGAGACTTCCAAAGCAGTCTCGGCCTTGTGTGTCCGAAACCCATGAGAGACAAGAATGAACAAAAAAAAAAAATTAAACTCCAAAAAAACACATGAAACTGTCCAAAAACTAGTGAGTTTTGCTCGGAATCGCTAGATATTCTCGAATCCATCAATATTTTGTGCCAAAAATGCGAGATTCAAGCTCCAAATCAAAAGCCTGAAACCCAACAACAAAACCACAAACACCACTACCGACTCAAAAATCGCAAAAAAAAATCAAAGAAAACTCAAAAATCAACATGAAAATAAGTGGAGAATAAACTCACGCGTCAAATCGATATTATTTCACTCGTATTTCATCGGATTGGGCGAGAAGTGAGCGCAATTCGAGAAAGGGGTGACTGAGGTATGAGTGTGGGTGTGAAAGGGGTATAAGTAAGCAAAAACTCATTTATATGGAGGGGGCAGTTGAATTATTTCACACATGCATTAAACTTTTTTTAAAAAAACTAAGGTCCATTTAGCAAAAATTGAAATCCTTTTAGCCACTGCCTATTTGAAAATAGGAACTCAAGTGAAAGGCGCTCAACTCTGAACATATTCTCTACAAAGGTCGATCGAGAATAATTTGAAAGGTTCAGCCAAAAGCGAAAAAAAAGTTGAGCTCACAGCCAAGTACCAACCGCTCCATCGAACACAGGTACTAAAGGGTTCAGCAAGCAACAGAAATACTAATGCATTCACGAGATCAATAATGAATAGTTAGGATTGTTAAATTTTGATAGGTGCTGCATTGCTCAAGTCGATAGCTAAATGCAATATATAAGATATGTTAGTAATAAATAGTAGCAGCACGGGACAGACCAGCCTAAATACAAAACAACCTTAGTCGGAACGCGACAGACCAGACTAAATACAAAACAACCTTAGTTCAAGCACGAAAGCTATTGAAACAGTTATCGTTCCAACTTCTTCCTTTTGATCTTCTTCTTCATCTGCATACATCAAGAGTCTGACTAGGATGTTTTAGTTGATTCATCCCCTGGTAGGTCATCTTCATCGTGGTAGATGTTCTCAGCCATCTGCCAAATCTGGAGAATGTTGTCTTCAGCAACACTCGCAACGACCCAGTCCTCACAAGGATTCCATGAGAAATCAGATATTTTGCTAGTATGACCCCCATGAATGAAAAGGAGCTCCGGTGGGCCATCCTCCGCATCCTCGGCTGTTTGTTCTTCATCAATTCTGCCAGAAAAAAACATATTGCAATAAATAAAACTATCTACATACTAGCAAGTTTCCAATTTAACATCTCTTAACAATCAAAAGTCACGTAGTTTCACTATTTCTGCGGGGAAGCCGCAACTAAGAGATTGTTATAGATTGTAAAACGGTAAACATTTAATCATCGTTTGCTCCTTTTTCAGCAACGGAGAGACCCATGATGCAAGAATTTCTATTCATTCCGTCAATGACTTTACAAAATTTCTGTATGATAATACAAGATGCCTCGATAATTAAAAAAAAAAATGCTTCAATCAGTTAAAAGAAAAGGTTATAAATAATTTTTATACGGAATGTTATAAGTAGTTACAATGATAAATCATATAATGTACTACTGAATTTTCATGAATTTCTCATGGCATTTCCTAAATGGAAGACAACAATCACTTTCAACAAGATTCATCAAGGTTCATCAAGGTTCTAGCACTCTTGCATCGTAACAATTACTGATGTTCAAGTTATCGTTATGTTTTTTCTTTGGACCTTGCTAAAGGAACCACTTTGGGCATTGCAAAATGGACACCGTGTGATACAACTTGAGCAGTGTGCACAACGCATCATGAGGCACAATGCATGGCACCTACCCGGTCGGAGTCCATTTGGTGGTGCCCAAAGCGGGTTAGCAAAACATTTTCCTTTTCCTTTTTCCACTAACAATGTCAATATTTCAAGCAACCAAATAGCCTTTTTTCATTTAAAAACGAAAGAAATAAAATGAACCACAAGAACGTCCAGTAACTTAGAGCATCTCCAATGGGATCATGGATTGAGGTGGAAATGGATCCGCTTAGGATACAATCCACATCCAACCCAAAAAATGCTCCAATGGGACCATGGATTCATAATGTCTATCCTATGTGGCATGAAATCAAAGTGGAGGGTGTCTACTACAATGTCTACTTCTGGACAATGTGGTAGACTGTCACGTCAACATTATTAATTCTTTTAAAATTTTTATTTTTTTCAAGCCTTTATTAATATTATAAAAACTGAAAATAAAAGTGTCAAACTTATCAATCCATGGTTCTAAATCCACATTACCATTAGAGATCATTTAAGAGATGAATGTCCATCTAGTGTCACATAGGATAGATCCTCTCCACATCCATGATGTGGCACCAATCCATGGTTTAAATCCATGTTACCATTGGAGATGCTCTTACTGTCATATAAAATGGATTCATGATTTGGTTAATTTAACTTGAGGAAATACACCTTGACCCTATTAGCCCGGTTTCTAAAAATACATAATTTAATGACTCCAACTTTTGAAGAAACTTTATGATCTTTATGTCCTAAATCAAGCATTTTCTAGTGTAACCATCTCAATGAAAATATGGAATTTATCAATATATACAATACTGAATAACATACTTTCATTCAAACATTTTATCAGACACCTATTCCTCAACTAAAGCTATAAATTCCAGATTCTACAACCTAATGATCTCTCGATTTCTTCAATCTTCAACAAAATTGATTCCACCATTCTCTTTAAACTAGATCAAATTGATAAATCAAACAATTAAATTGTTTCAAATCACCAAACTAAACATCATTACAAGATCTAATAGTTTGATAGAGAAACTTTAACCTGGATTGGGTTCGCTAACGTGGGTCTGATCAATAGAAACCCAAGCGTTTTTTGCTTGTTCTGCGAGAACAAGGAGCACCCCAAATAAGTTCTTCACTTCGTTTTCGATGTTTCTAGGGCCTCCTTCGATCCCGTTCTTCGCAACACTTTACTCTCACAAGCCCTTCGTATCACTCACACAACTATTCAATCCCAATATATTCTCTAACTCACATTTTTTTATTGTGATCTCCTTCTATCGCCACACCTCCCCATCAACCCCAACTTCCTAACTACCGCACACACCTATCAACTCAATTATCTCTTTTTTTTTCTTCCCGCGCAAAATCTCTGAGCCCGACGTTTATATATATATCACTCACCCTCTAAATCATTCTCTTACTCTAGCGCACATATCCCTCTTAAGCACACACTTCTTAGCCTTTATATCAATCAAACTCAATTTGAGTTATGTGTGCGATGTAGTTTTTTTTATCCTTTTTGGTTATAATCCGCTAGCGGAAATTGCTATACAATCGTTCTGCAAAATTTTCAATGGGCGAAATCGTTATAGTTGGCGCATCAAAATATTTATTACATTTGACATTAAATTATTTGAGATATTATATTGAGGTACTTTCGAATTTTAAAATAAATTATTTAATAATTTAAGTTTGATCTATTACATTGCGGTAGCTAATTCGATTAGGCGGATCAAAGGGTTTGCACTATCGAGTAACTTGGAGCATTCCACAACTGAGACTGTTGATATCAGGGAAACAGGGGTCCAACAAGCGTAATTCGTGTGATGCTATCTTGGTTGGTCGGTGTCAAGGCCCACCTAATTTCATTCGTGCTACTTTTGTCAAGGATCAATCACCCTTTTGGTAAGAGGTTGGAACGGCTCATTGCATAATTAGCTTCTCAAATGTTGCGTCTCATGTCATTATCATCATATGCATTCTCAATTCCTCTTTCTTAAGGCCACTTGGGAATTTTCACCCAAACCTTAGTTTTATTTTTCAATTTCCACCTTGAGGACAAAGTGGATTATAAAGGGTAATGTTAGACCTCAAATGATGGTTGGTGCTTGTGCTAATAATTTTGTAGCATTCTACTGAATCTCTTAGGAAGTATAAATAAGGAGAGGAGTGTATTATAGGGACTAAGGAACAAAAATTCGATAAAATTAGCCGAATTTTAGGTGAAGTTTATCGAGGTTGAAGGGATTGAAACAAAGTTCATGGGTAGTTTAAAAATTACAAAACTTTGCCGAAGTTTATGTTAAAAATCTACAACTTTGATACAAATTGATATTGATTGCAAAAAACAAGGAGAAATAGCAAACTTTTCGGTCAAAATAATCGAATAAGTATGTAGGAGACGAAAGGTTCGAGGGTTGTAATTGATGGTGGCTTTTGGGGGTTATTGAGAATTTGAGAGTAACTCACTTTTGTACACACATCTCTACACCGATCATGTGATCTCCTGGTTTTGCATCAAGATTCAATGTATGCATTGAGATTCACTTTTTGCACACACATCTCTACAACGCTTTGTAATTTTCTTATTGATGTATAATGTTAAAAATGGTTGTTTTCTTTTGCTCTAAATATTGACCCTTATTAAAAAAAACATTTCATAATTTTAATCTTACTCATGTGAATGTGCAATTAATAAAATGGTTAGAGAATCAAATTAAGTGTAATTATTTTCATTGAAAGTGATCTACCATACATAGTATGCATGACTAGTGCCAATAAAATTGACTTTAAACTATTAAATTGTAAATTTTTTAGGTATAAATGCATAATTGTGCTTGTTTTGACATCCCACAAAATGAGTTTTAATTTATTGACCATTTAAATAAAAATTTCTTAAACTTCTCTAAGTTAGCAAATTTTTACCAAAATTCTCCATGTCGAATTAAATTTCTCTGAATCAATTCTGATTATCAAGGGCGCGAATTATAAGTGAAACCGAAGTTTCAAGTCCCTGATTAGAGATGTGAAATGCTTTTTCGAAAGGAAGTCTTCGTATAGGGTTTTAAGAGAGTGATAGACCACTTAAAAGTTTCTTGAATTGTTCTAGTTATTACTGATTGATCCATAATACTCTGTTCAATTTTCCTCCCTGTAAGAACTCAAGCTATGTTTCATTTTGAGATTTAGATCAATGAACATTAGGGAGAAAAATTATTTAATTGTCACTGACCATCAATATACTAAGAACATTACACACAAACTCATTAACTACCATTAAAATAGTGGTTATAAAATAGGTTATTTTATAAGAGGCATAAGAATCACAAAGAGTACGAGAATAATTTAAATGCCGCTTTAAATAAAACTTACTGCACTATTAAGATTGGGGCCTAACATTTTCGTACGTGATCTAGCATTTCTTAAAGATACAATTCACTAAAAGCACTCCAAACTTTTAAAACATGACAAGTTCTGACAAAATTTACAAGTTCCGATTGGCTTTACACCAAATAATTCATACAACTAGCAAACAAAATTTAGAAAATCAATTTTCAATCTTTAATTAAAAACAAACGTAGAGGTGCACACAATGATGGCCAGGCTAAAAGACAAAAAACAGCATTAAAAAATGTCTCCTTGATGTTTATAACTTCAAGCCCCAAAATTACCACATCAAACAAAAACTCAAAAATAGAATTTTCTAGTTTTACCACAAGGTATAATAAGAACTGATTGGGAACGCATTAACGAGAGAATTCCAACCTAATGCAAACATATATAGAAAATGACAAGAGGAAACTTGTGATTGATTCAATTTTACTATTGATCCAAATCCTTTACCAATTTCATGTCAAAATTCACAAAAGTCACGAAATGTACAAATTGCTACGGTAGAAGGAAATACCTGCTCAGATCCCACACCATAAGTCTCCTGCCAAGACAACAAGAAGCTAATATCGTCTCATTCTTTGGGTTCCAGCCGATTTGGAATACCTCCTCCCTGTCAATTTATAACAAGTTAGAAGATTCAGCAAACAACGTTTTAGGATATGATATATTTGCTTGTCCACCATGAATGATCAGCTGAAACAAGCCTACAAATTAGAAAATATTCTAAAACTTTTACAGGTAGTAAAGAGAACTTACTTATGGCAATCGAAAGTGTGGAGAGCATTGCTGATTTTGCGAAGGTCAAACAGCTTAACAGTCTTATCAGTAGAACCCGTAGCGACAACCCACTCATTAAAGGGATTGAACGCCAGGCAATTAACCTATTGCATAAAATGATAGAGAAGGGTACATGAGCAATTCTCACATCCATTTCAACAGGTGCAAAACAACAATATATCAGATAACTGATCCACAACATCATGCGTCCGAAAATGTTTCCTACTAAGGATTACAGAAGAAAGAGTATCTACGAGGCCCAGAAACAACAGATGTCTTCTGCAGATATCAATGGACATTGGAATATTTCCTTTCTTTCAAAACCTTTGATTGTCCAAATAGATGCAAGTATGTTAAGTCCCTGATTCCTAAATATGAATTTAATAGCGAGCAATAGAACATCAATGCTAAATAGTAAGTTATGCCTACAAAAAAAATGCTCTAGCGAATTGAAGCATCTGAGGACCAATTCATTATATTAGCTAAAATGTGCAGTCTTCATATTATCGATCATACCACAAAGTCTGAATTTCTAGTCCCGACAATTTTATAAAGACACTGTTTTATTATCATTAACAGAGTTTTAGTCAACTTTCAACTTGTCAACATGCACTGCAAATGCTATCTTCAGTTCAGTGTTGTAAAAACTTACAGAGCAAGAAGTATCTAGCTAATGCCAGCATTTCAGCTTTATCTTTCTTAAATAGTACTGCCCTCGATAATAATCACAATTATCACTTTTCTGGCCAAACTAATTGGTATCAGGTCAAGAAGATCAATAGATAAGGCATTGTTCAAAAAACGCACTATATAGTACAAGCAAGTGCAAGGATAGTGATGAAACTTCGAAAATCCCAATACTTACCTCACCTTGATGAGCAACAACAGATTGAATAGGCTTGTTGGCAGATGGAGTGCGTAGGTCCCAGATAAGCAAGTGCTGATCATCCCCAACTGAACCAAATAGGTATTCGTGTCTTAAATGCCAAGCAACATCTTCCACAACACCTTCATGAAACTATGAAAAAACACTACAGAATGTTAAAAACTTTCACGCGGCTCAGCAATAATAGAAGCCAGCCACTTTGTGTAAGGAAGATAAATGCCATAACTTATGAAATCCTACCTTAAAAATTTGCTGAGCCTCGAGTGCCTTGTTCTTAGGAGTTGCATTAACGTCCCACAAACATATCTGAGCATCATCGGAGCCACTTAATAGATGACCCTGTTTGAACAAGCTCCAGGATAAACCATAACCCTCGCTATTGTGGCCCCTCAACCTCAAATCTGGGTTGCACGTACCATCTAGAGAAGGCTTAGATGGGTGTTTACTATAATCGAAAACGTAGACCTCTGCACTAACAGTCTTTGTTGCGATAATAAATGGATTTTGTGGCATATAACGAGCTCGGTTAACCTCTCCATCATGATTTATTTGCTGAATTATTTGTACCTACAAGAGTTCGGATAACAGTTAATATGGCCCGCATAGGATATCAGTAGCATGCATCAACATCCATTTTCCAAGGAAAGCCCATAACCATCGTCATAATAAAAGTTATATCAGACACGTCATGACCTTTATGAAAGATATATTATCTTGAGCCACTAATTCCCATGTCAGCAGTATGGAGTTGGTAAAATAAATGCAAATGCACATTTATAAATGTGGTTTAAAACTTCAAAGGCTAGGCATTGGACCCATACCCTAAAAAACCTACCAAATTTCCCTTAAATTTTCTAAAATCATAAGCAAATAAATTTGTGCTGGTGTTGTGACTTTCACAAGGAAAGTCAAAATCATCTGAAACCTTCTTAGAACATTACAACAAACAACAACAAAGCCAATCCCAAATAAGTTGGGGTCACTTATATGGATCGGACCTTCCACTCAGCCCGATTTAATGAACTTCTCAGTATATAACAGATTATTCTTATTTGCAGAAATCAAAAGTATAATTTATAAGATGGTTTAACAGCAGGAAATCGAGTAGAGTGGAAGACTTTGATCCATGCCGTCGTCGTTGTGTACACTAAGACAAAAGTTGCATTTCTGAAACGGTTAATGGTTAGGATGTGCCTAGACAAGCGATCCATGAAGAGAAAACAATTAAAGAAAATAACGAGCTACTAAGCCAGAAGTGCAGAAAATGGAAAGCTTTTGCAGCCATGGCTGACACAAGAGGATGGTCAAACTTACATCCAAATGAAAAGCTAACATTTAAGAAATCACAAAGTCAACATTCAACAAATCCCATATAGATCACGTGTATATCAGATGTAGAATAGAATTGCCACTACAAGCCAGTACATGTGGTCATGTAATTGTTTAAATGTTCCAGAAATAACTGAAGTTGAAGAAGTGACAGCAACTGTGAGATACAGAAATGACAAAAACACTGGTGACTGCACATGGAAAACTATATATGCATGAAATATGTAAAAATGTGCACGTGAAAAAATTTATGTATAAAATATGTAACTTCATTCTAAAGGCCTTTAAATAAATTATATATTCATCCAAGAATCTCAAAAATAAATATTTCTTAACCACCAAGGCTCTATTTAGACACCGCCTAATCAAGATGGAAAACCGCTAAGGACCGCCTCAACATCTTGGGAGCGCTGATACATACTAAATGCACATAAGAACCAAATGAATTAGGAGTCTTCCAGTTCTATTCTATAAGACAATTTATTTTAAAAAAAACTGCAGTATTATTCTTAACATCCCCAAGAATTCAATACGAAAAAATGTAACAAATCATCTGCAATTTTTAAACCTCAAATGAAGTTGAACAAACCAAAGGCTAAAAGATATCACCCAAAAAGAAATATCAAGACCAAAAATACCAGCACTAGGTCTAGGAAAGTAACAACAGTGCAATATACTGGCTCGACGTAATTTCCTAAAGCTTAAACCCAAATTCCCTTGCACTAGTTCACCTAAAGCTTTAATGCCAAACCAAAGTAAAGAAATCTAACATTCCAACGAGGCAACAATGCATTCAACATACTATCCCTGAATTCTGATTTTCATATGAATGATAGATGCATCAATTAAAACCACTAGAGCTCATGCATTCCACACATCAAAAACAGGGAAAAAAAACATAAAAAAGATTGAAGAATAACCACATCGCAGAGAAGGAGATAAGTGTGTTATGAGCCTCGGATAGGACCCTGTCATAGGATGAAAAACAGAAGAGTGTTTACAGCACCCCATAATGATATATATCTTGGAGACAGGCTCATTCAAGATAGATAACCCTCTCAACTGTAAACCAAATTGAAAGAGGAATTGCTTTATCTTTATTGCATAATGTTAGTGCTCTCAAAGACTGCTGATCACAATGGTAAGAAACCCAAACTTGATTATAGCTACAGAGAAGTAAACGAGTATCTTGTTAGATGGTGGCTCAAACGCTAACACTTGAGTTGGAAATTGATTCAAATACACATGTGAGATAACATGTTTAGGATTGGCACTTGGTGGCTCAAATTGATCAATATTAATGTGGTGGCGATAGCAAGTGTTGAAGTGTTGAAGTTTGATCTGAATTCAAACAGGCCAAACATGCTTGTTTGAGATGGACACACATATGGTTGATCATGGTTAAAAATAGTGTTTGTGCAAAATGCGTTACTTGGTGGTATGCATATGATCATGGCGATAGCAAGTGTTGAACTGTTGAAGTTTGATCTGAATTGTGCATGGTTGCATGACACAATTGATGGTGTCGGGTTGCAGTATGCATCTGATTGAATCTTGTTCCTACGGTTATTCTCTGAGTTTGACATACAGAAACCATTGATAGTTGAACCTGATTTCATGCCTATGGATTTTTCTCCGAATTTGTGGTTTTCCACCTAACTTTATGGGTTCTAGTTTTCTTTGTGTTTGTCACAAGACTCGCAACAGATCTTAACAATAAGGAAATATGATAGCTCAATTAAAGGAAGCTCCAATTAAGCTTATTGTTGCCAACTACAACTTCTTTCTTCCGCAACATAGTCACCCCACAAAGGCATTCCCGTCTCGAGGTTGAGCTTGTCCTCAAGCTCAAAGTGTATTTGAATGAGTAAATTGGCTTTCATGAGACATCTTCAGGGGGATATCCTGATCACAGCACGAACAGCTCGCAGTTGCCTCAATTTATCCTTCTGCAAAGCCTAGTCTAGGCAAGGGCCAAAGCCTTCCCATTGCCTGTTGGAGGTAAGAGAGCGAGTTGAATCTGTAAAGGTCCTTTATATGCCTTGACAAGAGACACATAGAACACATCGTCGGTACAACTCTCTGAAAGTAACTCAAGTTTGTAGATGACATAATACAGACCAATGTAGGTAAGTTTTCATGCTGCGGACTATACGACACAGTCTCCGTAATTTAATTACATCTCTTAAGCCCTAAGATCCAATTTGGATGATTCTTGATTTGTTGGAAAAAAGAGTCGAAGCAATATAGTTTCAAATATCACAAGAATTTTTGAATTAACGTTTCGCGGTCAAGACCTCACCTGAAGCTAACACTAACAGACCGACATACCCAAAATTTCTGTAAATGTTAAGTTGACTTTTTTTTTTTAATATTTTCATTAATCCTATTGTTTTAAAATTACAATGATGAGTATAGATGGTACTTGAGGGTTATCAGATTTTATTTTTAAGGTGAAATTAAGTAGGTAAGAAGTCCCTTCATAGGAGATTACTGATATATGTAATTAGAAAGCTCACTCATATTATGAAACTTAATATTAGAAAATCAAATGTCATAGTAGGAGAGACCTAGTCATATTTGTTTTTTTTTTTTCTTTTTTCTTTTTGAGTCATGATTTAACCTATAAAAAGGTATCTATATTATTGAATGAAAAGATTGAGACTTTTTTGTTTGAGAATTATGGATTATGTGGTGAGACTCTGTTCACCATTGTTTGTAATCTAGAACATACCAAAGCACTGGTCGTGGCGTTTACCAAGCACTGGTTGTGGCGTCTGGGTTGAAAGTATTTCTAAACATTGTATATGAGGGTTTAAGGTCATACAAGGAAAAAAACTAGAGATGACTCCCTTGTTACTTGTATTGTGTGGAAGTGCGCTCTCTATTTCAAAAATCGTTTGGTGTAACTAATAAATGCAAAATTTAGGTCAAACTACAAAATTAAGAGATCAAGGATACTAATATGTAATCACAATACAACAATGACAACAACAAAGCTTCACTCATAAATTAGTTGGCTTTGGTTACATGGATCAAATGTGTCCATTCTACTTGATGTAATGCAACAGTTGAACAACAACAACAACATAGCCTTAGTCCCAAATTAATTGGGGTCGGTTACATGGATCAAACTTTTCCATTGTGTTCGATTAAGTGCAATTGATGGTGAGCTTTCCAAACCATTCAAATCTCTCCTAATTAATGCATCCCACGTTAACTTTGGCCTACCCCTACCTCGTCGAATTTCTACAGTTTCTATTGAGTCAAGTTTTCTAATTGGGGCATTTGTAGGCCGTCTTTGCAAGTGACCAAACCACCGCAACCGCTCTTCCCTAATCTTTGTATCAATTGGTGCTACTCCTACTTGTCTTTGAATTTCTATATTTTTTATTCTATCTTTACGAGTTTTACCACACATCGACCTAAGCATCCTCATTTCTGCTACGTTCATTTTATGTAGCAGAAATGAGGATGCTCAGGTGGATGTGTGGTAAAACTCGTAAAGATAGAATAAGAAATATAGAAATTCAAACACAAGTTGAAGTGATTTGATAATATCTTGAATCATCTATGTTTAATGCATTCCAAGTTGTCTTAAGACTACCTTTGCAACTTCTAATTCCTTCAATTTCTAGAGCATTGAGTTTTTTAACATAGACATTGGCAAAAACGTTTTTTAATGTGTGCAAACCACAACACAACCTCCACCATTATTTTTCTTTATTGGCACTATTCCTCTTTTTCTTTGAATCTTCATAATCGTATTTTTTAGTATATCCTTGTTGTTTTCACCACACATCCACCTAAGCATCCTCATGTCTACTACACTCATTGATTGCACAAAGAGAAACAAAGAGAACAAAAAAGAGCAACCACGATTTGGCAATATCTATGAGAAAGAAGCCAATCAAAAGAAATTTGCAATTGAAAATGAATAAGGACAACATGAGATACAAAATAGTAAGAAAATAGCGACAACAAAATTATTACTTGAAATGAAGTCACTTAAAAGAAGAAAGGAGACATACAGATGAGTGTATTTTTATATATGTTTTTAAGTTCATTGGAAACAACTCCAATCGATACTTTAAAAATGTTGTTAAAACTTGGACGAGCATATTTTTATATATGTTTTTAGGCAGCTTTTTTAATTTGGGACTGAGGCTATGTTGTTGTTGTTGTTGTTGTTGTTGTTTTTAGGCAGCTTTTATCATCCTTTTTCTTATTATTTTAAAGACTTTTGCAAGGAAATGGTACTTAAATGCTTCATTTATTCATTATCAGGTATATTTGGGTGTTTGGAACAAGTATGGAAAAAATTAAAGGTTATTTGGAAATGTTTGCATAAGGAAAAGAAAAGGGTAGACCACATTGTATATTGAAAATGATGTCACACATAGAATTCAAGCTGGATAGAAGAAATGACAGAGTGCAATAGGGGAAATTTGTAATCGAAATGTTCCTACTAAGTTAAAAGGAAATGTTTGCATAAGGAAAAGAAAAGGGTAGACCACCCTGTATACTGAAAATGATGTCACACATAGAATTCAAGCTGGATGGAAGAAATGACGGAGTCCAACATGAGTGATTTGTGATCGAAATGTTTCTACTAAGTTAAAATGAAATTTTATAGGACCGCAATTAGGCCAACTATGCTCTATAGAAGTGAATGTTGGGCGGTAAAGCAACAACTACATAAAAAGAACGTAGCAGAAATGAATATGCTTAGGTAGATGTGTGGTAAAACTTGTAAAGATAGAATAAGAAATATAGATATTCAAACGCAAGTAGGAGTAGCACTAATTGACACAAATATTAGGGAAGGGTGGCTGCAATGGTTTGGTAACCTGCAAAAAGGCCTACAAATGCCCCACTAGAAAACTTGACTCAATAGAAACTAAAAAAATTCGACGAGGTAGAGATGGACCAAAATTAACTTGGGACGCATTAATTAGGCGGGATTTGAATGGTTTGGAAAGCTCACCATCAATTACACTTAATCGAGCACAATTGAAGAGTTTAATTCATGTAGTTAACCCCAATTAATTTGGAACTGAAGCAATGTTGTTGTAATCTTAACTAGCGAAGAATGCAAAATCACTTAGTCATGAATTGGTTACTCTTTTTGATCCTTTTAGCATTCAAATGATAATTGAATAGAATAAAAAAAAGTACTAAAGACAAAAAGAAATAATTCTAATTTTGTGCTTTTTGTTAAATATAATTAAAATTAGCAGGATTTATAGAATTAGTTCAGTTTCTTTTCAACATGATTTCAAAGAAGAAAAAGAAAAAAAGAAATCATTAAAGAATGGGCCAAATTAGAAAAAAAAAATTTAAAAACTTAATTCAATTGCACTTAATCGAGCACAATGGAAAAGTTTGATCCATGTAGCCGACCCCAGTTAATTTGGGACTGAGGCTATGTTGTTGTTGTTGTAATGCACATCATCCATACGCTACATTATTAATCATTTATAATATATTATTTCAAACCTAACACTGCATTAAATATGACAATAGTATTACAGAATTGGATAGGAGGGACTTGCTTAATACAAACCACCTAGAGTAGAAAAACTATCGCTTTAAGTAATACAAAATGGGCAACTGTTATTTACCACTTCAGAAATGATGAAGAGCACACATTGATTCCCACAAAAATCAATCCACTCATCAGCTTAAAGACAAGTAACATGCCCAGGTAAAATGTGATGTAGTAGCTAGATGATGTGTAGTATGAGTATTTTGTTTGTTATATGATAATAACATGAGTCTTGATGTACTCGGGTTTGAGTATAAAAGTAGTGAACACATTAGAGTAAGTAGTTTTTGTTGATGAATTGAAAAGAATAAAGTTAAAAACCCTAGATTGGATGTTTGTGTGTTCCCTCTACGTGTTGGTTAGTTCTCTTCTTCTCCTCCTTTAATCCTCTCTACATAAGAAAGTTTACAGCTGAATTCTGTGGGGATTGATGGTAGAAGCCTCCATTCAAAAGCTAAACCTATTAAGTTTCAGATTCAAGAAACAAGGATTGTCTTCTCTCTCTGATCAAAACTAAAACTAGCCTCAAAAGGGCCAATAGGTACTTTCATTAGAAAACTCCACTAGATTAGTATGAGTTAATGACATAAAAAAAAAACAAATATATATAGTACATTTGAAACTAGAATGAGGTACAAAACAACCCAAAGTTGATATAATTATTGGTGAAAAGGCATCAAACTGCCATTTGAGATGTTCTTATATTATATATATATATAATATAAGAACATCAACTTCACTTATCAACCACCAACTACATCTCTGTTACGATATCTATGGACCTTTGTCCCATTACTCATTACTAAGTCAAATGGCTCATCTACATTCATCATCACTTGCAACAAACCCACTAGGAAGATGACTAGGTATAATAGTAATTTCAAACAGTTTAACATGCATCTGCTCCCCCATATAAGTTCATACTTACCTAAAGGGTTTCAATACCTAAGCACTACTTGTTTAATAGAACCATTTGATACTTGCTCCACTTGTTTATCAGTTCATGGGAGAACGGTAATTGTAAGTAGTAGACCTTTTAATGAAGATCTAAAAGGAAAAAGGAATGTGATTCTTTTGCATAGCAATCAGCGACAACACGGAACTGTTAATTCATTTTTTTTGTGAAAAAACACAATATAAGATAATAAAACTGAACGCCTAAGGAATATTCTTAGTTTCTAGCACGAGTTTTCCTTAAAGTGATCTATAAACCTGTCAAGTTTTGATTACATGAAGAACCAGAGACTCGCTCCAACATCTTAAAAATGGGAAGATGACAAACTCGTGCTAAATCTGCTGATTCTGAAGGTATTAAAAACGAGTACTTTACAAAAAAAAAAATCTCTCCCACTCGGCATGTACAACCCACTAGATGACGGCAAGGGTGACTACTTTTCCGAGTCAAATCAAACTCAATATTATTGAACCCTAAATTTCATTCCGAAACTTTCCACATTTTCAATTAGCCTCTTTTTTTTTTTTGCTGAAAACAAGAATATACACTCAATAAATCATCAAACCAACAAATAAACAAAATCTGAAGAACAACACAAAAAAGAATCCTATTTTCTCACAAGATCAAAATGTATGGGTCCATAACCTAGTAAATAACACAATTCAGCCATTACTCGTTAGTCAATTCAATTTTAGGGCGTTCACTAGCATCATACCTTGCCATTCGCGCAGCCAAAGCCACCAATCTCACCGCGATCGTCGTCATACTGGCGAGCGTCGTTCTCGGCATCCTCCAAGGGCAGTTGAACCTGGGCGAGCATCAAGTAGTTGGGCTCGTTCTCCGAGGTGTGGGTGCCGAGAATCATCTTCTGCACGGAGTAGTCCTTACCGGGCGGCTCCTCGCGGTCCGGAAGCCATTGGACGGTGAGGGAAGGCCATTCTAGGGCGTGAGTGATGACGAGGTCGTACAAGAAGGGCGTGTTCTTCTTCCAAATCTTGTACTCCTCGTTCACCAGTCGCTCCTCAATCTCTCCTCGGAATCCTTCCTCGTCCTTTGCCATTAGAGCCTCTCGTTCTCTGGATTTCCCTATTTGGCAGACTTTTGCTCTATTTGCTGGTTGGGGTTTTGCGGGGAGGGGCTTGAGTAATTTTGGAGGGAAATAGGGTAGCTGCAAGGGATCAGCGCTAAGACTACGAAGGGAACGGACACTTCCTACAACGCAAGTGAAGCGCCTGAACACGACTGCCACTAGCAGCCTGTTCCGCCCCTAAGTCTTGGACATTGTAGGTTGGAGCACAAGATGCCGGTAACCACCACCGGTTCGAAGGATGAAAAAAGGGCAACCACTTGTGATAGGCGGCACTCTGAGTGTCCGGTCACTGCAAGGGAGCCGCTAAACCAACCCGTTTTTGCTAGAGGGCCGCTAAGGGCACCCCACCTATTAATGAAGGCACCCAGTTAATGTGGGCACAAATTGATTTACCTGGGGCACCCAAAAATTAAACCCAAAATATCAAAAATACCCCTCGTGCAAAAAACCCTTACACCCCACCACCACCACCACCACCACCACCACCACCACCACCATCACCGAACCCCGAGCACCCAACCACCCCCACCACCACCTTCACCGAACCCTGAGCACCCCACCACCTTCACCGAACTGTTGTGCAAGAACCCATTTGGTTTGAATCGACCATTGAGAGGAATCTCCAAAATCGTGTTTCCCGTGTCTCGCCTTGTGTTTCTCCTTCGGTTTACGCCTTTTTTGCAGTTCGTAGGGTCGTGGTGCGAGCCAATTTCGTCTCCAAGTTTGGGTTCGGTTGAATAGTTAAAGAAATGGGAATTCGCGGTTCTCGGCCACACAGGCCAGAGACCGTGCTAACTGTCTCGGCCTCGCATGGCCGAGACAGAAGCTACATTTTTGGGAACTCGAAGTCTCGACCGCAAAGGCCGGAAGAGTTCACAGTGTCTCGGTTACGCATGGCCGAGAGTACTCTAGTTCTCTCGGCCGAGACATGACGAGAGCTACAATTAGTGGTAGGTAATGTGGTGTCGGTGGTGTACAACCGAGAATGTGCTCATACTCTCGGTTGTACACACGGCGTACCATACCGTGACCTAAGTACACCTCTCGATCCTTTAGGACCGAGACATCACCATACATCTCGGTCTGCGAGGCCGATACAATCGCGCACATCGACGAAAACTTCGGATAACGCAAAAAAAACACAATAAATTTGCAAAATTACCTCAACTTCGACCTCTTCTTGCACCGTAGCAAGACAATCCTCCATTATATAGTGGAAACAAGTTCGGATTTGAGCAAATTACCAAACCCTACGTTGACAAACAAATCATCATTTTCACTTTGTTTTCCACAACTAAACAGCTTCTAATAAACTATCATATGGTTGTCAAACATCGTTAACTCGCTGTCGGATGATGTCAATACGCAAGAATCGATAAAAAGTCGACAAACGCAGTGTGGATTTGTGGTTCAACCTTGTGGTGGGGTGCCTTTTTTCTTTGTCAAAATGATTTGTGAGGTTTGAATCACTATATATACAAGGGCAAAATAGTCTTTTCCACTTTTGCTGAAATATTTACAAAAACTTTGGGTGCCTTCATTAAATGGTGGGGTGCCCTTAGCGGCCCTCTTTTGCTAACAGGACCTCACTTTAGTGAAATGACCCAACTACCTCTTTATATAAAAGAATTTTTACTTAACCATTTTTCTACTCTCCCCACTCACCTATACTCGAGTCATCCCTCTCACAAATCACATTCTCACCACCAACCCAAATTCGACGAAATCCGAGCAAAATCGCATCGATTCGACATCATTAGTGCATTCGATTTGACGTCGTGGGTACATTTCTCATTTCTTTTAGCGTATATTTCAAGATTTTTTTTTGAGACTTTTTCATTTTTTTTGAGTCAGTATTGTTTATGGGATTGTTATTGGGTTTAGGGCTTTGATTTGGAGGTTGCATTTTGCATTTTGGTATAAAGTTTCGATGGAATCAAAAATATTAAGTGATTCCGAGAAAAATCTACTATTTTTGTTCATTTTCATGTATTTTTTAAGAGTTTTAAAATTTTTTGTTTGTTTTTGTTGCTCACAGGTGTCGGACACACAGAGCCGATATCACTGAAAAGTTGTCGGACATGTTTGTTTGACACCTCTAACGAGATCTCAGTTGGATCTTTCTATCACCCACTGAGACTTAGTTCTCTTCTAGTCTCGGTTATAGTCGATCGTTAACTCTTCAAAGGTGTCGACTTTGTGTGTACACTTCTAAGACAGGGCGCGACTACACCCGACCTTGTTCAACAAAAAAAAAAACATTCATACAATACTTAGTGATCTAGTACAAGTATTGTAAAATAACTAAAATAGAGAAATATAGAGGATTGATGGGTGTTTGGGTGAGGGGGGTGAGAGTGATGAGGTGAGCAAGGTTATTTTTAAAAATTTTAGAAAAAAATGGGGTAAACTAAGTATAAAGTGGGGTACGACAAAGTGAAAATTCAAAAATGAGGTCCTCGAAGCAAAAATTGAGGTCCATTTAGCAAGTCCCTTAATTTAACTTGTGTTCGCAAGATTTAACATTTTTTAGCAGCTAAACGAGCCCTAATTATTGGTTAGAGGACCTCATTTTAATTTTTTGATGAGTTCCAATTATACCAATAAAGGAAATAACCAAGTCATCCTTCATATAACAAGGGTTTCTTCCCCAAATCCCACCTTATCTTTGTAATGACCAAAATTAATTAAACTATGATTAGCATTTATCTCGAAGACTAACGATCGTAATTCCGGCGTTATGTGGATAACTAGGTTAAGTCGGACACGAGAACCGAGTGAATATGTTATTTTTATGGATGATGGTTGTGTGACGGCCCCTCTTCTAATCTAAGGCACAACTCGGCCTAATCCCATAATTAAGCCCTAATCATATCAACGCATGACTCAACTACGTATTAGTCAACATTTACAACCTAAATGCCTCTTTTCTCGTATTCGGGATAAGTAATACACTAGTCCTACCAGTTTATAAAATTTAGAGTTAATTAAAACTTTTTATTAAATTAATTATTTAACAGAAGTCTTATCGATTATGCGGAAGCAATTAGTAACTTATGCAGAAGCCATTTATAAAATCATAAGTGTGGAAAACTAGGAAATGACATCATATATATAAAGTCCTCAAAATGTATTGAAACAGTAAAATAATCTAAGTCAAGTCGGGGAACTAACGCTCAACCAAATATACAACCCTAAATAGTATTTGAAAGACATATATAACATATACAATCAAAATACCAAAAGAAGACCTATAATCGATGTAGTGACGCGCCGCGGGCTCAGGGATAATCGTCGATCTTCTCCTTGTCCGGCCTTCTGGTAGACGGCTCTGCACCTACCGTCATAAAAAGGACGGTGAGTACGAAATAAAACAGTAATCCCCGATGACAAGTTTAATTTGCATTTCCAAATATTCAAATGGTATTTAAAAGCATATAATTGGGAAAACTGGAAAATAAACTATATGCGAGTAAATACCAGAGTTAAACAAGTTATACTGACACTAAGCTAAGTAGTGGTGATTTAGGTCTAGTCAGCAGTGAAACATGTCACTCCGACTCAATAATCATATAGCACAAAGGACTCTTACCCAAGTGTTACCAGGGACTCTAACCCCGGTGTGTAGACCACCTCATGGACTCTAACCCCGAGTGTCATATGTGTCAGGTAACATGTTCCAATATCCCCAGAGACTCTAACCCCATGAGTCGCGCACACCTCGATCGAGTACGGGACCTAAATGCGAAAACTACTTTTTAAATTTTAAGAAATACCACGTATGGATTGTCAAGGCGTAGGCACATCTACACACCTAAACAAATAAGTAATACAAGTCCTCTTAAACATTTATAAGATATTCACTAGCCTAATAATATGTTATTTATCATTCAATTCACATTTAAAACAACAAGAATTGACATAGCATGGGATAAAATCAATGAATCAAATCAAATGAATGGATATCATGCAAACTAGACTCATCAAGTGAGCATAGACACAAAGAACACATGATATAAGAATACAGAGGCAAAATAGTAAAAAAGGAAAATGCAAGGACAACAATTAATAGAAATGAAATGCCAAGTAAAGTTGCCATTGAGTATACTCACAACAACAAAGTAAAGTCCTAGCTTTACTAGCCTCTCGATACTCCAAATCTTGTATTCGCTCTCTCGTACCCTTTTCCTAAGTTTCTGAGTTTGGTGTCTTATTAGTTCAAATATAGTGGGTTTAAACTCAATTTAGTGTTGTTTATTATGTATTCAAATTGGTTCAATAGACTTTAAATCAATCTTCCTAAATCAGCCCCTAAAGACTAAATTTTGTTTCAATTTCGGTCCTATATTTTAATGCACTTTTAGGCATGAAATGGTCCAAATATTGAAATCCTCCATCAGTACAATTATTGTTGGTCTTTCTCTTAGCTTTCTGGAAAGGTTTAGTTTGCAAAATTCTAATTTAAAATGAAAGAGATGACATGATTTTACTAAACATAGATCTAATTGGAATTTAATCCGACCATCAGACTTAGAAAAATTATTTCTCCTAATCTATAAATCCTAAAAATGTGTTTTCTAGTCACAAGGCAGCAAATATATCCAAATACAACATACTAAAAGACCAGCTCATTTGGATAAGTAGTTAGGGAGTTAAGCCCTTAACAAATTTAGTTGCAAAACTTTCATTTTTAATTCCAACACCTACTTGTAAAGCATGTTTGGACATAAAAACATTTGAATCAAAATACCTTCAGCTAAGCAAAGTTATTCCCCTTTAAATAAGCTTTCAAATGCCATTGGTTTGGATCAATTGTATCTAAAATGAACAGATTATGACTAAATTACCCAGGTTGATTCCTAATACAACATGCAAAATTCTAGTTTTGGTGTTGCAAATTAAAAAATTCACATCTTTATGATTTTAAAACCAAATTAAGAACTTCAATATAGCTAGATTATCTGTTTGAAATGAGGAATCCAAATATATAAATCAATTGAAAATACTCAATCATCTACCATCTGAAATTAGACTAAAACCAGAACTTGTTCTAATTTCGACTAAAAAGATGTGTACCTAGTTGATGTAGCACCCTAGCTTGAGAATTTCTCACCAACTCCCATGGATTCCTTCAACACTTTGATGATTCACTCCTCTCCAGGAATTCCTTCTTCTTCTCCAGCAAAAATGAATGAGTGATTTGCTTTGCATGTTGTTTGATCACTAATGTTATATATTAAGGTGACGTTCCTTCCTAGCCCTTGATCTCCATGGATTTATGTATCCTGAGGAATATCTAATGGTCCACCTCTTGCCATATATCCCACTAACTCAACCTCAAGTGACACCATTTCATTACTCATCTAGTTCCTAGATGTGCCAATGTGTATCTCTAAACCAATCATATGCTTTCCATTTAATTTACTCAACTATAGGCCTTTAATTTGATTTACATTAACAAACACAACCATAGGCTTATAAGTAATTCCTTATTTCATATTAGTATTACATAAGACTTACCAAAAATGCTAACTACCCGATTCTTCGGCTCACACACTACTCGAGGCGCATCCTCGCTCTCGTCTCTACGCTTACAACTGTATAAACCAACTTAGTAAGTCTACACAATACATAACACTAGGCATACATCAATACAAAAATCTAATATACTTTGGGCACGTGCCTTGATCGGTGCACGTATCATGGTGTAGGTCCCACGCCTATGGTCGGTGATCCTGAATAAGGAATTAAAACAGGGGTTAGAGATTTGGGCCGTGACAGGTTGTGTATATGTGCTGTTTAAAATCATTATTATTGTATTTGCACCGCATGTGTGTATTTTGCTATTACGTGAGTTGGTGTGACAGGAAGTTACCTCGAGGTACGTGTCGAGGCGCGGGGCATCAAGTGGGGGGTAATCGAGGGATTAGTGGGACCACTAATGTGTCCATAGGAGTTCTAAGAACACTAATCACATGTATTATAATGGGCCTAAGCTAATGTAATTATATCAAATAAATAAAGCTAATAGTTTGGTTAAATTTATTTGGAACCATAAGATTGATCTATAGATACGTATTGACACATCTAGGAACCAATGGAGTGGCAAATTAGTGTCGCTAGGAGGGAATTAGTGGAGAGTAAGTGGGTTAAATGTCAAGGTGTGGACCATTGGATAAGCTTTGAGATACGCGTGTACATTAAGATCAAGGGCTATTAATCACTATCACCTTAATATATAAGAAAGATTTGATCAAATAGATGCAAATCCAACCATTTTCATTTCAAAAACTTATGAACTAAGAGAGCTTGCTTGAGAGGAAGAGATCATCAAGGGGAGAGAAGAAAACCAGTTGGTATTGGTGAGAATTGATCGAGCTAAGAGGCGCATCAACTAGGTAACATTACTACACTAGCAATTTAGCTAAAATTTAGTGTTTTGATGTAAATGTGATAGTTGAGGATTATGTCACTGATTTTGATGAATTATTGATGAATTGCATGTATTATTAGCATTTCAAGCGAGTATATCAAACTGGTTTTAAAAGAAATTGTGTTTTTGGTGAATTTGGAAAAACTCACGGATTTATGACTTCGAGAATTTTGATCAATTAATGTTGTTTTTGTTAATGTGAATGATGTTTTAAAGTCCTTATTAAGTAGAGAATGGATGTGTGGGGTTTGCTTAGCTAATTGGGGAGTTAGAAATAGAATTCTCGAGTTAAGAATTCTGTTAAAGAGTGTAGTTAGCGCGCTAACCAGTCTGGGTGTTCTACTATTTTTAAAACAATGAATTGTATTGCGTTAGACAAATCCTTTAGCATGCTAATCACACCTAGCGCACTAGGCAGACCCTTTAACGTGCTAAATACATATGAAAACTGAGTTTAAGGGATGTTTTTTGGATTTTTGACTTAATACATACCCAAACACCTATAAACATACTAAATATGCAAAATTGGACTTTAGAGACTTATGAGATCGTAGCTTGGGTATCGGGGAGTTAGTCAGGTCAAATTCGGGAGTTCAGGGAAGTTAAAACGTGTATTGAGGTGTGTAAACCCATTGAAATGCCTCACGGAATTTATGATTTTGTTTTATCGGTATCGGATTACATGTGTGACTGCCAGTAGGCCACATGGGATTTCACTCCTATTTTGGTTTCCATATATATTGGTTGTGGCTAAATTACTTGGACATGTTACTTGTGTTTAGTGCTCGTGTCGATGACAGTATATCATATCTATGACCATCAAGAGGGATTTAAGGTGTTCTTGTGACTTGAAATAGTGGTTGAAGGGGTTCATCCGTTAACCGTAGTTGGGGTTTAGTCACTGTAAGCCTACAAGTGTATACACTGTTCCTATCATGTTTTATTGATTACTGGCTGGTTTAGGTAAGGGTTTTCTCGTGATTATATAGCTGTTTATGGTACATGGCGGGTCCCACGGTTATATGTGTTATGTTTTTTTTATTGTATATATTATATACATAAATATGAAAGGCGATCCGGCACATGCTTTTCGATGTAGATCGTGATGGATGGCCGACCGACACCACCTATGACGGATGTTGGTCAGACGATTGATCAAACTAGAGTTGAGGGTTTTGATTCAGCAATAGCTGCGTGACTTGGAGCTTACGATAGGTAGTTTGAGCTATTGATGGATATGATGCATGCATAGACAACAACGATTGAATCACTCACCGCCGCTCGAGTATAGAGCACGATTGAGACGATAGTTGCTCCAATGATGATTCCATCGACGATTCAGGCTATACCAACACATGCAATGATACGGGAGACTCCGTTGGTCGTTCTGCACCAGCGGTAACACAGATTAAGATGCCCACTGCTTTGCATTGACACAGATAAATATATTTGAGAATTCGATGATAACATAGGTTAAGTTGATGAGGGAGTTCATCAAATTTGATCTTATATATTTTCATGAAGGCGGAGACCTAGAGGCAGCCTAGAAATGGCGATTACACATAAGAAGCTATACAGGCTACTACGGATTCAAAAGTGCATATAGGCCAGGATATGGGGGCATATGCTGAGAAGTGATGTTGTTGGGTGGTGGACAGCATACACTGACACACATCCATATCCGACCACATGGGCTGAGTTTCGACAAGTTTTGTATGATAAGTTCATTCCGATCGAGATTCGGCTAAGGTTGAAAGATGAGTTTCTAGCTTTGAGAATGGGGTAGCCAGTCAATGCTAAAGTATAAGGACAAATATCGATATTTATTACAGTTTGCCATGAACATCGCAGGTACTGAGAGACTACAAATTTATTACTTTGTCCTAGGTTTGATTGAGGACATAGCCAGAGCTATTGTTTCATCTAGAGCTCAAACACTACATGAAATGTATGATAAAGTGCTTACCCATGAGACACGTCTAATGCAGAAGGGTGATAAGCATTCATCTACTGAGTCAAAGAGATAGATTGGACAAAGCTTTGGGCATAAGAGATAGAAATATCACGATGATAGAGAGGATATACAGTATGGTCGAGGCCGTGGAGATGAGGATCGGACAGCTAGAGGTTATGTTGTACCCGCGTTACCAGCGTCGCCGCAGAGACAGACTCAGGACCATATTGGAGATCACAGGGTCAGTGCCGGGGGTTAGGGAGTCAGCAGACAGGACCAGGATAGAGGATCACATGTTAGCGATATGGGCGGGAGGGACTATTCAAGGAGATCGACAACTTTAAAAGTAGTGACAAAAGTACAGATTTGAGAGTCGGTGCATGTGGTGACTGATCTAGGTCGGGAGATGTCCAAACAGTGCGTTCAGGGTATGTGATTGAGAATTCTGAATAATTACAGTTAAGTTTCGTGCATGCATGGTAGTACGGTGGTAGCTCATGGTAGACTTTGATAGGTCGTGGTATGGCATGGGATTGTCTAGTGGGTAAAGGTAGGTTATGGTATGGCATGGGATTGTCATGGTATGTCATGGTTGGTTAAGGCTATTATGTTATGATACATGATAGGAAACGTTTACAGTTACCTGGTGTTAGGTAACTGGGTTATGGAACCTTAAGCATGCAATAGAGCTGAGAGTAAGTTGTGAAAGTGTTGTAGAGCATGACGTATTATGATCACCTCGGCAGCACGCGCCTATGTCTCAATGCAACACTACGTCTCTTGTGATGGGTAAAAGAGTAATAGGGTGTTCAAGGGACTGTAGAATGGTACTACTAAGGTGCGAGACGCGGTCACATGAGGATAGGTTAGATGCACTTGAGTTTACTCGAGATCTAAATTTCGGGGACGAAATTTCTCCTAGTTAGGAAGAATTGTAACAACCCAAATTAATTAAACTAGGATTAGCATTAATCTTAAGGATTAACGGTCATAATTAGGGTGTTATGTGGATAACTCAATTGACTCGGACACGAAAATCAAGGGAAAATGTAATTTATAGATGATAGTTATGTATATATGGTGTTTAAAACTATTATTATTGTATTGCACCATATGTGTGTATGTTGCTATAGGGTGAGTTGGAGTAACGGGGAGTTACCTCGAGGTACGTGTCGAGGCGTGGGGCATTTCGTACCGGGTAGTCAAGGAATTAGTGGGACCACTACTGTGTCCATAGGAGTTCTAAGAACACTAATCACATATATTATAATGGGCCTAAGCTAATGTAATTGGATCAAATAAATAAGGCTTATAGTTAGGTTAAATTTATTTGGAACCATAAGATTGATCTAGAGATATGTATTGACACATCTAGGAACAAATGGAGTGGTAAATTGGTATCACTAGGAGGGAATTAGTGGAGAGTAAGTGGGATAAGTATCAAGGTGTGGACCATTGGATAAGCTTCGAGTTACGTGCGTACATTAAGATCAAAGGCTATTAATCACTTTCCTCTTAATATATAAGAAAGATTTGATCAAACACATGCAAATCCAACCATTTTCATTCCCAAAATTTATAAACAAAGAGAGCTTGAGGAAGAGATCATCAAGGAGAGAGAAGAAAACCAGTTGGTATTGGTGAGAATTGATCGAGCTAAGAGGTACATCAACTAGGTAACGTTACTACACTAGCAATTTAGCTAAAATTTGGTGTTTTGGTGTTTTGATGTAAATGTGGTGAAATAGGAGAACTTAAACTAAGTTAAATAATAAAATAAAAGATCTCATTTAATATGCCATGAATCCATAATCCCGACTTGTTTCCTTGCCGACCTATGACATCGTCGAGAGAAGTAGATGCTAAAAATATAATAATAGGTGTTCGGTGGTTTATAATAATACCCTAGCTTCCTGATATATAAAACTACTAAAAATTGGTCCCGAGAGAGGAGAGAAACTAATTTTGGGTGTTGGGGAGGTGACTCGTGCACCAAGGAGCATCGTATGGTTGTTTTTGGCTTGAAAAAATGTTCTGTCTACGTGGAACATCACAATTGGTTCATTTCCTGCAGAGTAGCTGACGTGGCGTCATTTGATTGGTTGAGACCGACTGTGATGATGCTTTTGGGCGTGGAGGTGCTAACACGAGGCGACAAGAGGCCGAAAAGAAAGTCTCGCGCATAATTGATGAACATGTGGGAGACGATGCTGCCACGCATCCTGAGGAAGAATTGTTGGACGCTGAAGCAAGTGAGCTGCTGTTAGTTTGTGATGTGGAGTGAACGTTGATGCGACGACTCTTAATTGGAAGAGAAAATGGAGACTGCTGACATGGCAACACGGGATTGGTGGAGATTGGTTGCATGACGTGCTTGGAGAAGGTGAACAGCTGACACTTGTCAGCTAGAAAAGAGAAAAATTGGTGTGTGTGTGTGTGTGACATTGTCAAGATGCTGACTGCCAATGGAGGGCTGCCACGTGTCCCATTAAAGCCAATGACATGCTGCCACGCGTCAATTGGTATGTTGATCCCATATTGTGCCTACCACAATACATAACTCGAGGCAAATTGTCCGTCGTCTGATCAGTATGAGTAAATACTCAATTTTGAGTATTTTTCTCTACAAATTCAACCGCACCTCCGTTTCACCTGAAAATGACCAATAAATATAATTAAATATATATTTTAAAGACTTTACATAATTAAATATACTAAATTAAACTAATAAAACATATAATAACCAACCTATCAATTACGTTTAGGGTTGCAAGTGAGGCGGGAAATCCCCGTTCCCCGTGGTGCCTCGCACCGATGGGGCAAGGATTCCCCGCTTTTGGCTCCCCTTGAGGTGGGGCAAGGCAAGGACGGTAATTATTTTCGCCCCGCGGGGATTCCCCGCCCTGCATCCCTTGCATAAAATTCTCCATTTTTTATGTTTTTACAAAAAAAAAATTATACAACTTTTTTACTTAAAACATATGTAATATATTGAATGAAACTGAAGATCTCTAACAATAAAATTTATTTTTACCATTAAATTAATTCTATAATATATATATATATATATGTTATATCATAAAGATATATAAAATTATATTTAGAACATCATTGAAATATATTTGCCATACATGTTTTGGAAATCTTATATATTTTATTAAGTATGATAACTTGTGACTCAATCAACAAAACAAATCCACATTAATCCTTCAATTTGAGAAAAAATAATTTCTTTAAAAAATTGAAAAAATAGTACTTAATGGACAAGGAATGAAGATCAATATAGATATTTTTTACAAAATTGATGGGGCGCCATGAGGATTCCCCGCCTCGCAAGGATCCCCTCTGGGTGGGGCATTGGGTGACAAAGTTCGCCCCGTGGGAAATTTTTAAGAATAAATCCCCGCCCTGTGCCCCACGGGGACAGGGAAGGTAATTACAATCCCTGCCCCGCCTTGCCCCACTTGCAACCCTAATTAGGTAACTGATTTTGATGAATTATTAGTGAATTGCATGTATTATTAGCATTTCAAGTGAGTATTCAAACTAGTTTTAAAAGAAATTGGGTTTCTAGTGAATATGAAAAAATTAGTGAATTTATGAATTTGAGGATTTTGATCAATTAATGTTGTATTTCTTGATGTGAATGATGTTTTTGAGTCCTTATTAAGTGGAGAATGGATGTGTAGAGTATGGTTAGCTAATTGGAGAGTCAAAAGAATTCTTGAGTTGAGAATTCTGTCACGGAGCGTAGTTAGCGCGCTAACCAGAGAGTGTTCTACTATTCTTCAAAAAGAAGAACAGTAGCACGTTAGACAAATCCCATAGCGTGCTAATCACACCTAGCGTGCTAAGCAGATCTTTTAACACGATAATGATAAATGAAAACTAAATTTAAGGGTTATTTTTGGGATTTCTGACTTAATATATACCCAAACACCTATAAACATACTAAATAAGTAAAATTGGACTTCAAGGACTTAGAGGACCGTAGCTCAGGTATCAGGGAGTTAGTCGGGTCAGATTAGGGAGTCTGGGGAAGTCAGAGCAAGTATTGACGTGTGTAACCATATTGGAATGCCATACATAATTTATGGTTTTGTTTTATTGGTATTGGATTACATATGTGACTGTTGCTGGGCACACATAGGGTTTCACTCTTATTTCGATTTGCGTATATATTGAAAGTGGCCAAATTTGCTTGCACTAGTTACTTGTGTTTTCTGCTCGTGTCGACGATAGTAGAACATATCTACGATCGCCGAAGGGATTTAAGGTGTTCCCTTATCATGAAATAGCGTCTGGAGGGGTTCATCCGTTAACCATAGTTTGGGTTTAATCACTGTAAGCTTGTAAATATGTACGTGGTTCCTGTCCTATTTTATCAATTACTGTCTGGTTTAGGTCAGGGTTTTCTCGGGATTATATGGTTTTTAACTTATTAATGCTTTATTTTCTAGCATGTTTAGTTGGTATGTGCTATTTATTAAACGCTTCCGTTTTTGTTTGTCATATGCTGCCTACATTCATGGGAGTATGACTTACTCTTGCTAGAGGTTATAATCGCATGTTTTGCAATTTATCAGTTTTATTTTAAGAATATTGTGTAGACTTCTCTTACGATTTTACTCATTGGACTCATCAGTATATTTGTTGAGTGACCGAGTGCAGATCCTTCTATAAGTAAAGGCAAATGTAATAAGGTATTAGGTGACTACTTCCAAGATAGTGACGCCAGCTCATGTGTGATTATAGTATGTATGTAATTACTATTCATTGGGTTTTGGGGACTGTAGAACACTGAATACATGTATATGGATCTTTTGCTGTAGTTATTTCGCCATTGATATATACATGATATCTTTTTTGCCGGGTTTTCCACTACTTAGGATTGTGAAATATTGCATAATTTATTTACTTAAAGATTTCTGCTGTAAAACTATAATATAACTTGATAAATTGATTAACTAGCGAATTAAATCATTAATACTTTTAACGAGATTAATTAACTAGGGTTAGATGGAAAAGTGTAAGCAACCAGTTAGGTCGCGGAGCGTCATAGTTAAGTAGGCCATGACGTGGCAAGGCTTGGTGATGTGTGATGTGACGTGGTGGGTCCTACGGCTACCTCGGAGTTTGCGGCTGTCACACTTTTCTCCTTCACCGACTCGTCACATTCAAAACCTTAAAACTGACTCCACACTCTCGTCTTCGGCCGACAAAAAACGTGTAAATTCACACGGAATCAACTTGGTAACTCTGTTCTATCTTTATTTCCGTTCGTTTGGTGGGTTTTTTCAATTTTTTTTGCCATTATTTCATTGTTATTGATGTTGGTTGTTGTTTGATTTTTTGGTGATTTCCAAATTTTTGGTGCGAAATGTCAAAGGAGTCATCAAAATGAAACCACCTTGACAATGACGTATTTTATGGTTTTTATTGGGTTTTTTTTTTATCGAGGAAGCTTCATTTTTGGTTACTGTCCTTATGTTGTATAGAGTAACATGACAGAGACATGTATATACATTTAGGTAAAAAGATGCTGATATATATGGGTAAGTGTCAGTTTACTTGAACTGACACTGTTGCTATTGTTGGGTTTTGGGGTTCGTACCCATCGGAGATTACAAAACAATTTTGACAAAAACCCCAACAGGATCCGAATATAATTCCATTAAAAACGCTTAAACAAAAAAAACTTAATCATACCTCGGTTGCAAAATACCTTTCAGAAGGTTGACCGATCTCTAAGGCGTTGCCCACGACGAACACCCTCTACCAGCAGTCCACACACGAACGACGGTCGAGATTCGAAGTGCTGGCTTCGAGAGAATACCAAACCTTTTTGTTTCTCTCCAAAATGATTCAGAGCATACCAGAAAACCCTAAGTCGTTTCTAAAACGAAAATAGAGTTTCGGCCCTTAATCTTTTGTACGTGTAATTTAACTTAAAACGTCTATTTATACAACCCTTATATATAGACGGTTAAGTAAATTACACATATACCCTACTTAAAGAAGTATAAGTGTAATACACCACAAGGAAGTTTCTGTCATGAATTTTATCATATAAAATTCATTTTTCTGAACCATTTTAAAACCTCTCAAAACCATTCTTAGTGTGCGACCCAATAGGCTTATACAACGTTGGTAGTGTACCAAAACACATTTTGGTATACAAGTCATAAACGGCCTCTAGCAAGACATTATGACTACCCAAGTTGTACGAATATCAAATTGATACAACTTAATCAATAGTGTATATAACATCCTTTTGTCACACGATATCCTTTTGATCAAACATAAGTCATGGAATTGTCATCCAACATGTTCAATCGTACTAGTCTCGATCTATAGGTAGACTGAAAACATCCAAGTGACATTGATCAATATCAATTCACTTAGACTAGGCCTTTTAACAGTCTAATACATCGAGGGATCCACTGGATATCTCTCTTTATATAAGAGGGACAAATTCTATCTTGATTACACAACTTCATCACATTGCTCACACAGTAACCAATCACAACCTTTATAATCGTTCGGTTAAAGACAATGTTTGATTGTGTCAAATCACTGTATTCCTAATGTTGAAGTCTCTAGTAATCTCAAGTCAGAGGACTGAAAAAATATACCTATCATGAGAAGCAACTATGACTTAATCCATGTGATGTTCTCATAGCGGGTCGATCCAGTACTTTGTTTCCTAACAAGTACTCGTGATCTTGATTTGTATCCCTATACGTATAATCATCATATGATCATCAATCAAGACTCACACTAGTCTTAATTCATTATAGTTCCCAGTATAATGATCGACTAGGGATATTTAGGATATTTCTGTAAATACATATGGATCTTATTATAATGTAAACATGCAAATTAATTATAATAAACAACAAATGAAATCCTCTATTTTATTAACTAAAAGTATTCATAAAGACAGTTAATGGATTTACTTAGGGCACATGCCCCAACAGCTATGATTTCCGCATTTGTCACCCTAAGCTCCTTGTTGCATATCGGTTTTGTTTTACAAACATATTATACATACCTTACGTAGTTGCTACTCGGACCCCACCTGATTGAATATTTGAATCTTTAACTTATGTTTAAGGCACAGTTGTCTGTGATATTACCAACATTATCATCTAATACAGACTGTAAGGCAAGTGAAGACTTCTATTAGTATACACTATAATCATACTTACACCTCACCAGTTTACTCCATGGACCCCACTTAATTGAATATTGGGATTTTAGTTAGCTGTCGGAATTACAAGTTTGTGACATTACTGGCAATATCGATTAACAAAGACTGTTATGCCTATAAAGGTTTCGATTTTTCTAGAGTGTAATTTTACTTATACCCCCACCAAATTACTACACGGGCCCCATTAGATGGTATCTTCGAATTTTAGTACACGGACGACAGATCCCGAAGGTTCAACTCAAATAGACCCTTCTACGACCTCACTGACCTTGAAAGATGAAGAATGTGGGTTTTTTTAGGTTTTGTGAAAGTTTTGATTTGTAGTATGACAAGTCAATAATTAGACATGTTTTATAGTTCATTTTATGACAATTTAAGATGTAAAAAACTATATTACACGAGGTTTTCTCTTGTTTTTATTATTTTATGTAATAAATGAAGAATATGAAGAAATGAAAGAAAAAGGTAAGATAATGAATGAATTAATCAAGTGTGAAGAGTATGCAAAGAATCATCACCAAGGAAGCAAAGGAATAGCTAGAAATTTACACAAGCGATTCCCAGGGATTCACAAGTCACCCTGAATCGCTGGCAAAATTAGTGAAACCAACTAGCTTCGAGTTTTGAATTTTTCCACTGATTCCTCTCTCATACAAATCACTGTGAATCGTTGGGCAAGATTTCATGAATTTAAGATAACTACGAGTTATTTGAGTTGGTATGAGATGTTTACTACTTAGAATACTATAAATACAAGCATAGAGTTTCGAAATTAGTTTCCTTTGAATACTTAAATCAATATTTCATTGCTCTTAGAGTCATTCTTTATTGTTCTACTTTATTGCTTTGTTGTTCTTTATTTTTGGAGAAGATTTGAAGATTCAAGTATTTAATCAAGAGGTATTTATCTGTCTTTTATTTATATTATTGCAATGTTAATTATGATTATGAGTAAGTAATTAGTTAATCTAAACAAAGTCAAACGTGAACTAGATCCGTTTTGGAATGTAGTTATGAGGAGAAGATTACATGCTTAATGATTTAAACTAATCATATTATTTGATTCACTTATTTAATATATTAATATCTATTGATTTTAATCATAATCTTTGTATTGCATGCATAGTCTAGAATATGCATTGTGATATTTAGTTTCATTTTCTATTTGAAATAGTAAGTAGGATTATTTGAATGGTAAACACCGTTTAGATGTACTAGGTAAATTTGAGATCTAAATTTGATGTCGAAGTGGCTTTTCGAAGAAGTTAAATTTAGTAGTTTGAAGTTCTCATAAAGTTTATTTCGATTTTATTGCATGAAGTTAATTTCTTTGGGTAAATACAGGGGTTAGCTCAATAAAATTAGAACGTGACTTTTCTATTGGTATAAGGAGAACAAATGGTTGGTTAAAGACTGTTTACTTACTTATAATTAGAGTTTAATGATATTTGATACTTTATAATTATTCTCATAACTATATATGGATTAAAGTTACATATTTGGAATGCAAAACAAGTTTATGTTTCATTGTTCTAGATGTCTGTTTAGATATTTTTTATTATTGAATTTAATCTATTGGATTTATGGTGGATTTGATTTATGTTAGTCAAGTATTATTATATTATAGTTAATTATTAGTTAGTTTAATTATTATTTTTAATTAAGTAAAATAAAAAGTAAAAAATAATAAAATCCTTTAAAAGTCTATTTTCCTAAAGAAGTTTGATCAATCCCTGTGGAGACGATTCTCACTTATCATTATTACAAAATATTTAAAGTATAATATAAAAGAGAATTATTGTACACACTCGACACATGTCAATTTTTGGCATAGTTGCCAGGGATTTAAACACAATTTCTTAGGAGTTTTAGATGTTGTATGGTTTATCCACTTCATTGTTTTGATTCTATGAGATCTTCAAATCTATTTGATTCTGAGGTAGATAGGACATTTAATCATAATTTAAGACAACAACAATATAGAGGACACCAACCTACCACAATGGAAGCCAATAATAACTTTAATAATAATAATGATAATAGAGAACTTACTTTTAGCAAGCTAATCAAAATGTCACTGCTTATGAACCAATGTGCATTGCCTATCTTGAGGGGTTTCCCAAATTTGAACTTAGATCTAGATTCATTAGTGTTGAACCTAACTTCTATTGTAAGAAAAATGAAGACTTACAAAAATTTATATGGGAATATCAACAAAAAGTCAATGGGATGAAAGATAAAGACTGCACGTTAGAACAAATCAAACTTAAAGCTTTTCATTTTGTATTGAAAAATAAAGCACAAAATTGGTTGTTTTACCTTCCTCAAAATTCGATAACTACATGGGCTCAAATGTTAGAAGCTTTCCTGCAAGAAAAATTTAGTACTTATAGAAGGCAAATCACAGCCGTGAAAATGAAAGACGATGAAGACTTTAATGAATTTTTGGATAGATTTCAAAGATTAATTTCATCTTGTCTACAAGATAGATACGTCAAAGAACTTTATTAGAATATTTATATGAAGGACTAAATGATTTTGAACAAAGACTATTATATACCATATGTGGCAGATCATTATTCGATGTTACACCAACTCTAGTAAAAGAATATATTAACTAGATGACTAAACAATCTAAACAATATGATGAAAAGACCGATACATCAAGAAAGAAAGTTTACGAGGTTAATAACAGAAGGAGTAATAAATTTGATGAAAAAGTTGAAGAATTAACTAACACGGTTAAGCTACTCTTAAAAGATAGATCAGATCAAGTTAAACCACTTGGATTTTGTAATGAAGTTACACATCCTACGGATGTATTGCCCTACTTTACAAGAAGACGACAATGAAAAAGCCAACACAGTTATAAATCAATATTTTGGTCCTCCCAGAAACCAGGAAAATAACAATAATTATTACACCTAAAAAACAAATTAAAATCTTAGCTATAGTCCATAAAATCAAAATTATACCCCTTATAGACCGAGAGCACCAACATAAACTACACCAATGCAACAACTTCAGTAAACTATTCAACATACACAATCAAAGTTAGAATAAATATCAAACAACTTTATGAACTAAAGTCATCGAGACTTTATGCAAATTTCTCAAAATCAAATTAAAACCTATACGTCTATTAACGAGCTACAAAATCAATTAAGTCAAATGACTCCACAAATCAACAAATTAAGTAATCAAACTAAAGTAACTACTTGTAATGGCCCATAATTTACTAACAGTAAATTAGTCCCTAATTAGGGTTACTGACCTTTGATGTGGCCAGAGAGCGGGTACACGATCCGAATACTCTGTGTGAGGACTTGGTAGTATAGTATTTCGAGTGATGGGTGCCTAGTTGATCTATATGTGTATACTACTAAGTCACTCCTACTTATGTATAGTTATCGAGACATCGGTAGGGACGTGCCTCGATATGCGTGTCAGTGTGGGACCGAGGTAGAGAGTGATGCTATAAGTTTAATTTAAGTTAATTTATTTTAGTTAGTTGAATTAGATGTGGCTATAGTTTATTTATATTAAATGTAACATAAGTTAGCAAATTAAAACAATAGCCATTAGATGCTTCTCGAGATATGTGTGGACACATTAAAAGACCAATTAAGTATGAAATTGGTGTTAGCAAGGGAGAGTTAGTGGACGTAAAACATGATGTAAGCCATTAGATTAGTATCGAGATATGTGTGTACATTAAAATCAATGGCTATTGAATAGATCAACTCATGCAAACCATTTCATTCTCATTCATTTACTTACAGAAGAAGTAAGGAAGATCAACAAGGTTGATGGTGAATTTATGATAATTTGGAAAGGATGATCGAGCTAAGGGACTTACATCATTAGGTAAACAAGTATACATAACTAGTTAACAAAGTCTTGAGAAAATTAGATATATTAACTCAGTTCTGATTTTTGTGTGATTTTAGAGGTAGATGAGATTATTTTCATAATTGGGTCACATATTTAGATTCCTTGTAAAAAAACCATTAAATTTGCTTTAAAGAAATTTGGAATTCGGAGTTAAATTGACCAAGTTATGATCAATCAAAATGTTAGGTGTATAATTGAGTTTTATTTAAAATGCATGTAGGTTTTGATTGTTTGTATAAGTCCTAAAACACCTTAATTAACCTCAAGAAACTAGGGAAGTGCCTCGATAAGTTTTTGGCGAGATATATGGTGTCGGGAGGTCGGGTTAGCCTAGGAATTTTACATGGATTGTGAGTAAACTAATTGAGACATTTTTCTTCATTTCATGCTTTGATGTTGCTGCTTGTTTACAGTTGTTTATATTATAGTGCTTGTTTGGATTTTTAATGCTATGATTGGTATGCTTTATTTTATTATGTGATTGTTGTTAAATTAGAATATGTGTATTTAAGATTATGATGTGGTTTAAGTGTACGCAACACACGGGGTATAAGAGCCGAGGATGTCGGTATACTAATAAGTTAGTGTCACGAACCTACTATATGGGGTTGATGAAATGATTAAGTGACTAATTAGGGTAATACGGAAGTACTATGTGTACCGACCTATTATATGAGGTCGATAAGCCGTGTTTCATAACTAATAAGGACAGTGCCTACGCACACTACTAGATAAGCTATTACTTGAAGGATAATATTTAGGCCAATGTGTGAAATGATTAAATAGTGATCAATAAGGGTAATACCAAAGAATTATGTATGCAGACCTATTATATAAGGTCGATATACTATGTTTCACACCCAATAAGGAGAATGCCTATGTGTACAACTAAATAAGTGATTACCTAAGGTCTATATGATCAATAGGGTATATCTGGGCTAATGTATTGGATACATAGATTATAAGGTTTAGTTCTTTGATAAATATTTGTGTTGATGTCACATTGTTTACTTGTGATGTTTAGTGACAAGTTTATGCTTAAATATTGTTGTGTAATGAATGTATGTATTGTGAGTTGCTATCTTGTCGTGTTTGAAAATATGGATAAATGTCTCTTAGTGTTATGTTCTACATTACTGTACTCACCGTCCTTTCTTTTATGACGGTGGGTGCAGATCCATTGAGTAGTAGACCGGGTAAGGAGAATATCGGCGACTACCTTTGAGCCATTGGAGTACTATTACTTTTGACATTGTAGGTTGAGATCTTATTGTATGACTAATATATGCCTTCTATACACTTTTTGGCTATAGTTTCCCGTATAGACACATGTAATTACACTGTTTATCGTCGTTATATTGATTATATACATGTGATCGTTGTTTCTTGGTTTCCACAGTAGGTGTTTTTCTTAAGTCTTCTGCTGATAAGTTTAAAATAATAACTTATTAATTAACTATGAAATAAAATGAATTGTAAAATTATTATTTTCGGTGTGAATAACTAGGTAAATAGGGTGAAAAAGCTGACTGATACATTGTTAAGTTCTACGCGGATTAGGCCGGACGGTGCCCTAGATTAAGGGAGGGGCTGTCACACTGCTCAAACTTGGAACACTATTAATCAAGTACACGTTAACGCTTTATTTTATAAAAACGAAAAAGAAATCAATACACGAGAGAAGAAACAAAAAAGAGGTAAAAAAAAACTAAGAATATCCAAAACAATATAATAAGAAAAAAGAGATGATGGAAAATTTTATTCCAATTAGGGAATAGATAAACGAGCAATTGAAATACACACCTTTTTTCGAAAGGCTGTACTCATGTTATTTAGCCAAAGTAGAAGCCTACAAAAAAATCTCTACAAAATTATGAATTAGCTAAATAGGAAAAAGTAAACAATATTTATAAGTCAAACGAAGATATGCATTTTAATTCTACCGTTCCACAACGATTAGCAAATGCTAGGGAGGAAGTTATTAAAGAAGATATATCTGAACCATTTAGGAAATTAGAAATTACTGAAAACTTAGGACAAAAGATTTCATCTTTAACAAGAATGCCCGAGAAATATTCTGACCGATGAATGTTTGTCATACCAATCATTATAAGTTATTGTTCTATTGAGTTTTCTACGTGTGATCTCGGAGCATCAATTAATGTTATGTCACTTAAACTTAATAATGAATCATTGAAAATAAGATCGTTGACTACTACGCCTATTAAGCTTACAACAGACAACTGTATGGATTATTAGAAGACATCCTAGTACAAGTACATGATTTAGTATTTCTAGTCAATTTTTATGTCATGAAAATGGGAGATACAACATCACCCAACCATTTGCCTATACTATATTTGGTAGACTTTTTTTAAAGACGACTAGGACTAAGATATTTCTGAAGGAGTTATGTCTATAGAGTTTGAAGATAAAAACATCAAACTTAAGATTAATAATGAACATAACTATGACACTTATGATGAATTATTCAACAATGAAATAGATGATAATGAATTTTTAGAGTTAAACTATTATGATAACTTAAACGCTAAAATTTATGCATTTAATGTAGTAATAATGAAAATTGATAAAGAGATTTCAAAGAAAGAAATAGTTGAAAATACTTCGAAAGAAAAAAAAATAACACATGAATGAAGAGTTGAGTAGCCATAGAATGGAAAAATCATTAACAAGCCGAAAGTTTTTGTATCCAAGTGCAATACAAAAAAGAAAAAACCAAACTTGAATCCTATAAGGCTTAATGATCCTAGAGGGATACAATTGCAAATTAAAAAAATCAAATGAGCTTGTACTACAGAGCTCAGTGTGATCAAACTTTAATGCAAATCTCATGCCCATACATTTTTTTCTACATACTCAATTGGAGTTGAATTCATTTGTTTCTGAACCATTCTCTCTACCAAATGGAACTTCGATTCAACCAAGAGGAGTGGTCATAGATGTGCCAGTTCAAGTGGACAATAACATCATACCTAGAGACTTCTTGTTCATGCCAAAGTGTATTAATGAAGATCCTCTTTTAATATTATGACGACCTTTTTTAGCTACTACTCAAGCTATTATGGATATTCTAATCTATAAACATGGCATAGTGATTCCTAATGATTTAGACTAACACTAGGAATCGCTGGCTAATTGATAGCAGCACACATGAAAATACATGCAAAATTGCGGTCTAGCAATTCTCAACGATTCACCCACATAAGGGAATTGTTAGCAAAATCGGTGAAAACATTAAGACATGTTCTGCCAATTTACACATTGATTCCCAGTGATTCCACCTAAACAGGAATCGTTAGGCACAATTTTTTATTTTTAAAACTAAAACCCCAAATTGTCACACACACACGCACAACACCTTTCACACTTACAAACCATCGCACCTCGTTACAAAAATCTCAATTTCTTGCATAGATTCAAATATTTGAAGCTCAACCCCATAAAATTTATATGATTCCCACCTCAAATTAGTCTCATTCAAACTAAAAATCTTAGTTTTGGAGGTATTGAGCCAAATTAGGGTGTTAGGATTAGTTCACCTAGAGCTTAAAAGGATGTTATAGAGGAGTTCAAGAGTTTCCATCTTGAGAGATTCACTCTTAAGAAGGTAATTACATCAACTCTAGCTTTTTACTTTAACAAAATTTTGATTCGTGAGTTTTTGCCAAATTTTTAAATTTTTGGAATCATACGGTTTAGTCTCCGTATTTTTTAAGTTTTTGGCGGCGCCTCCCTAAAAGTAGCCTATCGGATCATTCACCTAATAGGTAGTAGAATTGGGGAAAGGCCTTGAAGGACTCACAACTCCTCGTAGTTCATAATATATATTAAAATCAAATTGAAGAACTAACTTAGACTCTCCGATAGCTTAGTCACAATTATATAATACTACATATACCAAAATTGGAATATTAACCTTTCGATTCATTTTTAACTAACTTTGGAGACCCTCACAACCATTTGATGAAACTTCACAACCTACACTCACCCCAAGAATCCCAAATATATATGTATATATATATATATGCATAAACAATTTAAAACAAGAATGTAATTTAAATTGAAATTAATCACCACAATCTTCGAGTCTTGTCCATTCTTCCTTTGTCTTCATATGGAATCTGTCATCATTAAAAAAAACTCGAAGATGTTAGGCTAGTAAATTCCTATATTGATCTATACTCCTGAATTTGTTTGTCTAGTACATGGAGACATGTAATTGCATTTCCAAATAAATAATAATATTTATGCGTTGATATGACATGCAATCCACTATATCGCTATCTCCTAACTATAAACTGACGTTGACTTCCTAAATAGTACATAGACAATATTAAGAGATCATGAAATGCAAAGATAACTTGTTAGCGTAAGACTCCGCTAGTCTCACAAGACGACATAGAGGCATGACTGAAACCTTGTTTCAATCAAACCAGACTCAGAAACAAGCTTATCCACCTTACTCTCTATTAAAAGTTGACCAAGAATGATAAAATGCAATGTAGACTATGATATAATTACAGGTATGAAGAGAAATTCCTTAAATCGTAAAGATAACTGTAGGGTTTACTTACCACCAAACCAACTCAAAGTTAGCTACGAAGCGTCACACAACGTTTCCTCGTGTTTCACGTACTTTGAACCTATTCCCTGAATTTTGTTTCTAGTAGTTTTGGGATCCTCGAAGTTACCTAAAATCATTAAGAAATCCGGATAAATCCCCTATTCAAATTTTTAATGTTTTCGACTAAGTTTTGAGTTATTTTGGTATTTTCAATGCTTAAAAACTCAGAATTACTCCAAAATCAATCCCTTGGATCTTCGGATCCCAATTTTGACTATAAATTGTGGTTCAAAATAGACAATCACCCTCAACTTGTCTTTTAAACAATTTTTCAAATTTCAGGCATTTTCGGGTATTGTAGCATGTATTACGAGGAAAAACCTCGATACGAATCCTCGAGAAAATCTCAAATTCCTCATTTTTCATAGAAATTGCCGATTTCTATTTATTTGTTCAAAAATATAATTTTTCTAATTTTTTTCCATTTTTTTGAAGTTTTTTCAAAATTCTAGCATTTTTATTCAATTAAAGTAGATTAAGGGTTTGAGCTTGAACTGGGTTCTCCTTAACCGAGCCAAACCGGTTTAGTTCAAGGCTGAACCCATCTTCTTCATCAAGACCTCTGTTTCAACACAAACTTAACTGATTTCTTTAATTGTTTTTCATTGGAGTTGGGATTGCAGGGCTCTTTGGGAGCGAGACGACCTATCATCACCTTCCTCGGTTGGCCGAACCCCCCATCCCCAACCTCCTTTAACAACAAACAACATCAATAGCTTCCTCAGCAACAACATCTACATAGGCATTAACCCTACAACATCATCGACAACAATAAACAACAACAATCTCACCTCAGTCTTGATCTCTCCCCACTACCGTCTCGAGATCTCTCTCTCCTCTCAGTCTTAAACAATTTCAATTTCGAAGCGTAGGTATGGGAGAGGCGGTTATGTTGATTTGGATAAGTATTAGATTTTCTCGAGATCCGTATCACATAAATCTCAAGACAAATCAAAGGTTGAGAACCAATTGCTCTTCTCGTTATATATGTTGATCTTTCTCAAAATACATACCGCGTTTCTCGAGATCAATCTTGGTGGTTATAAACAAATTCATCACAACTTACCAACTTACAAAGATCAATTATTTTGATCTCCTTGAGATACGTATCGCGTATCTCGAGGTACGTCAAATAATTTTTTAAAAAACCATAAACCTTTAATTTTCGTTGAGATTGGACAACATGCATCTCAAGGCATGTATACACCTCACTAACATCACAATTGTCCAAACCATTCACCTCCTCGATGATCATGGTACACGCATCTCAAGGCATGGAAAAATAATCTCCAACAGTTAACGTTCAATCATTTTCTTCCTCGATGATCAAGTTACGCGTATCTTGAGGTGCATCCAATGTATACTTTTATTTTTGAATTAAACTATGAGACTCATTTATATATATATATATATATTTATATGTACTATATTATCTAGATAAACCTATGTATTTTTGCGGCTATAAATTTTCCAAGCGCATCTACAACCATTCTCGGGTGTGCATACTATTGTACATCCCACGTGTGTCACCCTAGACCTCGCGTATCACTAGGCGCCCACCAATTTATTAATTGTTCTTTTTAATTTCATGATTATCTCTTCAATTTATGTCCAAACTAAATTCTAAAAAATACCTCAATTTCGTTAAAAATTGAGAAATATTCCGAACGCACTTCGAAACTTGCACACACCGCATTTAAAGCCTTAACTTGATCATATTTCACGTTGAAATAATGTATAATACACCAATTAATCAAGCAGCACACAAAAATAATATTTAGACTTATGATCTCTGGTTCGTAACAATGGGTCCCACCTCGGATACTTAAATCCCAAATTAAATCTGAAAACACTTAATTAACATCCTAATTAAGTTTGAGAAATTCTCGGATGTCCCAATCTTCCCAACTAATTAAAAATCTTGTCCTCAAAACTTAAACTTACGAGTTAATGAATTAAAATAGATATGAGAAAATGATCGTTCATATATAACTTTTTTAATCCAAACTTGTAAAAATATTTCCAAAGTGAAATGTTAAGTGGACTGAATCACTTTTGTTGTATTAAACAACTCAATAGTAGAGATCATAATCATTTTAGCTTTTTCATTTTCAAATCCTGGGTTTAATAAAAAGTGATCTCCATTACTTAGTCAATCCCGACAATTTGTGAATTTCTGACGAGTTAAGCAATTGACTTTGTGGAATATCTGATAACCTTACTTTATTTATCATCTCACCTAAAATTCCATTCGAGATAAAAAAAATTAAAAAGATCTAACATATCTTGCTTTTCATAAAACCATTATCATTCGTAATTGAATGCTATTCCATAAATTGTTGATAATCTTTTCCTTATCCACCAAATTATGGTACACATCCGAGTTTACTTTCTCATCACTTATAATTTTTTATTAGAATTGTCGACTGATCAATTCTTAGACTATCATCGGTTTAAGTATTTATATAGTGATGCAAATAATACTTGAGCACAATCCTTAGATACTAAGTGGAGTTACTTGTCTATTTGATCAATCATCATTCTGGCGTTTCTCAATAAAAACCTAAAATAACATAAGTCATCCAAGACTATAGATCTCTAATTACATCTATCATCCCACGATAATATATCTCTATTTTAATATGATCAAAAAATGAAACTTGACTCATAGTGAAACTCATACTCATTCTATAAATGTCTACTGACAATATTATTTAAGTTGTGGACTAGAAAACAATTACCAATTCTAACAGCCAATTCACTTAACTTCTCTTTTGATTGGTTATAAAATTAATGACTTTTCTAACTTCGTCAAATCATTATCTTTCAATGAGTTCACCAAAAATCTCTTCCTTTCACTTAACTACAAAATTCTTGAAATTCCCAATCTTTTTGATCGTTACTATTCACCAAACCTCTTTCATTATCTGAATAGAGACAATTATTTTTAACTTGAGTAGACCTACATTTCTAAATAGAGATATCAAACTTTTTCATGATTATAATCTCATTATATAACTTTTAAATTGTATCTCATAAACATTATAAATATGACATCTCCTTTTACCTCTACTCAACTCATTTCTGACTTCCTTTTATTACAATGGAATAATACTCAGTTCTTTCAACATATCAAGTCATATATACTATCTTCTATTCAATATTTTAAACCACTAAGAATAATACTGACTAATTGAGCTGTAACTTGTGAGTTTCTTTTTATTTTATTTATATCTTCACCATCATATATGTATAGTACATCAACTCTAACTTTAAATAACTAGTGCTTTATAATTCACCATTGACTAATCATGTGATGCAGCACTACATTTGAACCAATATACAATATATTCGATAATATCAGTTGTATACTACTTTAGTTCAATACTTTCAATATTTGGAGTTTGATTTTCTGTAATATCCATGTGAAGATATATATTAAATTCCATCAAACTTATAGTTTGACATCCTAAGTCTTATCGGGACTTGTTGTCCTGAGATTCCTTTTTTTCATGCGTATGTGAGAATATCTTAGTTGCCTATACTTTAGCTTCAATTAACTCCAACGAAACATTATAAACTCTTTTATTCCAAATTTCATCAATTCATTCGATTATTCAAAGATGGTGGATGTCACACTGATCATTTACACTGTGAATGAATCATAATTATGAAATGGTGTTACTCAGACTTTTGGTCATGCACAACTACTCTAGCGTCAAGCCTTGACTAAAGGAGTCCATTTGTGTCACTTCTAGCAGACACAAATCATCTCAACATCTCATTTTAATTTATATGCAGAGTCTATTCTGTTCAGTTTTTGTCAATCTTAGCTATTCCACATTGGTCTCAATCTTATTCCTTTTATAAATTTACTACGACTTCCGCTCAACAAAAACCAGTTATTGCTCCTTAATCATGACTTAGAAAGGTAATTTATATCTTTTCTCTTTTTAAAAACTTAGTTAAGGATAATACGAATTCTTATGATCATTCACTCTGTTGAAGTCTTCCTTAGCCATCTCTTATTCGAAACAGAGAAATTTTGCGACTTAAACAGTTCCATTAGTTGTTATTGCCTTAAGTTATATCCATTAGTCTCAAATTTTTTCAACTTTTCCTTTTTCTCAAAAAGAAATTCGATACTTTTCTAGAGACTATGTAAGATAATTTTGTATCTTACTGTTCATCAAATTACTTTTGATGAATTCACTTGTCCGTTGTTGTTCAACTGAAGAGATAGAAAAATCTAAATTTCCAAGCACTAATTAATTTAACTACTAATCAAATTCTTAAAGGATGTTGCTTCAATCCTTTAATTCCTATAAATGGAAATTCTTGCAATATAGGATATCGTACCAATATCCTACACAAATCATTTACTGATTCTCGATCAGTACATCTATATCTTCATTAGTTATATTTTAAGTTATTTTGATAAATGTCATAACTAAATGTCGTTAGAAGTGATTATTAGGTACTTTGAATCTTGAAACACAATCACTTATCTTTTGATTAATAGCTAATCCAAGCTATTATTAGACTACTTCTCCAGTACCTTAACTTCTTATACGTTGATCTTATCACTACACTTTTCAATTTTTAAGTTTGAAATTTTTGTTGATCTTTATTCTATAACACCACCTAATCTAGTTTTAGCAAATATCACTTGTAACTCATATATTTTCATTTGTTTTATCATTTTTTATTCGACTCATAGAACCACTATACTCAATGTCACTTATGGATAAGTAACCTGAGTAATAAACAATCAAGATTTTTAGTACTTTTTTTTAGAAGTCATTTGATTATTTTAAATTGTGGTTCTATTCTACATTTTACTTGATATATTGTTTTGGAAAGAAGACAATACTTTACTTTAAAGTATTTTATTTTCATAGAAACTGACTTAGATAACTTGGCTAGTTCTATCACGATCCCATTGTAATTTTCCAGTCAAAATTCAGTTTGTCTAATCAATTTCTATTTTTTTTTTAAACCACGTGTCTTCATTTTCCTTATTAAAACTATTTTAACATTTCCCTTAGTGTTTTATTATTGTAATAGCTCGATATTCTCGATTTTCAAAAACTCACGCTCAGCACTTGCGTACATGAATCATTTGAACTTCCCTTTCAACCAATTTCCTATTGGTTTCATATCCGACTGTTTCATAAGTTATATTAGTACCGAACTAAATATAACATCTTTGTGGATTTAGACTTCCTGAGTCTATTTAACATTCATTTAAGCTCAGTTTTGACTCATAAGTCTATTCTCTCTTTTAATTATCACTTTCTAATCTTACTCATTACATCTTACAATTTAAGTATCAAACAGACAAGGAGAATACATATCTAGCGATAATTCATACACACATCATAAAACATAACATAATAATTCAAATACCCCGGCTCATGGTCACTTCTTAACTAATCGAGCTCAATCACTCTTTGGTTTCCAACCAAAATTTATCCTCAATTGAGCCACTCTGATACCAAGTTTGTTAGCCCCCTCGTCATTAAGGCGACTGATCGACCTAGATTACCTTAAACCCCTTATAATCTAGTCAGCCTAATCCATTATTTTAATTTTGACCTCAAAATACTTTATTTTGATCCTTAATAATGCTCCAAAACTAAATTTATTTTCATTGAAACTCAATTCATAATTTGTATAATTGGTACAAATTTGGAATCATACGATTTATTCTTCATATTTTGAAATTCTTGAAAGCAATCCCCTAAAAGTGGCCTATCGAAACATTCACTTAATAGACAATAGAATTGGGAAGAGGCCTCTAAGGACTCACAACTCCCCACCGTTCACAATATATATCAAAATCAAATTGAAGAACTAACTTAGAGTCTCAGATAGCTTAATCACAATTATATAATCCTAAATAGACCAAAATTGAAATATAAACCTCTCAATTCATTTTAAACAAACTTGGGAGACTCTCATAACCATTTGACGAAACTTTACGACCTACACTCACCCCAAGAGTCCTAAAACAATATATATATATATATATATATAAACAATTTAAAACAAAAATGTACTTTAAATTGTAAATAATCACTACAATCTTTGAGTCTTGTCTATTTTTCCCCTATTTTCATATGGAATTTGACATCATCAAAAACAACTCAAAGATGTCAGGTAAGTAAATTTCTACATTGATCTATACTCATGCATTTGTTAGTCTGATATATAGAGACGTAATTGTATTTTGAATTAAGTAATAAGATTTATGCATCAATATGACATTTAATCCACTCTGTCGCTATCTCCTAACTTTAATCTGACGTTGACCTCAAAAACTAGTACAAAGATAATATTAAGAGATCATGAAATTCAAAGACTACTTGTTAGCGTTAGACTTCGCTAGTCTCCGTAGACAGTGTAGAGGCAGGTTTGAAACCTAGTTTCGATCAAACCATACTCCAAAAAAAGCTTATATCCCTTTCTCACTCTATGAATGAATGACTCAGAATGATAAAATGCAATGTAGACTATGATACAATTACAGCTACAAAGATAAATTCCTTAAATAGTCAAGATCACTGTAAGGTTTACCTACCACCAAACCAACTCTAAGTTGGCTACGAAGCCATACATAATGTTCCTTGTTTTTCACGTACTTTGAACCTATTCTTCGAGCTTCGTTTCGAGTGATTTTGGTGTAACGACCCATTACCTTAAGCAGATGATTAGTATTAATCCTAATTTTAATCAACCCGAGTTAGGCTCATGGTTAAGCTCAGGTTGTCTCAATTAGCATGTGCATGAATTCACATGTCGTTTGGTGTTTGTTTGATGTGTATTAGTATTTATTGAAATTAATTAGATTTATTGCCCTATAATTGAATAATTGAAAAAATTATAGGATGCCTAATGCCGTGTGTGGGTCATGGGCGACGTACACAAGTCGTAAGGCAGAGCGCATGCTCGAGTGTATTCGTTGGAGCGCAGGTGAAGTCATAGGTGTGTTAATATAGGCTTATATATAATTATATATAAAATGTATATATAAATATATATTGGAAATGAAAAAAATAATTAATAATTGGTGAGCGCCTAGTGACACGCAGGGTCGAGGGTGACACCTGTGAGACGTGTTGGGTTTTTGGGGTTCATACGAAGCGGAAAATTCAAAACAAATTTTGAAAAACCCCAACAGGATCAAAAATAAGTTCCATTAAACTAAATCTACGAAAGTAAATCATAACTTATTTTGTGATTTCCTTTTTGATTGTTCAATTTTCAAGACGTTTAAGTGCGTGTCCTCCATTATAAATCCACATACGAACGGTGACTACAATTTGAGGTGCTAGCCCCAAGAGAGATTGAAATAATTTTTCTTTCTCTCCCTAAATCTGGAGAACTCAAAAATTGTAAAACAAATATCTTATTTCATTTTTAAGGTTTTAGAAAGAAAAAGAGTGCATGCTAGATACATAGACACTATTAAGGATATGTATGATGAAGTAGTAACGAGTATAAAGACATTTAGAGGAGCTACAAAAGAACTTCCCATTACGATAGGACTACATCAAGGATCGGCTTTAAGCCCATATCTATTTACTTTAGTTATGGATGAACTAACTAGACATATTCAAGAAGATATATCATGGTGTATGCTATTTGCAGATGATATTGTCTTAGTTGATGAAACTATAGATGGAGTGAATATGAAATTAGAACTCTGGAGGAATACATTAGAATCTAAAGGCTTTAAGTTGAGCAGGACGAAAATCGAATACATGCACTATGAGTTTAGAAACACTAGACATCGAGATGACGGAGTGGTAAAATTGGGGGAAATAGAAGTTCCTAAAGTAAACAACTTTAGATACCTAGGATCAATCATACAAAATGATGGTAACATTGAGAATGATGTCACACATATAATTCAAGTTGGATGGAAAAAATGGTGGAGTGCAACAGGGTGATTTGTGATCGAAATGCTCCTACTAAGTTAAAAGGAAAATTTTATAGGACCACAATTAGGCTAGCTATGCTCTATGGAAGTGAATGTTGGGCGGTAAAGCAACAAAAATTACATAAAACTAACGTAACAGAAATGAGGATGCTTAAGTGGATATGTGGTAAAACTCATAAAGATAGAATAAGAAATATAGAAACTCAAAGACAAGTAGGAGTAGCACCAATTGATACAAAGATTACGGAAGGGCGATTGCGATGGTTTGGTCACCTGCAAAGATTGCTTACAAATGCTCCAACTAGAAATCTTGACTCAATCGAAATTGTAGAAACTCGACGAGGTAGGGGCAGACCAAAATTAACATGGGATGCATTAATTAGGAGGGATTTGAATGGTTTGCAAAGCTCGCCATCAATTGCACTTAATCGAGCACGATAGAAAAGTTTGATCCATGTAGCTGACCTCAGTTAATTTAGGACTGAGGCTATGTTATTGTTGTTGTTGTTGTTCTTTTGGGTGTTTTGAAGCAGGAACAGGCTGGGGCTTAACTTGTTCCACAGGCTTTGCGACACGTGGAGCAGCAGCCTTAGCAACTTTGACCTTGCCTTTGCCTTTCTTCTTCATTCACTTTCCCTTTTGGACCATCAATACATTAGTAGAGGGTTTTTGATATTTTGTTCGGCAATCTTGAGCATCAAATGCAACTCTGAAATTGATTTCTCCATATTATTCATATTGTAGTTCATCACAAATTATGAGTAACTCTCCGGTAATGATTTTAAGATCAAATCCGTAGCCAACTCTTGGCTTGTGGGAAATCTAAGTATATCAAGCTGGTCAACATAGACCTTCATCTTCAGAACATGAGGACTAACTGACGCACCCTTAGTCATCTTGCAAGAATGTAGGTTCTTGACTGTCTCGAACCTTTCTTGCCTAACTTGCTGTTGGAACATTTCCTTCAGCGTTACAGCCATGTCGTAGGCTTCCATTAGTTCCATGTCCTTCTAAAGTTCAAGAACCATAATTGCCAACATAATACATGCAACATCAGTAGAATCGTTGACATGATTATTATGCGCATCCTTCATAGCTTTTGTAGTATTGGCTGGTGGGTCCTCAGGGATTGGAGCATCCAGGACATACAACTTGTGTTCATGCTCAAGAACAATTCTCAAGTTTCTGAACCAGTCAAGAAAGTTAGTTCCATATAGCTTATCCTTCTCAAGGATATATCGCAGTGACATGGGATTATCATTAATTGAAGAGACCATTGATCTACAATAAAGATTATGCAAAGTTTATTTTAGTATAGAGGAATAGAATCCCACTAAATTAACAACCCTCCTAAAACACACTGTTTATTTAGGGGACTAAAATCCATATTTCACCTAATTCTATGATAGCTATGGCATAAAACACATGACTAGATTATTTAGGTAGGTAACAGTTACCAATTACATCTTATGTAATTTTAGATACTTTTATGAGATATGGGACATCTTATATCTTATCATGTTTTTATCTCATCATGTGCCTAATGATCAAAACTATTTTGATTGCTTTATTAAGTCAGACCATTTTAAACATTTAGGTAACTCTTATCCAACTTGTCTCACCAAGATAACACAATACACCCAGCTATGGCTAAAACTATATTAGTGTAATCGAGGCCTTGACAAGTGTTTAAAATGGATGGCACAAGACTTAAAATCTAATAGAGGGATTTTATTCGGTTTTAGTGATTTCATGTAAACAATGAAATATCATATATTTTATTGATTTGTTCAATCACTAAACAATTTGGAAATTTTTATACTGTTCACTAATAAAAGAATTTCTGCGCGCTAGGATTAGTTAGACGGCGGTCCCACTGGCTGGTCAGTGGGTGAAAATTAAAATTCGCTATAGAAAATCATATTTTTCGCTGATTTTATTATCCTAAATTAACCCCTTAATTTATCCGAAATTAAGTCAATTAAAATATTTTAATTAACCCGGGCCCACATCTAACTAATCATCTTTTATCCTAATCCAATTAGGACTTAAGATATTTGAATCCAAGCATATCACCAATAACAAAATTCTCGATATTTATCTCCTATCCAATAGGGATAACGAAACCGATTTTGCTAATATCTTATAATCTAATTTTTTATCTATCTCTTATGAAATAGAGATTTCATAACAAAATAGATATAACGAGATAAATAAATAATTTTGAAAAATAATTATTTGCAATTTCGGTCCTCATCCAAATAATCACAAACATGTAATTGAATCATGAACTACTATCCCAATCGAACCTTATCATATTAGTTTCGAATTAATATTAAGACTTATACAATTTAAGAAACTTAAAACAATGTAACCTAAATATGCATACCGAATTATAGAGATTTCATCCATGAATCAATACACAAAAAATAAAGATTATACCTAATGGTGTCATGGATCACAGAACATAAAATTCAATTCATTAAAATTATTTGAATTAACCTAACATGGTTACTAGCATGTACGAAATGGATTTCAATTAAATCATGAATATATGTATCAGATACACAAAACATGATAATAAATCTTACAGAAACTTATGTATATCACATAACATTAACTATTAACATGTTTTCAATCATATATCATGTATATATCAGAAGAAAACATGCAATGAATTTAATGGAATCGAACTCAAAATCTCTGATACCACTATTCAGTTTTGGGGTTCATACGCAGTGGAAATTACAAAACAATTTTGACAAAAACCCTTATAGGATCTGAATCTAATTCCATTGAAAATGTTTAAACCATGAAAACTTAATCATACTTCGGTCGCAATATACCTTTATGAAGGTTGATCGATCTCTAAGGTGTTGCCAATAACGAACGCCCTCTACCAGCAGTCCGCACATGAACGACGACCGAGATTCGAAGTGCTAGGTTCGAGAGAATGCTAAACCTTTTTGTTTATCTCCAAAACGATCCGGAGTGTACCAGAAAACCCTAACTCGTTTCTCAAACGAAAATAGATTTTTGGCCCTTAATCTTTCTTCCGAATGTTCTAACTTAAAGCGTCTATTTATACAACCCTTGTATATAGACGGTTAAGTAAATTACACATATACCCCTACTTATAGAAGTATAAGTGTAATACACCACAAGGACGTTTCTGTTATGAATTTTATCATATAAAATTTATTTTTTCTGAACCGTCTTAAAATCTCGCAAAACCATTCTTAGTTTGCGACCCAATAAGCTCATACAACGTTGGCAGTGTACCAAAACACATTTTGGTATACAAGTCATAAGCGGCCTCTAGCAAGACAATATGACTCCCCAAGTTGTACGAACATCAAATCGATACAACCTAATCAATAGTGTATATAACATCATTTTGTCACACAATATCCTTTTGATCAAACATAAGTCATGGAATTGTCATCCAACATGTTCAATCGTACTAGTCTCGATCTCTAGGTAGACTGAAAACATTCAAGTGACATTGATCAATATCAATTCACTTAGACTAGGCCTTTCAACAGTCTAACACATCGAGGGATCCACTGGATATATCTCTTTATATGAGAGGGACAAATTCTATCTCGATTAGACAACTTCATCACATTGCTCGCACAGTAACCAATCACAACCTTTATAATCGTCCAGTTAAAGACAACGTTTGATTGTGTCAAATCACTGTGTTCTTAATGTTGAAGTCTCTGGTAATCTCAAGTCAAAGGACTGAAAAATATACCTATCATGAGAAACAACTATGACCTAATCCATGTGATGTTTCATAGCGGGTCGATCCAGTACTTTGTTCCCTAACAAGTACTCATGGTCTTGATTCATATCCCTATATGTATAATCATTATATGATCATCAATCAAGACTCACACTAATTTCAATTCATTATAATTCCCAATATAATGATCGACTAGGGACATTTAAGATATTTTTGTAAATATCCATGGATCTTATTATAATGTAAACATGCAAATTAATTATAACTAGTCAACCGGCACGTGCATTGCACGTGAAGCAAATAGAGATGTTCTGATAACACTTGAGCAATTTTCTTTTTCAAAAAAACCACAATAGAAAAAATTAAAGTTTAATTTTTTTTTTATTGTTGCATGTGTAGGTGTTTCGTGTAGAAGTTTGAAGTAAATGACAAATATCTCTACCAAACTTATGTGATCATCAAACCTAAATTATATAGGAGAGAAATATAAATTAATCAACAGTTATACGACATGAATTTTTTAAGTAAATCAAAAATAATATCACGGAGCAGAAAAAATCCAAAGAATAGAACTAAGAATATGACTATTGGACCAAGTACAATGGCCATTACATAGGCTCGATTAATAGAGGGAGCAGGGGCATATACTTGTGGAAGTGCTAAGCCTCGCAGCGTGCATTGCTGATCGGTAACAGAACAATTTTCTAGAAGGTAACCTTTGATTCTGTTTTTGGAAAAATTGATGAAGTCATGACTCAATGTGTTACAGATATTGCAAGGAATGTATTCAATGTGTTACAGATATTGCCAAACGTCCAATAACCAGAAACAGCAGAGGAGTAGAATGTAAAGAATATCACAATGTAACACATCAGAAGGCCTTTAACAATATTTCCAAAGAGTTGGGGGAGCAAGAGTGGCCTAAATGAACACATGCATGTTGTAGTTAAGAAATTTAAATCTTATATGGTTAAATTCTAATTAGTATAATAAAGTAAGAGCTCGATCCGAGTAGTACTTGAATTTATGGCGGATCCCGTTCCCAAAAATTGTAGCTAAAATGGAGATGGAAGAAAATGCATCGAATAATCGTACTGATTCTGAATGGTTAAGGGAGTAATCTCTATTTGGAGCATTTTTGCCGATCCCTACAATTAATAAAGCTCCAATTCAATTATGTTGTATGGAAATCTTTTAGCAATGTGAACTCAAGGTCAAAACAATAATATACTATCACTGATAGTGGAAAATTATATACTAACATAAAACCATTTCGGTGATGAGATGGCCTCTTTGCAGAGAAACTCATAGCTAATGCTTGATGTCAAATAATCTTCCCATGGTAGTACCTAATAGCAAAAAAAAACGAAAATGAAAAAATAAAAACAAAAGCAACAACCTTGGATTGAATTCCATATGCCAAAGCGGATCATCTCTTCTCCTCCTCAAACTCAATCTATTCGATTGTGCTCTAGGTAGATAAATATAGGTGTCTGCATGAGATCAATATATGCGTAAAACATAGCCTCTAAATTAATAGAACTATATGAAAGTAAATATTAGTGTGTGGAACATCTCTATCTCTATCAAATAAAAAGAGGTTTCTATAACCAAATGAAAAAAGAAAAACAAAAGCAACAACCTTGGATTGAATTCCATATGCCAAAGCAGATCATCTCTTCTCCTCCTCAAACTCAATCTATTCGATTGTGCTCTAGGTAGATAAATATAGGTGTCTGCATGAGATCAATATATGCGTAAGACATAGCCACTAAATTAATAGAACTATATGAAAGTAATTATTAGTGTGTGGAACATCTCTATCTCTATCAAATAAAAAGAGGTTTCTATAACCAAATGAAAAAAGAAAAACAAAAGCAACAACCTTGGATTGAATTCCATATGCCAAAGCAGATCATCTCTTCTCCTCCTCAAACTCAATATATTCGATTGTGCTCTAGGTAGATAAATATAGGTGTCTGCATGAGATCAATATATGCGTAAAACATAGCCTCTAAATTAATAGAACTATATGAAAGAAAATATTAGTGTGTGGAACATCTCTATCTCTATCAAATAAAAAGAGGTTTATATAACCAAATGAAAAAAGAAAAACAAAAGCAACAACCTTGGATTGAATTCCATATGCCAAAGCGGATCATCTCTTCTCCTCCTCAAACTCAATCTATTCGATTGTGCTCTAGGTAGATAAATATAGGTGTCTGCATGAGATCAATATATGCGTAAAACATAGCCTCTAAATTAATAGAACTATATGAAAGAAAATATTAGTGTGTGGAACATCTCTATCTCTATCAAATAAAAAGAGGTTTATATAACCAAATGAAAAAAGAAAAACAAAAGCAACAACCTTGGATTGAATTCCATATGCCAAAGCAGATCATCTCTTCTCCTCCTCAAACTCAATCTATTCGATTGTGCTCTAGGTAGATAAATATAGGTGTCTGCATGAGATCAATATATGTGTAAAACATAGCCACTAAATTAATAGAACTATATGAAAGTAAATATTAGTGTGTGGAACATCTCTATCTCTATCAAATAAAAAGAGGTTTCTATAACCAAATGAAAAAAGAAAAACAAAAGCAACAACCTTGGATTGAATTCCATATGCCAAAGCAGATCATCTCTTCTCCTCCTCAAACTCAATCTTTTCGATTGTGCTCTAGGTAGATAAATATAGGTGTCTGCATGAGATCAATATATGTGTAAAACATAGCCACTAAATTAATAGAAGTATATGAAATAAAATATTAGTTTGTGGAACATCTCTATCTCTATCAAATAAAAAGAGGTTTCTATAACCAAATGAAAAAAGAAAAACAAAAGCAACAACCTTGGATTGAATTCCATATGCCAAAGCAGATCATCTCTTCTCCTCCTCAAACTCAAGCTATTCGATTGTGCTCTAGGTAGATAAATATAGGTGTCTGCATGAGATCAATATATGTGTAAAACATAGCCACTAAATTAATAGAACTATATGAAATTAATTATTAGTGTGTGGAACATCTCTATCTCTATCAAATAAAAAGAGGTTTCTATAACCAAATGAAAAAGGAAAAACAAAAGCAACAACCTTGGATTGAATTCCATATGCCAAACCAATTGAAAATAGTTTCCAAAGATCTTGCCTTTTTTCATTGCTGTTCGAGCTATGGCCTAATTAGTGCATACTCGCAAATGCAGGGCCGGTTCAATGTTTGTCCTTTTAGTTTTAACAGCTTATACTATACCCAAAATAGCATAATCATCGCAATAGGATACCTCGCTTACTATCCAAACAGACCCAAGTCAAAAAACAGAGAAGAAATATAAAAAGTCACTACATAAGTATTTTCAAACATACACAAATCCATGTTTTACCAATCCAAAAAAGTGACAAATGTTTTCAAGCACCCTAGTGACATCATAAAAAACTCCAAGCTCTTAAGATAAGGTTATGTATGCATAAATATTTCGGTCACCAAACAAAGCTCCAACACAAAAGCAATGAGCAAATACCTGGCATCAATTATTTCAAGCAACTTGCTCTCGGTACTTATTTCCAAGAACCCGAAAAGAGATTGAAAAAGAACCCGAAAAGAAATAATAATTATGGCCTATAAAGATACTTCCCACTATGTCCACCCACATCATATAGCATTAATGACAAAGATGATACTTTGCAAAAAGTGAAACATTAAGCATACATGTATCTTGGAGGTAGTCTTTGGATCAAGAAAAAATTTCACAAGATTACACAAACAGACCTAAAACCAGGACCGGCGTTGATTATGAACATTTTGTGGAGTGTCCGCACCATTGCGTTTCAAAGTTACAAAAGAGTATTATGCCAATATACATACGGCTCATAAAACTTCATAAAGTTATAGTAAGCAAACAATAATCACAACTAAAGTGTAGGCTCGAATACCTCAGGAAAATTGTCTCCATCAACTTTCTCAGACGAATGATTAGATCCCTAGCAGACTTGCTTGAAGTTCCTCAAACTCGAAGAGCAATAGCAATAGGATAAATTGAAAAATGAAAAATCGAATCCATTGCCGCTACGATAAAGAAAAGAATTGCACAGTCGAGTTTGATTAATCGGTCCCAATCCAAATAACTGAGCGAATATCGAAAAGTTGCAAGTATCTCCATAAACTAACCAACTATTTAAACCATGGTCATCAACTTCATCTTACAATTCAATCCCTACTTTCGGTTTGATTTTACATGTTAAAAATGATACCATTCGATTTCGAGATCTTGACATCTATCTGTTCAAGTACTAATACTTGTATCACAAACAGTCGTGAACATTGAAACCCATAATATTTTCATGTGATGCATGTCAATCATTCAGATAAGTCAATATATGTATCTCATTGAAGACATAATACTGCCCCAACTAACAGTTAAAGAAAAGAAAGAACGAAAGAAAACATAACCAAGCTCAACTACTTCAATGGGCATGCGCGCGTGAGGCATAAACAATAACAAATACACAAGTGATATAGAAAAACAGATAAATGGATGAGGTAGGAAAGACATGTGGAGTACAAACTACTGTCAATGCATTACCTCAAGTCATTAATCGAATCATCCACGTTGCAACCAGATGTGGAGTAGCTTAGACCTTACAAAATATAAAAATGAAGACAATGCCAAAACACCAATCACAATCCTCCAACAATGCACAAAGTTACAAAATCAAGGGCATTTCAACTCTATCGTATAAGGGTTCTTACCTGACGAAATTTGTGGCTCCAAATCAAGACGCAATCAACTCCATGTAAGATCCCAACCAAGTAGTGATGTCCAAAATGCATCAATAATATTCCTTATATTCCCCGCAAAAAATAAGTAATAGTAAAAGGACCGAAAATGACGAAACCTTAAAATACTTACCTAGGCAGTCAGTTCATCTCTTTTGATAAACCGTGAACACCAACTATGAAAACTTCTGAAATATCTCACGGACGACGCCTATGTCAAAATGTTTTTGACGCCGCTGCTACCACATCTTCAAACAAAAACCTCACCACCATGGCTATTAGAGTTCATCAAAATATTATAAGGAATATGAATTAAAAATAAATAAATAAAAATTATCGAAAACAATTCCACCATGTAATTTTTTTCCAAATAAAAAAAAATCTAACCTTGTCGTATGTTATATAGAGACATCATTGCTTGTCACGTAATCCATTGAAGCAGTATCGTATTAGACGTAAAGAATTGTAAACAATTAATATATTAAAAATTATTTTCATATATTATATGTTATGATTTTACTTAGCTACGTACAATTGTGGAGGACGTCGCGATAAACCACGTTTTTTGTGAATGTACCTATATGTCTATCTATTTTGCCATTTTTAACTAAAATTTTGGTTTGACTTAAAGACACACCTCGAGATAAAGCTACATATAGTTGGCCATGACTAAAAACATGTTCAGGAAGATAAACTCCTACGTTGGGTATAGTTTGTCCTTGGGATTTATTAATTGTCAAAGCGAATGCTAGTTTTATTGGAAATTGTTTTCGAATAAGTTTGAAAGGCATTTTTACATTATCTGAAGGTTTTAGTGGGATTCGTGGTATAAAAACTCTAGTTCCTTTAAAAGGTCCGTTAGCTATTTCGGCATCTATAATATTTCTATGAAAAACTCGACAAATCAAACGGGTTCCATTACATAAGCCTATTTGTGGGTCTAGATTTCTAAGTAAAATTACTTGGACATCCTATTTTTAGTATTAGTCTATGAGGTGGTAATCCTCCCGGAGAAATAGAATTTAAATATTCTTGTTGATAAAGATGTAAGGTATCGTCCTCTACACTATCAAATGAATAATAAATATATGTTTGACCTAAGAATTTTTGGACAACTAAATTATTAATTTGTTCAACTGATTCATTTGTTGGGGTTAGTATAGCCCTATTGATTATGTATTCTTTGTTATTAGAACTCTCGTGTAGTGATGAAAATGTAAAATCTATTAGGTCATGTATTGTTTGATCTCCTCGCCAAGGAATATTTATTTCATCGGGTACTCTAATCATATATTCTTTAATAGAATTTTCCTCTCCGTTTCCTATTCGCAACAAAAAATCAGCAAACAAACAATCATTTATAGCACGCATATTGTTCATTAAGTTTATTTTTATTACGTTTTTCCAAAATGGTGCTTTAATGAGAGAGGCGTTTATGGTTTCAGATCTTGTACCATTTGGGACAACCAGCAATACTTGTCGGAAGTCGCCTCCTAATACTATGTTTTTTCCACCAAAAAAATCATCTATATTAGTAATATCTCGTAGTGTTCTATCCAAAGCCTCTAAAGCGTGCCTGTGAGCCATAGTTGCTTCATCCCAAATAATGAGAGAAGCATGTCGTATTAGGTCTGCTAAGTCCGATTGTTTGCTTGATGAAACATGTTGAAGTGGAATCTAATAGAATAGGGATCTTAAATCTTGAATGTGCAAGATTTACCCCGGCAATGACATGGCAGCAATACCTGATGTAGCTGTAGCCAATGCAATTAATCCTTTACTACGTATGTATGCTAAGATTGATTTGTATAAGAAGGTTTTTCCTGTACCCTCAGGTCCGTCTATAAAAAAAATTGTATGTGCATGACTATCGATGCTATGGACGACACTATCAAATGCATTTTGTTGTTGATCGTTTAATTTTCTTATTGAATCTAAATCTTCTTTTGATATTTTAATTGATTTTTCTTCAACTATAAATTTGTTTATGTTGGTTATTGATTCAGAAGTTGGTTGGGGTAAATCGTAATCAGTAATCTTTTTTTGATGTTGTGAGAGATAATTGGTTAAATCTTTAAGACAACAATTTAGAAAGAAAGATTCATCTAGAGAGTGGTCGTTTTTATTTGCATTTTTGTAATCTTCAATCATATACGTATTGAATTCATCCCATAACTCGCGTACCTAATTGGTTCGCAAAAAACTAAAATAGTAGCGAATAGTCTTCTTAAAGAACGTGGCATATGTACATTTGCAAACTTCTCGCAAGCATTGAGTGACACTATCATCATCTTCTAGTAAGCCTCTTTTTTCAAAGATTGTTTAAATGTTTCAAATGTAAATCCATCAACTATACGCGCAAATCTTCAAAAGATATAGGTCCCCTAACATGATTGAGTAATAATCTTAAATAGTAGCGTTCTCTATCTAATGGTGAAACAGTGTACATTCTACCAACTACCTTACGAATATTTTGTCTTCTAGTCCACTGTTTAAGTCTTTGATTCCACCAATATTTTTGTGGAAATTCGTAATATAAGTATTGTCTTGCATCTGAGTCAATAGCATTTTTCTTAAAAAACTCTGTCAACATAGTTTTTGACCTATCACTATCATTTAATATGTCTTCTATAGACTCATCTACATTAAATTGGACTTGTTGATGATTAGGTAAGTGTATTTGTAGTCCAACTACCGAAGGTGAAATTCCATTCAATTGAAATTTGAATATTCTCCACAAAGCTTCTTGTGCACATATCCACCTAGCATTAACAAATTGAGCTATCTCGTCATCTCTACTTGTATGTGTAGATACTCCAAAAGCAACGCGATCTGGACCTTTATAGACATATTTGTACAAATATTTGACGATTTTATGCTTGAACAAATTTCTACATTTATATGACAGTTATATTTTAAAAGTAAGTAAGAGTTATATGGAACCACCCAACGATTGTCTAAAGTTCTATTACCTATTGTGACTTGTTTTCCATCGTCGCGCCGCCTATATATAGGGTATGAATCATTACCTTGTGACGTAGATGCAAAGAAAAGCTTTCGGATATGATTTTGTACATTTATTATTTTTCATACATATTGCGTTAGTGTTTAACGGTCCACATGGGTTATGCATCATATGTTTTGTTACTATAGAATACAACCTAGACTCGGTTAAAGGACATGGAATTTCCGCTCTAACTACAGAGTCATAATTATCGAGACAATTTAACTTATCACTTTCTTCTAAAATTAGCAACAAATGTGAATGTGGCAATCCCCTCTTTTGAAATTCAATAACGTGTACATGAGCTATGACTTTACCTAACACACCTCTAACAAATAAGTCATGTTTCAATTCTTCTAGTTTTGATCGAAAAACTCTAGTTGTTACGTCAGTCTATCTTGAGCCTTTTGTCCAGGTAATAGTTCTCGGGTAATTTCCAACCAATTAGTGTTGCAAGTGATAGTAATAAAAATGTCGGGTTTTCCATACCTCCCGACGATTGCCATTGCATCTTGATAGCGGTTATACATATCTCTTGGATCACAAGATATATGATGAGGGAAGAATTATTCTTCTACCAATATTACCTTCAAAATAATAAAGTAAAAATATTATAAATTACAAGAACATAATAAACTTATTTGTAATGAATACATAATATATTAAAATCACATTCATATAAACCTGCAGTTGTTTCTCCTGAATTCGTTGCATCTTGTAAACCTTGATATAGTTTGGAACGAATGATATGTTGGTTTGTCTTTAGATATCGTAACCGCATTGTTTCTATTTTCACATACATGTCTACCACATATTGTTGTAAAAGACGTCCACCGTAATGAAGTAGTGACATGCGTAATGGGCGAAACTAATATGAAAGAAGTTAGTTTTTGTTGAAACAAATTAATTTTTGTAGGAATAAAAGTAATAAATTAAATTATAAAATAATTAAATTATTACGATATATAGTAAAATGCAGTAATAGTACCTGAAGAACATAGGAGTAGTATTGTCTGCAGCTGATTCTTCTGTGATTTGAGTTACACAATTCCAAATGCCAACCGTGTTGCCCCAAAGGAAATAAAAGAGGATATTGTAAGGGATCGTAGTATGCGGCCGTGTCAGCAATGTTACGAAGGCTACCACTTTGAGTTTCTATTATGATATCTCTTTCTCTTAAATCTTCTAAAGAATCATTTCCTATTAGTATTGCCGCGACTTGTGGTGTTGAAGGTAAAGCATGAATATGTCGATTAACCCTTACTTCTTGTATTAGTAGTCTACAGTTCATCACATCCTCACGTCTACCTAATTGACGGAATACTTGAACATAAGGATTGTGTGCATCTAATATTAATTTTAATTTATGTAATAGACTTGGTCGTGTTATGTTTCGCTCTTGATGTCGGTGTTCAATTTCATTTTGAGTGTCATATATATACATTTGTAAGAATCTTGGTCTTGATTCATTTATTGGTAATAAACTTCCTATTCTATGGTAAATAGATCCTTGCGCACGATAAGTAAAGACTCCTTGTCTGCCACTTGCTAAGTTTTCATCTATATTAACTCCTATAGAGGTGAAGCAAAAAACATGATTATAAGAACGTATGTTTTCTCTAAAATGTTTACCATCATCAGTTTGATCTAGGAATATGTTTATTAATTCTTGTGGATTTTCGGGTGTTGGTAAATTTATTTTTCCATTGGAGCAACACAAATCTAAGGTCTCATGAACAAATAATCTGCTCCACAATATGAACAAATTCTGGGTTGTTCAAGTATTATAGTTTGGAAGTTGTAATGTGCGGGGAAATTTCTACCACTATTATGCCTATTAGGAAATGGTCTAGCGTTAGAAGAACTTGAACATGGTACTCGACAATTATTAAGCAACGTTAAATTTTGATTGCTTTGCGTAGTAGTAATGGAACCTACATGAAATTAAAATTTGTATACAATTAATAATATTAATAGAAATAGTATAATTTAAAATATAGTAAATGACTGTAACATATAATTACCATCTATTTGGTTGCAAAGTAACCTTGCTTGTTGACGAATACATGATAATCTTAAGTTTCTTGAATGGTTTACAATGTTACTGGTAGAGGTACCTGTAAAGCAAAAAAATTTAAGTTAACCGAGGAAAATAAAATAATTCATTATATTTGTAAAAAAAATATAATTTAATTGGTACCTTCCATTTCGGAAGACCTTGACCTAGCAATTTGACGAATGTGCGTCAACCTTGAAGCGGTTGTATTATATTTTGCAAAAGTATTTGTAGATGTACCTATAAAATACATAATAATTAACATGGTGTATTATATTAGTAAGAACATATAAAAGAAGTAGTGAATAAATTAATTAAGAATATAATTGTATGTACCTTCTATGGAATTGTAGCGTTGTAAATATCTTTGATGTCGAACATTTCTTTGTTCAATAGTCTCAGGAGTCTCTTGATTTCGTCGAGCTGCGAGTAGGTGATCTCTAGCTGTGTTTGACATATTTTGACGTCGTTGCCTTTGAGATAAACGACGACGATTCCGTTGTTCATTCATGGTAGCGACTATATTATTGAATTGTTGATCAATATTATGAAATGATCTACATGGAGGAATTTTTTAGATTGTAAAAGTAAGTATATCTAACAAAATACTTCAAAATTTATTACAATTACTTCTAACAAAATACATTTTATATTTTTTAGATCATAAAATTTTTTTAGATGCTTTTCCACTACTTTAGTTAATAAGGTAGCCCCAGTATGTTGAGGTTGTTAAATGTGATTCAAATTTGATTTATGGTCTCACAACCAGTTGTTAGAATTCAATTAATGATGATAAACACCTTCCTATGCCCTCTTTCACACACCAAAGTTTTGACACCTAAACTTCCGCCTCATCAATCAATTTTTTTTATTCCTCAAGATATCTCACATGCTTGAAGAGCTACCATTACTCTTCTCACAATGCAATCAAACTTCAACTTACATATCATATCATACCATTTTATAAAAAATAAAAGACTATTAGTCTTCTCGAGACAAATCTCTTTAGTAATTATTCCCCATTGTAGTCATTTTTAAAGGGAATAAGATTAAAAAATCGAGGATCTACAATTGCGGAATTGTAGTGACTATATAACTTTTGGGACTTGAATTGCTAGGAATCTCAACACCCTTAATTTGATTTATAAAGATATGCTATGTTGCTTCTATTGTGTTAGTTCCAATCTGTAAGAGTTGAAATGGAAAATATAATTTTCTTTTAAGGATCGATATACGTACATCATGCATGGGTGGAGAAGTGATTAGTAGTAGAATTGATGAAAGTGAGATAAGAGAGGTAATGGGGTGTTGACCTTACATGATCAAATCAAAGGGAAGTATGTGCAAATACATGTCTGCATTGAACACGCACAATATGAATATCAAGCAATATGATGGCCTACATAAAGCATATCACAAAAGGTCATTTTTTTTCCTATACTGGATAGGGAACACAACTCACTAATTAGGTATCTTAAGATAAATGGGTAGAGCATTAAATTTGCACTGCTAAAGAAGCACAACATAATTTATAAACAAATATTTCAAGTAGCTGATCAACCCCTCAAAAAAAGGAAGGTCTATGTTGAACAAAGGTGGAAAATAGTAGTAACAAAGCGAAGCTAGTATACATGCATACGGAAATCCACACTTATGAATGACATGAAAGAGATTAAACTTGGGGTGGCAGCAAAGTTGCTCACATTCAAAGATCCAAAAATGTTAATGAAATTTAAAGCTTACATATCATGACTACAGATATTCATTAATCGTAGTAGGTGGTGCTGTTAATCATAATTAATAATCATAAATCATAGTAATGCTTATAAACCACCCTGAATTAAAGAAAACGATTGACAAAACTTGCAAGTAATCTTTATAGACAGGCTTACACTCGCCCCATTCTGAATAGAGCAGGATCAGTTGAGGGCCTAAGCTTGTTGATCAATATTATGAAATGGTCTACATGGAGGAATTTTTTAGATTGTAAAAGTATGTATATCTAACAAAATACTTCAAAATTTATTAAAGAAATGAAGAAGATAATCAACCGAATAGGAAAAAATTAAAATTATAAACTTACCTCACCTATTATAGCGTCGTCAACTCTGCGATTCACCGAACTCTGCGTTGTCACTGTAAGTCCTCTCTATCTCTCTCGATCAATTTAAACTTCTAGGGTAATTGCAAAAAAATAGCATGAAAACTCGATCGGATCCGAGAATTATCCGATTCGAGAAGAAAGAACCGATGAAATCGTTGTTTGTATTGAAATATGTGGTGGAATCCACGCTGATTTGATTCGTTTTTGGGTTTTTGACAAATTTTTTTTAGATTGATTGGCAAGGCCGAAATCTGTTGAGCATTGATGCGAGATCAATCTTAAAAAAAAAACGGAATAAGTAGAAGAGGAAAAGATACAATAAGTTACCGTTCCATCAAAAGTGGATATAAAGGATTCAATTAAAAAAACCAGCTTTTAGAAACTCTCAAATAAAATCGCTAAATATGTGGGATTCAAAAAAAAAATCAGTTTTTGACGTTGTTGTAGATTCAATTCGTTTAATTTTTTTTTTTTTTGAAAAATGACGGGGAAAAAATCAGAGTTATGGTTCAAAAATCGCTAAATATTTTTTTTTATTGTTCGGATAGCTAAATATGTCCTACAATTAGACGAAAAATCGCAACTTACCAACTCAAATTCAGTATCAAAGTTCAAACCCTCCTAAACCCCCAATTCAGCATTGCCGGAAAAATAAAAAAAAAAAAAAAAAAAAAAAAAAAAAAAATCTAGAATGGACCTGTCATCGGAGGAAGAGGTAGAAGAGGTGTGGCCGTTGCGGATCTTGATCGCTTTGAAGACGGCGGCCGCGACGCGACGATGAAGAAGACGGATCTAATGAAGAAGATGAAGAAGAAGAAATCGAAGACGATGCAGTGTGGCCGCCGTTGCGATGTCTTCTTCTGCGCTTAGATCGCGAATCGGGGAAGAGGAATCTGATGAAGAAGACGAATCGGCGAATCGGCGAATCGGCGAAGAGGACTCTGGGTTAGTCCCTGTTCTTTCGGCGAAGACGGCAAACGCGACGCGAAGATGAAGAAGAAGAACTCGCGGATGTGGTTGGCATTGAAGAACTCGCGCGAATGTGGTGGCCATTGAAGAAATCGCGCGGATGTGGTGGCCGAACTCGCGCGGATGTGGTGGCCATTGAAGAACGCCATCGAAGAACGCCATCGAGAACTCGCGGATGAGAAACCGCAAAGTGAAAATTATTTTTGTCTGAAACAGACGATTAAAGTAATGTAATTATTCACTTACCAAAATATCCTTATATTGATTTGTTTTCATTTTAAGGTAATAAGGGTATACTTGGAATTTTTAGCCAAAAAGGCTTCACGGTTAACCGTTTGGGAATTGCTATTATAATAGTATAGATAAATAGCAAATGAAATCATCTATTTTATTAACTAAAAGTATTTATAAAGACAGTTAATGGATTGACCTATTGTACATGCCCCAACACGTGCCCCACTAAGTGAGGGAGCACGCTCCCACCTCAGAAAATAACAATTTTACTTTCTTTTACTTAGAATATACAGAGGTCTTGGGGACTCACTTAGGGGTTCTAAACATAAGGTGTTAGACCTATATTTATCACAAATGGTTTGTAATAGGTGTTAGAACATAGGGAAGGCGTAAGTAACCCAAAAACTTCAGAAGTTTGGAAATAGAAACTTAAACTGAGGTATGTATGGATTTGCGTATTTATCAATGTTGTCTAGATATTTTTGTTTATGAAGTTCATATAGTTTATGGACTGAATGGGAGACTATATACATTATGATGTTTTTACCAAACAGAAAATGATGTCTAACGTGATCTACGAGAGTAACTCCTATAACTGTGACCAGGTTATATAGGATGTAGGGTTGATCTCCCAGCTTATATGTAACTTCTAGTCAATTAGATAGGTTGCGCAGGTTACATATTCACTAGAAGGTTTGAGATAGAACCATTAGACATTTTTGGATTGGCTAGACAATACTTTGGCTTCTGTGTTGGTCTAGTAATCAAATTAATAACGTTAGTTGGTAATCGACCCTATTTAAAAATAAAAATGGGAATCATAGTGTAATAGTCATTAACGGTTTGACCTTCATCTGTTATTTGTTGTATTATACGTTGTTCATAATCCCATTAGCTATTTATGGTGTTACTGCATATTGTTCTTGATTATTATATGGAATGTTGATTACCTTGTGAATCCCTACTTAATGAGGAAGTTAGAGTACTTGCCCCAATTAATATTTCAAAAAAATCGATGACTACTACGACTATGGGATAAAGAAGATTTAGGAGTCTTGACATTCTATTTGATGTAATAAATCTTCCCTTGTCTTATATAATCGTATTGAATTACAGTTTCGTAATATCATAAAGGATCAGAGATTTTGTATAACCGAGACTTATTTTGATTTCAGTTGATTTTGTATATCATATTTAAATATAAAAAAAGTTTTAATTTTTGCTGCATTCAATATTTGTTTTACATCGATATTCGATATAAAATTGTGTTTATCAGGATATAGAAGGAGAGGCTGGTGGCTCAAATTAAGTCCGATTGGGTTATCAGGCTTAATTAGGGTTTCAAGATGAGTATTGCCCTAATCCGGATAAGGAATACTACAACTTCATATCAAAGCTTGAGCTTAAGGGCTTTGTTACATTTAATAACTCTCATATAGTTTGGTATTGGAGACTGGTTAGAGCATACTCTAAAGATTTAGGTAATTAACTCTAATACAGTGTGGTATTAGAGTTAACTTCATAGTATAACTTTATTACTTGAAACAAGTGATCATTTGAATACAGTTTCTTATCAAAGTTTAAAGTTATTAGCTCTAATATACCTTGATACTATAACCTAAGTTTACTAACTCTGAGAGTTTTGTCATGTTACAAAGAAGATTAGGGCTCTGTTTGGTAAGCACAAACTAGCTTATCAACTAGCTGATCAGCTAGCTTATCAGCTAGTTTGTTTGTTAAGCTGTGTTTGGCTTGTAACTTATTTTAAAAATAATCTAGATGATAAGCTCCCAATTGAAACGCTACTCTTAGTAGCGTTTGAACCGAAAATCCATCGTTTGGATTTTTCCACCACATTATACCCTTATTTTTTCGGTATTAATAAATTAATGCCCTTCCAATTTAGTAAAAACAAAATAAGCAAATACTTAAACTAACCCCGCCAATATTAATACCTTCGATTATACCCAGATATAGTTGGGTATTAATAAATTAATGTACTTCCAAATTAGTAAAAACAAAATACGCAAATGCTTAAACGAACCCCGCGAATATTAATACCTGCGAGATAGAGTTGGCATTTAATTATACCCAGATAGAGTTGGCAAATGCGAAACCAGCATTTCAAACTCTTCTAGGCTAGACCAACAGTTATATAATACATTATTAAAACTTATTGAATTTAAAATTAACATATAGTTTAATATTGTTAATAAAAAAATAGTGATTAATAATTAACTAAATATTATAAAACAAAGAATTTCACTAAAATTAAAAATCATTACACATTAATTTCTTAATTATAGATAATCTTGTTAGATATTTATTACATATTAAATAAGTTTTAACAACGTCGAGTATAAAAATATTTTTAGATGTTATAAAAATATTTTTTAATGTAGTGTTCGAGTGGTGGGCTATCCTACTTATTTTTAATTTTTTTTTACTAATCTACTATTTTTTTAAGTTATAGAGATACTTCTATCGAAATGAAGAATATTCGCAATAATATTGCTTCTCAGTTATAGATGATGCGTTAGGTATATGTATAGTTATCTAAGTCGTTTATTGTATTTTATTTATATGTGTTTATTTTTTACGAATTCTTATAAATTAATATAGAATTATTTTCATGTAAGCATTTATGGATACACATAGTTTAGTTTTCTAAATAATATAAATTATTTTATGGTATTAATTTATATTTTGTAAATAAAATACATTAATTATATGATTATATTATTAATATACTTAATTGTGTCATATGTACTTTATTGTCATTTTGCATTTATGAGCTAATCAATCAGCTATCATTCCAAAAGTTTTTACTTGATCAGCTAGATTATCAGCTTTCCGCTACCAGTTAGTAGATTATCAGCTATCAGCTAGATTATCAGCTATCAGCTAGTTTATCAGCTATCAGCTAGATTATCAGCTAGCCTTGCCAAACAGAGCCTAGGACGTAAAAAAAGGTTTTTGTCATGATTTTGGAGGGTAACCAAAAGATAAAAGATTGAGATATGTTATTTGTTATGTTTATTGTATCTTTGCGGTAGATATAAGAGTTATGTCTTTCCTAAATAATAATAAGATGGTTGAAGTCCATCGATTTCTCGTGATATGAAAAAGCATTGAAGGTATGAGTTCAAGAGAATCTTAACCTCGAATAGTTTGAAAAAGGAAAGACATGAACAAATTTATGAAGATGAAATTAAAATTTTCTCCTACTAACTGTTATCAATGGTCTTTTTTCTCTTTGATATTACTAGACAAATAATAGTCAATAAAGAAGTATCTATTGGATCTAAACTTCGAGTTGTATATTAGGAGAATGGAATTTATGAAGCAATGGAATACTAAATGACCTTGGGTAGAACTCAAAGATGGTAGACTACTTTGAGATATGATTTAATACTAATATTGAGACTAGTTAAGAAATAATGGAAGTTATTAAGTAAATAAATTAATGGTTAATTATAAAAGCCTATTTAAGGTTAGGAAAGTACTAATGTATTTATACTTCACAAGTTGTTATGAAGTAGAAATTGCAGATATGATGTGAATCCATATTGGAACGATAAGCAAATTGTCAGTTAATGAAAAGTGAAGTTGAGAATTTAAACTTATGAAACTGGAAGACAATTTAATCTAAAACGTAGCAGTAAGTTGGTAAGATATCTCATGTTGATATTTTAGACTGGTATAGTCTACATTAAGGAGAATGAGTTATTAATGAATATAAGAAATCAAAGAATAGTGTATGATAGTAGGTATGAATATTCATCGCTTGGAACTAATAATTTATTCTAATAATGAGTTGAAATCAGTTGTTCACAAGAGTTAGTTAAGATTTTATTGTCATAATAGTATAATTAGAGTTAAGGATATATTTAAAGATGATTTTCAGGCGATTGCTAAATCACTTTAAGTGGATAGTGGAAACCATTAAAACTTACTAGAACTCATGCTATGTTCATGAATGAAGGGTGTTGAGCTTTGAGACTCTATGTTAATCAAATTGTTATTGTGTTATCTATAATAACATGAAATCTTTGAAGACTTAGAATATGCATAAGCATTACTATATAGAATTGTAAATCGTGATGGTAAATTTGTTTAGGCCAGATTTTGCAAGTGCCAATACTAATTCTCAAAGGTAAATTACTGGTATGAGTGTTGAATATTAATAGCAAATCAAGGGATTTGACTGAGACTAAAGCAATTTAGGATTTTCTTATATTCAACACAGAGGCAAAAGAGAAATAATCTTAAAATAATTGAATATTACAAATGATTGATCAAAGGATCTCTAGTATTGTTGTCTGATTTATTCAGTTAATTCAAGTATGAGAATTGTTGTAAGCTAAAGTTAGATACAAGGATCCCTTGGAGGAAGCTGAAGTATAGTTTAACTATAATGTTTGCTTGATGATGCCTAAGTTGTGGAAGAAGTTAGAAGATTCATCCTAATACTTCTTATTTAGGCAAATATGTGTGTTGACATAATAAAGCAAAATTATAGCTTATACTTCTAACTGTATATGTAGTCAAAGACATTTGAGAATAACTATTGGATATTGTTAATCTTGAGAGAACTATTTCGGTAGCTGTACCAAATGTGGAAAAATATCACTTGTAAATAAGAGGAAAAGTTTGTTGAGAGTCTTTTAATTATTCTTAGAGACTATTGATAATCTTAGAAGAATCATTAAAAGAAATTCTGGAGGTATAAAAACCAATGGATTGGTATAGGCAGTGAATTTCAAACTGTAAAAGTTTGGAAAATGTAATTGTTAGAGTGACAGAAATGGAAGGTGAGATTGATACCTTGAATTTTTCAAATGTAGAAATTCACTATGAAACATCATTAATTAAAGGTAATTGTGTTGACAATGCCTTGAATAGGGACAATAGCTGTAGTTACAATAAAATCTACTCAGTAATATCTTTTAAGTTAGATATGTAATGATGGACAATTTAAGTCCTACTCTGGTATATCATCACCCGAGTTGTTTGGATTAGTAACTACTAGTCCGTTCTTTGGAGCTCAGATTAGTGTGAGCTAATAATGATTGAATGAGTGATGGATGACTACAGAAATTGATTGAGATTGTCTAGTAGATCAAAGGTTTACTACTAGTTATTATTATTTTGTATGGATAATCTCAAATCGAAATATTGAGCATGTAAAGGAAGTTCTTAGAACTCGAATTAAAAAGTGAGCCAAAAATGTTATGAAAATCTCATGGAGTTCTTTAAAATATTCATTCAGGCAAAATTCAAAATCATTGTAATAAGAATGAATTATTGGTGATCTGAAATAAAAATTGACGGTGTCAATTTTATAAAAAAGATGAGGTATATCAACAAGTGGAAGTTGAGTGTTATTAACCTAGAGAGTTATATTATTCTTGCCCTATATGAATGAAATTACATTCTAAGAGGTTTATGATGGATTAACCTAAGTTGTAATGGCAACTGAAGGTTATTAATGTGCAGTTGTAGGACTAATAAAGTTTGTAATTTCTTGCATGTATCGTGGTTTAATTCTTGTGGAAGAGTAAGCAAGATACGTGTGTAGAAAGAGTTGATAGTTTATGGAGAACCATGATTGTTATTTCGATGAGAAACCGGACGTTTGCTTCCGAATGGGGAAGAAATGTATAATAGCTGGGATAGACCTTTCTCAATCTTAAAACACTATATCTTTAACCAATCTTAGTTCAAGAAAATATAATTTCTAAACCTGGGACTTGGAAAGCGGTAGTTACTGAGAGAAATATTTTACTGTGTGAGTTCTTTGCTATTGATATTTTCAAGCTATAAACATTGGGGTGTTTCCCTTAAAAGGTTGTATGCTTAGCTTTATCGTTAATTTTTGTAGGACAAAAAGTAAAGATACAAGTTAATTTGAGCCTAAGTAATTTAGAACTACACAAAAGGTGTTAACGAACTGTCAATATGTAATTACAACTCTGATAATGGAAAGAATGCGTGGACAAGCATCATATGATGTTAAGATATTCAAAAAATATATGAATAAGTGTAGATGGCTTGAGTTTCTTAAGAACTATGACTTCACTATGGAGTATCACCCAGGCAAGGCTAATGAGGTTTCAGATGACTTGAGTAGGAGAAAAATATGCATAGAAAATGTAGTTACTGCCGAAGCTTTTTAGTTTAGACTTCTTGAGGAAGAATTTATAATGATGATTCATGTGAGTTTAGCTAGCACATCATTAATTGAGAGAGCTAATTCTAGAGCTACTAATCTGTTCTCCTGAGCTTAGATTCAGATTGCACTAAAGATGATTCATTGGGTGGTTGGTTATCAAAAAGCTGACCAGGAGTATATAGCACATGAAAGTAGGGCTGGAAAAAAATACGGGACCGAAGATAAACGGGACCAGACACTACTTTCTAAAATGATTAAATTTAGTGTCTGCACCCGTTTCCGTTTTTAAAACGGCCATTTTTTTGTCCAGTTCCGTATGTTTTCCAAACATACGGCCCCAGTTTATCCGATTTCTATTTCTAAATATGATTAAATATTTTATTTATCAATTATTTTTTTAAAAAACCCTCAACTACAAGTAGACTACAACTAGGGTTGGCAAAAATACGGGACTGGACATAAACAAGATCGACCCGTTCTTGGGAGAATGAGAGGCAGACACACTGGCAGAGTCGGGAGAGCGAGAGGCAGAGCCGGGACTCGAGAGAGTGAGAGGCAGGTAGAGCCGGGAGAGTGAGAGGCAGGCGGAGCCGAGAGAGTGAGAGCCGGGATAGTGGCAGGAAGAGCTGGGAGAGTGAGAGGCAGAGCCGGGAGAGCAGAGCCAAGAGAGTGAGGGGCGGAGCCGGGAGAGATGATCGAGGCACGCCGTGTGTGGCCGTGAGTCGCGGTGCGTGGCCTTGAGACGGGAGGCTGCGAGAGACGACCGTAAGGCAGAGTGAGGTGGTGAGAGTCGAGAGTCAAGACGGTGAGAGGCGGAGTGAGGCAGTGAGAGGCGGTGAGAGGCGGCGTTAGGGTTTGTGATGTTGTGACTTGTGAGGCCGTGAGGGAGAACCAGAGAGAGGGGGAGAACCAGAGAGGGAGGGAGAACCAGAGAATCAAATAGGGGAGGGAGAACCAGAAAGAGAGGGGAGGAAGATCATAGATGGGAGGGAGGAGGGAGATCAGAGAGGGGAGAGGATGAACGTTAAAAATTAAAACTTAAAATACATAAATTATGAAATTACCTATATGCCCTTCAAATTAATCACGAACGAGTACCCGTTATTTTGAAATTTTTGCCCGGACCCGGTCACGTATTTTTAAACAGACACAAAAAATTGTCCAGTCCCATATGTTTTTTACAAAAAAATTGCCCGAACCCATTTAAAACGGGTCTGGAGAAAACCGGACAAACGGAACTGGGCAATTTTTGCCACCCCTACATCAAAGGTTAGCGACTGGTGTGGATCATCCTGATTGGTCAATTTCTGGTGATTGTGCATTATGGTTCAGAGATAGATTATGGGTTCAAACTCAGGAGTAGTTGAGGCAGAAGTTGTTGTAGGAATCTTATGAATCTCTTTACTCTATTCATCCAGGTAACACTAAGATGTATCACAATATGAATCATATTTATTGGTGGCCTGGGATAAAAACTGATATCGGTGAGTTAGTAAATAGATGTGAGACATGCATGTCAGCAAGTGAAGGCTGAGCATAAAAAACTTAGAAGGTTGTTGTATTTTCTGCCTATTCCTAAGTAGAAACATGAACATATATCGATGGATTTTATTTTTGATTTAGCTCTAAATCAATGTAAGCACAATGCGGCATGGGTTATAGTTGATACGTTGATGAAGTTTGAGCATTTCTTGCCAGTCTCAATGCGAGATCCTCTTAACCAATTATATGATGTGTATGTACGTGAGGCGTTGAGATTTCATGAAGTTCCATTGTCGATTACTTCGATTAAAGATTTGAGATTCATGTCCAGACCATGGAGTGAATTGTAGAGATAATCAAAAACCGTTCTTAACCTCAATATGGTATACCATCCATAAACTGATGAACAGACTGAGCGGTTGATATTGGTGCTAGAGGATATGCTTTGAGCCTATGTATTGGAGTTTGGTGGTAATTAGGAGAAATACATTCCTCTATGTGAGTTCTCTTATAATAATAGCTAGCATGCTAGCATTGGAATAGCTCGTTTTGAAGCTTTGTATGGTCGGCCTTTTTATTCATCTGCGTGTTAGGCAAAGGTTAGAGATATAATTTTTTTGGGGTCAAAGTCGATTCAGAACTACATAGAGAGAATTCAACAAATTCGCCAGCATTTGACTGACACAGCTAAGATAAAAGACATATGCTGAAAAACATCATATATTTTTAGAGTTTTTAAATGACGATTTCATTCTATTGAAAGTATCACCAATGAAAGAATTGTATAGGATTAGATTGCGAGATAAGCTAGCTCCAAGATGCATTAGGCTGTTCAGAGTTTAGGAAAGACTTGGTCCTATGCTTACAGGTTAGAGTTACCTCTTTAGCAACATGGAGTTCATAGTGTCTTATACGTGTCAATGCTTCGTAAAATAGAGACTCAGTTCACTCAAAAATTAATTAGAATGAATTTGGTCTTTGGAAAGACTTATCTTATGATGAAGAGCTGATTCAAATACTTGATCATAAGATTCAGAGACTGAGTACCCAAAGAGATTTCCTTGGTTAAAGTGGAATGGAAATTTCACAGAGATGAGTAGCTAACCTGGAAGCAAGAGTCTTATATGAGGGAGTAGTATCCATTTCTCTATGAAGGTAATTTTACATTTATTTTAATTTCAAGGATGAAATTGCTTTAAATTAAGGAGACTGTAATGACTCGTTACTTTCAGCTAGTGATTAGTGTTAACCCAAATCCTAATTGACCTGAGTTGGGCTTGTGGTTAAGTTCGACATACCTCAATTAGCGTAAGCGTGGATTTGTGTTTGTTTGTAGTGTTTATTGAATTTATGGGTTGTAGTGTACAAAGAGAATTTATATGGAAGCCTATAATCAAGAATTAAATAAATAAATAATAAATTGCCAGTACCCCAAATGCGACGAGGGGGTCGTGAAATAAATATGCACACTTAAGAACACTCGTAAGCATGTCTAGTGAATTTATTAGCGAGAAAATACATGAAATATATATATTTAAATATAATTGATATATAAATATATATAAATAAAACTACAAGTTTGGTTTGAATTACATGGATCATTGGATCATTTCGAGATGAGTGAGTATTGATGGTGTTAAAGCTTGTGTCACTTTAGGGTGTCTCATATTAACACATTATTCACTTGATCAGCCTCGAGATAGCGTGATGCGTATCTAGAGTAAAATCTATATATACAAATCCAAAACCATCAAACTTATCCTCATAGTTTCAATTCGATCAATCGAGAGTGAGATACAAGGAGCAGAAGGTTTTGGGAAATTTATGGATTGATTCAGGAGGTTTTTCAAGGTAGTTTGAGGAGAATAAACAACTGGGGATTAGAGATCATCATTGTTGGTGAGTTTGGTTTTTGAGTTTCAAGTTGAATTTAATAGTTAGTGATTGTAAATGGGTTTATACCCCACTAGAGGTCCTCCCTAAAGAATTAGGGAGTGTTGGTTGTTGTTTTGGTTATTTGTAAAGTGGATAGTGCCTGCCGCCCTGCTTACTGTTAAGATAGTGCTGGGTGGAACGCGTTCCATGTAACAGAGGAGCGCACTCCCTTCATCAATTGGGATGGGCCCAGTTGCCTCACTAAGTGAGGGAGCACGCTCCAACCCAAAAAAACCACAATCTTGCTGCGTTTTACTTAGAACTTCCTGAGGCCTGGGGATTAACTCAGGGGTTCTAAGCATAGGGTGTTTGACTTATATTAATCACAAATGGTTTGTGATCGGTATTGGAACACCAGGAAAATGTGAGTAACCCAGAAATTTAGGAAGTTTGGAAATGAAAACTTAAACCGAGGTAAGTATGGATTTGCTTATTTATCAATGTTGCTTGGATATGTTAGTATATGTAGTGCATATAGTTTATGGACTGAATAAGGGACTATGTACACTGTGATGTTCTTACTAGAATGGAAAACAGTGTTTATGTGATCTACGAGAGTAACTCTTGGAACTGAGACCAGGTTATATAGGATGTAAGGTTGATCTCCAGACTTATATGTAACTCCTATACAATTAGATAGGTTGCGAGGGTTACATATTCACTAGAGGGTTTGGGATAGAACCATTGGACATTAATGGATTGGCTAGACAGCACATCTGCTAATGGGTTGGTCTAGCAATCACATTAATTGTGTCAGTGGGTAATCAACCCTAGTTTTACAAATAAAAATGGGAATCACAGTTTAAAAGTCATTGATGGTTTGACCTGCATCCATTATTTATTGGATTATATGTTTTTCATAATCCTATTAGCAATCTATGGTGCATATTGTTCTTGATTATTATATGGAATGTTGATGACTTTGTGAATCCTTACTTAACGAGCAAGATGGAGCACTCACCCCAATTAATATTTCAGAAAATTGAAGAGTACTACGACTATGGGATAAAGAAGATTTAGGATTCTTGATATTCTCTTTCCTTCAATGAATTTTCCCTTGTCTTATGTATTTGTATTGAATTATAGTTTATAATCGACATTTATTCTGGTTTGAATTGATTTTGTACATCATATTTAAATATAAAAAAAATTTAATTTCTGCTATGTTTAATATTTTTTACATCGATATTTGATATACAATTATGTTTATAAGGAGATGAAAGGAGAGGATGCTGGCTCTAGTTAAGTCTGGCTGGGTAACCAAGGCTTAATCTAGAATTCAGGCTGAGTATTATCGTAATCAAGATAGAGGATGCTATAGTAATAGACCTATCAAACAATCCTAGTTACTACTTTAAATTAGATTTAGAATCCAAATATCAAAATATGCATACAATACAGAATTTCATGATTGTAATATGCAAATAACGATCTATTAAATTAGTGAGATGACGAATACAATTAAGTTTGAAGCATTAAGTACAAATCATTTTTCATTATGACTTCATTACAAAACATATTAAATTCATATTTAGACTTTGTTTAAATTAATAATACTCACTCATATTCATAATACATATCTCAATAAAGTAAATAAAATACATTAATAAATACTTCTTATTGAATACTTTGAATCTTCAAATCGTCTCCAATAGAATTAAACAATAAAACTAAACTAAAGCTTAACAAAACAAATTAATATGGCTTCAAGAGTAATGAAATATGATCTAGGATACTCAAGGACTTTTAATTTTGAAGCCTAGGGTTCATATATATAGTATTCTAAGTAGTACATTTTCAATCAAAACAAAATTCCTTGATTTCCTCTAAAATTCTCGAAATCGACTTCAAGGAATCACCCTGATTCCCCTATCAATTATGACTTACTAGGCAAATTGATGTAATTTTGTCTATGTCCTTCACCGACTCAACTGGCAAATCCTGTATCCAACCTGATTCACTGCCGATTCACTGACAGTGAATACTAGTACATTCTTGATTCACTCTTGATTCACTGTTCACTTTCTCTAAATGACTGAATTCTTCATTTTGTTCCATTTTTTCTTCCATTTCTTCATATAAACTTAATGTAACCTGAAATCATAAAAATAGGAAAAAAATTGGTATAATACAGCCTTTATATCTAAAATCACATTTAAATAAAAAAATATTGTTTAATTATTAATTTATCAAATACCTTCAAACTCATCACTTTGTTGCCCCGAGCAAGGAAATACTCTAAATTATATTCTATTTCATTCCTCATTTTGATTTCATAATTGTGTTCTTTTTTTCTTCAACATAAGTGATCATTAAATAGAAACATATTACCCTCTTAAAAATAAAAAAAAATTATAGTAGAACAGAAAGATTCATTGAACAACCCCTTATATGACAACTTAACCTTCTAGTTATATAATAGACCTTAAAATCCAAAGTTCGATCGATTACTATGGCTAGGTCACTGTATAGGTTTTCTCAACCTCCACTAACAAGCATCAAGCTTATGATAACTACTATAGAATCTCTAGATACAAAAATCACTAAATCAATCTCAATTTCAAACAATGTTAAAAAAATGCCACCACAATCGAAGTTGATAGGAATTTGTAATCACTAATAATTATCATTATCATTATCATGTTCAATTATTGGATTGTTATAAAAAGAAGATAATGCCCTCAACTTAGCTATTAGCACTAGAGCTAAATCTTTTATTTGAATAATTTTTCATAAACATCCTTCCATTTCTCTATATCTCTATTTCTTTTCTTCTCTTCTGTATATTATTTTTTTAAATTCCTATAGTTCTTTGCTCCATTTCCTTTGGATACCATTATTTTTTATAGGAATTCTTTCTCACACTTTTCCTACCAGTAGATTCCCTGCTCTGTTTCTTTTGGAATCAGTGAGACTTTCTATTTTTTTTATCTAAAAACTCTTGTTAACTCTTCTTACTTTTAATATAGTTAAAGAAACATTCTTTTCAACTATTTAAAGTTTTATTGGCTAATTTCCTATTTCTTCCTTTAAATGTGGCATAAGTTCTTTTCATTATATATATATATATATAATACTTGAGCAATAATATTTGTATAACAAGATTCTTGGAAATCTATCTTGTTTATGTTGAACTTTTATTTCGATCGTCTATCCATTATAATGTCTAACATAAAACACTCAATCCCCTCTAAACTCCTCTAGTGCATACACGATCTAAGTTAAGTCAAATATGTATAACAATTCTTTTCTATCATAAACTTTATATTTTCATGGGTAATAAAAATATCACTTCTATTTTCGAATTATATTCAATTCCTTATTTTCCTAACTAAATAAAGTACAATGAAGAATTATTACCTTTATCTTCAAAAATTTGAAAAAGTTTAGTCAAGGTTGAATATTGAATAAATAGATTCTACCTCTAGAATCTTCCATACTTTGCTTCTTTATACTCCACTTCACCTAATTACACTTCAACAAATTCCAAATCTTGTCCTCAAGGTTTAAAACTTAAGTCGGGTTTCTAACAATACAAATATACCTTGTGAAGCATAAATGAACTAAATATAATAAAAATAATTATCATGAGAATGAATTTCCATTAGTAAAAAAAAACATGATAAATATAAATTTTTAAGCATCATCAATAGTATTAATGCAGCACAAACATATCAATCATAAGCAAGTAAATTCCATAGTATCATAGAATCACATCACATATAAAAATATCATATTTTAGGATAAGACTTCACATAAAATCACTCAAATATAGATAAAACAAAGAAGAAAATAGATCAGAACCACCATCGAAAAGTTGTTGAGATAGATAGCTCGCTGTATGATTATAAAGTCTACAGTCGGCACAAACCTTCAGAGTTCTACTTGAAAAAACTCTGTAATTTGGTAATCTCGCTAGGGTAGATGGTACTGGATGTCAACTCCTCTTCTTTGAATTCACCTAGCTATTCGTTTTTCAAAATCGTGCAAGCTCCCTATAATTTCACGTTAGTTCTGAAATTTATACTCTTGATTTATCTGAGTTCGCACTTAATTACGAAGAATTGACCCCATTATGGCCATCTTCGTCTCATCCATGTACATGCCATTGCAATCCTCGACATGTTAATCTAAACTCTGATTAATTATCCCATTATAGTAGCAGCTTGCATTTCATCCAAACTCATTCTAGTTTCTGCTCGTATTCATCTTCTCTTTGCACTATCTCTTACGGGTATTTTATTTATCTCCCTCTTTCATCCTTTGAATCTTCATAGATGCTCTCTATATATGCATTAGTGATAGTCTTGTCTAGACGAACATTCATCCTAAGACCTATCATAGGAACTCGGTCTTATTTACAAAATTTTGTGATCATCAAGAGAAAAGGTAACCCTTCATTGTTGTTTGTGCTCATGAAATTTGTAATTGAATCATAAATGACCTTGGCAATATCAGTATAACATAACTCTTAAACAATATGATATAACAAAGCCTTGTAATTTACAACTTCAAAATATTGAAAACTCGGCTACATGCTTGCATTTAGAAAATAATTTCATGCTTTTGTGATTTTGTTTTAAATTCTTTGTTTAAATGTGCTTTAAATTCCCATCCTTATCTAAAATGAATTCATCCTCCGAGATTGCTTCTAATCCACTCCTGATGATTTCATAGGGAAATTCATGTTTTAATCCTTACGTTGGTTTTTGGGTGATCATTGTTTTCTTTTCTATGAAATTTTGGCAATCTATAGTACTGGTTTATTCTTTCAGGTGAAGAATCCACTAGTCTTCCTCTAACTATAGATACGACTTTATTATCACTTCCATGCCCATTAGCATAAAATTCTCTAACTAAAATTCTACAACCCATCTCTTTAGAAATATCTAAATCATCATTAACATTATAATCCCTAGTCAACAACCCTCAGTTCCTCTCCTTTATTATGTAAAAAATCTTGGGATTGAGTTTCAATTCATTATTCGCATTGAATCCCCTTTTTGAGATTATTTTCTATATTTCTTAATGTCGCTTTTTATTCTAGCAAGAATTAAATTATCCATGTTAAAAACAATTTGTAGATTCACCTTAAGTTCCTCTCCTTTCGAGTCATCACCATAATCTATTGGTGGAGTAGGTTCTCTTTGTGTTCTAACTCTAGGATTGTTAATTGAAATTCTCATTGGCCTAGTTGGGGTAGTGAAACTTTAGATTTTATTTTGGGTTTTTTCTTCTATCACTTCCTTTTCTTGCTCCTCCCTTAAACTTCTACCTCTTCTACTTCGGCTATTTTTTTTTTCAAATCAACTAACATAAGTTCACGTAGAAATTTAAACATGTAAATCATAAAAATATATATATTGAAAACAATTTAGTAGAATTCGAAACCCTATTTAATTAAGGAGAAGTTCATTCGAAAAGCTAGTTTGAAAATCAATAAAAAATTTAAATAAAATTGACATCAAAGTTTTTATTCTATATAAACTTAAAATTAGGTTTTCTAAAACTTTCATTATGTAAAACGATTGTGTGATAAACTCAAGTCATTCTAAAAATAAAATACACATCCAAACTCATTTGAAACTCAATTTCAAACCAATTGCATTTGAGAATCATTGAATTAATAAAAAATACCAAAATTTTGAAAATCTTGATTTGTAAACCAAGAATCATTGTAATCGCTATTTATATTCTATTGAAATCAATGAAATCATTTATCAAAGATAATAAGATTAACTCAAATAAACAATTTCAAAATCAGTTAAAATATTTCAAAAATTCTTGAAAAACCAAAAAATCTTAATTTAAAAAGCTAAGGTTTTGTCGTGATTACCTTATTGAGAGTAAATCCTTCATGATATAAGCTCTTGAAATCCTCTAAATTGCTCTCCTAAGCTTCTACTCAAAATTCCCTAAGACATAATTTGGTTCTACACTCTCTAATTTACATTATTTTGGGTAGAATGAAACTAGATTGAGGAAAGCTAGCTTAGGAAGGTTGAATCTAGGCAAATATTAGGTGTTTGGATCGAATGGGTGCAATGGTTAGTATGTGTGAAATAATTTATATGTGGCGAATTGAGGTTTTATTTTAAAAACTTGGAATCGAGAACAATGAACTAAGGTTTTAAATCTAATCGTTGGTGATTCGCTACATAAATCAACGAAATTTAGGCTATGTGGCTAACCGTTTTTTTCTGCGATATGGCTTTTATTTGGAATCACTGCTAATCGCTATACTTGAATTTTCACTGAAAATTTCTATTTACTATCACTAATTTTCTTAGTGATTCATAATGTTAAAATAAAATTGATAAGGATTTACTGAACATAAATTAAAGATTTTTCAATTTAATTCACAATTACCGTATACATCAGTCATAATAATCAATATAAAGGTAAAGTTGACTGGAAATTCAAAAATCTGAATAGGATATGTAACGAACAAATAATTTTATTACTTTATTAAATAAATAAACAAATAATATAAATTTGCATAAATGCCAAAGAAACATAACAACTCGATCACCCTTCATCCTCATTTGAAAGTATTTTAGAGTTTAAATTCCGAAAATATTTCTAATATAAAAGTTACAAAGTGAGAGAATAAAAACAAACTATACTAATAAAATAGAAATAAAGAATATGGGCTGCCTCCCTTAAACCGCTTTTGTTTATTGTCGTTGGCTAGACTGAACCATTCTAGAATTAAACCCGATCTCTAAACTTGAATATATGATTGCCCACTTTAGTGCCATTCCAAAAAGTAATTGCTTGACCATTAATCATCAAAGTGATTTTTTTTATCACGAATATTCATAACAGTTTGAGAAGTGGCTATGAAAGGGCGTCCTAAGATTAAAGGAGGATCTTCATTAACAAAGTGTGGCTTAACCAAATAGTCTACGGACAAAATGTACTTGTCCACTTGAACTGGTAAGTTTGTAACCAGTGACACGTGTCGAGCATATTTACTATTATGTTATAGCAGTGGTAAATGAGATATCGTCTCCATAGGGATTTTTCTCAAAAGAAAGTTTTTTTTACTTCTTTTTATTAATTTAGTTAATCTAATTAAACGCGAACTAAAATATTAAATAATTAAGAACTGTAAATATTAATTTAAATAATAAAACTAACTAACTTAATCAAAACAATTCAAATGCAAACTAAAATAAACAATACTAAAACTCAAATATCTTAAACAAATATCTAAACAAACCCCCCAGTAAACAATATAATAAATCTGGATTGCTTTCAAACACTACAACATAATATCACTTCACTCTAAAGCTATATTTATAAACATGGAATCTTGAAATTATAAAATCCTAATTCATAATAGGTTTATAGCCTTTAACCAGTCACCGATTTTCTTAAATTCAATGAAAATGACATATTCTTATCATTATATCTTTATCGATTAGATAAAACACAACGCCATAAATATACGATATCATTATGTTCAATGAGAATCATGCCTAATCTAAGCCAATATTACTGAAGCCACATAATAAACAACTAAGAACACAATTACCTAGAACATCTACTTGAAAAATGCCTTATAGAAATAGAATCAGAATCAAAATATTAGATGACGCATTTGCAACTATGCATGTAATACAATCATCATTAGTTGTAATACGCAAAAACAATTTGTCAAGTCCATGATTGACGTGTATGAATAGATTTAAAGCATTAAGCACATGATTCCTTGATTAAAACTATCTAGCAATCCAAAATATATTACTTGTCTAGGGTTTGTTTAGATTGATAGACTACTCACTCATGCTGAAAATACACAATGCATCAATATAAATAATAGCCATATCAAATAAATAAATATCTTAGTATAAATAAGGTCTCCAGAGTATCTTTAAACATAGGTAATAAAACTAATGTAGAGTAAAAAAAAAGTTGGAAGAAAGGAAAAAAAGAGTTATTTTAAAGCCGTTTGGCCTTTTTTATAGTTTCCCTACGTATACATATCTTAGATAGGCTTAAATTCTTCACCGGATTTAGCTCTTAGTGCTCCATTGATTCAGCTGGTGTTTTTTAATTCACTTTCAAATTCACTATGGATTTGTTGGCCATTTTCCTACTACTATTTATGTAGCGATTCCTAGTGTTATTTCAAATTGCTGGCTAATCGCTGTTGTAGTTTTCTAGTTGACTATTTTGTTCTTCCTTCTATTTTCTTCCATATATTCATTTTCCTAATTAAAACCTGAAATCACAAAAACAAGAGAATTCCTAGTGTAATATAGTCATTTATGCCTAACTTCGGCCTAAATTATACTATGAAATGTGTTTAATTATCGACTTATCAAATCTCCAAACTCAGTACTTTGGTGTCCCTAAGCAAAGGACACTTTCAATCATACTATCTGTTCATTCTTTATAAGCTGATGTCAATTTAATTCATCTTAACTTTAGATAACATAATAATTTTTAAAATAGAAGTGATATTCAAATGAAAAAATATTACCTACAAGTAAATGAAATTATAACTGAATAGAATGATTTACTCAAAAAGAAACATCCCTTAATGATTAGTTAACCACCTAATGTAACACCCTTTAGAACACAAAGTTCATAACCAAGGTTAATACACAATATAGGTCCAATGACAAGCATCAAGCTTATAAAGTATAGAATCTCAAAATTCAAAAACCACTAGATTAATCTTCATTTCAGAAAAAGCTTCATAATATTAGCACAATCAAAATCAATAGGAATTTTACTAAGATACCAATGAATATATCATTTAAAACGTGTTAGATTAAAAAAATACTTTATTCAATTCTAGTTTCAAGCACTCGAGTTAAATATTTTCTTTGAAGAGATTTTAAGAACATCCACCTTTTCATATCTCATATTTTTACTCCACACTAATAGAAGAACTTTTATTATCTTTATTTATTATATTTTGTCAATTGACTGTTGGGTGCCTACTCCATTTCATTTGGACATTCTTACATTTATCCCATTATAGATTCCCTACTCCATTTCCTCTGGAATCTATAAGACTCTCTCTATATATTTTTAAACTTTTGTTAATACTTCTCGCTATCCACTAAAATTGAAAAAACATTCTTTCTAACTTATAGAAATTCATCATTTTCTAACCCATTTCTTGTTTCAATTGTGGTATGAGAACTTTTTATATATATACTATAAAATACTTAATTAATAGATTTTATAGTATAAGATTCATAGAAATCTGTCTTGTTCATCTTGTACTATTATTTCGATCTTCTACCTATTATCATGACTAACACAAGGCGCTCAATTTAGTATTCAAATCAACTAGCAAAAATAATAAAAAATAATATAAAAGTTAATTCCTTCTATCATAAAATTTAGTTGGGTATTAAAAATATCACTTCCATTCGAAAATCTATTATATATTCATTATCGTTCCGTTATATTATAAAGTAAAACGAAATTCATACTTACTTGAATTCAAAAGAAATTTGAAAACTTTCATCAACTTAGTTAAACATTGGATTGAAAGTAATTCTAAAATTTTCTTCTACTTTTATTTTCCTTTTATTGTCATCGATGTCATACTTTACCTACAACCCCAAACTTATACTAAACCTTGTCTTTAAGGTTTAAAAATGAAGTCCGATTTTTAACACAACAAGCATACCACGTAAAATTATAAAAGAACTGATAGAATAAAAATATATATGTAAATCAAGAAATTAAGTTAATTTAAAATTATAATAAGATAAAGTGCATAAAAATTTAATGAATAAACATCACCATTATATAACATATGAATTAAATATCATATCCATGCACTAAATAGAATGTATCACATAGTATACCACCATTAACACAAAGTATCATCAAGAAACATAAAATATATCACTACTACTAGAATTACATAAAGGAGCTCACACATTATCACTCGGAGACAGAAAATAAATAGAATAAGGAAATCAATTTCGACGTTCGGAAGTAGCATCATCATTTTCCTCCACTAGATCAATCCTCTAGGACTGGTAGCTTACAACGTGGTCATAGAGATAGTAGTCCTGACTCGATAATAACATAACATCAAGATTACTTCTAAGTAGTAATCTGATCTACGTAGATGGTTCAGGATCCTCTCCACCTCGTCCTCGTCTGTCGCTCATGGACATTGTATGCTCCATTTTGTGGATGCTTCTTACTAAGGCTTTCTGATTCTCGAATAGTAGTTCTTGATTTTGGAGAGTAGTCATCTGACTGTGCAAAATTGCGCCCATGAAAGCTAATTTCGATTCTTTCAAATATAGTTCTTGATTTTGGAGAGTTCTCATTTTCAGTAAATTGCGCCCAAAATTCTCCTAGTGTCATCTCTGATTTTCTTTCGCTACTCAGCTTCTCTTCCGGCTATCTCAGCCATTTCTATCTCAACCTCTATGTCTTCATAACCATTCGCTTTTCCATATCTCTCTATAACCTCATCAATGATGGTCTTTTTTAGTAAAATACCCATATCAAGCCCTACCGTGTTTACTTGATCCTCTTTACGAAAGGCCATAATCATCAAAGAGAAATGTAGTCCATCGTTTGTTTTAGTGGTTATGGCACTCCTAATTAATTCATAAAATTTTTTGCCAATATCCAAGTATCTTATTCCTACGACAATATGGTAAAGTAGGCAACCTTGTAGTTCACTATCTCCTAATACTAAGGCTTGGCTATAAGCTGGTGTTGATGAAATAATACTAAGCTTTAGTGGTTTTTCTAAAAAAATTAGTGGTTATGTGCTTAGGATTCCCCTCCATCTCAAAAATAAATCCATCTCTATGAATTACCTCTAAACCTCCCCTTATTTTCTTGGTACGGTAATGATATTTAATACCATATTCGGGGTTAGGGTACTTATCATTTTGTTTTTGAAGAAAACTTGGTAATCTAACATATCGATTTATTCTTGCAGAGGAATAATCCGTTATCTTCCATCACACTCAGGAATCGGTCTTGCTCTCATTCCCATATGTGTTTGCGTAAGACTCTCTCAATATGACTTCACAACCCCGTTCACTAGGGACATCTTCCCAATCTAGGTGGTTATAGTCTCTAGTCAATAATCCCCAGTTCCTGGTCTTTATGATGTCTAGGATCCTAGGCCTATATTTCAATTCGTTCTTCGCATTAAATCTCCTTTAAGGGTCAATTTCCTATGCTTGATTTTACTATTGTTAAATTTCTCATAAGTCTTCTCATTGAATAAATTATCTTTTCTTACTTTGCAGTTTTTCTCCTTCATCAGTATCTTTTAATCAACTTCCTCTATGTCCTCCTCTTCTTCTACTTTGTCATTCTCAACATTGAAACTAAATGAAGAAAGTGGAGTAGGATCATTTGCGGTCTAATCCTAGGTGTGTTAAAAGATATTGATATAGGTTGGGTTTGAGAAACTTTGATTTTGTTTTTAGCTTCTCTACTAAGTTTTCTTTCCCTTTCTTCTCACTTGAACCTCTGCTATTTTCTCCTCAAGCCATTTGAAATATCGTAAGTAAAAGAATGAACCTGTAAAACCATTTAAAACCAATTTTATCGAAAAAGTGTTCGGTAAAATTCAACGTATCTACCGAGAATGAGAAATCATCGAAAAAATCATGTAGAAATTGGGAGTTTGAAATTTATATGAAAGTTATTAATTAAAAAGCATTAGGAAAAACAAACTTATATGTAATATAAATCAATCAATAAATATTCACAAAAACCCCCAAACTTATTTTAAACTTAGTCTTAAATTAGTTTGTGTATAAAATTCAATCTATTCGCCATATATGAAAATAGTTAAAAAACTCGATAGTAATAAGCGACTCATCACATCACTTCCATACTATTAGTATAAGAGAAATATTTCAATATCAAAACCATTTTTAAATAAAAATTCTGAAATTGAGTTCCTATCCTAATAATCAATCTTAAATAGATGAAAAACAAAAAACTTAATCAATAAGAGACTAAGGTTTTCATTGATTACCTTCTTGAATTGATTCTTTCGAGTATTGAACTTAAGATCGATTCTCTAAAACTCTCCCAAGCTCTAATCGAACTCCATTGCTCAAGCCCTAATTGGCTCAACATTATTAAAACTCATTAAGTTTAAGGTTAAATATGTGAAGATTAAGGTAGGAATCACTTAAATATAGTAAAATTAAGCTTTGGAAGGTTGAATTTAGTCGAAAATGATCTCTTGAATGAAAGGCTGCAATGGTTTCTGGATGTGAAATGTTTAAATGTGGTGATTTGGGTTTTGTTTTTAAAAACTCGAATTTGTTCTCTGTGAATCAAAGATTAAATGGATTCACTGAGAAATTGTTGTCATATCACTGAAAATGAGCCTCAGTGGTTCAATGATTTCTCTAGCGAATTCTAGTTATAAGCTTGATTCGGTGAGAAATCGCTAACTCTAATTTGCACCGAAAACTTTGCATACTACTGTCGATTTTCTCAGTAATTTCCAGTACAAACTTGAATTGTTAGGAAATCGTCAGTTTATTTTTTTATTCTTTTCCATTTAATTCGATTTTCCCATTTAATTATCACATATATATTCAATAAAGATAGAAATTTTCAAAATTTCAGAATTAACTAAGATATGTATTGAATAATTTATTTCATTGACATAAATAACTAATTAATCATAAAACTAATGCATAAAATAATATAATATGAAAGTAAATTGACTCAATCAACCCCCTTACATGAAATTATTTCAGAATCGAATTCTTTAAACATCCCCATTATAAAAGTCAAAAGTTGAGAGAATGTAAAAACAACTAATTAATTCTAATACTAAAATTGAAATTAAAGATAAAATATGGGTTGCCTTCGATAGAGAGCTTTTATATACTATCATTGGCTCGACTTAACCACACAACTCTAAACTCGTACTATAAACTTAAGTGCAAGATTATCCAATTTTGTGCCATTCTAAAAAGTGATCACTCAGCCATGCACTCGAAAAGTAATTATCTTATTTAGAGTATCCATGATAGCTTGCGAAGTGGCTAAGAAAAGTCATCCTAAGAGTAATTGAGGATCTTTATTGATGAAGTCTGACAAAACCAAAACGTCCGTGGGAATAATTTATTTGTCAGTTTGAACTGGTACATTAGTAACCAAACCTATTGGTTTTATTGAATAAGCATTTGGTAGAGCAACGTTTTTGAAAGTAAGTATATGCAATTCCAATTGAGTGTGAAAAAAAAATTGGCATGTAGTTTGCACTAGAACCCCTATCACAAATAGTTTTAAGCTCTTAAGCCTATTTGACCTTTATGTTTATATATATATCTTGGATCATCGAGCTTGACAATTGCTGGATTCTTCTTTTTCTTTTTCTTATTTTTCGTAGATTTAATTTCCTCCATGTTATTATTCCGAACTTTGTTTGGTTGCTTAATCCTTCATTCTTGGGTTATTATTTTTTGATTAGAAGTATTTTCATCTTGTTTATTCACAATCTTAGCATTTCCATCTTCCAATGTTACTGCATTAATAACATATATTTCAGCTTCAAGATCATTTAATTCTAAAGATTCATTGTCCTTAATTTGTTCATTATCTCACTCATCAAGATTTCCATAGATATCTTCATCATTAAAATGAATAGAGACAATTTTGTTTTCAAATTTCATAGACATTGTTCCTTCAAAGATGTTTAACTTTATTTTAGCTATTTTAAGAAATGGTCTTCATAAAAGTATAGATGGAGACTTAGATTATATTGAGTCTCCCATTTCCATGACATAGATTTAAAGTATTAAGCACATGATTCTTTAATTATAACTATCTAGCAATCCAAAATATATTACATGTCTAGGGTTTGTTTAGATTGATAAAAACTACTCACTCATGCTGGAAATAAACAATGCGTAAATATAAATAATAGACATATTGAATAAATAAATTAATACTTTAATATAAATCATAACTCTAAATTATCTTTAAACATAGGCAATGAAAGTAATGTAGAGTAAAACAAAGAGTAGGGAGAAAGGAAGAAGAGAGTTATTTCAAAGCTCTCTTGCCTTTTTATAGTCTCCATATGTGTAAATATCTTAGATATACTCAAATTCCTCATAAAAATCTAAAAAATCTTTAACTGACCACAACGATTTCTCAGTGATTCTCAACTTATACATAAATTTCTGAGCAAATCACTAGATTTAGTTCTCACTTCTCCACCAATTCAGCAGGCCATTTCTTATTCATTTTCCAATTTGTTATGGATTTGATGGCCATTTTCTTGCTGCTGATATATGTAGTGATTCCTAGTGTTATTCTAAATCGCTGGCTAATTGCAAGTGTAGTTTTCTAGTTGACTGTTTTGTTCTCCTTTATTTTTCTCAATTTCTTCATTTTCCTAATTAAAACCTGATTTCACAAAAATAAGAGAATACCTAGTTTAATATCATCATTTATGCCTAAAGTCAACTTAAATTATAATATAAAATGTGTAAAATTATTGACTTGTCAACTCCAATTGAGTATGTAGAAAGAAGTGTATTTGTAAAATCCCAAAATTTTTAAATAATAATTATCGCTAATCCAGGATTAACGAGTTCTAATTATGTTTTAGTCTACGAGTCGGGAGTTGAGGACCAGTGAAATGAGATTTACAAGTAAATTCACTATTGTGTGATGTGTGCCTAGTATTGTGTACTATTATATTATTTTATTTTGCAAAGTTCAAGTTAAATAAGTAAATTCAAGATTTTACGAGGTTTTATCTCAAGATACTTGTTGAAATGAGTCTTGATAGAGTTAAAAAGTTGACTCAAACTATTGTTTTGAATTTTACAAAAATATTGTAGTTAAGTTAAAAAAATCTGAATTTCGAACTTTAAATGGATTTAACGAGCCAACGTGGCAATTTTTGCCTCAGCTTGCATGCAAGTCAGGATCGGAGGTGAGTGAAATGAGAACGAAGTTTGTATGAGACCTTGTTTCGAATTTCGTGTAGGTTAATGGTGGTTGAGGTTAAGATTGAGTCTAATTTGGTGCAAGTTTAGTTAAGTATGGCAAAGGATTGGTAAAAAAGATTTTAGTATGTCATGGAATGTTGGGGAATGTTCCCAAGTCAATCTATAAATATTGTTTATCTTATAATTTTGTTAATAAAATAGAGATTTTCATGTGCTATTTTATTATAAGTGATTGCATATTTACCTTATAGTAAGATCTATATGTATTTGTTAAAATACCCTAAATGTCATTAGTCGGTCATTATACTAGAAATTATAATAAATTAAGATGAGTATGAATCTTGATTGATGGTCATGTGATGATCATGCGTGTAGGGATATGAATCGAGATCATGAGTACTTGTTAGGGAACAAGATATTGCACTGACCTGCTATGAGAACACCACATGGATTAAGTCATAGATATTACTCATGATAGGTATATCATTTAGTCCTTCAACTTGAGATTACCATAGACTTCAATATTAGGCAAATGCTAATTTGACACAATCAAATGTTGCCTTTAACCGGATGATTATAAAGATTATGATTGCTTCCATGTGAATAATATGTGAGCGCATGTAATTAAGATAGAATCTTTCCATCTCCAATAGAGAGATATATTATTAGATCCATCGATATGATAGAATGACAATTGCCAAGTCCATGTGAATTGATATGATCAATGTCACTTGAATGTTTTTAGTTTACCTAAAGATTGAGACTAGTACGATTAACATTAAGGGTGACTTTCCATGCCTTATGTTCGATCAAAGGATATCGCACGACAAAAGGATTTGATATATGATATTCATTAGGTTGTATCGATTTTGATATTCATGCCACTTGGGAAGTTATAATGCCTTGCTAGAGACCGCTTATGACTTATGTAGTAAAATGGTTTTAGTTCACTACCAACGTAATATGAACCTATTAGGTCGCACACAAAGATTGAATTTGCTCAATTTCAATTGATCCAGAGTAATGAATTTTATATGATAAAATTCATGACACAATAGCCCTTACAATTGTTATATGATAACTTATTAATAGGGGCGTATGTGTAATTTGCTTAAACTACATCAATATAATAGTTGTATTATGAATAGAATTTTAAGTGAAGGCTTATCTACATATATAAATAAAGGTTGCAACCCTAAAAGGAAGTAAGATACTTGCTTGTGCTACTTTTGAGTTCTTTGGATTTTGGGAGAGAAAGGAAAAATATTTTCTATCTCTCTTGGAGCAAGCACTTTAAATTATATTCATCAATCATGTGTGGATTTTTATTAGAGGATAGGCGCTTGAACATCTTGGAGATCAAATAATCAGAGAAGGAAATCACAGACTAAGGTACGATTTACTTTTGCAGATCAAGTTTAATGGAACTTATTTTTGATCTTACTGGGGTTTTCAAAATTATTTTTGAATTTTTCGCTGCGTATGAACCTAAAAAACCTAACGTGGACAAAGTTAAAATTTTTGGGGGTTTTGGTGTGACCAAAGTCAGTGTTATAAAAACTTTATAAAATTAGACTATTTTGTTGAGAGTTTGGCTCAGTTTGGTGAAAAACTTATACCCAAAATGAGCATAGAAAGTCGAAACATGTCAAAATAGAGAATTTAAGAATTATTAAATAAAAAGAAATTAAGCTGATGACATGTAGCTAAGGGTTTATATTTAAATATAAAAAATCAAAATCAATAGAACGTTTGGGATGTTCAATCCCTAACCCTATCCCCAGACTTTTTCTCTTGCAGAGCTCTCTGCGTCTAATTTTTACCTAATTTCTTTCTACAAAAATATAGAGCATCGCAAGATGGTCAATTCAAGCTACATTTCCAAGGAGGAAATGAGGTATTCGGCCCGCCATTCGGTAACTTCTCAATAAATGGAATTTTTTCAATAATCGATTTAATTTGTTGTGATTGTTTGATTTCTTTCGCATGGGTTTAATAGAAATTGGTAGGGATTATTGTTAATTGGTAAATTTGATTGATTTGCATCAATTTGGGATAAATTTCACAGATATAGGTTAGGGTTTTGATGAATTGAACTAATGCAACTTAGTTGATAACTATTTTGGAGATGTTTCTACAGTTGATATTGATTTAGGGTTTATAGATGAACTTATTATTGGTTTTAATGTAATTTGGCTCAACGAGTTATTGAAATATTTTAATGTTAGTATCGAGTAATTTTGTGGTGTTTTTTGTTGAGTTTTGATGATTCCATCGCAAAAAATGATTTTGAAAAGTTTTTTCAGTTCAAAATAAACAAAGTTTTCGTAATTGACAGGCCATAGTTGAAAATTGTAAACTTCTCCAATGGTGATCCGATGTGGGTGTTCTCGGAGTCTATGGAAATTAAGACATGAGTACTACAAGTTCCTTTTAGGAAATTATGATAAATATTGAGGTTTTCAAGGTGAAAAAGTTACCTTAAGTTGGCTAGTTGGATCAGTTATATAAATTAATATTTTTGGAAACCATTCTCAAGCATACTTTGATCAAAGTTTTCATTAGGTTTCATGATGTCTCACTTGAAGCTTGACCCATAATATAAGTGGACATGGAGGGAAGCTATTGGAAACATTTTCAAGGAGATACGACACTCCAGGAACCGTAAAAGTTAAGCTCGAAGTTGTCTGCTTATAAGGTTAAGTAAATCTTATAGTAACATTTACATTATATGATTATAAATTTCATATAAATTGCATTAATACTTGATATTACTTTCTTACTGTACATGCGTACACAGGTAGGGTGGATAAGGTTGATTCGAGTCTTCTTATAGTGTCTACGTGACTGTGTGCGTACATGATAGAACTATATTACATTACCTGACTATATGTACATTGTAGAACTATATTATGCTTGAAGGGCTAAAGTCACTAATACTTTGCATCAGGTGGTTATCATGAGATCACGTTGAATCAGATCATACCCTGATAGACTCGATGAACGAGACTGATTTAGTTATCCTCTATAGGCATGAGTCCTTATTACTGTTTACTTACCACTCTCGGAGGATATCGACTGGTTGTGGTCGAATAACATAAACGGGACGGATTCACAGTTGTATTTAAATTCCTTGGATCATTTCGTTCATTTAATCTTTTGTATTATTACACATTTCACTACTATAGGTGTACTAGATAGTGTGGGACTTACTTATTGACATTATAAAATTTTTGTAATTGGGTAACGACAAGTTCCAGCGACAAAAAAGGAAATAGAAAGCTTTTCGACTGCTTGTGATTTGCTTAGTTCCATTTACTCTATGTATGTATTATTTTCATATAATATAATGTATAAATGGTTTTTTGTTTCAAGTGCAATTAAGATCTCTTTTGGAATTGTTGCAATGGTTTTAGGACGGATTGGAATGCTATGTAGCTAAGATAAAATTGTTTAAGGATTTTGAAAACCTAAATGAGGTTAGAATGAATAAATAATTTTTATTAATGTAATATATATTGTTATGGGGTAGATTGTGAGTCCTTTGGCATATCCACCAAGTTGAGCAGGTCTTGTTGAAGATTTTTAAAGTTTGGGTTTTTCAAAGTAGGCTTAGAATTAGAGGACGTACTGTGAAAACTTTCTTACAGAATTTGACAGATTATATAATCAATCTAAATAAACTTTTAGGTTTGTGATTTAGTTTTAGAATCCTTTGTGGTTGATAAAGAATTATATTTGATAATTACTCTGATAGATTTTTAATTATTTATTGATGGAGAGGTTAAGGCTACAAGATAATCAAAGGTTTAAGGTAATCTAGGCCGATCAAATGCCAAAATTAGGTGGGGTCTAACAATGTTGGTATTAGAGCCTAAGATTCTTGTAAAATCTTATTGATTGAGAATAAGTGAGTGATCAATTGGGAAATAATGCGATGGAATGAGGCTTAAAAGTTTAAAAACTTATGATTTATGTTATTTGTGTTTTATATTATCGAGATATAGGTGGATATAATTATGTTTTCTACTCATAGTATAGCAAGAGCTGGGCCAGGAATCTGACAAATGCAATAGGGATCCACAATTTGTGGATTCAAATATGTTTTAAGACTTGGCTGGGAAAATGTAAGAGTTGTTGAGTATTTTACAAATACAGGTGGTAGCTCAGGCACATGTGGTTCGTGTGGTTTATGAAGTTCCTATTCTTACTTTAGCTTCTCATGAGGAACATGCTACCTCTACAACTCATCTAAGAGTAGAACCAATTGTTGTAGTTCCGGTTCAGGCTAATCTAGCTAGGGCTAGTGGAATGTCATAGAAGGAAATGCATGAAGAGTTTGGTACTACTATATCGATGACTAAGTCAAATGCTCTGTAAGTGTTTTGAGGTAGGGCCAAGACTTATGTAACTACATAGACTTTATAGTGAGAATCACCACAATATCAGGGCGTAGTGGAGTCATAATAGAGCTCAAGTTCTGAACGTAAATAAAGTTCATAATCCAATTTGATTCAAAGTTTCAAAAGAAAGGGAAAAGTAGAGGTAAAGGTTAAAAATCTTAGCAATAGGCCTAAAATCAGCAATGGAAAACTAATTAGGAATCTTCTGTAGGTAGTAAAGCAATAGTTACATGTTTTGGGTGTGAGAGGTAGGGTCGCATCATCTGAGACTATTCTTGGAACCTGAGTGTGGTTACATATTTTTCATGTGTAAAGAAAAGGCATTATAAGATTGCGCATTCACAACTCCTAGGAGTGTCTTCCAGTATACATAGCCTCAACAATATATCAAGGAATATGTTTACCTAGTGGCTAAACAAGATTTAGATGCAAATCGTAGTCTTATCGAATATACGATTTTCTATTTATGGTTTGTGAATCCTCTGATGTGTTTCATAATGATTTACCTGGAGTTCCACCTCCGAGAGAAATTAATTTTGTTATTGATTTGGTTTCTAGAATTAAACCAATATTTATTCCTCTTTATATAAGGCTCTAGAGGAATTGTAGTAGTTGCAGAAATAGTTGAAGGAGTTCTTAGATAAAAAGTTTATTTACTGAAGTATGTCGCCGTGGGACGCACCTGTCGTTTTGATGAAAAAAAAGGATGATAGTTTGAGGCTTTGCATTGATTATAGATAATTGAACATGATCACTGTTTAGAATAAATATCCATTGACTGAAATTGATAATATGTTTGATCAATTGAATGAGGCCAAATTCTTTTCAAATATTGGTTTTCTTTATAGTTACCATTAACTGAGAGTTCGGGAAAATAAAGTACATATTACAATGTTTAGTACCGGATATGGTCATTTGAATTTGTTATTATGCTGATTGGGTTGTCCAATGCTTATGGATTTGGTGTAGAAAGTGTTGAGTCTGAATTTGGATCACTTTGTGATAGTCTTCTTTGATGATATTTTGATCTACTCTAAGAATCGAGAGGAACATGAATATCATCTTAGAGTTATTCTCTAAACTTTGAGAAATTATAGGCCGTATGCCAAGTTTAGCAAATGCAAGTTTTGGTCGTATGAGGTGAAATTTTTAAGTCATGTGGTTAGTATGAAAAGAATTTTAATGGATCTAGCTAAGATTGATGTTATCATTGGTTGACCGAAACATACTACAATGACAGAGATATGGAGGTTTCTGAGTTTGGCTGGCTATTATCATAAAGTTGTGAAAGATTTTTCTAAGATAGTTGCACTAATCACTAAACTTGCTCAAAAAAATGTTCCATGTATTTGGTATACAGAATGCCATGTTGCGTTTTGGAAATTGAAGAAATGTTTGACTTCGGCACCAGTTCTTGTATTGTGTGAACTGAAGGGAAAAGGCTTACAATTTATATAGATGCATTTAAAACGAGTTTGGGTTACGTGTTAATATAAAATGGCAGAGTGATTGCTTATGCTTCTTGTTAATGTAATATTCATGAGAAAAATTATCTTGTTCATGATTTGGAATTAGTGGTGATAGTGTTTGCTTTAAAACTGTGAAAACACTATTTGTATAGAGAAAGCTTCACACTATTTTTAGCCTATAAAAGTCCGAAGTATTTGTTCTCATAGAAAAAAATGAATATGAGACAACGGTGATGGTTTGAACATTTGAAAGACTTTGATTTTAGTCTTGAATACCATCTAAGTAAAGCGAATGTTTTGTTGAAACATGTTAGGGCGTGTGTCTTAGGTTAATCTACAAACATTATTTATCTTATAATTTTAGTTAATAAAATAGAAGTTTTACTTGTTGTTTTATTATAAGTGATTGCATGTTTACCTTATAGTAAGATCTATGGGTATTTGTTGAAATATCCTAAATGTCCCTAGTTGGTCATTATACTAGCAACTATAATGAATTAAGACTAGTGTGAATCTTGATTGATGGTCATATGATGATCATGTGCATAGGGATACGAATCAAGATCATGAGTACTTGTTAGGGAATAAGGTACTGGACCGACCCGCTATGAGAACACCACATGGATTAAGTCATAGGTGTTACTCATGATAGATATATCATTTAGTCCTTCAACTTGAGATTGCCATAGACTTCAATATTAGGAGCATGATAATTTGACATAATCAAATGTTGTCTTTAACTGGACAATTATAAAGATTGTGATTGGTTATCGTGTGAATAATATGTGAAGGTGGGTAATCAATATATAATTTTCCACTATCGTATATAGATATATATCATTTGATCCCTCGATAAGATAGATTGATAATGGCCAAGTCCATGTGAATTGACATAATCAATGTCACTTGGATGTTTTTCAGTTTACCTAAAGTTCGGGACTAGTACTACCGAACATTAAGGGTGACTTTCCATGCCTTATGCTGAATTAAAGGATATCACAAAGGATATGATATATGTTATTAATTAGGTTGTATTGATGTTGATATTCATGCTACTTAGGTAATCATAAAGCCTTGCTAGAGGCCGCTTATGAATTGAGTACCAAAATGGGTTTTGGTTCACTGTGAACGTCGCATGAACCTATTTTGTTGCACACAAAAAATGGCTTCACACAATTTCAATTAGTCAAGAGTAGTGAATTTTAAATGACAAAATTTATGACATAAAAGCCATTACGATTTGTTATGTGATAACTTATTAATAGGGGCTTATGTGTAATTTGCTTAACTGCCTAAATACAATAGTTGTATTACGAATATGATTTTAAGTGAGCGCTTATTTACATATATAAATAAAGGGTGAAACCCTAAAAATGAAATAAGATTTTCATTGTATAGTTCTTGAATTCTCTGGATTTAGAGTGAGAAAGAAAAATCATTTTCAATCTCTCTTTTGGTTAGCACTCAAAAGTGTAGTCACCGTTCATGTGTGAATTTTTGATAGAAGACGCGCACTTGAACGTCTTGAAAATTAAACAATAAAAAAAGAAATCACATAATAAGGTTTAATTTACTTTCATAGATTTAGTTTAATGAAAAATATTCTTGATCCCGTTGGGGTTTTTCAAAATTTGTTTTGAATTTTTCGCTGCTTGTGAACCATAAAAACCTAACAAAACATTGCGTGCAACTAGTTGACTAATTAGTATGAGTTGTTCGAAAATTCATCTCTATAACTTTGTTGGAAGTTCCTGAGGCTAATAATGAACCGATTTGTGCTCAGCTTAGAGTATAAACTCATTTTATTTTAAAAGTGGTAGAATGTCAGCGAAATGATATGGATTATGAAAAACTCAATGGGTTTGATGATGATGGTACTAATCTATATCGGGCTAAGTCTATATATCAAAGATTGAGGCTTAGATACAAATAGTGGATTCCATATGTGGCCGAGATTCGGGATGAGATATTGAGAAAATCTTATCGGTTCAAATGTAGCATTCATACTGGTCAAACAAAAATTTATCTTGATTTCAAGCGATTGTATTGATGGCCAAAGATGAAAGCTAATGTGGGTGATTATGTGTGGATATGAGAAATTTTTCGACATGTTAAGGTTGGATGGCAAAAACTTGGAGATACGCAGCAGCCACTTCCCATATCGCAATGGAAATAAGAACATATTATGATGGACTTCATTACTCGTTTGCCTACTTATCGAAAGAAACATGATGCAGTTAGGGTTATTAATGATAGACTAACAAAGTTTTCTTATTTTCTTCCTATTTCCATTTTGGATACTTCTACACATTTAAGCTTGTTATGTGAGAAAGAGGTGACTCGCTTGTTTGGAGTGTCGTTGACGATAGTTTCTGATCGAGTTGCTCAGTACACACCAGGGTTGTAGCAGTGCATAAAGGAACAACTCGAAACTCATTTACATTTTAGTACTGCATTTCATCTACGAGTAGATGGTCAGACTGAAAGGCTGATCTATGTGTTAGAGGACATGCTCAAGGTTTATGTACTAGGATTTGGAGGTTCATGGGAAGAATAAATACCTTTGTGTGAGTTCTTTTATAATAACAATTATTAATCAAATATCAAGGTTTTGTATGGAGTACCTTGTTATTCTCCTGTCGGTTCGACTAAACCAGAGGATTTGGTGGAGTTGGGGCCACAGATAGTTCAAGATCACATTAAGGTTGTGCAATAGATTCATCTTAGACTAAAAACATTTTAGGAATGATAGAAAATTTATTATTATCTCTGTCAACGATTTATGGAATATATTGTAGGAGATTGGGTGTATTTGAAAGTTTCCCCTTTCAAAGGCCATTACAAATTTGGATTGAAAAGTAAAGCTTTCTCTCAGATTTATAGGATCTTTTGAATTGTGAAATGGATTGGGAAGGTTGCATATATACGTACATTACCGCCTCTGTTAGCCAGAGTTCATGATGTATTTCAAGTGTCTATACTCAGTCAAAAGGAACCTGATTTGCATCAACATAGTAGAATGGAATCAGTTCGATTTACAGGGTGATGTGTCATATGAAGAGCAACCTATATAGATTATGGATAGGAATGTTTAAAAGCTTTTAAAAGAAGAAATCCCACTTGTTTTGGTTGAGTGGCAATTTTATAGTGACTTGGAGCTAATATGGGAATGAGAGACATACAAGAGAGGGCATTTTCTAGATCTCTTTTAGTCCGGGTAAATTTGATTTCAGTTATAATTTTGATGATGGAATTTTTATTAGTTGGGAAGATTGTCGAATCCTGAAATTTTTGAACTAATAATTATGGCTAATTCAACATTAATGAGTCCTAATTTTTGTTTAGGCCGCAAGTCGAGAGCTGAGGATCGGTGAAATGAGATTTACAAGTAATTTTACTTTTTGTGATGTGCGCCTAGAGTTGCATACTATTATATTATTTTATTTTGTAAAATTCAAGTTAAATGAGTAAATTTGAGATTTTACGAGATTTTGTTAGGAGATTTGTCTCGAAACGAGTCCAAGTGGAGTTAAAAAGTTGAGACGAACTATCGTTTTAATTTTCGTGAAAAATATTGTAATTGAGTTTAAAAATCCAAAATTTGAACTTTAAATGGATTTAATGAGCCAACATAAGGATTTTTGCTTTGGTTTTCATACAAGTCGCGATTGAAGGTAGTGTAAAATGAGAATGAAGTTTTTGCGAGATCTTATTTCGAGTTTGTATCGGTCAACGATTTCTGAGGTTGAGATTAGGTCCAAATTAGTGCATGTTTGGTTAAGTATTGCAAGAGGACCGATCAAGAAGATTTTAGTATGTCATGAAAAATTTAAGATATTTGGGATTTTGGTGTGAAGAAAACTAGTGTTATGGAAGTTTTATGAAACTAGATGATTTTGTTTAGAGTTTCGCTCAATTTGGTGAAAAACCGGATATAAATGAGCACCGAAAGTTAAAACATGTCAAAATAGGGATTTCGAGAATCATTAAATAAAAAGAAATTAAGCTGCAAACAAATAGCTGGGGGTTTATATATAAATATAAAAAAAAATAAAAAATAAAATCAAATGATTCATTTGCATTTTCAATCAATAGATGTTTGGAGCATTGAATCCTTAAACCATCTCCACGATTGCTTTCGCTCGTAGAGCTCTATACGTTTGATTTTCACCTGATTTCTTTCTGCAAACTGTAGAACATCATGCGATGATCAATTTATGCTAAATCTTCGTGGTAGAGACAAGGTATTCGACTCACAATTTTGGAAATTCTTAATGCAAGGCATTTTTTCACAATTCAATTCGAATTCTTGTAGATTTCGATTTCTTTTGTGTGGTTTTGATAGAAATTGATAAGGATTATTGTTAATTTGTATATTAGATTGATGTGCATCAATTTGGAATAAATCCCATTGATATAGGTTAGGGTTTTGATGAATTGAACTAATGCAATTCAGTTTATAACTATTTTGGAGATGTTTTTATAGTTAATATTTATTTACATTAGGTTTATGATGAATTAATAATTGATTTTAATCTAATTTGACTCCACGGGTTATGAAAATATTTTAATGTTGTTACCACGTAGTTTTGTTGTGTTTGTTGTCGAGTTTTGAGGATTTAATTGGAAAATATTGATTGGAGAAGTTATTCAGTACAAAATAAATAAAGTTTGCCTGATTGATAGGCCATAGTGGAAAATTCCTAACTTCTCCGACGGTGATCCGATTTGGGTGTTCTTGGAGTCTACGAAAAGTAGGACATGAGTATCACAAGTTCCTTTAGGTGATCATGACCAACATTGAAGTTGTTAAAGTTGAAAAGTTACCCCAAGTTGGCTACTTGAAAGCTAGTTGAAATAGGTATATAAATTAATATTTTTGGAAAACATTCTCAAGCGTACTTTGACCAAAATTCTAATTGGGTTTTGTGATATGGTTTCACTTGAAGCTTAACCTATAATATAATTAGGTATGCATATAACCTATTGGAAGCATTTTCAAAGTGATTCGATGCTCCGAGAATAACAAAAATTAAGCTCAAAGTTGGCTGTTTGTAACGTTAAGTAAATGCCATATTAAACTTTACGTAATATGATTATAAATTTCTTATAAATTATATTGATCCTTGATATGAATTTTTATTGTACACGCATACTGACGCGTGTCGTGCGTGCCAAATATAACCCGTAATCGAGTTACCAACCGCAAGGGTGTAGTAGTGGTAAATACGGGGTCGAATCCGCAGGACTTGAGTTACTCCAAGTTAACTAAATATGAGGGTTTTCAAGAAAATCAATAAAATAGTTAATTAAACTAATTAATCTAACTAAACTAATTAAAATAACTAACTAATTATTAAAACAATTAATTAATAATTAATTAATACCTAAATAATGCCTAAATAATACCTAAATCTCCAGTTCCACAAATCAGAATCAAGATTCAATGACAATCATGGTCTTCAATCTTTCCCAAAAAATTATTAATTTAATTCTCCTAGATTAGTGATGGAAAATCGACATCCACCAGAAATTCTTAATTCCCCTAATTTTGATAATCAGGACATCCGCCACTAATTTCCCTAATTAATGTATAACCCTAGACATCCGCCAATAAGGTTTAATACACTAACCGCATTAATATAGATCTATGGGATCACTAATCCTAGATAACCGGACGCGTCCGCTACCGATTTAACCTAGATCCAATTGTTGTACATTCAATGACCGGAAGAGTTTTACGGCATCCGGGTGAATGTTTGTTACTTTATTGGTCTAAAAGCACAATTACACGGATACTAATATTCCAAATAACTGTAGATTGTCAACCTAAAAGCATGCACAGGCCTCATACACACCCTAGATCTAAATCATAATAATTAAAATCAACAACAATGAATTAAGAGAAATTAAATTAATTTAAATAATAAAATAAAAGATCTCACATAATATGCTTTGAATCCATGATTCCGATTTGCTTCCCCTTCGACTTAGGCGAGAAATTGATTAGTCGGGCATTGTCTTCAAAAACTACTACTAAAAATTAATTATTAACTGAACTCCCTTCAAAATTACTAATCAATTCCTCTATTAATAATACCAAGGTTCCTAATATATAGAAATACTCCATAGGGGTTAAGTACGTGACTCGTGCGTCGAGGAGCATCGTAGGGCTGTTTTTAGCTTGAAAAATTGACTCTGCCACGTGTAAATAGCCTATTGGCTGCTTTTCTGGTCGCGCTGACGTGTCGCAGCGCCATTGGACCGTCCCTGTCACCGCCTCTGAGTTGTCGCCGCTCGATTCGCGAAGATCCTGCGCGTGCTAGCTGTGAGTTTCTAATTGTGTTTGCTGACGAAGCTCCACGTGGCGCGGCTTGATTTGCTGAGATACCTGTAAATGACCCGCCGGACGAATGAGAGCTCGCCACGTGGCATGACGAGGCACGGAAGAAATCGCGCAAGAGTAGGCGAATTCCTGGGAGTTTATGCAGTCTCGTATCCCGAGGCATATCGACGAAGGCCGAAATGAGGAGAAGTTTGCTTGCGGGTGACGTGGCTTTCCAGTTGATGTGACAACGCGTGGTGGATCGTGATTGGTGGCGCTGGCGGTCCCGGCTCTACGTGTTCTAATAGGCGCGTGACACGTGGCTCTCTGTGTTGCAAACTGCTAATGTGTCATCTTTCTGATTGGCTGGAACACCCTGTCTGCTTTTCGACACACTGTGCAACGCGTATTTTGAGGCAAACTATCCGGCATCTGATCACTGCAAGTAAATACTCTATTTTGAGTATTTTTTTGCCACGAATTCAACCGCGCACTCCATTTCATCTAAAAATGACCAAAAAATATTATTAAATATATATTTTAAATACTTTTAATAATTAAATATACTAAAATAGACTAATAAATACATATAAATACTAACTTATCACATACACAGGTGGTGAGGATACGGTTGATTCAAGCCTCCTTATAGTGTCTACCTGAATGTGTGTACATATCAGAACTATATTATACTACCTGACTGTATGTACAAGGTAGAACTATATTATGCTTAAGAGGTTAGAGTCATTAATACTTTACATCACGCGGTTATCATGAGTCATGTTGAAACATATCATACTCCGATAGACTCAAGGAATGAGACTCGTTTGGTTATCTTCAATTGGTATGAGTCCGCATTATTGTTTACTTTCCACTTTCGAAGGATATCGACTGATTGTTGTCATATAGCAGAAACAGATGGATTCACGATTGCATTTAAATTCTTTGGATTATATGTTTGTTTAATCTTTTGTATCATTATGCATTTGATTACTATAGGTGTACTGTATAGTGTGAGATTTACTTATCTGACATTATAAAATTTTTATAATTGGGTAATGACAAATTCTAGCATTAACAAGGGAAATAGAAAGCTTTCTGACTACTCGTGATTTTCTTAGTTCTATTTACTCTATGCATGTATTGTTTTTCATGTAATGTATTGTATAAATGAGTTTTTAGGCTCGTGTGTGATTATGATCTCTTTTAGAATTGCTGTAATGGTTTTGGCATGGATTGGAATGCTGTAGAGCTAAGATTAAAATGGTTTGAGGATTTTGAAATCCTAAATTAGGTTAAAATGAATAAATAATTTTTGGTAGTGCGATATATATTGTTCTAAGGTGTATTATGAGCCCTTCGACTTTTCCACCAAGCTGATCTAGTTTTGTTGAAGATTTTTGAAAGGTGGGTTTTTCGGTGTAGGCTTAGAAATAGAGGAGATGTTGTCGAGAAATTTAACGAGATTTTACAGATTATGTAATCAATATAAATGAACTTTTAGGCTTGTTATTTACTTTTAGAATCCTTTGTTGTTTTTAAAAAATAATATTTCATAATTACTTTGATAAGTTTTTAATTATTTATTGATGGAAAGGTTAATGGTACTAGATTATTATAGGTTTATGGTAATATAGGCTGGTCAGATGCCCTTATTAGTTGGGGTCTGACCTTATTGTCTTGAGATTTGCATTAGAACCCACATCACATTGAGCTTTAAAGAACTAAGCCCATTTTATTTTTGTATTAAAGTGTATATGATAAATGTTTAATTAGACTTATATAAGGTTAGTTTAGTAGTATAATTGAACTAAATATCCAGGAATGAGCTCTAATTAACGGTATTTATGTTTTTCAGGTTTACAAGGTATAAATGAGATAAATGAGTGGTTTCATGATGAAATGAGGAGAAAAAACATAAATACACACTTGACGACATGGCATAGACACAATGCCGTGGGAAAAGAGCACACAGTATGGGCAAGGCGTGGAGAAGGCTTGAAGATGAGAAAAGAGGTGCAGGAGAGTTGACGTAGTGGCGTCGCTGTGGGGATACATACACAACGCCAAGACATTACATATAGGGCGCCGAGCTTACTGTGAGGAGAAAATTCACATGCAAAGGTCGAAGTTTTGACGATGCATTGACATTACATACATGAGGTGGATCACTTATAGACATCATTAAGAAATAGAAATAGAAAGTTTAGGAGTTCTAGTTCATTTGGAATTATTAATTAGGGTTTCTAATTGTTTTCTTATGAGTCTTAAGAGTATAAATATGTATTAGAACATGGTAAACTCACAAATTATCACCTAATATCACCAATTAGCATACATTACAATAGTTTATGATAGATTAGGTCGTGTTTTTCAATATCGAAAAGAGTTTTGGAGGAAAAGAAATTGAAGACTCCACTTGTGGTTTTCGGTATTATTTCTTTGACCTAATTGAAGTTATTTGATTTAATCTTTGATTGCAATGAATACCATGATCTGTGCGTTTTTGATAATAAAGACTGAGTAGTTTATTTCTCCTAAGGATCAATGGATCCTATAGTATGAATGCTACGCTAATGGAATGAATGGATTATAAAGTTAAAAAGTGTAATAGTTAGGATTTATGTTGATTTTAATGCTTGAACATCTTGATCACGTGTTTGTTGATTGGAGGTCTTAGGAGTTACCATGTCCATTAGAGCTTTTAAGCCAAATATGGATAATACAACCGTAACATATATAACATCAATATATAGTTATTGATTATGGAGGAACGGATAGTAAACTTAAATGGGTATGAGTCTAAAGATTTGAAACTTAATGCTATGTGAGACTTACATCATTCACACTGATAGGTGGAGTTCTTGTTTACGTATTAGGATCTTTTCCACCACGATAATGGGATGAAGTGAATATGAAAGAAATATGTCTATTCTAATTGAGCATCGTACAAAAAAATAAAGACGAAGGAAATATAAGACGAAGGCATAGTAATTCATTACCTAGGTGAAGTTGTGAATGAAAAGTTTTGTCAATATAAAAGCACGAATTAATTTACATTGTTGTATAGGACATAATAGCTTAGTTAAATCAATTGAAAAGAGATATTCTTCACAATAGAGTGAACTTAAATAAGTGAACCATATCCAGATTAACCTTCTTAGAGGATGATATCTGTAATGAACCTTTTTTGATCACATTATTACTACAACAAAACCACTATACTTGCAGTTATGATCAAGTTATTTTGGCACAGTTGCTGGGGATAGGTAACCCACACACTAATTTAGTTAGTTTACACAATCATTAAGATTTTCTTTTCAATAATTTACTTTCAAGTTAATAAAAAATAAAAAATAAAAGTTTTAGTTTCAATAATCTACACTTGATCTTTGCGTTTTTTTTCTCAGGGAAAAGTTAGCGCATGCATAGTTAAGGTGATTAGGCCTTAGTGCCTTACAATTCAAAAAATGATAGAACCAACAAGGGAAAGAAGAAATGAACCAAGATAGCAGATGATCAAGCGGGAAGCCAAAACCAAAATCAGGGTCGAGGGAATAATCAACATGAAGATGATCTAGTAGTATAAGATAGAGTACGAGGAAAAGATGTAAATGGTTGAGAGAACATTGGTCATCATTTGGATGGACAATCAAAGATTTAAGAGGAATAAGTCCAACTATCTATACGCATAAGATTTTAATGGAAGAGAATCATATGCAATCGATTAAAGCTCAAAGGTGGCTAAATCTAATTATGAAAGAAGTGGTAAAGAAAGAGATTTTAAAATGGTTGAACACCGAAATCATCTATGCTATCTTAGATAGTTCATGGGTTTCACCAATACATGTGGTACCTAAGAAAGGAGAAATGACCATTATTTAGACTAAAAATGGAAAGACCTTGTCCACTAGAATAGTAACTGATTAAAGAGTTTGCTTTGATTATCCAAAATTAAATAAGGCTACACGAAAGGATCATTTCCCTTTACCATTCATTGATCAAATATTGGATAGGTTAGCAGAATATGAATACTACTGTGTCCTATATAGGTATTTGGGATATAATAAAATTGCTATAGCACCAAAATATCAAGAGAAAACTACGTTTACTTGTCCTTATAGAACATTTGCATTTAGATTGATGCCATTTGGATTGTGCATCGCACCCGCAATATTTCAGAGATGTATGATGGCTATTTTCTCTGATATGGTGGAGGATATTATGGAGGTGTTTATGGATGATGTTTTAGTATTTAGAGCATTATTTGACTTATGCTTACAAAATTGGCCTTGGTACTGAAAATATGTCAAGACACAAATTTAATACTTAATTGGTAAAAGTGTCACTTCATGGTTCAAAAAGGAATCTTTTTTGGGACATAGAGTGTTTGCTCATGGATTACAGGTAGATAAAGAAAAAATAGCGCTAATTGAAAAACTTAATATGCTAAGAAACATTAAAGATGGAAGGAACTTTTTAGGACATGCGGGTTTATACAAAAAGTTTATTAAGGGTTTTTCAAAGATTACCAAACCATTGTCCACGTTGTTGGAAAAAGATGTACCATTTGAAAAAAGTCAGTCATATGTAAATGCATTTAAGACCTTGAATGTAGTTTTGACTTCGACACTTATAATGGTAGTTTCAAATTGGGAATCTAACTTTGAAATAATTTGCGATGTAAGTGAATATGCGGTAGAAGCAATGTTAGGCTAGTGGAGAAATATAACATTTTGAGTTATATACTATGCAAGCAAGAAATTGGATCCAACACAAAATAATTATACCACCACAGAAAATGATCTATTGGCAGTAATGTTTGAGTGTGAAAAGTTTAGAGCTTACATAGTGGGATCAAAATTCATTGCGTGCACTGACCATACATCAATATCTTATTTGTTTGCAAAGAAAGATGCAAAACCAAGGTTGATTAGATGGGCTTTATTATTGCAAAAAGTTTTATTTGGGAATTAAAGATAAAAATGGAAGTGAGAATTTGGTTGCGGACCATCTGTCTGGAAAGAAAGTGATGCATAGAAGCCAGTAATTGAAGTATTCGTGGGTGAGCAATTATTTGAAACATACAAAGTCATGGAGTTACTCGATTTAGACTCAGACTAAACAAGCGAAAAGACGTCGAGCTAGTGATGTTAAAGGAAGTGCTTCTATGAGCTAGCCTAAAGGATTTTAATTTGAGTTTTCGAATTTCAGTTATTTACTTTGATTAGTTAAAACAATCCAAATATTTTAGTAGTTTCCTAAATTTGAAAGTTGTGTGCTAAATGTGTAGGAAAAGACCATTTTCGATCTAATTTTCATCAGAATAGAGAAGTCTCATCATATGCAGAATCCTCACGAAAAACCTTTGGAGATGAGCGATATTTAATACTAATTATTTTTATATTTTGAGTATTTTGTCATTTTAGTTTTAATTTTATGCATTATTATTATTATGTTTAGTTCTTAAATTATATTTTATATGTTTATCTGTTTAGTGTTTTTATGTTTCAGGCTTATTTTTAAACCTTGAGGACAATGTTTGGTTTCAATTTAGGGGCATCAACACCATGAGAAGTGGTAAGAAATGAAGACATAAGGATAAACCCTGCAGGTATGATCGTAAAATTTTATTTTTAAAGTAATTAAAGAGGAAGAATGGTAGTGTACATTTTTCATTTACTTATTATTTATATGTGTATAGCGGTATATATTGTGTTATATATTAATATAGTAATAAATAAAGTAATTCATTTGCAAAGTTCAAACCTTTGATTGAGGATGAGTAAGAATATAAGTATCTTGTCGTTATGAAACTAAAGATAATGTAATAATTTTTGAAGAAAATAACAATTGTAGCAAATAATGGTATAATTTCATGATTAGAATCTAGAGTTAGGGTTAACCATGAACTTGAAATAAAAGTAAGAAGAATACTAGAACACTTCTTTTGGAAAAAGTCAGATCTATGAGGGATTCTATAATAAGTATGAATTTTTCTTAAGTATAATGTACATAAAGACTTAATGCCAAAAGGGGAAGAGATAGGCATGATTTTTAATGAAAAATTGGAGTTAAAACTTGGTTAATATAGTGAAAATGAGAAATGCTAACAAGAGTTTTAAAACTAAAAATTAGAGAGTCCCACAAGTTCTACATGAAAAGGAGAAGAGAACTTGATGGTTGGAAAAAGTAAAAAAAAGGGAATCCATAGGAAAATGAGCAAAGATTGTATAGTTAAAAATATAAGGAGAAATAAGAGAGACATATAAAAAGAAATGTAGAAGTTATATTAAGACTCTTCAAATAAAAAGATTTAGCTCGAGTACATGTAACTTAGTTGAGTGAAGTTTTCTTTCTAACTATATGAAGTCTCATAGACTCTTGAATTACAAAAAGTCTAAAAGAATGGTATGATCTATGCTTACTTGTGAATTCTTGAGCTTAATGAGAATTCATGAGATTGTACACTTGCTACTTGAGTGTTGAGATGAAATAAACTTGTGATTAGTGATGGTTTTGGTCATGAACTACTTTTGAATTTTAAAAGTGAATTATATGTGTTGTTAAATCAACGTTTTTTGAAAATATTAGTTTTTGGAAAAAAAACTCTTGAGTAGATTATTAATTGAACCTATTTGAACTAAATGATATTCCATGAACTATGTAAAATGTGTGAGGACTATAAGAAATTGTAGTATAAGTACTTAGTAGAATACACTTTTGCTCAGGACTGGCAAAATCCTAAGTTTAAGGGTAGATGATAAGTGTTTAATTAGACTTATATATAGAGTTAGCTTAGTATTATTAATGGACTAAATATCCTGGAACGAGCTGTAATTAATGGTATTTATGTATTTTCATGTTTACAAGGTATAAATGAGACAAATGAGTGATTTCATGATGAAATGAGGGTTAAAAACACAAATACGCACTTGATGCCATGACATAGACACTTGACACCGTGGAAAGAGAGCTGAAGGCCTGTGAAAGGCATGGAGAAGGCTTGAAGAAAAGAAAAAAGGTGTAGGAGAGTTGACGCAGTGGTAGCATTGTGGAGATACACATACGACATCGTGACATTACAAATAGGGTGTCAAGCCTATTGTGAGGGGAAAACTCACATACATAGGTCAAAGCTGCGGCGATGCTGCGGCATTACATACACATCGTGGATCACTCATAGACATTGCCGAAAAATAGAAATAGAAAATCTTGGAGTTCTAGTTCATTTGAAATTGTTAATTAGGGTTTTTAATTTTATTCTTATGAGTTTTAGGAGTATAAATAGGTATTTGATACGTACCGCATGTACAATGGCTCGCTTGTAGTAATAGTATAATCAACTTACACGATCACGGATATCGTCCTCAAGGATAGGTTTTTGCATACAGTTGAATACCTATTTAACTTTGACTTATCGTGAAGGAAACCTCTTTAGTAATGGTATTATACTAAACTACTCTATCTAACAAAACAATATAAACATTACTTTAACCTTTATATTAAGAATATCTTAGTTCGCAACTTCACCTAAGTAATGAAATACTATGCTTTTCAACCACTTTTACATCTTAATATGTTATATTCAATGCCTAATTAGAATATACATATTTCCTTCAAATCCACTTTAACTCACTTTCGTGACGGAAAAGATTCTAATGTGCAAACTAGAACTCCATCTGTCGATGTGAATAACTTAAGCTCCACATTGCTTTAATGTCCAAAATTTTTAGATTCATAACCAATTAAGTTTACTATATGTGCCTTCTTAATCCACAACCATCTATCGATGTTACGTATTTTATGGATTTACCGTTAATTTCTGGATTAAAAACTTCAATAGTCATGATAACTTCTAAAACCTAAGATCAATAAACATTTGATCAAGATGTCTAAAGCATTACGCTTAGAATCAATATAAATTCTAGCCATTCAACTGTTTATATTCAATTTCTACTCATGTTCATATCATAGCATTCATACAATAGGATCTATTGATCCCTAAGATTAATAGACTACTTACACTTTATTGAAACATACATATTACTATTCATAATTAAAATCATTGAAAATTGAAGATTAATATAAATATATTACCTTCAATTAAACCAATGAAACTAAACTTGAATTGCAAAATTACATTCTTCAATGTTTTCTCCCACAAATCTTCTTAATATTCAAAATCAAAGTAAACCTATGCTAAAATACTCTAATGGCTGCTCCTCTATGATATGTTTTGAGTTTACTACGTCCAAACATTTATTTATACTTCCTCCTAATAATTAGAAGCCCTACTTTACAATTTAACACGAAATATAACTCTAACTTTCTAATTTCTTCCAATTTGACACTGTCACTTATTCCATGGTGTCATGTATGTTATGCCACGGTGCCGCCACTGCGCCGTCTCCTATTTGCAATTTTTCATTTTTTGTGACCTCAGTGCCTACCTTAAGAACCCAAGGTTGTCCCTTAGTCACCACAACACTACCACAACACTAAGACTACAACCTTGATTTCTTCACCTTGCCTTCACTCCCACACCGTGCCTAAGTCCTCCATGTTGTGCCTTACCCATAACACAACCATGTGTAGCTACGATTCCGAACACTCTTAATTGGATTTTTGCTCCATTTCTTCTCATTTTGCTCATTTCCTTCTTTTATACCTTAATTACCTGAAAATGCATAAACACCATTAATTAGAGCTCATTTAGGTATAATTATACTAAATATACTACTAAAATAACCTTATATAAAAATCTAAATAATCAATTATCAAACGCCCCTAAACTTAAGATTTTGCGCATACCGAGCAAAAGTGTGTTTTACTATGTCTCCAAATACCTAGTTCTCGTTCATTTTTCATTTTTCATAGAGTATCCTTTAATTCACTAAGTTTCAAGTCAATAATCCACTCAAGAGTTTTTTTTTTGCGAAAACTTATATTTTAAGACATTTAGCTTTAACAACAAATATAACTTCACTTTTGAAACATCAAAGTAAATCACAACCAAAACTATCAGTACTCACAAGTTTGTTTCACCTTGACACTTAAGTAGAAAGTGTGGAATCTCATGATTTCTCATGAAGCAAAAGAATTCAAAAATAGGCGTAGATTATACTCATCTTTTGTAGACTTTAGCACTTTAAGAGTCTATAGGATTTCATATAGTTGGAACAAAAATTTAACTCAACTAGCTACTCGTAATCGAGCTAAATATTTTATTTGAAGAGTTTTATTTTACCTCCACCTTCCTCTTTTTATTTTTCTCTCATTTATTTTCTTCTTCTCCTTCTCATTATTTTATTTTATTTTAGTGTCCCTATTTCTTTTTCTATGGACTTTCTTTTCCATCACTTTTTCCAACCATCAAGTTCTTTGCTCAATTTCCTATGGAACATGAGATTCTTTAATTTTTTATATTTGGAAAAATCTTGTTAGCACTTCTCATTTTCACTTAATCAAACTCCAGCTTTTCATTCACAATGCCTATTTCTTTCCCTCTTTACACTATGTCTTTACTCACATTTTATTATCAAGTAAGATTCACTTTCATTATAGACTTCCTTAGAGATCTAACTTTTTTCATAAGAAGTGTTCCAGTCTTTTGTTTTTGTTTTAGTTTTAAGTTCAAGGTCTTCCTTAACTCTAGGTTTTTAATCATGAAAACATACTATCGTTTCCTACATTTTTTTCTTCTTCAAAATTTCAATCTTTTGAATTTCATATCAACAGAACACTTGTAATTGACTCATCCTCAATTAAAGGCATGAGAACATACCATTGTTTGCTACGTTTCATTTATTCTTCTTTAAAATTTAAAACTCTCTTGAATTTCATATCAACAAGTCATTTGTAATCTACTCATCCTCAATTAGAGGCACGAACATGCAAATAAACTACTTATTCATTACATAGTACCATATATAACCTAATCTATACTACTTAAAATTTCAAATTGTTGATAAAATGAAAGATTTATACACTATCATGCTTTCCTCTTTAACTACTTCAAAATAAAATTTAAACAATCATATCTGCAGTGTTAATCTTTATTTATCAGCCTGTCGTACCACTTTCTATAGTGTAGGTTAGGGTCGATGCCCCAAAACTTAAACCAAACCTTATCTTCAAGGTTTGAAAGGAAGCCTGAAATATGAAAACACCAAAACATAAAAATATATATAATAACACAAGTTATAAAATCATCAACTAAACAAAATATATAATTTAAACAACTAAATACTTAAGAAAATATCCCAAATGTGGAAATAAATGGTATCAATGTAATGCTCGTCTCCTTATATCTAAAGGACTCGTAAGACACTGACATCAGGACTTAGCATCATCATCATTATCCTCTACATCATCAGCTCCAACATAGGATGGTGCCAACGGATACTTTATTCTCCTTCTCTGCATTAAATATGGATCAAACATATAGTCTAATACTGCTGGAAAACCAAATGGCCTATCAATAGTTCTCATGCATCTGCTCCTCTCATGCTTAGCTATATCCCTCTAATGATAAAAAACAACATGAAATTACGGTCCTGATTTCGTCAATCTTGATATCTCCTCCGCCTATCCTACTAAAATAGTAATAAGGCTTCCTAGTACTGAGCCTTTTCCTTTCTAACATGTCTCCTCATGTCAGCAATCGATAGCCTCTATTGGCGTGGAGTCAATTCCTCTAGTGATGGTACTAGTGCATGTGGTGGATGAAGTGATGGAAAGACCTTAGGATCATCCAAGTCCTGCTCTCTAATCTGTCATTCTACAAACTTGTAGCACTCAGTAAATCCCTACTGCTATTGTTCCTCCACTTTTCCATATCCTTCATCTTGCAATTCTTGGGCTAACTCTGTTGCTGCTTTTCTGCCTGATCCTCTTACAGTTTGGCCAACAACTCAGCCTCAAGTCTAGCTCACTCAATTCTCTTTTTCTCTCCTCCTCGGAGTCTTGATAACCAGTTGGTGATTTCAGTGTGAGCATGAAACCTTCATCCATGGTTGCTTAGGCCTTAATATTGAATTCTTCTTCATTTATCAATCACACTCCGGCCTTTAAGGATATCTGAGTGATCAAGATAGGAAACAACAATTTGTTGTCTCTCTCTGACATGATGGACTCTCTCAAATTGTTATAGATGATCTCGCCGATGTTGATTTCCTCATTCTTTATAATCTCATAAAGACAAGCCATTTTTGGCTTGTTGATCTCACTTTGTTGAGAGATGGGGTATAATGAAGCATCAAGGATATGTTGTCACATTCGGTAAGTTTTCCTAACAATCCCCTTTTTCATGTGGTTTGGCACATTCTCAACTTCCATTAATCATCCTTGTTGTCCTTAGTCAACCAATGATCTTTGTAAAGCTCTAAAAGAATATATGTTATAGGGCGGGAAACTTGGTTCAACTCCATTCAAAGTTAGGTGCCCCAATCCATAGATGCTATTGATTGCACATCTATTAAAGAAAACAAAAGCCTTCTCACCTTAACTGGCTCATCCTTCATAGTGAACTTTGCATTAGCATAAAATCTATACACAATCTGAGTCATTCCTTTAACTTCGTTCTGTCTATAGTCTTGAGTGATATGCTCTAATTTTGTTGCCTAATAAAGTTATTCACTCATTTATCATAATTAGCTGACAAATTTATTCCTTTATTTTAAATGAACCCCCTATGGATATCCTCATATCTATCCTTTGCATCTCTACTAATGAAACTTTGGATTGAAATGGCCTAGGCTATCTGTAGGATCTCTTAAGGTAGATGCCTCAAATTAATTTGCTCTAGCTTCACTAACTTGCTTCCTCGTTCTTGCCATTTCTTTCAATTTCACATAACACAACAACAATGCAACTAGCAACTTAGATCTTCAAATCACCTAAAAAATAAAATTTATAACACATGGATCATACACAAGCCAAATAATATAAAAATATAGACTAAGTCTCCATGAGTAACATTAATGCTCAATAATCATAGAACTTGCATTTCCATATCCAACAACCTTAAATCCACAACTCATAAAATTTCATTAAAATTTTCAAAATTCAAAGTATAACTAACGGAATTATAACTTGTACCCTAACGCCGGATTAGTTTCTGGTGTAGAACACTCCTCCAAGTCTCTATCAATCCTAGTCCTCTCACTTTTCTAATAACTAGAACCTTAGCTCTCTTTGAAATCAAATCCTGAAATTCAAACTTTAGCTTTCTACCTTGTGCAAATCTAAAATGCTCTTTCTACTTTCACTCTCAATCACTAGGAACTATTTTATCTCATTTAGAAATGATTAAACTTTGGCTCTAGATGGAAGTATACTTAGTTGTTGTGGTGGGATTTTGGTGCAAGTGTGAAGAAAGTGGTGAATAAGGGGTTTTAAAACCCCTATTGATACTGGCGCCATGCCTTAATAGGCATGACACCATGATAGCACCATCATTACGTCAAGGACACTGTAAGGTTTTGTTATGTCCTTTCTCTACTGCCCTGCTGGCACTGTGACTAATAACCACAACATCGTGGTTGAAAGCCACGACGTCCTTAAGTCTGCAAATGTTTTTTGGATATATTTTTTGTTAAATCCTATTCGTTTCAATTTCGACTTTGTGTATCACTCACAAAAGATGTCGTGACCACATGAAATCCATGTAAATAGAAAAATTAATAATTTTCCCTTTAATTTGCCCTTGCACCTTACCTTTATTGCTTTGAACTCTTTCACATTTTTAAGCTCTGAGTTGGCGAGGCATTTCCATTTTGATGAATTATCACTACAAATGGTCTACACATTCGACATAAAGTTTTAAAAGTTAGAATTAAAATATTTAAATTGTAATTAACTACACTACATAACTAACTATTTGACTAAAAAATTAAAAACTTGAAACTTAAAACCCTTGGGCTACCTTCCAGTAGCGTTTAATTTAACATCTGATGCCTTTTAAGCTCATGAATTCTGAGTTTAAATTGAAAAACTCCATCTACAAATAAGAGATTATGATGTCATTTCCATTTGGGTGTAATTCTTCATCATCGACAAAGACAACCTTCTCAACATTATCGCCCTCATCGATACTCATCATGATCTTTCTATCTCTTATTTATAAACTTGCCTTGGCATTATTCAAAAATGGCCGCCTAAGTATCATAGACACATCATCATCCATGTTGTGATTCATAACCTAAAAATTCGTGATGAATGTGAATCTATCAACTTTCACATGCACATGTAATGCTTTCCCTAAAGTAGTTATCAAGTTGCCATTTACTATTTCAAAATTCATGGTATCGGGACAATTGATCTTCAAATCGCTATACGACATGTCCATTAGTGGCATGATATTGACTCAGGCTCTCGTATCATATAAGACATTCCTAAATTGGTACTCGTTGATGTTTGTCAATACAGATATCTCTCCTAGATCTATCCTTTTGATAGGTTGATGTCTCATGATGAACTTGGACTTTGGTTCTGATGTATTTGGAATCGCCTTGATGATATTGCCTTGTGGGGCTTCTTCAAAAGTTTCTTTATCTTTTTGTTTGGCTTTCCATTATTGCTTCCCCTTCTTTTTCTTTAAGGCATCGATTTTTTGGTGCTTGAAACCATTAAGTTCATCTTACGTTACATCCTTGTTATGCTCATACATCTCTTCATGCTTCCTCATAGCCAAAATGTTCACTTTTTGGGCTTGTACATTACTTGCTCTTGTCTTGGCTCTATTGTTGCCGTAGTGCTCATCATGTGAAAAGAACTCACGTTCTCCTTAGGATTAGTAATGTTGTTGCTAGGAAATTATCCTTATTTAATCGAGTTCAAGGCTATAGCAAGCTGACCAATTTATCTTTCTAAGTTCTTGATGGATTATGATCACTCATCATCTATCCTCTCATCGGCGTGCTTCGCTCCTTCCATCTATTTCTCATGCTTCTCATGGTGCTCCTTATTGTTCATGTCCATGGCTTATAGGTACTTTTTAATTAACTTCAATGAAGTCATTTCTCTCTCTGCCCTAGCATCCCCTATTGGACTCGTTAATAGAAGCTTTGAGGTAAATTTAACGCATTATCAGGATTTCTATAAGAGAGGTTTGGGTTTTTGCTGTTGTATCCTTGATAAAACCTATTGAGGAGCCATTCCTCTCAGCTTGAAGTTGTTCTCAAAGGCTTGGTTATTCATGAAGGTGATATCCTTATACTCAATTCCTTGCTGTATATTCATTTGGTTCTCGAAGCCTTGAGTTCATGAAGGTTCTCATAGCATGGTGATTATTTGCATGTTGTACTACTTGTGGACCTTGGTGTCCCTTCTGAAGTTTTGCCATTTGACTGCTCAAATTTTTTAGTTGCGCCGTAATTTCAACTTCCGAGTCATTCTCATATAAACCTATTAGTTTCCTTACTATGGAACAAGTACCGACTATAGAATTTTGAGACATAAGATCAAGGAGAACCAATGGTCCATCCTCATCCTTGGTTAGTATAATGCCAACTGCTAAAGCATATACTAGTGTTCTTTTATAGTGGTTCATGCCATAGTAAAAAAATCTGGAGTTGTGCCCATTTCATATATCCGTGCCCTGGACATCTACTCCAAATCTCTTTGAATCTTTCCAAAGACTGGCCAAGAGACTCGGTGTCTTCCTACTTTAACTGATTGATTTCAAGTTTCCTTTTGCTGACCTTAATAGGGGAAATAACTTGTCTAGAAATCATTCATTGATTTTTGCCCATGAGTTCATACTCCAAGCATTTAGCAATTAGACCCAGATTTTGCTTTTCCACCTAATGAGAATGAAAAAGTCTCATAATGATCACCTCCTTTGTAACTATAGTGATGTGCACGACGTCACATTACTCCAAAAATTTCTCAACATGTGCAACTGGATATTCATTAGATAGCCTGTTGAACATGTTATTTTGCACCATGTTTATAAAAAATGGTCTTAATTCAAACTCGATAGTGTTGGCTGGAATCTTCATCAATCCATTATGAGTCTCTTAAACTTTTGGCTTAAAGTTGTCACGAAGGCATCTCTGTCCTCACACTCTATCCTACTCTACCAGAACACCTACGAGTTGTTATTCCCGCGACCTTGTTGTAAGTTTCTTGCTTGCTCCTTTACATCTTGATTCCTTTTATTTTTTCTTTATTCATTTTTTCAAGCTCAGGGTCGTAAGGCACTAGGTCCTTCTCTCCCTTACTAGGTATGCACTAGTTATCCCTTAAAAGAAAATACAAAAGATCAAGTGCAGAAAGTCATACTTGAAACTTAAACATTTATTTTTTGTTTTTTCTTTTTATGAACTTGAAAGTAAAGTACTTAAAAATAAAACTCAGCAACTTTTCAAACTAACGAAGCAATAGTAAATGGCTACCTTTCCCTAGCAACGGGGCCAAAAACTTGACACGTGCCGCAAGTATAACAGCTCGCTTATAGTAATAGTGTAATCAACTGACGTTTATCATATATATCTTCCTCAGAAAAGGTTTTTGCACCCAATTGAATACCAATTTAAATTTAAATTATTTCTAAGGAAATCTCTTTCGAAATGGTTTTATATTAAACTACTATGTTTAACCAAACAATATAAACTGTACTTTAACTCTTATATTAAGAATATCTTACTTTACAACTTCACCTAGGTAATGAGATACTATGTTTTTCAATCACTTTACATCTTAATATGTTGTGTGCATTGCCTTATTATAATAGACATGTTTTCTTCAAACCTACTTTAACCCACTATTATGATGGAAAAGATTCTAATGTGCAAACAAGAACTCCACCTTTCAGTGTGAATAACGTAAGCTCCACATTACTTTATTGTCACAAATCTATAAATTCATAACTAATTATGTTTACTATCCATGTCTCCCTAATCAACAACTATCTATCGATATTGTGTAGTTTATGGATGTACCGTTCATGTCTAGATTAAAATCTTCAATGGCCATGATAACATCTACAACCTAAGATCAATAAATATGTGATCAAGATGTCTAAAGCATTACGCTCAAAATCAATACAAACTCTAACCATTACACTCTTTATATTCAACTTGTACTCATGTTCATAGCATTACATTCATACCATATGATCCATGTATCCTAAGATTAATATAATACTTACATTTCATTGAAATCATTAAAAATCAAACATGAATATAAATATATTACTTTCAATTAAACCAATGAAACAAAACTTGAATTGCAAAATTAGAGACTTCATTGCTTTCTCCCAACAAATCTTCTTCTTAATCAAAATCAAAGTAAATCCATGATGAAATACTCTAATGCCTGCTCCTCTATTATATGTTTTGAGTTTACCATGACAAAACATTTATTTATACTTCCTACTAACAATTAGAAACCTTATTTAATAATTTCGCTTAAAATAAAACTCTAAATTTCGCATTTCTTCCAATTTGGTGCTGTCACTTATCCCTTGACGCTGTGTTTGTTGCGCCATAGCGCCGTCACTGCACCATCTTCTATGCGCAATTCTCATCCCTTGTGACCTCGGTGCCCAGCCTTAAGTACCCGACGTTATCCCTTACTCTCCACAGCGCCGCCACAAAGCCAAGCCTATAACCTTGATTTCTTCACTTTGACCTCTCTCCTACGCCGTGCCTAAGTCCTCCACTCTATGCCTTATACACCTACAACGCCACGATGCCAACCACTCTTAACTAGATCTTTGCTACATTTCTTCTCATTTTTGCTCATTTCCTTCTTTTACACCTTAATTACCTGCAGATAGATAAACATCATTAATTAGAGCTCATTTAGGGGTATTTATATTAAATATACTACTTAACTAACCCTTTATATAAGTCCAAATAGTTACTTATTACTATTAAAATGTGGTAAAATCACCAATTATCACCTAATATCATCAATTATCGCACATTACAATAGTTTACAATAGACTAGGTATTTTTTTAGTATTGTGAAGAGTTTTGGAGGATAAGACACTGAAGACTCCACTTGTAGTCATTCGATATTATTTTTTTGATTAATTGAAGTTATTTGATTTAATTTTTGATTACAATGAATATCATGATTTATGTGTTTTTGATAATAAAAAGTGAGTAGTTTAATAATCTTAGGGATTAATTGATCCTATGGTATGAGTGCTATACCAAAGGAAATATGAATGAATTATAATGTTAAAAAGAGCAATTGTTAGTATTTGTATTGATTTTATACGTAATGCTATGAACATTTTGATCGTGTGTCTGTCGATTAGAGGTTTTAGTATTACCATGGCCATTGGAGCTTTTAAGCCGGATATGGACAATATTACCGTAAAATATATAACATTGATAGATAGTTGTTGATTAGGGAGGCACATATAGTGAGCTTAACTGGTTATGAGTCTAAAGATTTAAAACTTAATGCTAAGTGAGACTTACATTATTCACATCGATAGGTAGAATTCTAATTTGCACATTATGATCTTTTCCACCGCGACAGTGGGTTGAAGTGATCATGAAGAAAATATGTCTATTCTAATTAAGCATTGCACACATATAATGAAAATGAATGAAGTATGAGATGGAAGCATAATAAATCATTACCTTGGTGAAGTTGTGAACTAAGCGTTTTCTCGATATAAGAATACAAGTTAATTTACAATGACTAATAGAATATAGTAGTTTAGTTAAATCGATTAAAAAAGATCTTAATAATGTAGTAAACTTAACTATATGAACCGTGTCCAGATAAACCTTTCCCAAAGAAAGTTATCTGTAATCAACCTTTGTTGATCACATTATTACTATAATTGAACTGTTATACTTGCAGTTACAATCAGTATACCGGCGGATCATTAAGCTTTACAAGACTTAAGCTCGACCTTTTCTTTTTCTTATTCTTTTTACCTTTAAAATCTTTTGTCTTGTTAACACTCTTCTTGGTTTCTGGCTCCTTCGCTCTCCATTCTTGAGTAACTTTATTTTCATTTGAAGTGTCTTTAACTAGTTATTTTTTTGAAACTTCATTTTCAGTTTCCACCATTACTGTATTAATTGCATATAATTTAGCGTTTATATTATCATAATAATTTAATTCTAGAGAATCATCCTCATTAATTTCATTATTAAGTATTTCGTTAGAATTGTCATAATTATGCTCATTGTTAATTTTGAACTTAACAATTGTCTTCAAATTCTATGGATATTGTTCTTTCAATAAAATCGAACTTAGCTTTAGTTGTTTTAAGAAAAGCTCTACCTAATAATATAGGTGGAGAATTAGGTGACATTAAATCTCTTATTTCCATGATATAAAAGTTAGCTGGAAATATTAAGTCATTCACTTTCACTAAAACGTCTTTTAATGATCAATATTGTTAAATAACCGTATTGCCATATAAAGAAAGATCAATAGGTATATTTGTCAACAATCCTATTTTCATTGATTCTTGTAATTTAAGTGACATTACATTAATCGATGCTCCAAGACCAAACATTGAAAATTTAATATAAGAAGTTCCTATTGTGATTGGTACTCCAAACATTCCTGGATTAGAGCATTTCTCGGATTTTCTCTTTTTGATTAAAGATGACATATTTTGCCTAAAGTTTTCTTTAGATTCCTTTAAAAACTTGTCTTTTGATTCAGAGAAGTCTTTCAAGATTTCATCGTAATTTGATAATTGCATAATCGATTCCAAGAATGGTTTATTAATTTCTATTTTCCTAAATGCTTCAAGAATATCTTCATTAATCTCTTCTATCCTAGCATCTGCTAATCGTTATGGAATGGGGGAAATAGAATACATATCTTCATTCAATGTATTAGTAATCTTATAATCTTTTTCTTGATTAACTATTTCTGAAGTTTGCAAAGACTTTTCATTAACTTGAACTATTGCTAAATACCATAGGTACAATCTTTTAGAAAAAGGTGTATATTTTAATTGTTCAGTCATACATTTTCTGGTAGGAATGACATTGGCTATCATATCTTCTTCTTTTATTATTTTTCGTAATTTCTTATGTCTCTTAGGTATATTTTCTTATATACGTGTATTTTTCAATATCACAAAATAAAGCATTAACTAGCGCTTGATTAGTATCAGTAGTAATTTGCATAGATCCTTTAGTTTAACTACTTAGTCTATTAATTTGTAGGTTCATCTCATTCAATTGATTTTTCGACTCATTAATAGATATATCAGTTTTAACTTGATTTTGAGAAATACGTGTGATGATGTATTGTATAACACCAATAATAGTCTCGATTTACCGACTACTTGGATATGTAGTGAGGTAAGTACGGGTCAAACCCATAGAGATTGAGAAGGATTTCTAGGCTACAACTAAAATGAAATGAGGGGTTAGATTTCTAATCAACCTAGTCTAGAAGAAATAAACTAAATAACTTACACTAAATAATAGAAGCATGCTTAGAAAACTAAAAACGATAATTCAAATAATATAATAAAAGCATGTATTGAGAGAATTTCCACAATTGACAAGCTCTTTACTTAATCATTAGTTATAAAAGATATCCATCTTATTGGATTCTCATAGACAAGTTTGAGTATGGACACTCTATTTTTCATAGTAAATGGTAGGTATGAGCAACACTACGATATACTAACTAGACTCACAAAACCACCGGGTATGCCATAGGTTTTCAATGAGCTAGCAACCTTAGCGTTCAATGAAAACACTTGCCCTTAGTGTTAATTAGCATGAACTATCACCCATCTAATACTTTGAATGTATAAGAGCACATCGATTGACAACAAACAAGGCTCTATTTGTCACCTAACATGAAATCCCTTACCAAATGGCTATAGGTTCATTGACCTAAATCTCCTATACTAACCTATGAATTGGCCACTACACAAGCAAACACATTCAATCTAATCTAATGAAAAACCAGTAGATCTATAATGAGTACAACTAAAGTTATAAGATTTGAATGAAAGTAAAATTCACTTTAAGTAATAAAACCTCATATCATCAATACTTGCAATTGAAGAAAACTCTCAATCCAATAAGAACTTAATTACTAGTACACATATGAACTAACTATAACAATAAAACAAATTAAATGGTACCTTAAAAGTAAAGAACGAACACCAAAAATCTCGAGAGTTTTTCTCTTCAAAACCTAAAAGCTATAAATAGAGTAAGAAGAGATGATATCTTTTTCACATCCAACCCGAAGTATTTATATGGGTTCGAAATACAACAAAATAAATTCACCAAATCTAAAAAATCCATCGAATCCAAGATGTAAAATCCTTATATTCATTTTGCGTCATTCGTAGAACAAACACATCTATGAAGAATCACTGCCTAATTACTGTGGTGCTCTATTTTTTGCCCAATTTATTTCGAATCGAGACCAATGCTGTAATAGCGTCATACATACACTCTAAAGCGCTGCCAAGGCTCGAGGTATGTATTGACTCTTTGACTCTCGATTTTCTTCTAGTTCTTCATAAGGCTTTTCTTAGTCTAAGTTCATTGTCAAGTCTTCAATAAGCATTAGTTAACCCAAAAGATACCACGATGATGTCTGACCAATTGGATGCACTATGAAGGCACTGAGCCTTCTCTTAGCTTTTTTCACTGATTCTTATGGAAAACATCTCATTTTCATCCAACAACTTGTTCTAACCCTGAAAACATAAAAAATAAGATTTATTAGTATAAATGATGATAAAAGTATAGTAGTTCATAGCAAAAGTACATAAAAACATAGCATATTTGGCAACTTATCAAATACCCCCAAACTTAGACAATTGCTCATCTCGAGCAAATGAGTATGAGACAACCAACTTGCGAACACAAGTTACCATTCAGCTACCCTAATGCCCAACTCTAACTTAAATGGTTTCATTCAATTTGTTTCAAAATACTTGCAAAATAAAAATAAGAACACTCAAATAAAGTTAGTTACTTTGAGTCAAGATATTTCAGCCACCTTCCTGAAGAATACTTTGCCAAACACTAGGCTTCATCAAGACTAAAGCTACATATTAATCATGAGTCACCTTAGAAATTTTAATAAACAGAAAATATAAAATCTCTAAATAGGGCATTAAATACTAAGATTCCACAAATAGAAACTAATACAACCATTACACTGACACATTCAAAATATCATTTGGGTATAATAGGACTTTCTTTGGGTTATTATGGCTGGAAAATGGGATATTAAAGGATTCAAAGCATTTGAAATACTTACTTAATCTAGCCACAAGCACTCGAGCTAAATCTATTTATTTAAGGAGTTTTTATAGACTTTCATCTTTATTCATTTCACTTATATATAGTCTCTATTTTTTCTCCAAATTTTGTTTGTACGGTCCCTTCTCTATTTCCAACAGATTCCATATTTTCTCACTTTTCCTACCACTAGATTCCCTACTACTTTTCTTATGGAGCCTATGGGACACTCTATTTTTATTTAAAAACTCCTGTTAGCATTTCTCACATTTGCTATGATTAGTTAGCCTTCCAATGTAGGTAAAAGGACTATAAAGTTTTTGGGTTATAAGTTTCATGATATGTGATGAATGAATTAGGTTGGGTTGGCTCAACTGGGCTACGTAGGGGTAAATTATAGGCGGGCTAAGGCTAAGGGCTAAACAAATAATGCCTACAAATACCCTTAAACATATTTTTAAGTTAACTCGATTTTACATGGATAAAAACCTATTATGGAATATGTAGAAATTAAGTTACTCTTGTCCTATTATGATCTTCTACCTCTCTCATGTCTAATATAGATCCCTGACTCCGCACTAGCACTCTTGTGTGTAGACTTAGTTAGTAGACCAATTATAAGAACATTATATTTAACCTATGCTCTACCTAAGGTCTTGTCCATTATTAGCAACATCATTCCACATGTGAATCCAAAAATCATCAACCATTTCCTAAGCTAGAATCGGCCATTCATATTTAACTCAAAATAATGGATAATCCTACGATTCCATTAATCCTTCAACAAGATGGAATCGTATTACCTGAATCTTGCCAGAAAAATCACAAATTAATTTTTACCAAAAACCCTATAAGTTCATCCATGCATTCCATCCAAACCTTGCACACCTGCATACCCCTAAACTTATCCTAAACCTTGTCCTTAAGGTCCAAGAAAGTAGGATAAACTTACATATTCTAAAAGAACAAGTGAAATAGAAATGAAAAATAAGAAATGAATGGAATGAAGTGGTAAAAGTAGAAGCTGAACATCGACAAAAACTATGAAACTAAAACATTTACTCCTCAATCAGGAGATTAAAAACAATCATCATTACAACATTCTAATCAATAGTCACCGGACAAGTTAGTATGTTGAGTTTCCAAAATCTAAGCCAAATGTTTCAAACATTGGCATCCGCCATTTATTAAAGAAGTAAATTAATAAACCTAATCATAACCTAAATCTCTGGGCTGCCTTCCAGGAGCATTGGTGTTTAACGTCGATGGAACAACATTTTGAACCTCTATTTCCAACAGGGTGATATATCGATACCTATGAACTCGATCATTGGGAACTTCAGGTTATCAAAATAATCTACCAAGTGTGTAGGCATCAAGTCATGCTTTTCAAGAAGAGTGATAACTTTCCTATCTCACATTAGAATATTATCCTCATGCCATCTAATTAAGGCCACATTGCTTTCCATATCAATCAACATCTTAGCAGAATTTATGAAAAGCCTCCCAAGTATCATGGCATGCTCCATCAAATTTGAAGTCTCATGAATGTAGAAATCCACCTAAAAATGAATTGAGTAACAAACATAAGGACATTCTTTGTCATCCTGACTGCGGTGATTATTTTGTCATTTCCTAAGGTTATTTCTAACTTTTCAGTGTTCATGGATGAAATTTTGGCCTTTAAAAGAAGGATAAAGGCTTGACATTAATTGCGGTTCCAATTTCCAGAAGTGCCTTCTTAAAATTCTCTCCATTGACTCTGGTAGGAATCTCTATAGGGCCTAGATCCTCCTTTTACTTGACATGCAATATCGCTATTTTCTACAATGACATCTCTATTTTCTGCTTGTTTTTCACATTGGCATTCAATGCTTTTGACTTCCTTTAGGTAAAGACCTCAACTTTATGTATAGTAGTTTCCGCTTTCTTGCTTCCTGTTGTATTCTCCTTAGTCTTCTCTTCTGGCTTTGCCTTTACTCGCCATTCCTGCTTTGGCTTGCTATCCAAAGTCACTACACATAATACCTTACTAATTCCTCCTGTAAGATCAGCTGGTGCTTCAATTAGCTCCAAGTCAACTTTTTCTTTTAGGGTCCTGTCGAAGTCTTCATACAAGGGCTTCAACTTATGTCCATTTACTTTCAAGATTTTCCACTCTCATACTATATATATTTCAATTACATGATGGAAAAAGATATAAGTAATAGTAAATGGATCTAACCATCTAGACATCAGCTTACCCTGGAAGATTTCAACCTAGAATTAAAGATGACTTTTTGACTTATTACAAAGGATTTCCTCATCAGATGATGATCATGATAAGCTTTCGCCTTATCCTTGTAAATCCTTGCATTCTCAAATGCATCATTCATAATCTCTTCTAGTTCTTAAATATCCTGTTTTCGCTCAACACCAATTTTATTGTAATTCATGTTAAAATGTTTGAATGCCCAATATGCTCTATGTTTTAATTGTACATGAATATGACATGTTTTTTCGAAAACCAACCTATATGAAGAAATTCGAATATGCATTTTAATAGCTATCCTATATGTCCATAATGCATCATTAAGGTGTAGACTCAAGTCTTTCCTTGATAGGTGTACAGTTTATCAAGGATGGATTTGATCTCTCTATTAGAGATTTTGGCTTAATCGTTGGCTTGGAGATGATAAGCAGTAGTTTTCCTATAGGTGACATTATATTTCCTAGATAAAGACTTTACAATCCTATTGAAGAAGTGAGTCCTATTGAAGAAGTGAGTTCCTCTATCACTAATGATTAAGCTTGGACCTTTAAGTCATGAAAAGACTCCTGACTTTACGAACTTGACCACCATTTGAGAGTCATTAATTTTGGTGGCTTTCGATTCAACCAATCTTGAGACACAATCCATTGCTAATATGATATAAGTTATCCTATTAGAAGGTTTGCATGCACTCATGAAGTCAATGCCCTAAATGCCGAAGATCTCACAGAAAATGATCTTAGTCGTAGAGTCTAGTCTCTTGGTCATAATGACTAACAATTCTGACTGTTAGGACAAGTTTTGGTGAGTACAAAAGCATAATGGAAAAATGTGGGCCAATAAAATCCACATTAAAAAACTTTCCTAACCGTACACCGTGCACCAAAATGACCAATACATGCGTATGAATGATAGTGAGAAGAGATAAAATGTGTTTCCTATTGAGGAATACACATGCAAATCATTTAGTCTGCACAAAAGTTCGATAAATATTGATCATCTTAAAGATAATGCTCTGAATCATTTACAACCTTTTGCTTTCATGCGTGTGAGTAGTCAAATGGTAAATGCTTGGTTGCTAGATAGTTAATAAGGCCAGCTTACCACGAAACTTCAAAAGACATTGCATAAATGCGTTCATCGACAAACCCATCATTGAGTCCAGTAGGTGGTTCTCCATTATCTAAGCGACTAAGATGGTCTTCCACAAGATCCTAAGCACCTTTTTTGTCTTTGATTAAAAGATCGAACTCTTGAAGTAAGATTATCCATCTTATAAGTCTAGGCTTATACTCCTTTTTAGAAATCAGGTAACATAAAACTGCATGGTCTGAATAGAAAATGACTTTGGTACCTAGTAGATAAGGCCTAAACTTTTCAAATGTGAATATAACTATAAGGAGTTCTTTCTTGGAGGTGGTGTTATTCAGTTGAGCATCATCTGCAGTTCTAAATGCATAATAAACCACATGAGATTCTCACCCTACTTTTTGTCTTGACATAACTACCATAGCATAATTGCTTGCATCAACGCATAATCTAAAAAAAGAAGTGACCAATGAAGAGCTTTGATGATCGAGGTGGAGATGAGTGCATCCTTCAGTGTGGAAAAAGACTTTTTAAATTCGTCATATAAGACAAATGGAACATCTTTCTAAAGTAAGCAATACATAGGTTGCGCTATCTTAGGAAAATGCTTGATAAACTGCATATAGAAGCCTGCATAACCTAAAAATGTAAATATCTCTACCACAATGGAGGGATGGGGCAAGGTAAGAATGACATCCACTTTTGCTAGATAAACTTCCTGACCTTTAGATTAAACAATATGACCCAAAATGATCCCATAATCTACCGTAAAATGGCATTTCTCATCGTCGAGAACGAGGTTTTTTTCAATACATTGGGATAACACTTTGGTCAAATTGTCAAGACAACTATTGAAAGAATCTCCATAAATGATGAAATCAACCATGAAAACTTCAATGAAGTTCTCGACAAAATCAAAGAAAATTCTTACCATGCACCGCTGGAATGTTGCGGATGCATTGAATATCCCAAATGACATGTACTTGTAAGCAAATGTTCTAAAAGGATATGTTAAGGTGGTCTTCTCCTGATATTCTGGTGCAACGGGAATATGATGAAAGCATGAATGCCCATCTAAACAATAGTAGTAAGATTCTCTAGCCAGATGCTTAAACATTTGATGTATGAATGCAAAGGGAAAATGATCTTTCTTTGTGGTCGCAATGAATTTTCTGTAGTCAATATAAAGTTGCCATCTGTTTTAGACAAGCCTAGGTACCAACACTCCTTAGGCATTTGTCATAATGGCTACTTTTGCTTTTTTAAGTATGATTTGCATTGGAGTAACCTACTTGCTATCAAAAATAAAATAACTCTTCCCTGCATCAATAAGTTCTAGAATCTCTTTTTTGACTACTTCTATCATAGGTGGGTTTAATTTCCTTTGAGCCTACCTCGAGGGTTTGCAATCATCCTCTAAATGTATTTTATATGTGCATATGGAAGGAAACATTCCCTTGATATCAAGTAGTGTTTGTCCTTTCGCTTCCTTTTTGTCTCGTAGGATGTGCACTAGTCTTTCCTCTTCTAATTTTGAGAGTTTGGTAGAATTGATTACCGGAAAAGATTCATTCTCACTTAAGTAGGCATACTTTAGGTGATCAAGAAGCTTTTTTAAATCAAGAAATGCTCGAGCTTAGGACTAGAGGATAATAAATCCATAGGGACTAGGAGTTCAAAATGGATTTTATAAGACTCTAACTCCTTAACAACATCTTCGACATCTTTCCCAAGTGAACAGATATGCTCGAAATCATCAGAATTCATTCCTTATAGATGGCTGAGTTTAATGTTTCTCACGTAAGATAGTTAATACTTGTACCAATTGATCAATTGTACCAAAAAAATACAGAGATAATACATCAGCAGGATATTTCATGGTGTTATGAATTTTAAATTTCACAACATCACCATCAAATTCTACAGTCAAAGGTTAGTCGATAACTTTAATCTTAGTTTGTGTCATTTACATGAAAGGACGTTGTAATATAATCGAAGAGGATTTGGGGAATGGTTCCTCTTTCATGTCTAAGATGAAGAAATCTACAGGAAAGTATAATGAACCTATAATGAAAATTATATCCTCTAAGACTCTATATGGTGTATAATAGATATCTCTACTAACTTGATCACTATCTTAGTTTCTATGAGTTCTTTGTAATTAAGAGACTCAAACATAAATAAAGGCAACGTTTAGGAATTTTTTTAAGTCTAGCATTGCCTTAGAAACATGTCTATCACCAATGGTGATTGGCACAGAGAACATTCTTGAATCCTTACAGTTATAAGGAAGTTTCTTTTAAAGGATAGTTGAGACAGTTTCACCAATGATGAATCTCTCAAGTTCATGTAGCTTTAATTTGTTTCTACACAACTCCTTTAAGACCTTGGAATCCCAGAAACGTTGGCTGCAACATCTAGCAAAGGGGTATTGATCTCTACTTTCCTAAGGGCGTCTACGATTCCTTTGTCTTACTCCTATTTATTTGATATTGCAAGGTGCTGAGGAAATTGAGGATGAATACCAACAAGTTTGGTGCAGTAATAACTTCTATTTCATGCTTAGACTCTCCTCTTACCTCTTTTCGTTTAGTTGGTATATCCGGTTGCTTAGGTCCTTTGGGTTTAGCTCCACTCCTCAAGTAATCTCGCTAGCCTTAACAGAATGCTGAGTGTGTAGTCGTGCTTCCCTATTTGCTTAAGCTTTTGTCTTGGCTTGCTCGATCTGCTTTGCCATATCACTAAATCTCTTGTCATACTTTTGACTATAAGAGTCAAAAAGATTATGAAGTTCTCCTAAAATGACTGCTTTCACTTGTATGAAAAATATTTGTGCTTCAGGACTAACTAAGTGATAATAATGGCTCTGAAGGCTATAGCTCTAATCATCTTGACCTCTCTTGTGAAATGATCTTAGAAATTTGTCAACTACATCAACTTGGCATTTATCCCTAAAATGTATAGGGCAATTACTCATAATGTGTGTGTACTCGGAATAAGTACTATAAGCTTGGACTCTCCCTGATCTTAACATTAATTGCTTCATCATATACATAAATTCTGACATTTTCCTCCTAAGCATATTCTCTTGTGAAGTAAACCCATCTCGACTCTTATAAGTATTATCGACTACACTATAATGCGTAGATTGATTTTCCATTTTTTCAATGATTTTCATGGCTTCAGAGGGTGTAACTTCTCAAGTACTTCCATTACATACTTTATCCACCCATCATTTCTTACCATTTGTTAGCCCTTCATAGAAGTTTTGTAATAATGATTTCTCAGTGAAACCATGTTGTAGGAGAGCATGATATATTCTCTTAGACTTTTCCGATACTCATAGAAAGATTCTCTTTCTTTCATGTAAATCGTGGAGATTTGTTTTCTAATAGAGGAAATCTTGCTCGTTGGCATATATTGTTCCAAAAACTTGAGGTGCAGATCCTACCAAGAATGTATAGATCTAGGGGTACATGGAACAACCAATCCAGAATATTACCTCTCAAATAAAATAGAAAATACTTCGGCTTAACCATATCAGGCTCAGCTGCAGTAGGTTTCATACCTATAACAACCATTTGAATCTCGCAAATAAGAATCTTTATAATCTGTTCCAAGAAAATATCGAAAGTTTCTAGACGAGTCCAATTTTTAACATGAACTCTCTTACTTGGGTAGGGAACTCTATGCATAGAGGTTGAGAACCAACTCTAAGTCAATTCATTTCCCTAAAAGTGAGTTTTTTTTCTTCTTAGCACATTTTTTATGTTAACCTAGAAAACCATTTAACATAGTCCCTAGCAATGGTGCCAAAAATTGATGTCGTGTCGTACGGCACGAATAATAGTCTCAATTTACCGACTACTTGGATATATGGTTAGGCAATTACGATATTGAATCCACAAAGACTGAGAAGAATTCCTAGGCTACAACTAAAATGAAATGGTGGGTTGGATCTCAAATCAACCTAATCTAGAAGATATAAACTAAACGACTTATACTTAACAATGGAAGCATGTATAGACAACTAAAAACAATAATTTAGACAATGTAATAATAGCCTAGATTGAGAGTATTTTCACTATAGATAAGTAATTGACTTAATCATTGGTTACAAAAGATATCTATCTTATTGGATTGTCATAGACAAGTTCGAGTGCGGACACTCCATTTTCCACGGTCAATGGTAGGAACGAGTGACATTACCATATACTAACTAGACTCGCAAAACCACCATATATGTCGTGGACTTTCAATGAGCTAGCAACTTAGCACTCAATGAAAACACTTTTCTTAAGTGGTAACTAGCATGAATTGTCACCCATCTTATACTTTGGATGTACAAGAGCACATTGATTGCCAATAGACATGGCTATATTTGTCACATAACGTAAACCCCCTTACCGAGCGATGATAGGTTCACTGACCTAGATCTCCTACACCCCTTTGCATTGGCCACCACACAAGCAAAACATACTAAATTTTATATAATGAAAACTAGTAGATTTATACTCAATACAACAAAAGTTACAAGATTCCAATGAATGGAGAATTCACTTTAAAGAACAAAACCTTATATCATCAATACTTACAATTGTAGAAAACTCTCAATCTAGTGAGGACTTAGTTACTAGTACACATATGAACTAATTACAACAATAAAACGAATTAAATTGTTCCTTCAAACTAAAAAAACGAACACTAAAAATCCTAAGAGCTCCTTCCTTTAAAACTTAAAAACTAGAGATAGAATAAGATGAGAATATCTATTTTTCATATGTTACCCTAAGTATTTATATGGGTAAGAAACAAAACTTAAATGATTTGTCAAATCTAACAAATCCATCGATTTCTAGATTTAAAATTTTTAGATTCATTCAGCACCATAAGTTGAACAAACACATCACTGAAAAATCGCTACCCAATTATTTTGATGCTTTGTTTTCTACCCAATTTGTTATAAATTAAGCCCAACATAATCATAGCACTGTACGTACACTCCAAGGTGGTGCCAAGGCGTTGTGTGTGTCTTGACTATTTGACTCTCGATTTTCTCCTAGTTCTTCATAAGGCTTTTCGTTTTCCAAATTCACTGTCAATTATTCAATATGCATAAACTAAGCCTAGGGACTCCATAGTGATGTCTGACCAACAGGAGGCGCTGAGCCTTCCTTTGGCTTTCTTCACTGATTCTTGAGGAAAATCTTTTTTTTTTTATCTAATAGCCTATTTTAACCCTGAATACATAAAAACAAAGATTTATTAGTATAAATGATGATAAAAGTATCAAAATTCATAAAAAAAAATGGTGCAAAATCATAGCATATTTGTTGACTTACCAACGTTTTTAGTTTTGATGACTTTAAGTCACAAAATTATGTAAGATTTGCTCCAAATATGGTTGGATAGGTTGAGCCAATTGTTGAGATTGTTGAGCTACAGCAGATTGTATCTTTGATTTTAGTCTATAAGTTGTATAATTTTGATTTTATGAACCATAGCTAAGATTTGAATCTATTTTTCCAGTGAAGTAACTTTTTCTATTATATTGATTCCTGTTGGACTAGAAAACTTGTTCATTATTTTATTAACCTCTTCATTATTTTCTTTATGTAAAGAAGGACATGAATCCATATGAAGTGTAACTTAATTACAAAATCCATATGGATTTACTTGGTTTGATCTATATTTTAATAGCAATTTTAACATGTTAGATCACTCAACAATGTTTGTGTCAAATATGTTTTTCTTTTATTATTAACTTCACAAAGTTTCTTCGTTGATGTTTCGGTCTTTTCACCATATTTCTTAGATTGTTTAGCCATTTTATTAGTAGCCTCTTTTGCTAATATTGGTGTTACATCGAATAATGATCCACCACATATAGTGTCTAATAATATTTGTTCGTAATGATTGAGTCATTCATAAAAGTATTCTGAGAAAGCTCTTTGTATATATCCTTGTTGTGGGCAAGAAGAAATTAGTGTTTGAAATCTATCCAAAAATGCGTTATTGTGTTCATCTTCTTTCATATTTAGAAGTGTGATTTGTCTTCAATATGAACTAATCTTTTTATAAGCATACATTGATCTAGGAAAGCTTGTAACATTTAAGCCCATATAGTTATTGCATCTTGACGAAGATAAAACAATCAATTTTGTGGTTGATCTTTCAATGCAAAGGGAAAAGCTTTAAGTTTGACTTGTTCTAACGGACCGTCTTTAGGTTTCATCCCATTGACTTTGTGTCAATATCCTCTATAATTTTTTTGCGAGTTTTCATTATCTTTACCATATAAGTTAACACTAATGAATCTAAATCTTAATTCAAATTCAGGAAATCCATGATCGGTAATACACATCATCCCGTAAGCTATGAAATTTTGATTAGCTTGCCTAAAAGTAAGTTCTCCATTATCATTATTATTATTAATACTATTAATGTAATTATTGGCTTCCATTGTGGTAGTTTGGTGTTCCCTATGTTGTTGTTGTTGCCGCCTTAAATTACGATTGAAAGTCCATCTATCTCATGTTCGAACTAATGTAAAGGCCACGTAGAATTAGAACGACGAAGTGTATAGACTATACAATGCTAAAACTCTTAAGAAAATTTATAAAAATCCTCGAAAGCGACGCCAAAAATTGACATGTGTCGAGCATGTACAATAAGTTTTCCGTATATCCTTATTATTTATAATAGTGATAATTAGGATCATTTCCAAATGGATTTTGCAAATTTCTTTAGGAAAAATATTTCAATGGTTTTATATTATTTTTCTTTAAGTTAATTAATTTAATTAAAATGAGAATTAAAATTATCAAACCAAACCGTAACAATCAATAAAACTAATTAAACTAACTTAACTAACTTAACTAACGCAAATCAAATTCACTAAAACTAAATTCAAATCAAATAAATTTAATTTAATTCAGTATAAAACAAACATCTTAACAAATATCCAGAACAATGAAACATTAATCCGTTGTGTGTCCAAACATACTATTCAAATCATAGCCATAACCATACTTTCATTATATTTTGAAGCATTTTAAGATCATTAAACTTAAATCATAAGTAAGTTAATAGCCATTATCAAGCCATCAATTTTTCTTATTTTAATGAAAAAGCCACATCCTAATATTATTAAATTAATCATTCAAAAGCTCAAAGATAATTAATTGGAGAATAAAACAACATTAACTTCCATGAAAACTTTGAACTACTAAATATAATATTATTAAAAAAGTCAATATCAATTTCAAACTTCGAACTCAATTCACTTAGGACATCTAATGGTAATAAAAATATAAAACAATCCTAGTTTCTACTTTAAATTAGATATAGAATCCAAGTATCACCATACACATTCTTGAGTATACATGCAATTCAAAGTCTCATGATTTTAATCCGCAAACAACAATCTATTAAATAAGTGAATTGACGAATACAGTTAAGTTTATAGCTTTAAGTAGAAATCATTCTTCATTATGACTACATTACAAAATAGATTAAGTTCATGTTTGGACTTTGTTAAATTAATAAACTGCTCACTCTTTTTCATAATAAGGATCACAATAAAGTAAATAAAAGACATTAATAAATACCTCTTATTGAATATTTTGAATCTTCAAGTCATCTCAAATGGCAATAAACAATAAAACTAAACCTAAACTTAATAAACTTATTAATTTGGCTCTATGAGCAATGAAATATGATCTAGGATACTCTTGAGCATTTAATTTTGAAGTCTATGGTTTATATATATAGTATTCTAAGTAGTACGTATCCAATCTAAACAAAATTCCTTGATTTGCTCCAAAATTCTTGGAACCAACTCTACCGAATCACTACCAAATTCCCTATAAATTTTGACTCACTGGGCAAATCGATGGAATTTTATTCATTTCCTTCACCAATTTAACTGAAGAATCCTATATCCAACTTGATTTACTACTGACTCGCTAATAGTGAATCCTAGTTCATTATTGACTATCTCTTGATTTGTTGTGCTCTTTCTCCAAATGACTGAATTTTTATTTTCTTCCTTTTTTATTCAATTTCTTCACCTGACCTTAATGTAAACTAAAAGAATAAAATTAAGAGAATACCCAGTGTAATATAGTCTTTTACATATAAAATAACCTTAAAATATAGTATAAAACACTGTCTAATTGACTTATCATTAGGTAGTCAAAATGCCTTGCTACATATCGCTTATCAATTGTATACTAAAAAAGGTTTTGGCTTACTGCAAACGTTGCATGAATCTATTAGGTAAAAAACAAAGAACAATTTTTCAGGATTTAAAATGACTTGTAACAATGAATTTTATATGATAAAATTCGTAACATAAAAGTCCCTATGATGTGTCATATTAATACCACTTTAAGTAAGGGTGTAATTTGTAATTCACTTACCCGACTTTATACAAGGTTTGTATGAAAAGGTGTGTTAAGCAAACTCACATTATAAAAAAAAGGTTTGGAATCCAATTTTTGTTTTTAGAAAACGAGTTAGGTTTCTTAGCACTTTTTAAGTTATAAGGAGAACAAAAAACTATTTTCATGTTCTTCTCAAGCTAGCACTCAAAATCTTGGCCACTATTCGTGTGTGAATTTTTGATAGAGGTCATTCATTTATGAAAGCATCTTAGACATCGATTAACAGATAGAAGAAAACTGGTGATAGAGGTAAGGCTTACTTTTATTAACTAGTTTAATGGAATTCAGATTTGATCATGTTGGGGTTTTGGAAAATAAATTTTGAAAATTTCTATTGCATTTGGAACCCTAAGAATCCAACAATGGCATCAGAGCCTTTGGATTCAATTCCATTTGATTTGGTGTAAGTTTTTTTGAGTTATATTTGATATATTTGTGAAAGCATGTCGTTAGTATATGTATATGCGATATACATGATTTTGTTATGATTATTTGAGAATTCTTGAATGATGTATAAGATACATATATTCATGGTTTGTGTGCAAATATGTTTGTTACCATGTTAGTGATATGCTTAAGCCAGTTTGATTTACATATTTGATTTTGATTGAATTTCGTGTTCTATGATGCATGCTACAATTAAGTAGAATCTTTACTTTTAGTATATTGAATCCATGGATGAAATCTTTATTTTTTCAGTATACATTTTTACGTCAAATAGTTTTTAAATTTCTTAAATTATGTAATTCCGAAGATAAACTCAAAACAAATATAATTAGGTTTGATAAGAGTCGTGATTCATGATTCAACTACATATTTTTACTGATATGGATAAGAACCAAAATTAATTTTTTATGATATATCACGTTGTATTTGTCTGTTAATATTTATTCTTATTTTATATTACTATTAGATAGGGGATAAACATGTAATCAAATAATAGTTGTAATTCCTGTAAGATAGGAGAAAGATATATAACAAATTCAAAATTGGTAAGAATCCTATTGGATAGGGTTTAAATTGCAATTGGGATTAGGTAAGATTTAAAATATCTTACATTATAATTGGATTAGGATAAAATATTTAGTTAGACGGATGCCTAAGTTAATAAAAATGTTTCATTTAATTTCACTAAAATAAGAGGTTATTTTGATAAATCAGATTGACTAAAAATAATTAGAGATTTTAGATGAATTTCATTTATCAAAATTGTAGTAAGAAAAATGAGGGTGTTGCCTCCATGTACATCCTGTCCACTGACTGGCCAACGGGACTATGGCCCGCTAGCCAGTTGGCGAATAGCCGTCTAACTAACTAGCACAAGGAAATTTGTCTATTGGTGAATAATATTTAATTTTTTTAACTTGTTTAATGATTCTAAAAACATGAAAATATAGGATATTTAATTGTTTAACTCCTTTTACAAGTATCATAAAACCTAACATAAATCCCTCGTCAAAATTGTGAGTGAAGTGCCATCAATTTTTAAACACTTATCAAGACCTTGATCATGTTAATATGGGTATGCCTCCACAAGTTGTATTATGTTATCTTGGTGTGGCAAGTTGGGTAACGATTACTCTATCGTTTGAAATGGTAAGACTTAATAAAACAATCAAAATGGTTTTGGGCTTTAAGCACAAGATGAGATAAAATATGCTAAGACAAAAGATGTCATAATCTAATAAAAACCATTAAAAGTTTCATACAATGTAATTGGTAACATGAATCTAGTTCAATGCGCCATGCCTTAGCAGACTTGGAACTAGGTGAAATATGAATTTTAGTCCTCCAAATTAACATTGTGTTTTAGGAGGTTATTTGATTTAGTCAGAGTCTATTCCACTATACAATTGAGCTTCACATAATCTTTGTTATAGATTTATCGCATCTTCAAATCAGACCAATCCCTTGTCACCGCGATCCATCCTTCAGAAAGATATGTTGTTTAGGACAAACTATTTTGATTGGTTCAAAAAATGTAGAATTGTTTTTAAGATTGAAAGCAAATAGTATGCCTTTGATAATTCTATTCTGAGGAACTAGTAGCTTATGCCTCGAAAGCTATGAAAGATGCACATAGTAATCATGTTAACGACTCAACTGATGTTACATGCATTATGTTTATTCATGAACTTTAGAAGGTCTTGGAACATTTGGAATTCTATGACATGGTTGTGATGTTGAATGAAATGTTCCAACAGCAGGCAAAGTAAGAACGGTTCGAGATAGTCATGAACCTTCATTTTTGCGAGATGGTTAAAGGTACATCATTTAGTGGCAGTGCTCATATTCAGAAGATGAAGGGTTATACTAACCATCTTGATAGAATTAGATCCTATTAGCCAATAGTTGGCAATGGATTTGATACTGAATTCATTTTCAAATAGTTTCTCCCAATTTATGATGAACTATATTATAAATAACATGGAGAGATCCATCTCAAGATTGCGTTTAATGCTTAAGACTATTGAGTAGAATTTCAAAAAGCCATCTATCCACATGTTGATAGTTCAGAAAGGAAAGGCAATGAAGAAGAAGGGAAAAGGCAAGGCTAAAATTGCCAAGGCTATTGTGCCTGTCACAAAGTTGTGGAACAATTTGTCTCTCATTTAACACCTTCATTAGCTCCTCAATGGAATGATGTTTCTCAAAGGAGAAAAATAACTTTACTAGATATAGTTGGATCTATTATGAGTCATATAGATATTCTCATTTCCTTTTAGGGTTGTGCCTTAGAAACTGCTGCATTTATATTGAATTGTATTCCTTATAAAGCAATTGATAAAATAACATATGAGATATGGTTAAGGAAGAGACCTAATTTCTTTTCTTAAATATTTTGGGGCTGCAAGGTTTTCGTAAGTCGACAAATCTCAGAAAAAATTAGTAGCCAAATCTTGCAAGTGTGTGTTTGTAGAATATCCTAAGGAAACTAGAAGATACTAATTTTATCATCACACTGAGAACTAAGTGTTTGTTGTTTGGGATGGTGTCTTCATTGATAAAAAGTTTATTTCAAAAAATGTTAATGGGAATAAAGTAAGTCTTGAAGAAGTTCAAGAAACAAAAATAAATACCGAACTGGTAGTGGGAGATCAATAAAGTTCTGAACTAGTTGAGCCTCCACATATGTCACAAGGCCTACCTAGATCTGATAGGGTAAGGCATGAACCTATGAGATTTTGGATCCTCATTATTTATAGTAGTGATGTATTACTTATGGTCTAAAATGAGCATAATACTTATCAGGAGGTCGTGTCTGACTTTGGGTCAAATAAATAGGTTAGTTCCATGAACATTAAGATGCAACCCATTTATGATAACCAAGTTTGAAACCTGGTTAATTTACTTGAAGTTAGTTAGACCATTTGATGTAAATGGGTTTTCAAGAAGAAAACCGACATAGATGGCAAAGGGCATACTTATAAAGCACGTCTAGTAGCAAAAGGTTTCAAAGAGACTTAAGGTATTGATTATGATGAGACTTTTTCTCCTGTAGCAATGCTAAATCCATTAGAATTCTAGTTACCATAGCTGAATATTATGACTATGAGATATTCCAAATGGATGTCAAAAAACTTTTCTTAATGGAAAGCTACTTAAAGATGTGTATGCGAGACAACTTGAGGGGTTTGTCCAACTTGAGAACTCTAAGAAGGTATACAAGCTTCACCCATTTAAGATTAAAGCAAGCTTCTTAAAGTTGTAATCTTCATTTTGATGATGCAATTAAGGAATTTAGTTTCATTAAGAATGAAGATGAGCCTTATGTATACAAAAAGGTAAGTGGAAATGTAGTTGTTATTTTTTTGGTACTATATGTTGATGATATATTACGTATTCAAAATGACATCCCAATCTTAGTTGATGTAACCTATATCCTTGAGATTAAGATCTATAAGGATAGATCTAAGAAGATGATCGATCTAAGAAGGAGTTCTTATACAGGAATGGTGTTGAATAAGTTCAGTACGCAAAACTCTAAAAGAGGGTCGTTGCTAATGTTTTATGGCATAAGTTTTAGCAAGACTCAATGTCCTTAGACTAATGATGAGCCAGAGCGCATGAATACGATATTACAAGCATCAGCAATTGGATCCATCATGTATAAAATGTTATGCACTCGACCTGATGTATCATACGGTCTGAGCATAACAAGCAAATATAAGTTAGATCTTGGTGAGAGTCACTGAATAGTAGTAAATAACATTTTTAAGTACTTAAAAAAACTAAAGAAAAGTTTTTGGTATGTTGAGGTTTTAATGACGAGCATGTTTTAAATGGTTACATAGATAGAAGTTTTCAAATTGACATATATGACTTTAGATCGCAGTCTAGTTATGTGTTTACTTTGAATGTAGGCATAGTGAGCTAGGAAACTTCAAAGCAAGAGATTGTGTTAGATTCTACAATAAAAGCAGTGTACATTGCAGCGTCTAATGCAGCTAAGGTGTCAATTTTGATAAAAAAAAATATCTTATTCGATATAAATAGGGTTCTAAGTATTGCTATCCCCATTTGTTTACATTATGAAAACAATAGAGTAATAGGACAGGTTAAGGAACCAAGTTCACATAACGAATCCAACAATATACTCAGATATTTTAATCTCATCAAAGAAATCATCAAGTTATGAGACGTAAAGATTTGCAGGGTTCATCCGTAAAATCATGTTGCAGATCCATTGACGAACACCTTTCCATAAGCAAAACATGATGGTCATGATAGGTCATTAAGTTCGGATACAAGAATGATTATCCGCAGTGCAAGTGGCACATGTTGGGGTATCTACCTTAGGTCGATTTTATGAATATTATTTCTATTACTATTTTGGTTAATAAAATAAAGAATTTCATTTGTTGTTCATTATTATAATTGGTTTGCAAGTTTACATTATAATATGATTCATGTACGTTTACTGAAACATCCTAAATGTCCTAGTCAGTCATTATACTAAGAATTATAATGACTGAAATCTAGTGTGACTATTGATTGATGGTCAAGTGATGATCTTGCGTATAAGGATACAAATCAAGATCATGAATACATGTTAGGAAATAAAGTATTGGACCGACCTGCTATGAGAACACCACATAGATCAAGTCATAGGTGTTACTTATGAATGATATATCATTTAGTCATGTGACATGAGATTACTGTAGACTTCAACATTACGATCATAGTGAATTGACGCAATTAAATATTGTCTTTAACTAGATGATTGGTTGCTATATGAATAATGTGTAAAGGTGTGTAATCGAGATAGAATATATCCCTCTTATTTCGAGGGAGATATCATTGGCTCCCTCGATATGTTGTTTTAGACCCTAGCTTACTATGTTTAGGTTGGTATATCCCAGTTAGCTGTATATTGTCAAAATATAAGTTAAGTTAGGTAGATGCTGCAATCAAGACGGGAAACGTGACTAAGCAAGATGTTTGAGAGTAGATACAACTAAGAGAAAGACTACAAAGCAAGTTCTAGTGAAGATTACAATATCAAAGTCAAATTCAAACATGAGAACATATCTGAAGTTGAAGCAGGAATTGAATATAAGTTTGATACTGAAACAGAGTAATTGTTAGTGATAAATCGGTATTTATAGGTTTTTAGTAGTCTATTTTAATGTATTTAATGTAGAAAGTCTCTAAAATATATATTTAATTATATTTATTAGTTGTTTTCTGGTAAAGTGGAGTGCGCGGTTAAATTCAGGGCGAAAAAATACTTAAAATGGAGTATTTTTATGTAGTGATCAGCTACCAGAGGATCTGCTTCGAGACACACGTTCCATAGTGAGTGTGGTAATGGACAAAATGTTAAGTGACGGAAAAATCGGACGCGTTGAAGACACTCTGTAGCAACAGCCATTGATCAAGCTTCGAGATACGTGCAGTGGACTCCCGTATTGGCGCACAGCTAACGCGTCTCCTCATCACACCAACGCGTCCTTCCTTCATTCACCCAGCCTGCAATGTGTCGCTTCTCCATTGGTCCAGCTCATCCTCACAACCAATAATTCTCTTATCGCCAGTTGCTCTTAAATTTTCCTCAATATGCGGTTCCGCACCACCTCCCATATCGTCACATGATGTGGCGATTCTTCTCCGCCTCCAACGCCTTCCACGTGTAAAACCCTTAACGCAACATGTCACAAAAATCTTCTCCTCCAATAAGACACTGCCACGTCTGCGTTCTTTAGCTGTATCCACCAATCCGCTGCTGCCACGTGGCAGAACCTGTAGAAAAAGCCCAAAATAGCCATAGAAGCTCCTCGGTGCACGTGTTACAAGACCAACTTCAAAAATTAGTTTACCTCAGCTCTCGAAATAAATATTTAGTAGTTTTATATATTACGAACTAAAGTTTTATCATTTAACATCGACTTTTATATTTGGAGATTGATTTTTACATTTTTGGAGCGCTGTAGTCCGGCTAATCAAATCTTGCCTAGCTCGGAGGGGAAACAAGTCGAGATTCTTGATTCATGGCATAACTTGTGAGATTTTTTATTTTATTATTTAATTTGATTTAATTTCTTCTATTTCATTGTTGTTGATTTTAATAAATATGGTTTAGATCTAAGGTATTTGTGTGGCCAGTGCATGCTTTTAGGTGGACAATCTATAGTTATTTGGATCGATAGTATTAATGTAATTGTACTTTTGGACCAATAAAGTAATGAACACACTCACCCATTTGCCGTAAAACCCTTCTGATTCTTGAGTGTGCAATAATTGAATCTAGGTTAAATTGGAAGCGGATGCAATTTAGTTATCTAGGATTAGTATTCCCATGGATCCTTATTATTGCGGTTAGTGTGTTAAACCCGATTGGTGGATGTCTAGGGTTATGCATTAATTAGGGAAGTAGTTAGTGGTGAATGTCTTGGCTATCAAGATTAGGGGAATGAAGAATTTCTGGCAGATCTCGATTTTCTATAACTAATCTTGGAGAACTTAAATTAAAGACTTTTAGCGAAGGATTGAAGACCATGATGTGCCATTGAATCTTAATCCTGATTTGTGAAATCGTAGAACTAGGTACCCATTAATTGCTTTGAAAGTTATTTTCATTACTTTATTTATTTATTTTATTTAGTTTAGTTAATTAAATTATTTTTTCTTAAAACCCCCGATTTCCTTTTGTTGTTTTTAACCATAGAAAAACTATCAATCTTTATGGGATCAACCTTTTGTCACTATTGTACCAAATAGTTAGTTTAAGAACTTTATTTTATTGAAGCGTTCGGTGCGCGTCAGTCAATATTAGTCTACAAAAGTGAAGAAGTTCAATACTGCTGGTAGAGAATTTTGAGATGGATTACAAATATAAAATCAAAGAAAGGTGCAAAAACGACTGAAGAACTTTATGGAAACGAAAAGTCAAGATTCTTGAAAGAATAAAAGACTTAGTTGTTGAACATTGAATGATTGTTATAAGATTTAAAATTAGAGGCTGAGGAGGTTTTGTCGAGTTGATTTGTATTTAGGATTGAATTCTAAGATTGAGTAGATAGACTGAGTCTATAAATACTCAAAATTGACACTGTTTGGGAAATCCTTGATTAGTTGAAATTTTACGTGAACAAGAGATCAATGTAATGGTTATACACATTATCAATTTGATTAATTGATTATTAAGGCTTAGCCTACGTAGATGAAGACATTCACATCTTACAATGATATCAATTATATGTTTAATTTTGATATGTTTTTATTAGTTCATCATTGATTCATAAATCTCCTCAGTTCTTCTGGTTTCCAAAACTTTAACAATTGTATCAAAACTTTGTCACTTTGATATTTCTACAAACGTAGAAGATTGATATTCGGGAGAGTTTTATCGCTATGGGATCGATTGATAAGTTGTTATGACAACGAACTGAAGAAGGACGTAAAGGTGGATCGATAACTCGACTGCCATTTTTGGAATGAATCAAGTATGCCTACTGGAAAGTTTGATGGCCCACTTTATCTCTACCATTGATGAAATTGCTAGAGAATTGCTCAAGAGAGAATATATTGCTCCAATGCAACAAGATAATGATGGAAAAGTTGTTCCAAAACATGCATCTCTATGGATAAATGCTAAGAAGAAGGAGAAAGTTGCCAATCGTAAGGCAATTAATTCCATATTCAGCATTGTTAGTAAAAATGTTTCAAAATGATTGTAAATTACATTACTACAAAGCAAGCTTAGGTTGTTTTGAAGACAATCTATGAAGGTATGAATTCTATTAAAATTTCCAAGTTACAACAATTGAGTTATATATTTGATCATTTTGAAATGAAAGGGAATTAAAATATTTCTTCTTTTAATGGTCTTCTACGAGACATTGCTAATCAAACCTTTAAATTTGGAGAAAAGTATATTGATGACCAGTTAGTATGACGTGCTCTTCATGCTCTCCCTTCATTATTTGACTGCAAGACTACTGCAATCGAAGAGTGTCGTGATATAACTAAGATTTCTCTTGACGAACTAATGGGCCCTTTACAAACATATTAGATGATTATGTCTAGAAAAACTAGTCCTTTAAAGAATGCTTATTGTGTTGAGAAAGCTATTTCTGTTTATTCTATGGGAGATTAGTTTGTTATGATGGCAGAGAAGTTCTCTGAATTTCTCAAAAATTATAAGAAAAATTATATGGGAACAAATTACAAGAAGGTTAATGACAGCAACAAGCCTTCTACAGATGATAAGAAGAAACTTTATAAGAATAAACGCAAGGGCATTAAGTGTCATGAGTGTGGAGGATTTTGACATATTCAAACTAAATGTTCTACACACAAGAAGAAGAAGTCCTTGAATGCTTCTTGATGTGATGATGACACTAAAAATAGTAGTAAAGAGTCAAAGGAGTCTACTATAACACTCACTACTATATTGACTGAGTTAACCATTGTTGCTTCTTCATATACTATATATGTTTGTAAACTTGATTCCATAAAATCTAATATGGAAAAGAGTAAAGAAAAAGGAAAGGAAATATATGCTGATGTCAATTATGAGTATTCGGTAAAGAATCTTTAGGCTTCTTATGTTTTATTGTTCGCTGACTAAACATCTATTTGTGATCAAAATTATAATTTAAAGATGAAGTTCTTCTCTGTCAAATTAGAGTTCAAGACACTTGAAAGAGAATACAGGAGTTTTTATTCATTGTTGAAAGAGCGTGAGATTGAAATCTCTTTATTAAAGAAAGCTATTTCAAAATTAAATAGAATGTTGAAAACAACTCAATCTTCGTAAGTTAAGCATGGTCTTAGATATACTGAGGGATGTGTAAATGCCCCTACCATCTATGTTAAATGCACTCTAATCAACGATGGTCAATCAAGCAAGACTCAAGTTGATACAACAAAGGCAAAAAAGATTCTGCAAAAAAAGGTTGTTGCAAGCGCAAAGAAAAAGATGACTGTTGTTACCGACAACAAACCCACTCCTACATGTCATTATTGTGCATTGTTGGTCATTTTTGACCAAGATGCCATCAGATGTTTAAAGATTTAAGTACAGTATAGAAGAAAAAAAACACCTAAAATGGTATTTGGATAATGGTTATTTTAGACATGTTAATGGTAACAAAAGCTTTCTTAAAAACTATGAATCATTTAAGGAAGGTGGTGTTATATTTGATAATGGAAAGAAATGTAAGGTTGTTAGCAAATGAACTCTTCATGATGTAGGACTGCCTAATCTTAAAGGAGATATGTATGTTGATGGGTTGAAATCTAATTTGATCGGTACCATTCTACTGTGTGATCATGAACTATTTGTCAGCTTCACTAAATATCATTATCAAATAATCAATAAAGAAAGACAATGCATCATGTATAGAATCCATACATCAAACTATTGCTATAAGTTGCTTCAATATTCTTTATCGCCTCACAAGCTACAAGTTATATGTAACTCTATTTCCATATTTAATGCAGAGCTTTAGCACAGAAGGCTAGGTCATCATTATTTTAAACAACTTCAGAAATTGCTCTTTCATTACCTTGTAAAAGCTATTCCTAAACTAACCACTATGTCTGATTCCATTTGTGAACCATGTCAAAAAGGTAAACAATGCTCTTCTTCACACGTTGGCCTTAATAACATACTGCCATCACGTATGTTAGAATTATTGCATATAGTCTTGTTTGGCTTAATGCAAGTTGAGAGTCTAGGGAGAAAAAAGTATGTTTTTATTGTTTTTGATTATTACTCAAGTTTTTCTTTGATTCATTTGTTGCATGATAACGCAAAAACATTTTATAAGTTTAAGAAGTAATTTGTTTGACTTTTGAGTAAAAAAAGGAATGAGGATGTATCCATTGACCGACTACGCAATGATCATGTACAAGAGTTTGAGAATTGACAATTTGCTGATTATTGTGCTGAATTTGGGATTAAGAATGAACTTTCTACTCCTAAAACAACACAATAGAATAGTGCTATTGAAAGGAAAAATTGCATAATTCTGGAGATGACGAGGGTCATGCTAGCTGAGAAGAATCTACATAAGAATCTTTGGGGGGAAGTAGCAAACATTGCTACTTACATTATGAACAAATTTTATTTTGGGCTACAGATTATAAAGACTCCGTAAGAAATTATGAAAAGCAAAAAACCTTCTCTCAAACATCTTCATGTTTTCGACAATACCTGCTTCATTTTGAATGATAGAGATCGAATAGGAAAACTTGGCTTCAAAAGCGTTTTAGGAATTTTTCTTAGATATTCTCATAATAATAAATCTTATAGAATTTATAATTAGCAAATTATGTCTATGATGATGAGCTAAAAACACCAATTATCTTAGCAACTATTACTCAGCTTATTACGAAAATATATGATTCAAATATCATTACTTCATTTGATGAATAAGATGATAATGATGATGATGATCCAAAATCATGTACTACAGAACATGATTCTACTTCTACATCTACTACTCCATAGTCAAGGATGTTGAAATATCATCTAATTTAGAGAATTATTGGCCCAGTTATCAACCTAGCGCAAATTAGAGATATTCCTCTCGTTGACTACATGAACATGACACACTTTGCTTGTTTTACATCTCAGATCAAGCAAAATAATTTCAAGGAGGCTATTTGAAAAGTGATTACTTATACATATATAGGGTTAATTTAGTAGTTTAATTAGTGTAAATATCCTTAAATGATTTCTAATTCATGTTATTATTGCATTTTAAGGGAATTAAGCTGTATTGAAAGAAAATAAGGAAAAACGAGAAGAAACAAAGCAAAAACCTACAAAATCAGAGTTGGCACTGTGGGAGCTTGTATTGACACTATGGAAAGGCAAGGCACGATGTGGGAATGAAAGACATGGAGTGGAAGGGAAGAAGAAATGAAGAAAACCAACTTTGGAGGTCTGGAGCAGTAGCGATGCCGTAGCTAACAAAAGACAGGGCCAAGACTTAAAGGGGACAGTGTTAAGGCTTTAGGAGTTAAAAATCATATAAAGAAACTATGGCGCAGTGGTGGCACCATGACTTAATACACACTGCGCTGGTGCATTAATGACAGCGCTAACTTTGCACAAATTAGAAATTGAAGCTCTAATTTGTGTTAAATTATAATTTAGGGTTTCTAGTTGTTATTAGGGAAATTATGTAGGTATTAAGACATGGTAAGAAAATGAGAGCCAACTACATAGAAGGAGATTAGCTTCAATTACAGTAATTTAGCATCGAGTTTGAGTATTAGGGAGTTAGAGTATTAGGGAGTATATCTAGGTATCACTTGAGTAGTCTATATTTATTTTACAATCAATGGATTTAATGGTATGAATGATATGCTTTGAAAGGAGAAGAAAAAGTGATAATTAAAGTGCAATGATCATAATTTGTATTGATTCCGAGCATAGTGCTTTAGAAATCTTTATCACGTGTTTAATGAACTTAGGCTTTAGGAGTTATCATGGCCAATTAAGTTTCTAATCTAAACATGAATACAATCATAAAATACTCAACATTGAGCAATACTTTTTGATTAGGGAGGCGCAGATAGTAAACTTAGTTTGTTATGAATCCTATGATTTGGGACTTAATAGAATATGGAGCTTACGTTATTCACACTGATAGTTAGAGTGCTAGTTTTCACATTAGAATTTTTACCGTCACGAAAGTGGGTTGAAGTGGATTTGAAGGAAATTTGTCTATTCTAATTAGCTATTGTACAAAACATATTTAAATGTAGATATGAATATAAAGCATAGTATTAAATTACATAGGTGATGTTATGAATTAAGATATCCTTAATATAAGAGTTCAACTAAAAACTAAAGTGATTTGATAGAATAGTGTTGTTTAAATATAAAATCAGTTGAAAATGAATCCCTTACCAATAGTTCAAGTTAAGTAGGTGATATATAACTAGCGCAAAAACCTTTCCCTGAGGTCGATATCCGTGACCAACGTAATTTGATTGCACTATTACTACAAGCTAGTCATTATACTTGTGGCACCCATCAAGTTTTTGGCACCGTTGGCAAAGATAGGTAGCCATTATTATTAGTTACTTAGTTTGAATAGTTGCTAAGTTTTATTTTTAGTGCTTTAATATTCGGTTCCTAAAAACAAAAAGGATAGGCTTAAATTTCAGTTTGACTTTCTGCACTTAATCTTTTAGTGTTTTCTTTTCAGGGATACTTAGTGCATGCATAACAAGGGAGAGAAAGACCTAGTGCTTTACGATCCAGAGATTGAGAACAAGCAAATGAAACAAAAAGAAAGGAGTCATGATGGCTGAGGAGCAAGCTAGAAATCAATAGCAGGGCCACTAGAATAACCAATGCATAGGTGATCTAGTAGTGCAAGAGAGAGTGCAAAAACAAAATGCCTTTGTGACTACTTCACGCCAAAAGTTTATGAGACTTTCAATAAAGTAGTGAGGCTTCCTGCCAACACCACCGAGTTCGAGCTACGACCGTCTCTCATAAATATGGTGCAAAATAGTTTGTTTAGCAGATTATCTAATGAAAATACAGTTGCACATGTGGAAAATTTATTGGAGAAGTGTGACACCATGCACATAACTAGAATAACTAAAGATGTGATTAAGAAACAATTTTTTTCCATTATCACTGGGTGGAAAAGCCAAGTCATGGTTCCAAGGGATGAATGCAGGGAATATGATTTCATGGGCGGAAATAAAATAAAGATTTCTAGTTATGTTCTTTCCTCCAGTGAAGGTCAGCGAAAGGAAACTTGAGATCAATGAGTTCGAGTACGAAGACACCGAGTCTCTTGTAAAGGCTTTGGAGAAATTCAAAGAGATGCCTAGGAGAAGGATACGTGAAATGGGTACAATTCCAAATTTTCTACTATAGGATGAATCACAGCATAAGAACTCTAGTAGATGTTGTATCAATTGGATCTTTACTTACATAAGATGAGGATGGAGCATTTTATTTCCTTAATCTTACATATGAGAATTCTATCGGTGGTACTCGTTGCACAATAAGGAAATCAACAAGTGTCTATAAGAATGAATCGCAAGCTGTAATTATGGCACAACTATCAAATCTTTTCAGTCAAATGGAAAAATTTTAGATGGGACACTTACGTCCACAAGTAGCATAAGAACCCATGAATCACCAAAACATGATGGTTAGCTAGATGGATGTACAACAGGGAATGGAACATGAAGACATCAACTTCATGAACAACCAAGGCTACGAGAATAGCTTAAGGCCAACGGAAGTGGCTCCTCAATGATTTTATCAAGCATACAACAACAAAAACCTAAAATTTTCTTATAGAAAACCTTTTAATGCACCGAAGTTACCTGAAGGCTTCAAACAACAGGTTAAATAGGGGAAGCTAGGACAAAGCGAATAGATGAATTTATAAAAGTCAATTGAAATGTATTTGCAAGCCATGGAAGTGAGAGAAAGGGAGCGCCATGAGAAGTATGAGAAAAAGTTGGAAAGAATAAGGTAAGCCATGAAAAGGATGGATAATAAGCAATCACAATCCATTGAGAATCTAAAGAGGCAAATTGGCCAACTTTTGATAGCCTTGAACTCGAAGAAAGAGGGACAGTTTCCTGGCAACAATGTCATTAATCCTAAGGAGAACATAATTGCCATTTGCATGATGGGCACTACAACAACAAAGGAGCCAAGTGAAAACCAAGTAATGTAGAAGCTTGAAAAGATGCATGTGCATGGAATGGAAGTAAGGGAAGATGAGCTTGATGGTTTTGTTAAGTAAAGAATCGATGCCTCCAAGAAAAAAAAGAAGCTGGAAGACCAAGAAAAAAGATGAAGGACCTCTCAAATAAGACAATGACATTAAGTTGGTTCTAAATAAATCGAAACCAGAGCTCAAGTTCATCCCGTGACTTAAACCAATCAAAATGAGTGATCTATACTTGACATTAATCCGTCATTGAGTTATATTTACAATTTCATCTAGTTATGCCTTAAATTCTAATATTTGGATGATATTGTATTAAATTGTGGATTTGAGGTTGCAGGATAGGTTTTACAAGATTGTGTGAATGTGAGCATTAATATTACATATGGAGATTGAGTTGATATCTTTCTATTATTTGGCGTATGCACGATCCATGTTATACGAATTTTAATTTTTTAGGTAATTTGAAGACCAAGTTGCGTTGCGTTTTTGTTAGTTGCTCAAAATTTGAAGGAAAAGGCAAGAATAAGGAAAGAAGTTAGCCAAACAAGAGCAAATGACTTTGAATCGTCTAACTCTAGGAACCCCAATGATGAAGAGCCTAGACCTTTTAAATTTGGATATTTCATTTGTAAAGAGGTAAAGGACCAATATGAGGAAATTTTACATAGGGAGCTCATTTGCGAAAGACAAATAAATTTGTCAGCCAAATATGATAAAAGTGTGAACAATTTCATTAAGACCAAAATAGGGAGCAACTTACTCAAGAATATAGGAAAAATAAAGTTAAAATGAGTGATTGGGATTGTTTTTGAATTATAAGCTAATGCAAATTTCACGGCCAAGGATGAGCAAGTGAAGGTGAGAGGGGATTTAGCTCCGATCAATATACGTAATATCAATAATTTCTATGGGTTGAAAGAATTAAGCTCGAATGAATCCACACCAAGTTTCTCGACTAGATTATATAAGAAACTCGATAACCTATATCCATTTAGAGCCATATAAGACGCATTAGTTGTCTCAGGACAACAAGGATGGGTAATGGGAGCTAAGAATATGTTGAAGCACATTAAAAAGGGGAGCATTAGAAATGTTTATAAAATGTGGCAACATTTTCTTGTTGCATTGCTATACCCTACTTCTCAATAGGATGAGATCAACTAGCTGAAAACAACTTGTCTATATGAGAATATTAAGTTCGGGAGATCAACATTAAGGAGATTGTACACACCAATCTCAGTGAGTCCATTATGTCGGAAAAGGAAAATAAATTATTATCTCCTATTTTGATTACTCAGATGTGCTTAATGAGAAATGATGAAGAATTTGATATAGATGCCCAAAAAACCATGGGTGAAGCTTTCATGCTCACATTGAATTCACCACCGAGTTACTAAGACTTGAGGATGAGAGTGAGGGCCGAGGGAGCTAGAAGTGAAGCCAAGTTGTTGGCCAAAAGGCAAGAAGATCAAATAGCAGCAGTAGAGCTAGCCCAAGTGCTAGAAAATGAGGAAAATGAAGAACGGGAAAAGCAACATCAACAAGGATTTGCTAAGGGCTACGAGTTTGTAAACCTAGAGATAGGAGAGCAGGACTTTGATGGTCCTGAACGCTTTCAACCACCTCCTTCACCATAGACACCTATACCACCACTTGAGGATTTGACTCCATGGTAGTAGAGGATGTAGATAGCAGAGATGAGGAGACAATACCAAGAGGATAGGTCGCAATACTAGGTAGCCATGCTGACATGTGAGCAGGATATAGAGAGGAGAGAGCAATACAAACAAAATGTGCATCACAATTTCATGTTGTTTGTTGATCATCAAAGTGCCATAGCTAGATATGGGAGGAGCAAATGGTTGAGACCTACTGATAGATCATTCGGTTTTTTAGTAGAACCAGCATACTTGTTTGATCTAGATTTATTGTAGAGCAGGACGATGGAGCATCTATTGACACCATCACAGGTTGGAGCTAGTGATGGAGATAATGATGATGCGCAGTCTTGAACTTTATGTTCTAGGATTCCTTTAGACCTGGGGAGTTGAGAATGTTTTTGATACCATTTATACATTTTGACATTTAGGATGTTTTGTAAACTATTTAGTTATTTCAATTTAAGTGTTTAATTTATCTAAACGTGTGTTATTTCATATGTTCATGTGTTTTTGCGTCTTCATTTTTCAGGCTTATTTTTAAACCTTGAGGACAAGGTTAGTTTTAAGTTTGGGGGCATTGACCTTACACTAATATATGGGAAGTGGTAAGATAGGTTGAGAAATAAGGATAAACACTAAAGATATGATCATTTTAATTTTAATCTGAAGCAGTTAAGAAGAAAAGTATGGTAGTGTATAAAACTTTTCATTTTATTCATTATATGAATGCTTAAATTGTATAGATTAGGTTATATATAGTAATATTCAATGAACATGTAGTTTATTTGGTTGTTCATGCCTTTAATTGTGGATGAGTAGATTATAAGTATCTTGTTAATATGAAACTCAAGAGAATGTTTTAAATTTTAAAGAAAAGGAAATAATGAAATGTTGCAAACAATGGTGTGATTTTATGATTAGAAACATAAAGTTAGAGAAGACCTTGTACTCGAAACAAAAGAAAGAAACTAGAACACTTCTTATGAAAAAGGATAGATTTCTAAGGATTCTATAATAAGTGTGAATCTTACTTGAAAATACAAAGCAAATAAAGACTTACTGCAAAGAGGGGAAAAATAAGCATTGTATAGTAAAAGTTGTGGTTAACTTACTTACTTTAGTGAAAGTGAAAAGTGCTAATAAGAGTTTTAGAATAAAGAGAAAAAAATAAGAGAATCCTATAAAATTCTCTCATGAGTGGATTGTTAACTTGAGACTTAGTAAATTAAAATATACTCCATGAACAACGTGAATTGAATGGGGATTAGTTATTAGGAGACTTAGTAGAATACACATTTGCTCGGGGTGTGCCAAACCTTAAGTTTGTAGGTATTTAATTAGTCATTATTTATACATATATATGGTTAATTTAGTAGTATAGTTAGTATAAATATCGTCAAATGAGTGCTAATTAATGGTATGATTGTTTTTTTAGGGAATTAAGGTGTATTGGAAGAAATCCAGGAAAAATGAGAAAATACAGAGCAAAAACCCATAAAATCCAAGTTGGCGGCATAAGATCATGTATTGACGCTGTGGAATGATAAGGCACAGAGGGAGATGAAATGCACTACGTGGGAGAAAAGAAATAAAGAAAGCAAACTTTGGAGGTACGTCGTCATTCCTAACAAGGGACAGCATCGAGACACAAAGGGGACGACGTCAAGGCTCTAGGACCTAAAAATCACATAATGAACTTGTGGCACAGTTGCGGTGCTGTGACTTAGCACACACACAACGCCGAGGCATTAGTAATAGCGCCAACTTCACATAAATTAGTAAGTGAAGCTCTAATTCGGGTTAAATTGTAATTTGGGGTTTCTAATTATTATTACGGAGTATAAATAGCTATTAGGACGTAGTAAACAAAGCGGAGCCAACCACATAGAAGGTGATTAGCCTCCATTAGAGTAATTTAGCATTGAGTTTGAGTATTAAGGAGTTTTTGTTGGTGAAACGTTGAAGACTCCACGTTTGCAATCAATATTTGGTTTCATTGATTAATTCAAGGTAATATTTATATTTATCTATGTTTTGCAAATAATTCTATATCGAATTGTGATGTGTGTTTTTTAATGATGTGCGAGTAGTCTATTTATCCTAGGGATCAATGGATTTTATGGTATAAATACTATGCTTTGAAACATGAATAAAAAGTAATAATGAAGAGTGCAATGGTTAGAATTGGTATTGATTATGAGTGTAATGCTTTAAACATATTGATCACGTGTTTAATGAACTTAAGCTTTAGGAGTTATCATGGCCATTGAAGCTTTTAATCCATACATAAACGGTACAACCATAAAATACACAACATCGAAAGATAGTTGTTGATTAAGGAGGCGCGAATAGAAAACGTAGTTAGTTATGAATCTAATGATTGGAGACTTAAAGCAATGTGGAACTTACATCATTCACGTTAATAGGTGGAGTTCTAGTTTGCACATAAGAATCTTCTCCATCACGATAGTGGGTTGAAGTAGATTTGAAGGAAATATGTCTATTCTAATTAGGCATTGCACCAAACATATTGAGATGGACACATGAATACAAAGCATAATATTAAATTATCCAAGTGAAGTTGTAAACTAAGATATCCTTAATATAAAATTTCAACTAAGTTTCAAAGTGATTTGTTAGAATAGTTTGGTTTAGATATAAAATCAACTAAAAGCGAAACCCTTAACAATAGTTCAATTTAAGTAGGTGATGTACAACTAGTGCAAAAACCTATCCTTGAGGACGATATCCATGATTAACGTAAGTTGATTACACTATTACTTCAAGTTAGTTGTTATACTTACGACAGACATTAGTGCATTAGTAACTCCTCATATTTTGAAAGTGAAAGGCTATATTGACCATCTTGACAGACTTAAATTTCTCATAAGCCAAGAGTTGGCTACGGATTTGATCCTGAATACATTGCTTTATAGTTATTCACAAATTGTGTTGAAATATAACATGAATATTATGGAGAATTCTATGTTAGAGTTACATTTGACGCTTAAATCTGCAGAGCAGTATGTCAAGAATTTCCTCGACAATGTGTTGATAGTTCAGAAAGGAAAGACTCTGAAGAAGATGGGCAAAAGTAAGGCTAAAGTTGCCAAGGCTATTATGACAATCACAAAGCCTGTTGAACAAGTCAAGCCTACTGCTACTTCTACTTCATAGTTCCAGAAAGAAAAGAAAAATGAGGAAAATTTTCATTTCTGCCATGCACTAGAGCATTGTTTCAGAAATTGCAAGCTTTATTTTGAATATCAATAGAAAAGAAGAGTAGTGCAACTATTATTTCAGGTACTTACGTTATTGAAGTTAACATGTTTACTAGTGATTCATCTATATTGAATACCAGATATGGATCTCACATTTGTATTAATGTGCGAGGTCTCACTAAAAGTAGAAAGCTAAAGAAAATAGAAGTCATCCTATGAGTCAAAAATGGAGCAAAGGTTGCTGCGTTGGTTGTAGGATGCAATGAATTAATATTACCTAGTAGACTTGCTTTAGTTTTAATTAATTTTTATCATGTCCCTTCCTTGAGCAGACACATCATTTCGGTTTCATGTTTGGATTAAGAAGGTTTTAATTTCATTCTTACGAATAATAAATGCTCCATTTCTCGTAATGACGTTTTCTATATAAATGTTGATATGTGTAATATTCTTTACATTCTAAACATGAAAAGGTTTATAGATACTTATTTCATACTCTTAACGTAAGTAAAAAAAAAGATTCAAGTCAAGTGATTTGAATCATACCTACTTTTGCCACTATCGTCTTGGACACATAAATGAGAAATAAACTTCTTAACTCCATAAAGATGGACTTTTAGATTTATTTGATTTTAAATCATATGAAACATGTGTATCTTGTTTACCAGGCAAGATGATAAAGAGTCCCTTTACTTGATACAGTGGGTTAAGTGATTTATTTGGTTTAATACATACTGATATATGTAGTCGTATAACATAATGGCTAGAGGTTGTTATCAATACTTCATTACTTTCATTGATGGTTTTAGTATATAAGTTTACGCGTATCTCATGAAACATATTGGTGAATCTATTGAGATTTTTTGAATATTTAAGAATGATGTGCAAAATAAACTTGATAAATCTATTAAATCACTTCGATCAGATCGATGTGGTGAATATTTGAGCCATGTCTTTAATGATCATCTCATAAATTGTAGGATTATCTTATAGTTAACTCCTCCAAGAACTCCATAATGGAATGGCGTTTTTGATAAGAGAAATTAGACTTTATTAAACATTGTTTGATCTATGATGAGATATGCAGATCTTCGTATATCCATTTGGCCGTATTCCTTAGAAACTTATGCGTTTGCACTGAATCGTGTTCCATTTAAAGCAGTTGATTAAAAAACTATATGAAATGTGGTTTAGGAAAAGACCACGTTTTTGTTTCCTTAAGAGTAGGGGCTCTGAGGGTTTCGTGCAACGATAAATCTTAGGAATATTGTAGCTAAATCTACAAGTGTGTATTTATTAGTTATCCAAAAGAAACTATATGATACTAATTTTATAATTTCACTAAGAACAAAGTGTTTATTGCTTCCAATTATGTCTTTATGGAAAAATAGTTTATTTCAAAAGACAACAATTGGGAATAAAGCAAGTATTGAAGATGTTCAAGAACCATAAATAAACACTCAACTAAAAGGAGGAGATCAACAAAGTCTTAAACTAGTTCAATCTCCATAGGTATCACAAAGCCCATGTAGGTCTGATAGGGTAAGACATTAGCTTGGCATTGCTTATGAGTCAAAATAAGACTACTACTTATCAGGAGGCTATGTCTATCCATAAGGTAGATAAAAGGCTTAGTGCCATGAATTTAGGGATTCAATACATTTATGAAAACCTAGTTTGGAACCTAGTTAATTTAACTTAATATGGTGAGACCATTGGATGCAAATGAGTTTTGAAGTTGAAAACTGACAAGGATGGCAATGCGCGTATTTATAAAGCGTGGCTAGTAGGAAAATGTTTCAAACACACTTATGGTGTTGATTATGATGAGACTTTTTCTCCTATAAATATGATTAAATCGATTAGAGTTCTAATTTCCATAGCCGCATATTATGACTATGAAATATGGCAAATGGATGTCAAAACAACTATTCTTAATGGAAAGTTACTTGAGGACTTGTATATGATACAACCTGAAAGGTTTTTTCATCCTGAGAATTATAGGAAAATTTGCAAGCTTTAAAGATATATTTATGGATTAAAGCAAGCTTCTCGGAGTTGGAATCTTCATTTTAATGAAGCAATTAAGGAACTCGGTTTCATTAAAAATGAATATGAGACTTGTTTATACAAGAAGGTTAGTAGGAACGTGGCTGTTTTCCTAGTACTATATGTTGATTACATATTACTTACTGGAAATGATATCCCAATCTTGCAGAGTGTTTAGTCTTGGTTAGGGAAGTGTTTCTCAATGAAGGACTTAAATGGTGTAGCCTACACCCTTGGGATTAATATATATAAGGATATATCTAAAAGGTTGATCGGTCTAAGACATAATGCTTATATCGACAAGGTACTGAATAGGTTCAGTACGCAAGACTCTAAATAACGGTCATTGACAATGTGTCATGGTATAAATCTTATCAAGACTCAATGTCTGAAGGAAATTGATAAGCGAGAGAGCATGAATATGATTCTATATGCATTAACTGTCTGATCTATCATGTATGCTACGTTATGCGTCCGACCTGATGTACCATATGCTTTTAGCACAATGAGGAAATGTTAGTATGATCCCAATGAGATTCACAAGATGGCAGCAAAGAACATTCTTAAGTACCTAACATATAGTTAGACGTTTACAGGCCAAGGAACCAATAGAATACCATCTATCCAAACATATAGCTAGACGTTTTCATCTCATTCGAGAAATCATTGAGAGGCGAGATGCGAAGATTTGCAGAGTTCCAACAAAAATTAATATGACAGATCCTTTGGTGGAGCCTCTTCAACAAGCGAAACATGACTGTCATGTTAGGTCATTAAGTATTAGATACATGAATTACATATGCCCTAGGTCAATCTATAAACATTGTTTATCTTATAATTTTAGTTAATAAAATAAAGGTTTTTGTTATCTTTTTTATTATAAGTAATTCCATGTTTACCGTATAATATGATCCATGGGTATATGTTGAATTATCCTAAATGTCTCTAGTCGATCATTATACTGAGAACTATAATAAGTTAAGACTAGTGTGAATCTTAATTGATGGTCGTGTGATCATCATGCGTATAGAGATACGAATCAAAATCGAGAGTACTTGTTAGGGAATAAGGTACTAGACCGACTCGTTATGAGAACACCACATGGAATAGGTCATAGTTTTTACTCATGATAGGTATATCATTTAGGCTTTCGAGTTGAGATTAATATAGACTTCAATATTACGAGCATGGTAATTTGACATAATCAAACATTGTCTTTAACCGGACGATTATAAGGATTGTGATAAGTTACCATGTGAATAATATGCGAAGGTGTGTAATCGAGATAAAATCTCTCCCTCTCCTATAAAGAGAGATACCAGTGGATCCCTCGATATGGTAGACTGTTAAATGGCCAAGTCCAAACGGATTGAAATGATTAATGTCATTAGGATGTTTTTAGTGTACCTAAAGATCGAGACTAATACGATTGAACATTATGGAGACTTTTCAAGCCTTACGTTTAGTCAAAATATATTTCGCAACAAAAGGATATGATATATGTTATTCATTAGGTTGTATCAATTTTGATATTCATGCTACTTGGGTAGTCATAATGCCTTGCTAAAGACTACTTATGACTCGTGTACCAAAATAGTTTTTAGTTCACTGCCAAAATTGCATGAACCTATTGGGTTGCACACAAAGAATGGCGTTGTGCAATTTCAATTTGTCCATAGCAATGAATTTTATATGATAAAACTCATGACGTAAAGCCCTTATGATTTGTTATATGATAACTTATTAATAGGGGCGTATATGTTATTTGCTTAAACGACCTTAATACAATAGTAGTATTACAAATATGTTTTATAAGTGAGATTATAGACACATATAAATAAAGGTTGAAACACAAAAAATGAATAAGATTTTCGTTTTTGCTATTTTCCAGTTCTCTGGATTTTAGGTGAGAAAGGAAAGTATTTTATGTCTCTCTTTAGGCTAGCACTCCAAATTGTTGTCACCATTCGTGTGTGGATTTCTAATAGAGGACGCGCACTTGAATGTCTTTAAAATTGAACAATCAGAGAAGAAAATCATGAATTAAAGTATAGTTTACTTTTATAGATCTAGTTTAATGGAACTTATTTTTGATCCTGTAGGGGTTTTTCAAAGTTGCTTTGAATTTCTCACTGCGTATGAACCCCAAAATCCAATAGAATCTCTCATTTTCATGACATAAAAATAAGCTAGACATATTAAATCATGTACTAGTAAAAGGATGCCTTTTAATAATCCATAAAGTGTAATAATGGTGTTATTTACTAAAGTAATGTTAATAGGCTTATTGGTTAATGATCCTAACTTTAATCATGTGTATAGTTTGACTAACATAAAATTAATTGATGCCCCAATATCATACATAGCAAATTCAATAGAAGAATTGTCAATGGTGATTGGTATGACAAATATTCTAGGGTTGAAACATTTCTCAGACATTCTTGTTATATATGAACTCTATTGTTCTAAATTTTCATTAATTAATTAATTTCATAAATGGATTAGATATGTCTTTTTAAGGTTTTTCCTCCCTAGCATTTGCTAATCATACTGGAATGGTAGAATTGGAATGCATATCTTCATTGAACTTATAATTATTGTTTATTTGTCTTAGTTAATTAATTCTGAATTTCGTAAGGATTTTTTTTGGCTTCTACTTTGGCTAAATACCGAGAGTATAGTTTTTTGAGAAAAAATTTATATTTCAATTGCTTAACCATCAATTACCTAATGAAAATGACATTTGCCATCATCTCACCTTCTTCTTGTTCTACTGTCTTAGGTATTTTAGTTTCTCTTTACCTCTTTTCAATATCTTTTGTAGCTATATGTTTCTTTCTCATTTTCATAAAATAAAGTCTTAACTTGGATTTGATTAGTAGTTCATAGGTTGAGTAGTTTGATTGCTTAATCGTTGATTTGTAGAGCCAGTTCACTTAATTGATTCTTTAGCTCTTTAATAGATGTATAGCTTTAATTTGGTTTTAAGGAATTTTTAAAATTTTTTGAAGACTTTGTGTGATAAAGTTGTGTAATATTTATTTTAAGTTAGGTTATGTAGGTTGAATAGTTTATTGAGGCTGCCGCATTGTTATAGGTTGTGTTGGTGCTTTCAGTCTAAAGGTGGCATAGTTTTAATTTTTTGGACTGTAGCTAAGATTTAAATTTGTTTTTTTCGGTGTAATAATTGTTGTTATGTATTGATTTCTAGGTGAGCCAGAATATTGGCTCACAATCGCATTGACTTCTTCGTTGATTTCTTCTTGTAAAGTAGGATACGCATCTGTAGGATGTGTAACTTCATTATAAAATCCCATGGTTTAACTTGACTAGATCTATCTTTTAGTAGTATTTTAACCATGTTAGATAATTCTTCAACTTTATCATCAAATTTATTACTTGTTCGATTATTAACCTCATAAAATTTCTTTCTCAATGTATAGGTCTTCTCACCATATTGTTTAAATTGTTTTGCCATCTCGTTAATAGCTTCTTTTGCTAGTGTTGGTGTAACACCAAATAATGATCCACCAAGTATGGTATCTAATAGTGTTTGTTCAAGATTATTGAGTCCTTCATTTAAGTATTCTAATAAAGCTATTTAAGTGTGTCCATGTTGCAGATAAGATGAAATTAATCTTTGAAATCTATCCCAAAATTCATTAAAGTTTTCTTCGTCTCTCATTTTTCAAGAATGTGATTTGTGTTCTATAATTGCTAATTTTTATTGCAAGCATATATTGATTTAGGGAAGATTTTAACATTTTAGCCCATGTGGTTATTGAATCATGAGGAAGAGTAAACAACCAATCTTGTGCTTGATCTTTCAACACAAAAGGAAAAGTTTTAAGTTTGACTTATTCTAACGTGCAGCCTTTAGGTTTCATCCCATTGACTTTATAATGGTATTTCCTTATAAGTTTTTATGGGTCTTCATTTTCCTAACCATAGAAGTTAGGTAGAGCACAAATGAATCCAGATGTAAGTTCAAATTTGGGAAATCCCTCAGGATAGGCAGTACACATTGGTTAATAAGCAGTGACATTTTGATTAGCTTGCTTGAAAGTAAGTTCTCTATTATCATTATTATTATTAAGATTAAAGTTATCATTGGCTTCCATTATGGTAAGTTGGTGTCCTCTTTGTTGCTTTTGTCCTAAATTATGATTAAATGTCCTATCTACCTAAAGATCAAACAAATGTAAATATCCAATCAAATTAGAACGACGAAGTGGATAGACTATATAATTTCTAAAACTACTAAGAAATTATGTTTAAATCCCTGACAAGGGTGGCAAAAAATTGACATTTGTCGGGCGCGTTCAATGGTTATCCCCTTTTTTATACTTTAATTATTTTGTAGTTGTGGTAAGTAGGAATTAGCTCTGCATGAATTTATCAAACCTCTATAGGAAATACGACACTTAAAGCTATTTATTTTTTATTTTTAGTTCTATTTAGTCATAATAACTAGACTAACTAACTAACTATAATATAAGATGACTTAACTAACTCTATTATCTTAAATAACTAACACAATCCAGATTCATAATCAATCAAATAGATTAAACTCAATAATTAATAAATGTCTAAACAAATATCCAGAACAATGAAGTATATACCTGATTTGCATTCAAAACTAGTTAATACTATATATATATATAGTAATGAGCAAAATTTATAAAGTAAGATAAAACCATTAAATTTTATCATAAGTAAGTAAATAGCCATTAGCTAGCCATTTGTTCTCCTTATACGAGTGGAAAAGCTACATTTTAATTATGTGGAGCTAACCCCCTTTATTTACATAAAGACATTAACTTCACGCAATAGAACCTCATAAAATTTATGAGAACTTCGAACTACTAAATCTAATATCTTTGGAAAGCCACTCTAACACTAGATTTAGGTATCAAAATCACCAAGGACATTTAAATAGTGCTTGCCTTTTCCACAATCTTAGTTACTACTTTAAATAGTTACTGAAACCAAATATCACATACACATTCTAGACTGTGTATATAATAATCAAATCCATTATTAAAATCAATTGATATTAACCTATCAAATTAATGAATCAAATAATATAATTTATTTTATAGCAATAAGCACATATTCATCTCATCATAACTACATTACAAAACGGATCTAGTTCACGTTGAAACATTATTTTAATCTAACAAACTACTCACTAATAATCATAAATAATATTCCAATAAATTATGGGAAAGACATAATTGAAATACCTCTTAATTAAAATACTTGAATCTTCAAACTTCTCTAAAAACAATAAAATATGAAAATAATAGATAATGGCTTTAAGAGCAATGAAGTTTTGATTTACGTACTCAAGGGCAATTAGTTTCGTAACCCTAGGTAAGTATTTATAGTATTTTAAGTAGTAAACATCCAAAAAAAAAAACTCAAACAACTTGCATTTATCTAAAACTTTAGTAATTTTATGAAGCAATTCACATCAATTTAGGTGTGATAAGAATCACTGGGTAAATCCTGATTTTTAAGCTCACTAGTTTTTTCTTATATCCTTCAATTTTGCTAGCGATTCAGTGCCTTTCAAGAATAACTGAGAATTGTAGATACAAAAGTCTAGTTCTTCTTTGTGTCCTTATTGATAATTATTTCTATACTTGTTCCACTTGATTAATTCCTTCATAATCTTTTCTTTTTCCCTCGTTTCTACATAGTCTCCATTTATTACCTAAAATATTAAAAACAAGAGACAACACCATGTAATATAATCTTTTACATCTAAAATTATCCTAAAATAAACTATAAAACATGTCAAATTATCGACTTGTCACTATATTACATTAGGTTTTCTCTTATTTATGTGATTTTGGGTAAAAAATAGAATGAAGAAATGATAGAAAATGAAAATGAAAAGAGAAGAATTTGATCAACACTGGAAAAACACTAGCGATTTGCCAGCGATGTTAATAATGAACATTAATGTCTAGCCAAATCGGCATTAGGAAGTCTTAGAGATTTGCCAGGGATGTACAAAATATAATTAATTGCAGCATGAATTGCCAAGCAACTAAAAAGAATTTTATAGAGGAACTTAATGATTTTCTAAACAATTTACAAGAAATCCAAATCAGTGTGGAATCGCTGAGGTCGCCTATGAAGCGTTTAGGTTAGGATTAAGAATTAGAGTTCGATTAGGATATATATTAGCAAAATACTATATATTGAAGGTTAGTGCTTCGAATTAAACACCTTTCACATCTATTAACCCTTATTTTCATTGTCATTGTTTTGGAGAACTCAAGTTTAGAGATTCCATATTAATTAAGGGAATTTTTTCGTTAATCTCTTTTATTTATTTTATGATGTTTATGTTTAATATGTGTGAGTAGTTTATTAATCAAAACCAAAATATGGACTAAACCAAATTGCTAAGTCATAGTTTACGAAGTTATGATCTCGATGCTTTAAATTGATATTATATTCTTGAATACATAGCATGAATAAGATTATCTTCTTGAATTATAATCTATGATGGTGGGTATTTCTTATATAGTCATGGATATGTTAGGGATTGATAACTTCTATATCTTATTAAAATAAAGTGGTAACTAAGATCATGAACTATTTCTTGTCTAGGAAGTCTTAGATGAATTTAAGATCTGGTTCGAGTAGCTACAACATATTTTCATTAGTTATTGCTTAGTAGTAAGTGTTTTTCATCAAACTAAATACGATTTTATTTATTATTAGTTACTTTGAGTATTTAAAGAGTTGTGATAATAGGATTATAATATATGTATGAGTTGAGTGAATCTACCATGATAAAAGGAAAACTAAGTAGTTTGAAATAATTACTATATCTTACTTATAATAAAGGTTTAATAAAATTATTAAGACTCGTGACTAGACTATGACTATGTTAATGTTATCTTTGATTTGGATATAACTTGGTGGTGTTCACTATCTTTGGTTCATGTTTTTTTAGGTTTGTTTGAATTAAATTAATAGTGTTAAATTAATAGTTAAGTTATTTAATTGCTTTAGTTTCATTAGTTTAATTAATTGGTTGCTTTTTAATATAATATTTAGAATTCATTACTTGTTAATGAATTAGTGACAAAACGCCTCGAAATATCCAAAGATTTTACAAAAGTCTTGTGGAGACGATCCCACTTATCACTACTACAAATCTATAAGTGCAATAAAATATGGGTAACTTATTGTACATGCTCGACACATGTCAATTTGTGGAGCCATTGCTGGGATTTTAACCAACTAGTTGGGATTGTTCGACATTGTATGTCATAAATAATGGTAGTCGACGAAAGAGGACTGACATTTAGCCAACCCAACCAAAATTACATGGCATACAAGCTAATGTGCATTGCCTTTCTTGACATATTCCTTGACTTTGAACTGAAATCTGAATTCATCAACACTTTTCCTAGCTTCTATGGAAAGGAAATGAAACCAAAAGACACTAATTTAAATCATTTCAAACTAAAAACGTTTCCTTTTAAATTAAAGGATCAAGCTAAATATTAATTATTCTATTTTCCCTAAAATTCAATAACTAATTAGAAATAAAATGTTAGAAGTTTTCATATATCAATATATCTTTGCATGCAAAATTAGATCCTATAAAAACAAATTAGTGATACAACAACAACAACAACAACAACAACAACAACAACAACAACAACAACAACAACAACAAAAACAATATAGCCTCAGTCCCAAATTAACTGGGGTCGGCTACATAGATCAAACTTTTCCATTGTACTCGATTAAGTGCAATTGATGGTGAGCTTTGCAAACCATTCAAATCCCTCTTAATTAATGCATCCCATGTTAATTTTGGTCTGCCCCTACCTCGTCGAATTTCTACAGTTTCTATTGAGTGAAGTTTTCTAGTTGGGGCATTTGTAGGCCGTCTTTGCAGGTGACCAAATCATCGCAACCGCCCTTCCCTAATCTTTGTATCAATTGGTGCTACTCCTACTTGTCTTTGAATTTCTATATTTCTTATTCTATCTTTACGAGTTTTACCACACATCCACCAAAGCATCCTCATTTCTGCTGCGTTCACTTTATGTAATTGTTGTTGCTTTACCACCCAACATTCACTTCCATAGCCTAATTACGGTCCTATAAAAACAAATTAGTGATACTAAAATGAAAAACTATTGAAAATTTTTGTGAATATTGAGATTGATTTCGAAGACCTATTTCCTTATGCTTATAACATGTATATTTTGAAAACGATTGAGCAAAGATTATTAGACATTGTATGTAGAGGATCATAATTCAAAACAACACCAACAATAAAAATAGAAGATATTCTTCCAACAGCAAAACAATCTAAATAATATGGTGAAAAAAAATCTATACATAAGAGAGTTGATGAAAATTTCGACAAAAAGCAGAATAATATAGATGAAAAAATTAACCTATTAAGTGAGATGGTTAAAATATTAATTTATGACAGAGCAGATAAGGTGAAAACTAGTATTTTTTACTATGAAATCACTTATCTTATAGATGAATTCCCTTTAGTTAATGAAGAAAATATTAAACAAGCTAATGTAGTAATGAAACAATACAATAGACCACTTAGACCACAATATAATAATAATAATAATAATAATAATAAAAATAATAATAATAATAATAATAATAATAATAATAATAATAATAATAATAATAATAATAATAATAATAATAATAATAATAATTGAGCGAACTATTCGCTATCAAATATGGGTAACAATTTAAGCAACTAAAAATCTCAAGGGTTAAAATAACGTACTCTAATTGAATATTTTGTAAATTAGAGAATTTGATTATGCAATCAGTGACCCAAACTGATCAACTCATACAAAAACAAGATAATGAAATCACCGAACTAAATAACCAACTAAGTCAAATGACAGCATAAATTAGTCTATTTTTAAACAAATAGAAATTACCATATCAACTTTACCTTAACCCTGGCGCAAATGCTAGTGCTATAACTCTTAGAAGTGGTAAGTAGATGGAAAATCTAAAGCATCAAATTATATCGTAACTTAAAAGTAATTAGACGTTGATTTAGAACAAGAGGTTTCAATTGAAGAAAACCAAAATACCCGATTACAAGATGAAAAAGCCATTATAAAAAATAAATTGGAGTACAACCACCATTTTCCATCACTTGGAAAATGACAAAAATGCAAGAAGGTTACAAGAAGCAAAAGAAATCTTGAAAAGCCTTATAAAGGTAGAAATTAACATCCCCTTGTTAAAAGCCATTAAGAAAATATCAAGACATGCTAAATTTCTAAAGGATTTATGCACAAAAAAGATAAAACATTAAGGGAATAAGAAAGTAAGTGTAGGAGAAAATGTTTGGGCATTAATCCAAAAAAAAATATCACTATGTCGTTGGTCCCTTGTACATTAGGTGAAACAAGAATTTCAAGAGATATGTGTGATTTAGGATTATCAATCATGTGATGCCACCGTCAATTTATTTGCAAATGAAAGCTGCACCTTTGAAAGAAACATATATAGTGGTATAACTAGCTAATAGATTAATAGTTTATTCAGTAGGAGTCCTATAGAATGTTCTACTTAAAGTAAATGAGTTAGTATTCTCAATCAATTTTTATGTCTAGATATGATAGTGGACCAATTCACAAATAAAACTTCCCTTATTTTAGGAGGATCGTTTTGAAAAACTGCAAAAACAAAGATAGACATTTCTAAATTATCGTTTACTATGGAATTCGACGGTGAAATAGTTAAATTCCGTATTTAAGATGTTATGAAATATCCCTCAGATTCTTCCTCAATATGTAGCTTTTATATAATAGATCCATTTATACTTTAACACTTTTCAAAGAAATAAAGAGGTTAAACTTAAGGTGGTATAGATCAACCTCTAACTAAAGAAAAGATATCAAAGGAAGATGACCTCGATGTTGAGGTAAAAAAATTAAATATGGATTTATAGTCATCAAAATTTCCCTAAAATCACTAATTATATTAATTCACCTATAGCATATTCAAGATTTTTACCCTCAATTATCAGAGTACCTGAACTAGATTTATAACCTTTATAAGATCGCTTGAAAAAAATATATTTTGGAGAAGATAATGCCTTAACAGTTATAATATCCAATAAAATGTGAAGTTTATAAGAAGAAAGACTACTTAATGTTCTAAAGAATTGCAAAAAATCAATTTAAGATGGATAATAGTGGATATTATGGGACTATGTCTAGCCACATGCATGCATCATATTAACCTTGAAACAAAAACCAAACCTTCCAGACAAACTCAAAGTAGATTGAATCCACCTATGAGGGAAGTAATGAAAAGGAAAATACTAAAACTCCTTAAGGTAGGAATGATATTCTCAATACCTGATACTAAATGGATTATTCAAGTTCAAGTAGTTCTAAAGAAGATAAGATTAACTGTTGTTACTAATGAACATAAAGAGTTGGTACCAACAAGGATTTTGAATGATTAAAGAGTATGTATAGATTATAGGAAGCTTAACGCTTTAACAAAAAAACAACATTGCCCACTTCCATTCATGGTTCAAATGTTAGAGAAATTAGTAGGTATAACTCATTATTGTTGTCTAGATAGATACTCGGGTTTCCACCAAATTCTTGTAGCACTAGAGGATAAAGAAAAAACTACTTTCACTTTTCTTTTTGTGACAGTAATGATCCCAAAATATTTTGTTAGCAATTAATGACGTCTACTACTTACTTATGTTAGGCAAGAATAATTTTATGAACTTTATTGTCGATTGGGCAAGCGAATATCACCTTGGGATATATGAAAGCACAAATATAAGATAAATCATGGAAATAGTGCGACTTGGGTGAGATAAAACTTACCTTTTTTTTACGAAAAAAACTAAGTTGAAACAAATACCAAAGTTAAAATGAATGGATTAAACTAATCCAAGTTATTTGCCAAAGTGAAGTGGTCTTAAAAAAATTAAATGAAAAGCTAAGTTTGTATCTAATTTTCTAAGACATTAATAACCTAAAGATAGCCTATGTGGGAATCCATGGTTGATTAGTGAAGTGCGTCATTTAAGTAATTATGGGCGCGTGTTGGTAGAAAAAGATATTAGAAGGTAAATGTGAGGCTTTGTGGTTGATGTTATTTAGAGAAAGATTCGTGCTTGATGTTATTTAGAGAAAGAAGAGAAAAAAGAAAGAAAGCAAAGCAAGAGTATTCAGTGTAGGTTTTGAAGAAAGAAAACTTGGAATTCTTAATGTAAGTTTTAATTTAACTTTTTTAAATCTTATAATTCTAGTAAGATTAGTGGAATGAGTAAAGGAAATTGTTTAATTATTGTTGTTATTGGACGGTTTTGGTGAAACATGGGATGTCGATGGAGAGTCGACGGAGCATCCATAGAGCGTCAATGGAGTTGGCTTGAAAGAATATATATAATACGATATATTTACACATACGTAACTGTATATCTACATATATAACATATTTATATATATAAATGAATGCGTGTAAAATTAATGATTAATGAAGTAGTTTGAAAAAAAATAATAATAAAAGCAAAAAACCAAAAAAGTAGTCGAGTCGAGACTTGCCCATTACAGTCCGACCCAAGAAGCGAATAATATAATCGAAATATAATATTTTTGGAAATTGAGGTAAATGGAATTAATTGAATGTAAATTGACACTAGGGACGTAATGAACTAGTGTCGAGTGCAACGTACGTTTTGCAAGGCATGAGTAAGTCGTTTCAGAGCCACTTTGGTGGCAGTTTGCAGCGTTATAGGTAAGTAAAACAATTCGAGTTTTAACATAATTTCATTTTTTCATTTACTGGTTAGTGTTTCTTTGCGATTAGTTATCTTTGTAAATTCAACGCATTTTGTTATTCATGATATTTATTAATCTTCTCAAGTTAAATTGTAATCTTATTGATATATATATATATATATGCATGCATTACTTCCTTGTGATCCGATTTATGCTATCTTTATGTAAATATTGGTTTTGCATTCTATGAATTCGATAACGAAAGGCCTAGGGTCAAAGTGGTCAATATAGTGGTCACGAGTTTCATGAAAATTCTTCGTGATGTTTTCTTACACCTTGCTTTCATGGATGATTTGACATACCTAAGCCCTCCAATTTAGAATTGTTGAGTAAATGTAACGGCTCATGTCTTTAACCTGGTGAGTAAAGTTAATCCGAGAAATAATTAACCCGAGTTAAACTTATGGTTAAAGCCGACTTGTCCTGATTAGAGTGTGAGTGCGATTATTATGATGCATTGTATTTCGTTGGTGTAAAAAAATTTATTGAACTATAGATTATTAATGAGAATAAATATAAAGCCTATAGTTCAAAAATAATTAATTAATAGATAGTCGGTACGCCTAGTGTGACACATATGGACCATTGGGAATCACATGGGGGACATGAAAAAAATTATTACCCTCAGGTGTATTTGTTAGTGTATGTGGCGAACGGGCAAGCCATTATAAATACATAGGTGTGTATATATATATATATTTATGTAATGGATATATAAATATTTATATAAATAAACCCAAAGATGGAAATGAATTATTTAATTCATTAGATGAGCCTCAAGATATGTGTTGTGTCCAAAACCGTGTCACGATAACAAGTGTATTTTAAGTTTGACACCATGAGATTTACCTCGAGTTACATGATTGAAATGATGATGATGAAGTGAAGCTTGAGGTGGCAAGGAGGAAGAGGAGATGGCTATTTAATCATCAAGTCAAGTTGATAATGAGGATGAAACCAATCCTCATCGGTACCTCTTCATCATCCACTAGCCGTCCTCTGTTTCTACACTACTCCTCACTATCATCACCGTCATTACCACCACCACCACCACCTTCACCTTCACATTGGTACTGCCATCATAATCATCCCTATCACGATGGTCATTTCCTTTGTCTATAAGCTTACACATTCTTTATCTTTCTTTTAGTTTCATTGGGGTTTAAAGTGTAATGGCTCAATATTCATTAATGCCATTATTTTGGTTATTTTTAGAATCGGATGCCAGCTCAGACCCACATGGATGCCCAGATAGGCTTGATCATGCCTGACTGGGCATAAATTGTTATTTGTATATGTTGGTTGCATAATTGTGATGTTAATTATTATTTATTTCATAACTCATTGCATGTATGTATTTTATATTGTCATACAGTGTGAAACTGTGTGACGAGTAAATGCCTTAAAAAGCATGTCAATGCAAGTACTCGGTAGGCGCAGTAAAACTACATTAAGTCTTATAATGCTAACTTAAATAAAATGACTAGAACAAGGGTGAATATAGCACAAAATAGATAATCTAACTCTAGGCTAAGTCATAATGATTAGGTACATCAAGGATTGTCGTGCCTCGGGATGCATGCCGAGACGCGGGGCACTAGGTGCCAGGTAATTAGGAACTAGGGGAAGTGGTAGTACATACTTTCCAAACATTAAATAGCCTTCATATGTATAGAAGTGCATAAGTTAAATCAATTGAATCGATAGATTAAAAATTTCTATAGTTGGATGGAAAAAAAACTAATGTCATACATTTGCCTCAAGATTCATTTTAGAATAGAGTCCTAAGAGGTTTAAGTTAGGAATTGGTGTGAACAAGAAAGAAATTAGTGGAGCAGGAACTAACAAGGACCATTACATTGACCTCAAGATACGCGAACATAAATGATTATAACATAACCTATTTATAGCTAAGTTAGTGGGAAATCTCTTCATGCAATAATAAAAAAGATTGTTCTAGGGCTGGAGTGCTAGAAAATTCAGCAAGAACTAGGAGAAATTGAGGACATCTACTAGTAGAATCAAGCTAAGAAAATCAAATCCAATAGTGCATTATCTAGGTACAAAAATCCACTATTTAGTTACATAATTTTATCAAAAAACTTCACTTAGAAACTCAAGTTTTGGAGGTTTTGTTCAAAAATGAATTTCAAAGATTAAGCTGCTATTTTTTTTTCCAAATTAGAGTTTTAAACTAATTGACGATCAATTATGCTTTCAAACTAGTTTTGGTAAGTAATCGGGGTTTCATGAATTCTAGATGCATGCATGTTAGTTCTTAGAAACATTTCTTGACCTAACCTCTATAAATTTAGTATAACTCTCTCATAAGAACTCGAAATGGGGTGTATCATATATCATTGAAAAGCTTACTTAAAGAACTACAAATTTTATTGTTGAAAAGATTTTGAAATTCGAATTCATTCTAGCTAAAAAATGCTTTGCAATTAGGCAGTTGAAATGCTATTATGAGATTTTTAAAATGAACCTTGGCAAGGAATAATTCTCTCAATTCTTATCAGATTGAGTTCATCTTTTAGTATGTTGTATGTTAGATAGGTTAGCAGTCTTGTAACTAACAATCATGGTTATTGGAGCTATAAAGTTAAAGAAATACGTTTTACAAACTTACTAGTTAGATTTTTATTCTAATTCGATTTGTCTTTGTAAGTCTTTGATATCCACTTCGTATTATATCAAAACTTTGCACACCATACAATTCCAAAAAGCTAAGACCTAGAGCAAAAACTTTTTTCTTATATATTTTCAATGATTTTGAATATATTATAGTTTAATTTGTTCGTTAAACAGTGTATCAAATTGAAGTGTTGTCGAAACTTAAAGGGCTAGTTTAAGTATTCTGACTTATGCACTCAACTTAAAACATCTATAACTAATCCAAAACACTCATTACCAAACTCAGGGAACTCGGGGACTATAGTACAATAGTTAGGTGGCATGATGGGGTCGGATCGGGGACTTTGGGCTTTCAGATTGCGATTTAAGGTTTGTAAAATCTAATTGAAAATCACTCGAATATTTGTAAAATATCACTATTGTTTTACTCTATCATGTTCAGTGTATTCATGTTTTATCTTTTATTCATATTAGTTATTCATGCTTGTATTTTTAGCTTGAACGGACAGTTGAGTTTACTCTCGTTGTGTATTCCATTATGTTTAAGGCATGCTAGACTATAACATGTATATCAGGAGTCTTCAGTGAATGACTACTCGAGTACTTTGTAGGTACACGTGTCGATGTGTCCTGGGTCTACACCAGCCACTTAGAGGACCTAAAGATGGGCTAGTTGGGTGCGTCCATGAGGGGTCCTAGGGAGGGAATATGAAATATGTTTTAGTCTAACCGAGACTGGCATACACATTTTAGTTTTATAGTTATTTACGCATGCGATGATCTATTTAAAATTGCCTATTTATATTTTGCATGTTTATTTAACAATATTTATTTGATTTCCTTTACTTTATCATACAAATGCTTAGTGCGTTTCCTTGGGAGTTTACCCACTGAACTCATCATCTTTTTATTGTAATGACTAAGTGCAGATTCTTCAATGAGTAAAGGTAAAGAGAATTCTTGGCGACTATCTCTGCTCTTGCCACTCTTCAGCACACTACTAATAGGTGTTTATCTTTATATTTTGTTATATATTTTGGGTTTTACAAGAGACTTATGAGATATGTGCACTTGTATGTATTTACTTTTATCGCCTTACATACGGTGTGCTCAATTCCAAGTTTTCCACATTAAGATTGATACTCTATGACACATGACTATATATATATGTATATATTTCATGCTTTTATGTCAGATTAAGACTTCAACTGTTAATTTATTGCTTATTAATTGATATATAGGAAACACAAGCCTTATGCTTAACTCACAAACTTCAAAACTAAAAACTAGTAAACCCTAATTATAAATCACTTTAAAAGAAAATTTGCATAACTAGTCTAAGATATAGCAATAACACGACAATCTAGCATGCACTTCGAGAATACTGATATGGCTTTGACGTTAATAGGGCAGAGACTCGCTGTGGCAGTAGCAAAGACACCCTCCGGCCTCGAGGGGCGGGACTGCCATATTAAGGTTGTAGTGGTATGTTTGAGTTTTTGGGATTATGGAAAGAGGTATGAAAATGTTGAGGATATCTAGAGGTTCACTGGAACCTCATGACAGTGTTGGTTAGAGGTGGTGTTAGATGGTGATTGTTGGTTACAGTTAGTGTAAAGATTGGTGTCGTTGTTGAAGTTATTGTTGTGTATGAAGTTTAAAGTTGTTGGGGGGAGGGGCGTGGTGGAGGTATGAAGACTTATTTAAGGAATCTTTGGTGAGTTTTGGATTTGTTTAGAGGTGTCCGAGATGTGTGGGAGGTCTTCGGGGTCGCTGGGGATGAAGGTAAAGTAGTAGTAAGGAAGCAGCAAATGGGGCCACCAAACGACGTCGTGGGTGTGGAACCCACGACACCACCCACATTGTAGACTGCAATTCTTGCAAAATGTCACGCCGTAAATGGAACTGTGAATGGCACTGTGGTTTCTACCCATGTCGTGTTTCACGGTATAGCTCACGATGTCTAAATTGAAAATATTTAAAGTAGAGTTCCAGTTATCGTATTCAAACAAAGTTTGAACCAGAGTTCTAGGATCATACTAGGGTCATTTTTACTTCAAAATTGACCCGAATAAATTTATATCGATATTGAATTACCTAAGAGTTGCCTAGGAGACTTAAAATGTGTAACGAAACTAGGAAACACACTTTGAGGTAAATATGGATTTGTTTCATTATCAACTTTGTCTAACTATGTTGTATATTTAGTTCATAGAGTTTATGAACTTGAATAGGGGTTGTGTACTCTACGACGTGTTTAAATAAAATGAAAAATGGTGTATGATGTGATCAACAAAAGTAAACAGTGGAGTTGAGAATAGGTTGTATAAGATATAGGTTTGGTTTGAAACCAATACGTTAAACCCTATTTAGCTATATAGGTTGCGTTAACTACACATTCACTAGGGAGCTTAAGATAGACCATTTGCATAATGACAAGTGGTCAGATAGCACATACGTGGAATATACCGATCAGGTTATGGTGTCAATGTAGTTTATGGGTAATCGACTCTAGTTTTATAAGATGGGAAAAAATCACAATGTAAGAGCTATTGATTGTTTAATTTGCATTCTATTAGGTATTGGATTATATGATTTCCTACATCTTGCTAGTTATGATGGGTAATATTATTACTGCATATCATTCTTGATTGTTATATGGTGTCAGACCCCTAGTCTTAAGGGCATCCGACCGATTTAGATTATCTAAATCCTTTGATAATCTAATCAGCCTTTAGAATATTTCGTAAACTTTTTTTTGCGATATCAATTCTCTAATAGCTTTCAGATACATATTAATCCTCAGTTATCAATTCAATGTCTTGGCTGTGGTAAGATTCCTAGTTAAAATAAAAATTTGATAGCATTTCCTCTATAAATTGGACTGGTTGAAATAAAAAACCTGACAAACAGCTTTAGAATAATGCCTATAAGGACTCACATCTCTACAAAACTTCACAATATAATAGCAAAATAAATCAAAAAATCAAACTTGCATCATGTGCTCAAGTTTTCACCTTAAAACTCAATTACAATCATGTCGTCTCCATAATCCCTAATTATAGTTTTGAACTTCAAACAACATTTAATCCTCAAGACCCACACCAATAGTGTCATGACATACTTGGATCATAATACCATTATAACAGAAGAAATTTTAGACCTAAATCTAATATAAGAAAATTTTTATAGATTTTTAGATTTGATTTAGAATAAAAAATAAGCATTAACATAGTTTATCATTCAAGATATCCTAGAAGAAATAAAAAAATTAATATTAGAAACTCTAAACATTACTATCATAGACGCACTCCAGTTGATTTATTACTAGAAGAAAATATAGCAAAAGGAGTAAAATTTGATAGAAATTCCATTTATGGATGGAAATTTGATGTATTATCTGAATATGAATCTTTAGAATTTCTGCAACATATGCTTATTTACTCCAAAGTTTGTCGAAAATTTAATTGCGCAAAACACACTATAACTGGACCTATAGCCAACCACCATCTTATTTTCTCCTAGAATTAAGTATATGCATTAATTTTTCATTACTTTTATGCTTCAATTTATACTTACTTTTTACTCTAACGAATTATTTTATATTAAAGTTTAATTCAAATTTTGTTTTGATTTTAAATTGAAGGTTTTCTTTTGTATTCTAAAATTCATCTTTTGTCAAAGTTATAAGGAACTAAGTTAGAGCTTTCCTATTCGCATAGTAAGGCTAGCACATAAGACTGTAAGCCTAACAGTAAATTGTTGATCAAGCTAGATCTTAAGCTCCTAAGCCAAGACATGAGTGAATTAATTAAGAAAATGAAAGCTACTATTTCTTTTAAAAATCAAATGCCAAAATTTGAGTCTTTATCTTTCAGAATCAAAACAAGTCTACAAAGTTTGAAATAAAAAATAGATTTAAGAAATATTAGAGAAAACTCCTTTACTAATACTGAACAATATCTACAAAATTGAAATATGCCAAAAGTTGATGTCTATCAAGTCTATACCAGAGGATCTTTTTCTAAAACTCAAGGTTTTATAAGAAAACTTAAAAAAGATACCAGAGCTATAGACGCTAAAAGAAAAAATATACATTTAATTTCTCTATCAAAATTCGGTTTTATAGAGAAAGATAAAAATATCTACATATAGAATTAATATAGGTAGCAATAAATCCTTTGACTACTCTAGGACATAATAACTATATTTTTACCTCAGTACGAGACAAAAGACATTTAGAATTTAATGTCTCTTTATTATGAATGATCAAGGAAGTTTGTTTGAAGGTCCTATTTTCTTTATTATTTTCCTAACATCATATAAAATCTATTTAATCAATTTGCCCATAAAGCCACGACATTAAGTTTATACACTAAAGGATTTAAAAAGAAGGGAGTATGTTCTAATATTGCCATTGTCTTTAGAATTTATTATAAATTGATGCATACAATAATTCCTACTGTATCTTACACTAGTTTGCAAAAATGCGCGTCCATTTTATTTTTAATTAATATAGAGAATAAATTTATTAAAAGAAAGCAATTAAGTTGAAAAGATATTAATATACCAAATACTCGGTTAATACAAGATACCAATAAAGAAAAAAAAATCCTATTAATAATACAAATGATCAAATACATATAATAATGATGGTGTAGTAGTAATAAAATTTGCCTCTAGAAGATCTTGTTCAATAATACCCAGTATAATGGAAGAGTCCATATATGAATCCCAATAAGCAAGGGCATCAACATCTAGAATCCCCACTCATGTTGCTTATCTAGTTCCACCTTCTAAGGATAATGTAACTATAAATGACTTTGATTATTATAAAATTCATATGATTAGTGAAGAAGAAAATGAAGAATCATTTGCTTTAGAGTATCAACAATTAAAAGATCAGTTTTTAAAACAACCTTTTAAACCTATATTTTGTAAATTATATTCTAAATCTCAATAAGAAATTATTCGAGAAATATATTTTGCTAATATAGCAAAAGTAAAACAAAATATCCTATTTTTTGATTATCTAGTAGAATCATATCCTCTTGTCAACAGGAAAATTAATACTGTATGGGAAACTATCAAAGAAGAAAAATAAGTTCAAGCCAATCCTCCTTTAGCTCCTATTAAAATAAAAAAATAACATTATAATTGTACTTTTTAAAGCATGTTTTGAAGAAGCTAAACTTATAACTATAAAAGACTTAAACCATATCATACAACAAAATAATTTTGCTAATATATATCTATTTACTTTATCAAAAAATTGAACAAAACCTACTAATAAAGCCTCCTAAAGCAAATAGAAAGAGAATTAATCTTAAAAAATACCTCAACTACAAAATTCTACTAATCATTACCTATATTTAATAGAGTGATTTGAAAATCAGTTCTTGAATGGTTGTTGTAAGCTTTAGAACGCCTAAATAATGCTGGTTTCAAAAGTGATTTAGTTGTCTCGAAAGATTACAAGTCATAGTACACAAAAACCCTAGCTTCTTCTGTTAAGAGAATGAGCACGATAGGGTTTTCTTGCTTTACAAGACAATAAAATATTCTAGGTGGTTTGAGATTATTCTACATTCATTTTTTAAAATTTTTTTGACCGTTTTAGAGATCCAAAGGCTTAGATTTGATCATCTATTTAAATTTTTAAAAAAGAAATGTAAATAGGAGAGATTGGATTAACTAGTGAACTGAACACACCTTTAGAGCGCTAGTGATAGGGTTAGAGTCCACTTTGTTTAGTCCAAAGCTTGTATGATAACTTTTTCTGATGGCATTATCTAATCATGTGAAGTGAACAACAGATTACATCTAATCCAACGGATTACTTAAGCAATGATGCGAACTGAACACGCATTTAAAGCGCTAATTGTCAGGGGCCTGAATATAAATATTTTTTGCCCTAGAGTTAGCGAACCCTTATCACATCTGGGGTTCGACCAAACCTTTTATAACATGTTATACATGTTTGTTAAGGGTCATAAAACCTGTTTAGGTGGTCCGAATATTTTCACAAATGCTGAAAATGAAAAATCTCGGTTTGATGATTTGCATAGGGGCTTTTATGCAAATATATAGTTTTTCTTTTTAAAAACCTTTCAAAACAAGTTTTTTGATTTCCGAAAACTTCCACAATGGTTTTTAAAGTACGATGTGAATATAAACTTTTTCTTACATAATTTGAACTTGTAAGACTAATTTAAGTGGTGAGTTTTATTTAAAACTTCAAGTGATCACTTGAAATTTAAAAAGCGATTTGAAAAACAAGATATGCATGAACTAATGCATTAGGCTTGCGTAAATGAACCTATGTACCTTATATCAATATTACAACATGTAATATGATGTTTCATCTTTGTTTTCTTGTGTGAACAGAATCTTGAACTTGTATAGCTTGAATACATGAGATGTGATATTCTACAAATTTTAACTAATTGAAACACACTTGATAAACTTATTAGTATACTTTCACTCTGTTTGTTTC